>JAPQVY010000023.1:28060073-28673287 GCA_028535165.1 Quercus tomentella | reverse complement strand
ATTCTTCTTGATTTGAAGCTGAGTCTTAGGTTGTTTTGTGGGTTTTGCCAACACTGTCTCTTCATAGGCACTGTGGTACTGGTCTCATTGTTTTGAACCGCAAAGCTTTCAATTCTTGTTAAAGCTACATCCATAGTCTGGTCATCCATGTTGGCAAAGCAAACCCTGAACCACCCTGGTGCTGAGCAATGAAAAGAAGAACCAGGAGAAACATTGAGCTTAACTTCATGTATTATCACTTTCCATAGTGCCATCTCTGCTTCAAATGTCTGTTCTTTGAGCAGGTGATGCAAATCCATCCACACAAAGAGGCCAGCATTGCTTTGCAAACAACTAATGCCTACTTTAGCAAGACCTGTAGTGAACACCTTATGCCTAGTTGCCAACCTATTAGCACTCTCTGCAATAAATTTATTGACAAACTCATCGTCCGATAGCATTGATGCAATTAGATGTTGAGTTTGTGAGGAAACTAGTCCAAAACTTGACATTTTTCGACAACAGCTCACTACTGCATCATTGTAGGAATAGACAATGCCGACCCTAAAGCCAGGGAATCCCAAGTCTTTTGACAGACTATAAACAATGTGGATGAGATCATGATTGCATTCAATTTCTTTCTCCTGTATTATCTCAGCTATGCTAATGAAACCAGGCTGAGTAAAGACAGTGGCAGCATATATTTCATCACAGACTAAGTGGATGCTCTTTTCATTTATGAAGCTCACTACCATTCTTAGTGTCTCTCTGTCTAAGATAGTGCCTAGCGGGTTTGATGGATTGGTAATGAGCAACCCCTTTACTCTAATGTTGGCCTCTTGAGCACTCTTATAGGCAGCTTCCAATGCTTCTCTTGTCACCTTGAAATCGTTAGAGCGTTCACATACGACTGGAACAAGTTGTGCTCCTGTTCTCCATCTCAAATCTCTATCAAAACTGCAATGAAAAGAAAAAATTGTGAGATAATGTTTTGAATATTGCTAGAGGTCTTGTAAAAAAATCTATGAAAAAGTACAAATACTTTTCATCATTTTAAGGCCATGGGAATCATATAATTAATTGGGTTCCACCTCCTTTATGATGTAATAAACTATGTAACCATCACAGCATAATTAATTGCTTTCCTAAATGATTTGTCAGTAACATTCATATATTAATATGGACTTTGAAAAAAAAAAGAAGGAAAAAAAAAAAAATTCTTAACCTTCTGACCTCAAGCCAGATGGCAGTCAACTGCGTGTTCTTATCTTGGACTGATGGAAAATTGGTAATTGACTCACAAATGGGAACAAGGGCTGGTCCTTGAGGAAGATGGGCCTCATTTTCCTAGACTATTTTTTTCCAATTTTGTCAAGATTCAAGATATGGACTTAAGTTTTTTATATTAAAGAATCCTTTTACTTGAAAACTTCTTTCTTCCAAGTGTAATCAATTGGTTTGTATTAACTGATGCCCCACCAATAATTTTGTTAGTTGGTACTTGTGGTTATGGCACTGATGTTGAAAACTTGGAATTAAGAGCTTGGGATGTTGACATTAGAGGAATCATTCTCAGCACTCAAGCAGTGTCGTGGACTAAATCAATCTTTTTTAAAGTAAATTCTCCATAATAGTATATCATGATCAAAGTAAATTTAATAGTCAATCTCTCTCTCTCTCTCAAGAATCATTATGTATATGAGTAAAAAAACAGCTAAAAAGCCAAGTCAAATAGCCACCCCAATATGCGTCTAAGGTCTAACCTACATTATTACATCATTTTTTAACTTAATTTTCATTAAAAGAGAAATTTATGAAGCATAAAGAAGTAGAAAATTGAAATGGAAGAAGAGGTATCGATTATATTACCCTGGATAATAAGGAGTAGGTACTAGAAATGCATCCCCAGGGTCAGCCAAACAAAAGACAGTCATCTCATGAGCTCCGGTTGCTCCTCCACTCATAACAATGCGGTCTGGGTCGAATCTCACTCTATTTCCTCTTACTTTCTCCATAAAATTGGCCACAGCCTGTGAAATATACATAAGAAACTTCATTAATTAATCTTTTATGTGTGGGAGAGAGATGAAATGGATAATAGAGTATGAGGAGCTATATATATATATATATATATGAGATTAGTATGTTACTTACATTTCTGAACTTTGTCAAGCCATGATAATCCTGAAAGATAGCTATGTCCCTGAAGTCATTTACTCCTCCAGGTGTGCAAATGGAGGCTTCTGGGTTTTTCATTAGCCACTCTTCTACCAAATCAAAAGAAAGCTGCAAATTGAACAAGACAATAAAAACCATGAATACAAATAAATAATAATGCAACTAAACTCTGTGACTCTTTGAGTGCACTTCAAATTAATAAAATGCACGTTAAGAAAGTCATAAATTTAGTTACCTGATTTTCTGCTAGGCCCATTTGGATAACCCCATGAGGATTATTAGTAGGATGAAATGGATTATCCTCAAAAGCCTTCCATCCATCAAAGTATGGAGAATTTTCACCATGACCATTGCCAGTTGCCATCTTTGACAACAAGTTCTGTTGATTTTTGTTCATCATTTCCCTTTCTTTTTTGAAATGCAGCTAGCTAATTGATATATGATAATATGTATGAAGAAGATGGGAACAGCTTTATAGTTTGTAGGAACAAATCAAATTGGTCCTTGGGCAGTCTTAATTGCTTGCGTTAGAACTGGAGTTGGGACAGGGCTGAATAAACGCACTAAGAATATAATGTTTGTTTGGTTGAGTCGTTGGGAAAGTGCAACTTCGAGGCCCTTTATATATAGTTGTTGGCTACTGTTGGAATTCATGAAGGTTCATACGAAGGAACAATAAATTTGGTGAGACTTGGTGTGCCGTGTGCGATTTGAAATTTACTTTTTTTTTTTTTTTTTATAACACACAAACATACGCCAACTCCAAAACTAAATTAAAGTCACGGAGTTGTTGATATGCCCCACACAGGTTTTTTTGAAATTTACCATTTGATTTGGGTTGAAGTAAACTAACATAGTCAGCTCTTCCAGCAGGCAAAGAGGCAAAATTATTAACTGGCTTACCTAAGGTCAAAAAGTTTATTAGGTACCCTATGACCTATCAAATGTAGCCACCGATACGTAAGCTGCCTGGGTCCCCATATGAAACACTAAAGAGCAGTGACATCCGCCCTTATATCATATTTTGGCAATCTTGACATCACAGGAATCAAACGTTTTATATGAAGAATTACAAATACACCGCATATATCCTTGCCAAAACTTTAGCGTGTTTTTTTTAACAGCTTATTTTACTTTTTATAGCGTGTGTCTTTTTATAATAATTTATTTAATCTTTTTTGTTAAGTATGTTAAAATATACTTGTATTTTAAAAAAATAAAAATATTTGTACTAAAGTATACTTGTTCCTTAAAAAAATGAAAAAAAAATGCTTTAAACAATTGTACATAAAAACTAAAAATTAGAAACTGAACTTATAAGTTGATACCAAAAAAACATGATCAATTTCCACATAAAATTTGTATTCTAAAATCACAATTTTTTTTGCCATAAATATGATGTAACATATTACAAGTAATTGCCTATCCTTTTTGCATAAACTTACTATATTTTTCCACCACTCGGTCTATGGCATCAAAAATTCAAAATTGTGACAAAAACATATGTATAAACGTGAAATTTACCCAATTATTTCTAGTTTTCTTGATTCGCACTATCTTAGAAAGTAACCAGAACTTGAATTGTACATAGGTACAATTTGACAGACCGCGTAATTTGCGCATTGAATTCTTTGCTTCTATGTACTATGTGACTAACCGCGTAATGTACGGTTTATGCTATAGTTTCAGCGTTTCACTTCAAATTTTTATTTGCAAGAATCTGTAGTCGATTGTCACTTTTCCGACAATATGATTACTGTGAAAGATCATAGTCAAGCCGATAGTCAACGAACGATACAGAGAAGACTCATTTGTTTTGATGTAAAATAATGTAAAATATTTTATATGTAAAAAAATTTTACTGTTGAAAACATTTTCAAATGTTCGGCAAGATTAAGGGGGTGTTTGGTTTGTATTTCCAAACAACCATTTTTAGTTTTTAAAATGCATTTCACGCATTTTTATATACTTTTTCACCCACATGTATTTTCACAAATATTTTCAGTTTTTAAACACATGTACCAAACGAGAGCCCTAGACCTTTCAAAAGGTAAACAGCCACCTGCCTCCAGATACAAGCACACCACCTCGACTAACCACCTGGGAAAAAAGAAAAAGAAAAAAAAGAAGCCACCACCGCCCCGTTGCCACCAAAATCCAGTGACTACACACCACCACAACAACAACCACCAATAGGAAGCAACAATCTCAAATGAAAACAAAAATTCCAAAATCAAAGATCAATGAAACCCACTCTTATTCAGCCACCATCAAAACCCACGAACCACAACAACTATAGCAGTTCCAGCCACCAACCTCAAAACCAAACCTGAAAACACCAAACCCAGCCTACCAAAACCCAAAACCAATGACCCAGCCGACTAAAACCCATCACCGACGATCCACCCCACCACCGAGAGGGACACCGGCACTCAGATCTGACGACGACCCACCCCACTATCGACCTTATCACCGATCTGCACCACAAAAGAGGTAGTGGTTGTCGATCTGTACCGTCCTTGCGCTCGACATTCACGTCGGGAACATTGATGCCGAGAGTCAAAGTCCCAAGGGTGGTGCCGCTGGTGGGTAGCACTGGTTGGTGAGTGGCTCCAGTCGATGGGTGGCACCGCTGTTGGGTTGCGCCGGTCAGTGGGTGGCGCCACTAGGTTTTGGGAGAGAAGGTTTGGGTTGAGAAGGAGAGAAAATTGAGAGGGAGAGAATAGATTGCCTGAGAGTTGTCGGGTGAGAGTCAAAGAGAAATTATAAAATATTTTACCAAAATTTTAAGCGTAAAAAATTTTACACAAATTTACTTGGTTTGATTTAGGGTTTGGATTGAGTTTATTTTTGCTGAAACTAAAAACACTATAGCGAAATAATTTTTAAATATGTGAATAGTATCATGAGACCAATTTTTAATGAAAAAATTACTGAAAAGTGATATTTGTGGGTATGTAAACAGTGCACAGGTGCACTATTCACGGTTGAAAAGTCAACATTTGCAGCTACTGTTCATGAACAGTAGCCGCATTACTCCCTGAAACGCGTAAAAAAAAAAAAAAAAAAAAAAAAAAAAAGAAAGAAAGCTAGAAAACGCAAACTTGTAAACACAGACGCCGAATCCAAACCCCGCCTTAATTGACTGAAAATATTTTACTTTTGACTAAATGTTTTACTGCAAAAAAAAACCGTAAAATGTCAAAACAATAAGAAGAGAAAGATGAAATTATTGAGATATATGAGACGGATCAGCAAGAATTAAAGAGTTCAAAAGATGAAATTATAAAAGAGATATAATTCAAGCAGTAAGGGAAAAGGTGGGAATATATGTTATTCCATGTAGAATATTTTGATAATCTTAATTACCTTGAATTCATCCTAGAAATTGAAGGGAAAATTATGGATATTTACAACAACAATAAAGTCCTAGTTCAAAATTTTGTGGGGTTGGCTAATCCTCAACATATTAGTTAAGTCAATATCATTATCAACTGTTCATAAGTCCTCTCGGTGACACCTAAATCTAGGTGATAAATTCAAATGGACTTGAAGAACATGACATAAATCTGAAGGTCCTAAGTTTTATCTGACATTCTATGAGGATTTTTGGAATATCTCATGAACATGGAGTGAATAATGTTGGGCATTAAGTTCACAATTAATGTGCATCCCCATTAAAAGGATAACTAATAGATATTATGATAAATTTTTTTTAGAAGAAGATATTATGATAAAGAATAATGCTAGATATAGAAACTATTTTACAAAAAAATTTACAAATAGCTAATGTGCTTAGTAATTATTGGTAAGTGAAAAAGTGATATTAATGGTGGACACAAATGAAAACCAATAAGAGATTAGTCACATCAACATTTTGTAAAAATGTTGTAAAATAGTTTGTGACTGTATCATTACTCTATAATAAATTGAAAATGCTATAAACTATGGTGTGGTGATATCAATATCATATGCAGTTAACCCCAATTGATAAAATATATTGTCATTGAATAAAAATTTGAAATTCTATTATATATAATAAAATAAAAAATTTAAAAAAAAAATCAAACAAATATCCTAAGACTTTGTTGTCAGCGTCACGTTGTCAATGTCATCTACTCCTCTTATCAAAATATCACATGAAAACTTTATGCATTGATGTTGAAACACTATTTTAGGTCGAAGGCAAGGCATAAACATTCTAATTCATTCTAATTCTCTTTTTAAGGAGCATGATACATGAGAAAAACTAATAAATTGAGTTCCTACTTTTTCTTTAATAAATTTCTTTTATATGCTTCGATTTCATTCAAAAGAGAGTGGCTATATACCTTACAAGCAGATTCAATGAACTACTAGTACATTACCTTTATTGAAACAAAAGCACTCATTAGAATTGCAAGACTTTTTAACCCAAAGAAAAACAACAGGAGAAAAACATTTTAGCCATTTTTTTGAGCTCCTACTTTTGTATGCATAGAAATATGTGGTTTGGCCATTTTTCATATAATTGGGAGGGTGACTATGTCGAGGGTATTGAAGCTCGTACATTTACAGCAATTCTTAAACAATTTTGAATCCCAAAATTCACAACATTCTGGACAGGGACATGTTATCCATAGTACCCGTTTGGTTTCAGCTGAAAGTGGTGTCCGCGTTTTGCGTTTTCAGTTTTTTTTTTTTTTTTTTTCTGCACATGAACAGTAAAATCACATGATTTTACTGTGCAGGAAAAAATCACTGTTCATGTACTGTTCAACACTGTTCACACACTAAAAAATATTAAAAATGGGTCCCACGGTACTATTCACACATTTAAAAATTATTTTGCTACAGTGTTTTCAGTTTTCAGTTTTCAGTTTTCAGTTTCAGCAACAATAAGTTCAATCCAAACGAACTCATAATTCATTTTGGACTCAAATTGGAAATCAATAACTACTTGTAAATAAAAAAATTAAATTAAATTATAAAAAAAAAAAAAACACACACACACACAAAAGAAAATAATCAAGAAGCAAGGTGCATTGGATAGCCGCGAAAGATTTGTGGTGGCCTAGACAGCTATGGTTGTGGTCCTATTCAATAAATCAATGGACACCATAATATTAATAAACACAAACACACGCAAATGCTTTTTGTTTTTCTTTTTTCTCTTTTTGGCTTAAAAAAATAATAAGTGGCCCTCAATTTACTTGCAGTCTTTGTCCATCCAGAACATTCAACCACTGTTGTGTGCCCCATATTTTATAATTATAATATAATCCATCCAATTAAGAGTTACACCAGAAATTAATTAATTGGTTTGGTCATAAATGGGCAAGAAAACAGGCACTGAATACAAAACCCTTTATGCATAATTACCTGAAATATCAAATATGAACTCATTTTGGCCATATAGTTTAGCTGGTTTAGGTACACCGTCACATAATATGTGGCTATTTTATATGGCTTTTGGTGACATTGATCCTTGCAAATGAATGATGCGGATCTTCTTGCACATGGGTTCGGTCTGTATTTCCAAACTAGTATAGAAAGTAACCTTTTAAATTTCTTCTATATCGTTTTATTGAATGTGAATTTTGAAAATTTGATTGCATGTTTTTTATGTTCTTAACATACATGTTAAATTTCATTCAAATCAGATGTTATTTTACTATTTGATCGATAAACTTATTTTTTACGTATAATTTTTATCACAAAAATTTAAAATTTAAATGTGTCATTGATGACATAGTTGTTGATCTTTTATCTTCTTGAAATTTTGTAAGCATGTAATGTGTAATCAAGTAGTTAGATTTTCAAAATTTACACCAAATAAAAAGATATATGAAGAGTTTAAAGGATTTCTCTATAAACTAGTTTAAAGATAAACTTTTTTCCAAATTATAAAGCCCTGGTGTCTGGTGTTGAGTTGAGGTATGTTTTAGATTTTTATGATTAAATCTAAAGATTATCTCTCTCATTCTGATTCAAATATTTTTAAGCCAAGGTTACAATTTTGGAAACTTGTTTAGAGAGAAACATTTTTCAAATTATAAAGGAATGGTGTCGGTGTTGAGTTGAGGTTGGTTTTAGATTTTTATAATTGAATCTAAGGATTATCTCTCTTATTCTGATTCAAATATCATTAAGCCCATGTTACAATTTTGAAAACTTGTTTAGAGAGAAATATTTTCCTAATTATAAAGAACTGGTGTTTGGTGTTGAATTGAGGTAGGTTTTAGATTTTTATAATTAAATCTAAAGATTATCTCTCTCATTCTAATTCAAATATCGTTAAGCCAATGTTCCAATTTTGGAAACTTGTTTAGAGAGAAACATTTTCCAAATTATAAAGGATTGGTGTCTGGTGTTGAATTGAGGTAGGTTTTAGATTTTTATAATGAGATTTTTATAATTAAATCTAAAGATTATCTCTCTCATTCTAATTCAAATATCGTTAAGCCAATGTTCCAATTTTGGAAACTTGTTTAGAGAGAAACATTTTCCAAATTATAAAGGATTGGTGTTTGGTGTTGAATTGAGGTAGGTTTTAGATTTTTATAATTAAATCTAAAGATTATCTCTCTCATTTTGATTCAAATATCTATTAAGCCAAGGTTACAATTTTGGAAACCTATTTAGAGAGAAACATTTTCCAAATTATAAAGGATTGGTGTCTGGTGTTGAATTGAGGTAGATTTTAGATTTTTATAATTAAATCTAAAGATTATCTCTCTCATTCTGATTCAAATATCATTAAGTCAATGTTCCAATTTTGGAAACTTGTTTAGAGAGAAACATTTTCCAAATTATAAAGGAATGGTGTCGGTGTTGAGTTGAGTTGAGTTGAGGTAGGTTTTAGATTTTTATAATTGAAGCTAAGGATTATCTCTCTTATTCTGATTCAAATATCATTAAGCCCATGTCACAATTTTGAAAACTTGTTTAGAGAGAAATATTTTCCAAATTATAAAGAACTGGTGTTTGGTGTTGAATTGAGGTAGGTTTTAGATTTTTATAATTAAATCTAAAGATTATCTCTCTCATTCTAATTCAAATATCATTAAGCCAATGTTCCAATTTTGGAAACTTGTTTAGAGAGAAACATTTTCCAAATTATAAAGGATTGGTGTCTGATGTTGAATTGAGGTAGGTTTTAGATTTTTATAATTAAATCTAAAGATTATCTCTCTCATTCTGATTCAAATATCCGTTAAGCCAATGTTACAATTTTGGAAACTTGTTTAGAGAGAAACATTTTCCAAATTATAAAGGATTGGTGTCTGGTGTTGAATTGAGGTAGATTTTAGATTTTTATAATTAAATCTAAAGATTATCTCTCTCATTCTGATTCAAATATCGTTAAGTCAATGTCCCAATTTTGGAAACTTGTTTAGAGAGAAAATTTTTCCAAATTATAAAGAAATGGTGTCGGTGTTGATGTTGAGTTGAGTTGAGGCAGGTTTTAGATTTTTATAATTGAATCTAAGGATTATCTCTCTCATTCTGATTCAAATATCATTAAGCCCATGTTACAATTTTGAAAACTTGTTTAGAGAGAAATATTTTCCAAATTATAAAGAACTGGTGTTTGGTGTTGAATTGAGGTAGGTTTTAGATTTTTATAATTAAATCTAAAGATTATCTCTCTCATTCTAATTCAAATATCGTTAAGCCAATGTTCCAATTTTGGAAACTTGTTTAGAGAGAAACATTTTCCAAATTATAAACGATTGGTGTCTGATGTTGAATTGAGGTAGGTTTTAGATTTTTATAATTAAATCTAAAGATTATCTCTCTCATTCTGATTCAAATATCTGTTAAGCCAATGTTACAATTTTGGAAACTTGTTTAGAGGGAAACATTTTTCAAATTATAAAAGATCGGTGTCTGGTATTGAATTGAGGTAAGTTTTAAATTTTTATAATTAAATCTAACGATTATCTCTCTTATTCTGATTCAAATATCATTAAGCCCATGTTACAATTTTGAAAACTTGTTTAGAGAGAAATATTTTCCAAATTATAAAGAACTGGTGTTTGGTGTTGAATTGAGGTAGGTTTTAGATTTTTATAATTAAATCTAAAGATTATCTCTATCATTCTAATTCAAATATCATTAAGCCAATGTTCCAATTTTGGAAACTTGTTTAGAGAGAAACATTTTCCAAATTATAAAGGATTGGTATTTGATGTTGAATTGAGGTAGGTTTTAGATTTTTATAATTAAATCTAAAGATTATCTCTCTCATTCTGATTCAAATATCCGTTAAGCCAATGTTACAATTTTGGAAACTTGTTTAGAGAGAAACATTTTCCAAATTATAAAGGATTGGTGTCTGGTGTTGAATAGAGGTAGGTTTTAGATTTTTATAATTAAATCTAAAGATTATCTCTCTCATTCTAATTCAAATATCCGTTAAGCCAATGTTACAATTTTGGAAACTTGTTTAGAGGGAAACATTTTTCAAATTATAAAAGGTTGGTGTCTGGTATTCAATTGAGGTAAGTTTTAAATTTTTATAATTAAATCTAACGATTATCTTTTCTCAAAAAAAAAAAAAAAAAAATCTAACGATTATCTCTCTCATTCTGATTCAAATATCTTTAAGCCAATGTTACAATTTTGGAGTCAGGTCTTACGTTCCTCATCACATTTTTTTTTTTTTTTTGGTCAAGCATGTGGGTGGCTAAAATGGGTCGCAGGCTCAGATATTCCTGGTCAGCAAAAGCAAAACCATTCAAGTCCTCGAGGTTTCCCATTGGACCAGCTTTGTCTGGTTAAGTTCCATTCTTACTGAAACATAGACTTGTCAAAAGTCATATGCATGCTCTTCAACGTAAGTAGTTGAAGCTCTAATCCGTACAGGACTAATAGCTTATTTCCATTAAAAAGAGGTAAAACAATTGACTTCCGCTTTGAACTGATCGGGTCTAACTTGAGTTCACTGAAATATTTTATTTTAAATCTATCGTACATATATCTTACATTTTGGATGTCACTACCAAAAATCTTATAGTTTACTTGGCATCTCAATTCTCAAGGTGCTTAATGTGTTTGATATGATGGAAAACAAAAGTCAACAGAAAACATTTTCAGTGGTTAATGGAAAACAAGCCTAATAGAGCAAAAAAAAAGTTTTCTCCTCCATTAAACTCGTTTTCCATTCATCAGTAAAAACATTTTCCGGAATATTACATACTCAGTAAACTATCACAAAACAAATTCCTCAAAAAAAAAAAAAAAAAAACTCTCCCAACAATATTCCTCTCTTTGCCCTATCTCTCTCCAATGAATGATCTTTAACCAGCACTGACTAATCATTTACTTTTCTCTAAATGATACTTTATGCTAACAATAGTATCTACTAATTAATTTTTTACAAAGATTTCAAATTTGGGGTTTGTTTTCCCTGTTGAGGTCCTAAATGACCCCAAAATAGACAATATTTTCTTGTTTCGGATATGTGTTCATGAATGAAAGTTTTGTTCATATGGTTATTTAGAATTATAAAATAAATTAATGTTCATAATTTTCAAGGCAAGTCAAACAACCAAGAATGTTTTCCCTTGATTTTTTAAATCTAACTAATATTATCAATAATTAAGATTTTTTATTATTAATCTTTATTGTAGTTTAACTAATAAAATTTAGGAATGGGGAATTCAGAAACTATTGATATATAAAAAAAAAAATGTAAACAATTCAGAAAACTACACTTTTAAATTCTATTTTTCGAAACTTTTATAGATAATTTGATTGTTTATATTGAAAGAGAAATTGCTGAGTATTTCAAGTTAGATTTTTATAAAAGAATGTAACCTAAAGCTTTTTATTTGTATGTTTGGGAGTTTATAAAGGAATTAATGGTAACTATTGTAAGATTTCAAATTTTTTCATCATTTTTACTACCTACCATTTTTAGAGTGAGGAGTTCTGACCATTTCACCTACTGGAATTCTCTTTTGTATATTCCAATTTTCAATGCAAGTTTTATGAAAACGGGTTGAACAACTATTTTGTGATGACTACAAAATAAACACGTGTAGTCAATAATTCACACATTTAAATTAATGGTTGTAGATCTGGGCACAATCAAAATTTTCCAAATTCCAGCCTGGAATCCTGATATACATATGGACTTCAAAATATTGAAAACATGGAAAGTTGTTCGGCCAAGTAAAAGGTAGAATGGAGAAGCGAAATGTTGAAATGTTAATCCTTAATATTGACTCCAGATTCAAGTTTGAATTCAAATTTTACTCCCCGAAAAAAAAAAAAAAAAGTTTAAATTCAAATTAGGCAAACTGATATAAATAGTTCTGTTGAAATAAAGAAACTGTGCTTAGTCATAACTTAACATAATTGTTCAAAATGATATCCATGGCCAATGTAGAACACCTGCAAAAGCCCAAGGTACTATAAGACAACTAAAATATACATATGTTGCTTATGCCCATCACTAAAACGATGCTTTGAATAGACTATCCTGAGTCCTGACTAATTTTAGCAAAGAGCTCATACATATCTGAAAAAATACACAACTTGTTCAACTAGCACATATGTTATACCTTAGGAAGAAAGGGTAAAAGAGATGGTTTTTAAGTGTACAACAACCCCATGGTATTCTATCCCAACCAACGGTTTTTGTCAAGCATGTAATTGGATCTGTGTAACCAGTGTACAACTATGCTACCAGCACACAATTCTTACATTTAGACACAATTCCTGCCCCTTCTCTATTTCCTCATAAGAAGAACCACAGTGTGAGCAGCAATACTCCGATTCTCCCCAAGGCTATCAACCTTCTCATGAGTTTTTGCTTTTAGATTTACAACAGCAGGGTCCGCTCCAAGCAGCGCAGACAAGTTTGCCTTGATAGCCTCCTTGTGAGGGCTCACTTTTGGTCTTTGAAGAATCAAAGTGGCATCTAAGTTTCCAAGTTCATAACCAGCCTCATGCATGAGTCTCACCTGAAATGATTCATATCAAGGAGGATAATCTGGATAAGAAAATTCATCTTCTAGTTAGAAGAGTTCTTTTACACCCACACATGTTCGCAACAAAGAAGATGGAACAGATAAATCTTATTACTTTGGAAAACACAATGACAAACTTGTGCATGAGCTAGAACATTAACAATTAAAAAAAAATTCACATGATGGATTATGCAACCATATTGTCATTTATGAGATATCCTCCAACAGCAAATGTCCTCTAAATATTAATATCGATTTTATAACATCAGTTACTCAAGCATTTGTTTAATTCAGTCATGTAATGCTATTAGCTTATGAATCCTAAAACCAAGTTGAGAACATTTGTGATTCATACTGGATGATATCCTATGGGTAATAATCTGCTAAAAGTTATATGCTTTCTTTCTTTCTTTTTTTCTCAAAACTAGGGGTACCCCTTCCTGTTCCCAATTCCTTCCTCCCCATGGTTGAACCCCAAGACCTCACCCTCCCAAAGGGGAGAGGTAACACTTAACCACAAACACAAATGCCAGAGGACTGGTAATAAAATGTCATCCACCAGTGTGCATTTGGATTGACTTAATTATAAAAAATAAAAATAAAAATAAAATGAAATTAGTGAGGCTTTAAAAAGATCTACATAGGTAAATAAGCTCCAGAAAAAATCTAAACCAAACACACATGGTATGTTAGGGCCATAATCTTTATCAGCACATGGTAGCACTATTCATTTTTTGAAATGGTGCCATCTTTATTCCCTGTGACCAGAGAGCAGATTAAATTTCTTAAGTCCTTCAATTCTCATACATATAATGACATGAGAAAAAGACAACTCTGTGATCTTATCCTACCCTACATCCATCTCCTTTTTATCCCAGGATAAGCTGATAATTATATCAAGAATAAGGTTAACAACTTATGAATTGCCTCTGCAATATTCTCAAATTTATGAAACAAGGTTCAGTAGCATGATAGCCTGGTGTTTTTTTGACTTTGATAGCCTTGTGTTTAAATCTTCCTACATTCTAAATTCTACATAACCCATCAATGTGGATGTGTATCTATAGATATTGGATTAACATTCATTTAAGTGGTGAGAAAAAATATACTTGACTACGTGAGCTTATGCAGGGTTGGAAAACAAGTGTTTTCAAGACTACGAAAATGTAAAGCAATGAGCTACACTCTACTGTGGTTCAATAGACTGGAATCAAATGCTTAAGATTCCTATAGAAAACATCTCCATCATGGTTAACAAAGACAGGCCGAATCAACAACTTAACTAAATGCAACCTAACCCAAATTTGCAAGTCTAGTTCACATGCTGATTTCCCAACAATAGCAAACACTAATGCTTGCTTTTCAAACCATTCAATGTCATGAAGTTCCTAAAAGTGTCCCACAAAGAGAGGCTTGAATATCTATTATCCAAAGAGATATTATTCATGATATCTAGAAAGCAAAAGCACCCAAAAAAAACTCACAGCTTCTTTGATGAAAACTGAAGATGGCGCTCCTTTCCACTTAGGATCATTATCTGGAAATATCTGCCCTATATCAGGAAGGCCCAAAGCACCCAAAATTGCATCAACCACACAATGTAGTAACACATCTCCTGTAATAACAACAACATTAAAATAAATAAATGAAAAGAAAACCACCACCTTCAACAACACACTTCAATTCCAAGGTGGAAAAAAATATAAACTAAACCATTTTCTTTGATCCCTAAAATGTTGAGTAGGTTCCAATTTGAAAAATTCCAAATTGACCCGACCAAGCTAAGTAATGTCAATTGGTTCCTAAAATATGGGGTAGGTTCCAATTTGAAAAATCTAGATTGACCCCAACAAACCTCATTAATGTATTCATTGCTGCTTATGTGCAAAATTAACAGTTTAACAAATAACACAACCGCAGTAATAATCACCACAATTCAAAGCAATAAAAAGAACAAATGGATTTTGGTGACGAAATGAAAAACTTTTGAAAAAACTTATTACAAAATAAACCACTGAGGGTGACCAACCCCGCCAAATTTCCTTTATAAAAAGAAACAATTGTTACAATCAGTCTATACTTACAAAGCCTTTATAGACTAGACACGAATTATAACCATAGCAGACGACTCGTTTGCCTCCTTCCTCAGCGGCTTACACCAATAAATTCAATGGTAGAGGTTTTAGAATTTCTATATAGTTTGACTGAAATAATCTTGGAGAGGTTTTTGACATGGTTTTCTCATTGATATGTAGCTCTCTTGAGGAACATGGGACAACTACCTCCCTAACTGAATAACGTGCATGGAGGGGTATTTATACGTAGGTTAAGGTTTAGGTTGACAGATATTTAAGAAATATCAGGAGTCTCAATTCAAAAACTTACAGTCTTCAAAGCAGTAATTAACCTAAAAAATCTTGAAATGTATACAATCCACACTATAACACGTTTTGGCACAAGAATTTTCCAAACATAAACCCAGAAACTAACACAAATTAGTCCCTACATATCAAAAGCTTCTAATTTGAAATTTCATCCTCAATAATTTTAATGTTAAGTAGTATAGTTCTTGGAGGTAACAAAAATTTGATGATATGGCAAAGGCAAACAATAAGACAAGCCATGTCATCAATTTATTTAATGAGATCATCATTATCAAATAGCACAAAAGAACCACATTGATAAAATTATAAATAAATAAACACACACACAAATCAACGCCAAAAGCCTTTTAGCTTAACTGACACCTTCGAAAAACATTCACGGTTCAAATCCCTTGTACACAAGCTCACAACATTTTTTGCAACTTGTTGAGGCGTCTAACCACTAATATTATTACTTCCAGTTTTTCACATACACCCACCACTTTCACATGATCCTATAGTAGCAAGACACTCAACAAATTGTGAAAAAAATTTTGTGTATTCGTGTCTCTCTAAACTTGTTGAATTAGAATTTACCTTATATAGCAAAATTAAACTATAGCATCACTCCAATCACGACATGACACTGAAATTTGTGATTTTTTTTTTAGTTTAGCTAGACTTCATGTTTCACAGCATCAACAGCAAATTACGAAATTACCCAAGCGAGAGTGGGGGAAATTACGAAATTACCATCGGAGTGAGCCTCGCAGCCTCTATCGTGGGGTATGTCAATCCCACCAATGATGAGTGGGTACCCGGGCTCCAACCGGTGCAGATCGAACCCGTGCCCGACCCGAAACGGCAAGGTTTTGGCGGGAGTGGAGGATTGTGGGGCCTGGCCTAGTTCCACGGCGGCGGTTGCGGCGGCCGACACGGAAAGCCTAGGCGTTGTTGCTGTTGTTGTTGTTGTTGTTAATTTAGTGGATGGTAGCGGTGGTCGGAGAAAGAAGATATTATTAAAGAGTGGTTTATTGGGAGAGCTGGACTTGGCGGAGAATGAAGAAGAAGAAGAAGAGACATAGAGTGGAGGTACTGCTGCTGCCGTGGCCATTGAATTTGGAGACACGGAGAGAGAGTCGTGCTACGGGGTGTGTGTGTGGTTTGTGTTAAACAGTGACTTTTTTAGTTTTGTTTAAAATCAAGATTTGTCGCAAGTCTCCAACTGAGTTCAACTATTTCATCGCATATTCCCCAAGGACTCTTGTCGTGTTACTCGTGTATCATGATTCATGCATTTTTAACGTGGGAGGAAAAAGTTAAAAAAATGTGAAAATTTTTAAAAGTTTTATAGTTTTAGAAAAATAAAAATTAATCCAAGGAGTGAGATTAAAAGTGAAAATTTTAACGTTTCAATTGTAAAGCAATTTTGTTAACTATAACTAATTTGATCCTTCAATTATTGGGTTAAATTCAATTTAATCCATCAACTTTTTTTGTTTTTAGAATCTAATTCATTAACTATTAAATTGGGTTAGTGTAGTCTCTTGATTTTTTTAAATCAAATCAATTTCATCATTAAATTGTTTCTCTGTTTAAATTTTAATGAAATTAGCTGCAACAAATAAAATATGCACTAAAAAGTTACAACTTACAATCATAAATATATTAATATCTAAAATACAAAGAAAAAAAAATTGACTTACCTCCAATACTTTTTTAAGTGAACACCTCTTGTTGTTTTAAATATACAATAACAAGTGATAATAGATTTTAATCTCCACATTTTGTTTAGTTAGTGGGTGATGTAACAGTTTCGCATTAAAACAATTATTAAAACAAAATGAGATTTCAGTTAAAAAAATACTGAAGGTAAACCAAACCCAAGAAATATGAAGGAATAAAATAAAAGAGAGCCAATTACATGGTAAAGGGAAGCAAATAATATCTATTACTTTCATTTCATCATCCATGTAAACTGTTATAGGGATCACCCAACTCTATAGTATTTATGAATTATACACACAAAATCTACACTTCTGGCTAAGCTGCTTATAGATAAAACCCCTTTTCAACCCACAAGAAACTCACGCATATTTGGCATGACTAAAATATTTACATGAATTAACTATTGGGGTTCCATATAACAAGATAAGGGCTCAGCAGGAACTGGAAGATGCCCTAGGTTGCTTGCATCCATGTTCAGGTACAAGATGTTCTGGCGCAGCTCTCTTTGGTCTCAACTGCAACAAGAGGCGCCATTAAAGTCAGAAGTATGTCAGAAACTCAAAAACTGTCCTTTGTATACATACTTGTCAGTGTGTGTGTGGGTGCATTATGTGGCCACACAAATGTGCATGTTGCGTGTTTAATTAAATTTGCATCATAAAGCACACATTACATCCTTCTCTTCAGCACGCTGATAGATATGCCTTAAGAGAATGTTTTTGGCGTCAGTAGTTATCACTGCAAAAAGAGTTTAAACAGGTCAGTTCCACAATAATTAATACAAAGAATTAGCTAAACACCAGAGAGAACTTGTCGTAACGAAAGTAAATCGTTAATTACAAGAAACAAGTTATCTTCGCTACCTTGATCAGGTGGTGGAAGGGTGCGGCTGTGAGTAGGATGATAGGTTGCAGGTGTCATTCTCTACATAAAGGGAGAAATGTTATTAGAAATGAAAAGAGAGATGCACTGCTTTTATTTTACATCTCATAAACATAACAAAGAATGGGAAGTGACAAATTTTTCACCCTCAAGATTACAAGCAAAATAAGAATATACATCAAAGAAGTCAATCCAATTTTCCTGAACATACATCTGCACAAATGCTAAAGAGACACACCAGAAGATAAAATTATAAAATATTATTATACCAGCAACTTATTTACTTGAATCTAGCTTGGTTTAGAAGAACTGTATCCAATAGTATCACAGCCTGCACTCTACAGCTCTATGGTAAAATTTTCCATACTATAACAAAAATACAAATTGCAAAGACCTCAACTGGAAAACAGTCTGGTTATTAATAATGCTATACCCACAAGATTGCAAACCATATGATAATTTTTGTTATAAACATGGAGAAACTGTTTAGATACCATTGATTTCAACTACGAAAATCGTTAAACATTACTTAAATGGATAGAAAACATATTCTTAAGCATTTGGAAAGTTAACTAATGTAAATGTGAACTTCATTACCCAGTGCTGGTCCCATTAAATTCTGAACTAGTTAAAATTTAATTTGTCCTCAGGTTATGTCATTATATCTTTTTGGTCGCTACTTGTCACTATTTTTTTAAGGGATATGGTCAAGCATCATACAAGTAAACTCAATCAGTTTGAGCCAAATCTCACTTTCTTCACTAAGAGAAACCAACCATATAGGTAGTTTACATTTTTTTTATTATATGAAAGAGTAATTTTATTGCTAAACAAATGAGAATACAATGAAAAAATGCAAAAAGTTGCAAAATTCCATTTGCTAGAAAATTTTCCACTTCTAAGGCTATCAACTCTAGAAAAACCAGCATTGTTGCCTCTAATCTCCCATTCGATCTTCGGTATGAAGAGTAATGTTTCCATCTAGTGCTTCTGTGCACTGGATGGGATACAGGACCAAAACATGGCCATATTAGGACATGTGTTGTGTCTGTGTCGCGTCCAGTGCTCCTGTGCATTGGACGCAAGCCAAATCCGTGCTAAGAGAAAGTTTTCTGATATTAGCTGTGGCAGACTTGTCCCTCATTTGCTCTATTCTCCAATTTAGTTCCCCTTTTATAGACCACCTCAACATATGACTAGATATGCTCCTGGTGAATTACAACTAAAAAGCAAGTGTTCCACACTCTCCTCAGGATTACCACAAAGCATATATCTTATTTCTTTCAATCTCCCAATATTCACTAGTATTTCCAGTCTGATAAGCCTTTTGTCAACAGTCAACAGTCATCCACTAAACAAAGGCTGGTTCACTTTTACCAGATATAAGGAATGGTTTTGAACCAAAAGTTGTAACACCATATGTCTCTAAGGGACTTGCCAAATAATAACCATGTCAAAACCATGCAACATATATTTGGCAGAGCTTTGCCAAAAAAAACCCCAAATTCTGAGGGGTGACATAAGTGAGTTCCTATTTAAATTTTATAAGCTTCGATGTCCCTTGCCTATTATCTTTCCTTGGAAAGGTGTTTGGAAGGTTAAGGCTCCTATGCACGTCTCCTTCTTTGTCTGGTCTGCAGCTTGGGAAAAGATTCTTACGGGGACATTCTGCGGTGTAGAGGCTTCGATTTTGTTGATTGGTGCATTTTGTGCCGTAGTAATGGGGAGACGGCGAATCACTTGCTTCTTCATTGTGGAAAAGCTTTTCAGTTGTGGAGCCTGGTGTTTAGATCTTTTGGGATTTCTTGGGTCTTGCCAAAATCGATTGCAGATACGCTTTTCGGCTGGTGGAACTGGCTCGGAAAGCACTCTTCTAGAGTTTGGAATCTAGCTCCGTTGTGCCTAATGTGGTGCATTTGGAGGGAGCGAAACTGGCGTACTTTTGAGGACAGGGACAAAACTGATGACCAACTGCTCGCTTACTTTAGTGGCTCTCTTTTTGATTGGTCTAGGGCTTGGGGACTCACCTCTAGTGATTCTATCCCTATGTTTCTTAGTTCTCTTCTTTGTAATTAGTTCTTTGTTGGCTTCGCTTGTTTTCTTGTTTTCTACTTTTCTTCTTCTTTTTTTTGTTTCCTCCTCTGTACTCTCTGTTTGTCCTTTTGTTTTCCTGAGGTTTTAATATAATTATCTTACTTATCAAAAAAAAAAAAAACACCAGATTTTCTACCTCAAATTGGAAACCTAGCAATTGAGTAGTAACGCCTATGGAAATATAGTAGTCACAACTACCAAACATTTAAATGCCAATGCATACTTCTGCCATATTGCTAAATTCTGAATTACAGCATAATTATATATGGCAATGCCTTTTTTACCTATGTATGTATAAGGAATTTGTATTCTTTTGCTCTGTTCAATTTTAGAAATTCAATGTATAATACCTGAATATGAAAATATATGTTACCCAAGAGAATCTAGTATAGACCTAGATGGAGATATTATTATTATTACAGACTAAGGAAATACAAAGCAACTTCATAACAAAACATGGAAATTTTCAAGTAAAAATTTTGTAGTGTTAAAAGGATAAATATGCATAGTTTATCTCAAATTCCTGCAAATAAGATGCTCACAATTCACATGACAATTATGTCAAGTATATGGGGGCAAAAAGGTTGTGCCGAAGAGCGTAACCAAAACAAAATACCATCATTTATCAAAGTACTAGAGAATAATACATATTAAATGAATTGCCAATGAGGTACAGATAAAATGTCACCTTCTCCACTTGTAAGAACAAGGGGGAGTGTGAGGTCGTGGATTCAAGATATGCCAGGCATATATGTATTACCAATGGGAAGAATGGAATTGTATTAGTGTGTATCTATTAACTTGCAGTAATGTATATGCTTATGATTTAAATATTATAAAAGTTATTCAACTGGAATCACTAATGCTTTGACAGCAATATTCATGCTGTTCTGCCAGCATAATCATTACCTAGTAGAAACCTTAAAAACCGCATATTAAAAGGTTTAGTTGGAGAGTAAACGAAAACAACCGCATAAGAAGACAAGAAAGAGAAGAATACAATGTAGAATTTCTCTCTAATCAGTCTCTTCGTTGAATCTTTCCTATTAAGGTTCTGAAGATAGTCTCTTAAACTATCAGATTACTTGGAATTTAATTATAAGAAATCTCCAGTGCCATGAACAATATTATCATAGTTAATTACATCACTGGAAGGGCAAAGTAACTCATAAAAGGCTCAGCTTATATATCTACCATTGATATCAGTCAAGAATTAAAATATCCAAAGAAAGATATTCTTTTGACACCTCTCTAGAATCAATCCGAATATCCACCTTCTCAACAAGATTTAAGACCATAACTAGTAAAGTGAATTAAATTATCTCATTCATGACATGGATAGAAAACTTTTAATATATAGGTTTCATTACGAATGCATGAAAGGATAATGCTCGTATAAGAAACATCAAGCCACCCCAAGACCAGGAAAAAATGCGACTTTACTTTGTTTCAGGTATGGCATATGGGAATAAAAGAACTGAGAACTAAAACATCACATTGACTTCCACACGAAAAAGAAAGCAAAGTTTGGATATGAAAAGTTTGTGATTATGGCTTATATTCTAGATATTGAGGAGCCACTAAGAACCTAACACACATCAAGCTAATGTTTTATGAGCAACAGAGGTTTGCTTGGTAGAAAGCATAAAAATATTCTAAATGCATTTCAACTCAGAGACTCACTTGCATTCCTCCCTCAATTTTATCCACGTCAAGCCCAAGTTAATGGTTGAATAATCATTCCCAACAAAACTCAGCAAATTTAAGAAGAAAAAAAAAAAACTTCTTTCTAATATTAAACTAACCATTCAAGAAATTCTCAATTTTCAGATCAATCAAAATAAATCCCAGTATCTGTTACTATGAAAAGTTTTATCTTAGATTCAGTGCTGCAAACAGCATCAGTGTCTCATACCAAATGCCCCATTATGTTAATAAAGAGTACCCAACCAAGTTAAAGTACCATTCAGATTTCCATGAAGCAAAAATCTTCAGAAAGATCAAAATTGAACAATTTCAGAGACTACAATTTGCCAACACAAATCAACGTGTTTCTAACCTGTCACCCTAAGCACTAAAAACCTTTACAAATTTCCATTAAGTTCAGTACCCAAAAAAAAAACACAAGTGGGTATATCAAAAAGCTACAAAAATCATACAAAGTTGAAAGCTTTCCTTGACTATGAAACTTAATATCAAACTGGGTTTGGTTTAGAAGTATAAAAGAAATACTTACAGAAGGACTAGAAGGATCGGAGGGTCGGAGTTGGCTGAAGTTGTGAGGGTCAAATGATGGCCAGTCACCAAAGAGAGAACCCATAAAATGCTGGTTTCTTTCGGCACAAAAATCTAGGGGGAGAGAGAAAGAGAGCACAATGCGGCGATTCTAAAACCAGACTCGAGTGTTGAGATTTGAGAATGGCAAATTGATGATCCTATATATATACAACAATTTGTTTTGGGTTTCTACCCACAGGAAAAAAAAAAAAAACAAAAACAAAAAAACAAAATAAGGTAACAAAACAAACCTTATTTTGGGCCCATTCTTTATCTTCCACTACTCCACCAATTCTCTCTCTTTTTCTTTTTTCTTTTTTTTTTTTTTTTTGGGAGAATGTACTCCCCCGATTCTAAATTACCAAAACTAATCCATAGTATTATCCATATCTTTCCCTCCCCTTTTTGGTGAGGGACAAGATATTTAGACCTTTTCGAGCGTCTGATTATTCTTTTTTTTTTTTTTTTATGAGGTCTGATTATTCACTTAGGTGTATATAGTTCTCGGTTCCAAATACAACCCAGATTATTACACAAAGAAATCCCTTATGTGGCGTTTGGTACGAGGAAATTCAAATTACTCCCGGCATCCAAATTCCTAAGAATGTGATTTCTTGCAATCTGGATGTTTAGGAATGTAGTTATACTTATGTTTGGTTTTATTATGAATCTCTTATGATTCCTACGAATGTGAGATGATAATGTTTGATTTATTTCCAGGAATCTTAAATAAATTATTTATTTTTCTCATTCTATCCTTAGACTTGAATGTAAACTACTGTTGAGAGGAAAATTTCTGATGTTCCCAAATAGAATATGGGGTAACCAAACCGAAACTCAACGATGGACCCTTGAAATAAAGCCCTAAGGCTATCGGTGTGGTGTAAGTTCGCCCAAGCAAGAGATAGAGGCTGTACCTTAACAATAAGACAACAATAAAGCCCAACAAACACGTTAGTATTGTTAGTTTGTTATATTATTAGTCCTCTAGCGGTACGGTATTATCTCCAGCGGTAGGGGTGAAATTATACTTAGAGTCCAGCAGTCAATGATTAAATAAATTTAGGAAAGTGTTCACTCCTAGGGTCCTTGTGTGTCTTGGTCAAGGGAATTTGTAGTACTTTCAACCATCATTACATCAATGTGAGGGAAAAATTCAATTGTTACAAATACATTATATCGTTCATCATAATAATAATAAACAATGATTAAAGGCTCCATAGTTACAAATAAAAGAGAAAAAATAGGATGGAATGAAGGGAGAGAAAGATCCCCAACTCAGTGCAACAAGTATTAAACTAAGATTTTGGTGAGTGTATAATTATAAGGCATGAATGAGGTGAATGTGGGCTATTTTGAGTGAGTGAGATGAGATTAATACTGAGATTGAAACTTTTTGTGAGTAATGGACCATTTGTGTCTAGTTGGAGGACATTTTTTGAGCTGTGGTTGTGTAGAGGGGTGAGAAGAATATATGGGATCAGATGAGTGTAGGCTGAAGATGATGAGTGGTGAGCTTAATGAAAGCTAAACCACGAGCAAAGTAGTAAAAAAACTAAGGGTTTTAGAGGGAGTGGCTGTCCTGGTCAGTTATGGGACGTTTATGGAGTAGGAAGGTGTAAGCAAGGTGGTGAATGTTGGTGTTATGGTGACTATAGGGTGAGAAATGTTGTGAGTGAGCTCCAGAGAGCTTGGGGAAGCTTAAAGAAAGCTTAATAGGGGTTGAATTTCTGTAGAATGTAGTCAATGACAGAAGTTCTTAGAGAGGCCTTTTCCTCTTCAGTGGGCTGAGATGTGTATGTTTTTATAATGGAGCTTTAGAGAAGCGTTGATTGACAAGAATCCAAAAATGCATGACTCATCAGGGGTGACAAAATCAAGGCTTAACTTTTATGAGATTTTCGATCAAAAGTAGGAAAATCCACTTTGAGGGGTTGTCTTGTTTCTTTGGGTAATGATGGGATTTTAGAGCTTTTTGCATTAAGTGCCAAGATTTTCAGGGTTGAGCTTAATTATTGTGTATTAAGAGTGAATCCTAATGCTGCAAACTGAGATTTGGTCCCCCAAGAAGTAAGATTCAACACCCCAAGCTAGGTGTGAAGCTTTAGTCTACTTCAGGGCGTTCTGCTGGAGATCCTTTTATGCCCTCCAAACCACATGTTCCCAATTTTTCCCTTTATGATTCATGGCCTTGGTACATGAATCATGTCTTGAATGTTTTTAATATTTATAGCATCAATTTATTGAAGTTTGGATAATTTGGTTTCAGCTTCCCTTCCGCTGGAGGTGCAGTCTTGATGAAGATGATGGAGTCCCTTCATCCTTTTGACTTTAGTTGATATGACAGCCCTTGGACACTGTTCACGTTAGGTAGAGGGTGGCAGAAAACTGATGGGACAGCCCTTAGTCCATTCTCAAAGGCTTGGTTCCCTTGTATGAGTCTCTAGTTGCCTTTTGGTTAGTTGCTTGTGTTTTTTGCTTGGGCTGGGTTGTGTGCACATGTTGCCATGGACTTTCATTCCTCATGGACTTTTATTAGTAAATATTTTTGGGTTTTTTATAAATACTTGCGATGGGCTTTTGAGCAATTAGTTGTAATGTTTGAAATAATAGGACAAGTTTCAAAATACTTTTGTAAATACTATTTACTTTGATGAATTCCATGTTGCAATAATGTTCATGGTTTCTAATAATCGCATCATAACTTAAATGATGAGCTTGTGGATTTGAATGTTTACCATGAGTGTCGAAGGCGTATATTACGGATGTCACGATGCAAATGATGTCCATGTATTTCACGGGTTTATAATAATAAATATATGTCATGGGTCTAACAATCATAACTTTCCATGGGCTTTTACAAGATGATTGCCATGGGTTTTGAGAATAGATAATTCATAAATTCCATGAGCTTGTAATATTGTAATAATATGTTTAAGAATTTAAAGTATTGTTTATTGTCGGACTTTTAAGTTAAATAATTATGATATAGTATTTTGTCGAGTATTTAATAACCTTGGGCTTTTGATAGAATAGTGCCAAATAGTTAACTTGGACTTTTAATAGTGCCAACGCAAGTTGGGTTTTTGATATTGCCATTGAGAATTGGGCTTTGATATTGCCAATAAGAATTGGGCTTTAAATAGTGTCAATGTAAGTTGGGTTTTTGATATTGCCAATGAGAATTGGCTTTTGATGTTGCCAATGAAAATTGGCTTTTAAACAGTGCCAACGTAAGTTGGGCTTTTGATGTTGCCAATGAAAATTGGGTTTTGATGTTGCCAATGAGAATTGGGTTTTGGATAAATAAATTGCCATGGGTTTAAATCATGGGTTTTGATCATAGATTTGAATTCCATTGATAAAATTATTTTGCCATGGACTTGAATCATAGGCTTCTCAAATATTGCTAAGCATAAGTATTCTTGGACTTTAAATAGAATATGATAATAAAATTGGATAAAATATGAGTTTTTGGGTTTTTTGTGATAGTTTATATCATAATCCAATTTAGATAATGAGATATGAAACATTTGTGATTAACATAATAATAGAGTAAAAAATATTTAGGAAAACCCAATAACTTATTAGTGGTGTTTGAAAATAAATAGGTGGTACCCAAATAAAATTAGGTGTAAAAAAAAAGTACCCTAACAACTACCAAGTCCTTTAAAAATAAATCTTACTCTAAATAAATAATGAAAAAAAAAATATAAACTATTAATAATTTGTTGAGCAACACACGCACAACAACAAAAGTGAATACCTGGCAATAATGGAGGGTCCCCTTCAAAATTTTTTTTCTTCCACACATGAAACCTAAATAGAACTTTGTTAAAGAATATATCAACAAAGTTGTCCATCCTATTTATGTTATTTTGGCGGGAAATAATAAAAATAAGGGAAAAGATATTGATGATTTGTTTTATATTTTATCTCAATTGCTTAAATGATAAGGAAAAGGGGTTAAAATTGTTAATTTATAAAAAATACAATTTCCTTTTAGCTTGGGAATTTGGATACCCATCTGTTTTAAAAGGAATCCACATTTCTACTGAGAGGAGTTTAAAGGGGGAATCCAGATTCCTCTAGCATCTGATTCTCTGTCGTGATTTGCAACAAAACATGGGAATTTTTAAACATTTCTGGAAATCCTAAAACATTACTCCGTACCAAACATCACATTAGAGTCGCCCCAAGGCAAGAGGCTTTGAATCCTTTGAACTCAAAACCTTATGAATATTATAAGGCCTTAAGAACCATTAAACCAACTCCTTAAGGTTCATATCTTCCATTATTAGAAAATCGATAATTTTATATATACTCTTTTGTTTAGTTTAGGGGAAAATCTATTTTCTAAAATTAGAGTCTGTTTGGATACGGCTTATTACTGAAAACTGAAAACATTGTAACGAAATAATTTTGAAATGTGTGAATAGTGCCGTGGGACCCAATTTTAAAGTTAGATTTGCGTTTTTCCATACTTGCAGGTTTTGTGAACAGTGCACGAGACCTAACCAAAAAAACACAAATGCGCAGTCTGTCGCTATCCAAACCCAGCCTTATACTGTCATGAGTAATATATTGTCTCTATTATTAAAACAAAAAAGGTTGTTTTAATATGAGTAGTAAAAAAGGATGTGCTAGTTAAGAAAATAACAGAGAGTATAACTTCAGTTAGAATAGAATGGTAGAAAAACAAAAAAAAGGTTAGTTTTCTAAATTATTATCCTTAATTTATACTCGAATAAAGTAAACAAATGGACTCTGTTGGTTTATTGTGGTTGAATTACTTGAACAAACGTTTATAGTTTTCTTACTTTTTAACCTCTATGAATGGATTTCTCCTGAATGGAATTTTAAAGTTATTATTTCACTTTATCATCTCCTTGTCCTTTTAATTTAATATTAAAGAGGTGATTCAAAATATTAAAAAGAAAATGTACTGATTTTTCGTAACATACAATATGTTTGGGGAAAAATATGTATTGACTTTTCATATCCGATTATTTCCCTTCTGCTTTTCGTTTTTTTCTCTGTGGGGTCCCATTCCCATTTGCCAAGTGACCAAAATAAATACTAGTTTAAAGTTCAAAAGGTACATTTTTAAAGTGTATTTTGTTTTTAGTTTTATAAATAATCTTTTGTTAAATATGATTTTAGGACTTCAAGACAAATATGGTTTGTCAAACACAAGAAGACCTAATTTAAGGAATAGCAAAGAAATATTTCTAAGAGATTTTTATGACATTGATGCCACAATGTATTGAGCCAATCCTTGAGAAATTCAGTAAGCTTGTGACGAATGACATGAATCAAAAACAATTACAATATTTTTAGAGAAGAGGTTGTGTTCTATGCAATCATGCAAATGCACCTAATAAAAAGATTCCCAATCTCAGGGTATATCCGAGATTAAACATCACTATTACCCTGTCTTTTCAGCATTAGAAAAATTGATAATTTTACATATTATCTTTGGTTTAGTTTTTTAAAAAATTCTAAAATTTTAAAATGATTTCAATTAATATATTGTCTTCAAAATGATATTATTATTATTGGCTCATACTCAAATACAACATATAAACAAAATAGTATTACCTTTTCAAATAAGCAAATGGATTCCATTAGATTGTTATGGCTTAATTACTTGAAGGAGCCTCCGCAGTAATTAACTCCTATACATGGAATCCTCTATGGATAGAATTGACAAGTTACTATAGATAAGACTAAGAGGGCGTTTGGATTCAACTTAATCCTACATCTACGTTTTGCAACACGTTTTCAGTCCTTTTTTTTTTTTTTTTTTTTCTGCGCATGAACAATGATTTTACTGTTCAGGAGACAATTTTTACTGTTCACGCACTGTTCCGTCACTGTTTACGCACTGTTTATCACTGTAGCAGCATTGTTTATACATTAAAAAATATTAAAAATGGGTCCCACGGCACTATTTACACATTTAAAAATTATTTTACTACAGTGTTTTCAGTTTTCAGTTTCAGCAACAATAAATTCAATCCAAACGGACCCTAAGAATGAGTTCACCCGACTTCCTCCTTAACCTTTTAAAAAGCATAAAATGTATTGATTTTTCGTAATAATTTTTTTTTAATTTCTCAAAAAAATAAAAAATCTCGAAATGGATTTTTTTTTTTTTTTGTTGTTGTTGTTGTTGAGAAATAAGACTATTCCTTTATTGAATTAACAGAAACTTCTATCAAACATTACAAGATTGGCAGCATCACAATGGATGTCTTCTAACCAGATTTGAAGGTTGGAGAAAGATCTTTGCTAGTTTAGTTAATTTATCAGCTACCACATTGCCCTTGTGTTTTACATGGGTGAAAGAATCTCAAAGTGAAATATTGAATGATCAATATGAGGTGAAAAAATACCAATCTAATATTTAGCTATGACTTTCACTCATATTCAATTGCTGCCACTCTCTTTTTTATTTGTAGGGTTTTATATTTGCCAAGTGATCATAAATGTACATTTTGAAGTTTTCCCTGCAATCATGCAAATGCAGCCAACTAAGGTACCCAGTCCTATGGTATGTTCACTATCTTTTACCCAAGACGTTGGCATAAAATAGGCTATGACTATGATGTTTGCAAAGTTGTATTAGCCATTTTAAATTCGGGTAATATCCTTTTGGCCATAAATTAGTTTCTTAATTACCAAGATTAATCCTCACTATTATCTAGTATAAAAAAAAAATCCTTATTATTATCCTTATCTTCCTACCATTAGAAAATTGACAATTTAATATATTCTTCTTGTTTTGTTTAGAGGGGGATTTTTTTTAAATGATATATATATATATATATATATATATATATAAACACAAATACACAAGGAAAAGTGAATGAAGTTCAAACTTCTAACAAAAAGAAAAACACGGTTTTCAAAAATATTATGTTCTTAACTTATAACTAAAATAAAACAAATGGAAAAAATATATAGTATTCCCTTTTCAAATAAAGCAAAACAACTCGATTGGTTTATTATGGTTGAACTGCTTGAACAAACGTATGTAGTATTTTTAATGTTTCACCCTTATGCATGGATTCCTCCATGGTTAGAATTTAAAAATTAAAGTAGTTATGTTAGGAGTTCACTTGACCCCGTTACCCTTTTAATTTAAAAAAAGAAACAAAGAATGTTGTGATTTTTCATAATATACTTCAAACCAAAAAAGAAAAGAAAAGCTCAAAATAAAATACTTGATGAATGGTATGTCTACCGACCAAGTTCAAAAGTCGTAGGGCTGCAAGAATGTCACCAATATTGGAGCCTGGTTAAAGCTACTAATGAATGACCAAAATATGCAATTCCAGGAAGAATTATCCATAGCTACCAATACCATTGACTATAGAGTGATTACATGCTATTTTTAACCCCCAAATTTTTTATTTCTTATTTCTTATTTTAATATTAAAACTTGGTCCCTCCAAAGTCTAAACTATGATTCCTAGACCTGCCTTCGATGGAGAAGATTTCTCCATGCTGTGGCAAAACTTTTTCTTGATGATATAATAAAAAATTTTCATTAATAACATTAATTATTATTGTTATTTATTATTTAAAAGAAAAAATATTTAAAAAAAAAAACGACACCGTTTTTAAATCACCGCGGTAGTTGAAATCCTGAAAATGCAAACACGCTACGCATACATACTAAGGGACCGTGGGACTTGTGGGACTCACCTACGGTACAACTGGAAGCACACAAGATGAAATCAGAACCGCCCAATAATAAAACTCACACCAAATTCAGAGAGAAACGTACCGTACCTTAGTTCAGCTTCCTTTCTAGGTTTTGAGCTCGTTGTTCCTTCCTTTCTCAAACGTTTCTCTTTTCCTCCTCCACCGCCACAAAGAGAAACAGAGAAAGAGAGAGAGAGAGAGAGAGAGAGAGAGAGAGGCGGCTCTCTGGATCGTCGGCCGAACAGCGAAAAACGACGTCGCTAAAAGACATGGCCTCTCCCGAAGCTCCTCTCTGCTATGTCGGCGTTGCCAAACAATCCGCTGCTTTCCGCCTCATGAAACAAATGGTACTCTCTCTCTCTCTCTCTCTTGAGAATTTGAATTCAACGGTTTTTGATTTAATTCTCTGTTTTTGATTTATTTATTTATTTATATAGGGCTGGGAAGAAGGAGAAGGGCTTGGTAAAGACAAGCAAGGCATTAAAGGACACGTTCGAGTCAAAAACAAACAGGACACTTCTGGTTCGTTTCTTCTTATTCATTTTGTTTTTGTGTTTAAATTTAATCTAGGTCTTATTTGTTAACATTTTGAATTCTTAATCTCCAAGTGTTAAGGACTTTACTTAATAATGGATTAGTGAGTTTGATTTGGATATTGTTTTTGGTGGGATTTATGATAGGTATTGGTTTGGAGAAGCCAAATGAGTGGGCATTTGACACTACTCAATTTGATAATATACTCAAACGATTGAAAGTGGTATGTTTCGCATCAAATCTCCGAATAAGCTTTACTATGTTGTGCATTTTAATTTCGCTGCGAGTTTCTAATGTGTTTTTGTGGTTATGTTTTTATTTTATAGCAAGGGGTGCAAGCCAACAATGAAGGTATAAGAATTGTATAAGATTATTAGATTGACTTAGTATTGTTAACTTTATGATACAATGTAACCTATGGTGTTGTGTGTGTTTTTTTTATGATAGGTGTTGAGAACGACTCGGCTGAAGTAGGTACTGAGACTGATGCATCTAATGATGTTAAGGTTCCGGTTGTCAAGACTACTCGGCCGCAGGGAAGGTCGGTGCAGTTTTGTTTAAATTGTGTGTTGGGTGCTTGAAATGTTCGTTATGGTTTTGCTTGTATTAAATATTTTGTTTGTTTTTCCCTTCCCTGAAAATCAGATATAAGAAAAGAGAGAGAGGGAAGCTTGTCCATGCCTATTCTTCGAGTGATGTTCAAGGAATTCTCGTAAGTTGGAAGAACACATTTCTTGTGAAACCAATGTCTCCGTATTTTTGTATTTTATAATTTATGTTACTGATTATGTGCTTTGGTAATGTGGACCCTAGGCCAAAAAGGTTGAGGAGTCACCAGGAACAAATCCTGATGTAGATGGTGAATTGGAATCAGCAAAGCTGTTTGAAAGTGAATTTATCTATGTTGAAGGTAATATTTGGAGTGGAGTAGCTAGAGAGCTGTTAACTATCCATTGGTTTTGAATAATGCGGTTAAAATTTTGTTATGAAATGGTCATATCCCTATGTATGCTAGTCCTTTTAACATTCTGGTTAAACTTTCTTTGCTATTCTTAAAGTAAAATGCTAAGTGTTCTATATAATGTTTTAGTCTTGTTGCTAGCTCTCTCTTTCTCATGCTTTCATACGTGCGTGTGTAAATAATTGTTCACTACATCCACCATGTTGCTTGAGAAGTTTATCCATGTAGCCTTGCCCCTTAAGCTGGATACTGGCTATGATGCTTCTGATAAGCTATAATCTGACAGATATTTTGACAAAAATGTTTTGTTGGAGATATCCCAAAGAGAAATTTTCATTGGAAAGAAGTTAAGATTTGAAGCATTGAAGCGTTGGCATGATCATTGGTGGGGTGATGGCTCTTCAAGGATCGTTATCTGTACCTTATTCTAATTGCTAGAGACAAAGAGGCAAAGGTGGCTGATTATTTTGCTTTGTGAACATGTGGGGATTCGTCTTGGGCCAGCTATTTGTAGAGCTAAATCGACACTTAAAAAAAAAATATATATATATATATATATATATGGGTGATAGTGAATCGCAGGCTTTTAACGACAGAGAATTTAAGGAGGCGGGGCATTGTTATCCCTGATTGGTGTTGCATGTGTGTCTGATAGGGGAGGCAATTGGCCACTTATTTCTACATTTTTGGGTAGCTAGAGAGCTATGGGGTTTCCTCTGGTGTCTTCTAGTGTGAATTGGATGCTACCTAGATAGCTTTCTGATTTGCTGCTGAGTTGGGCTGCTCTTCATGTTAAAAAGGAAAGGACAGCTCAGCAATCTGAAGTTGGATTCCATCTTGTTTGAAGAGAAAAAATTCGCGCGTTTTTTGAGATAAAGAATGTTTGGTTGCTCAGCCTTCTCTCATTCCCCAGATTGTGGTTGGTTTTTTTTGGTTGTTGTCTTTTCTAGATAGCATGTATCTTTGTTGGCATTTTTTCCTCTGTTTGAGTGTTCCGTAATATACTCCCTTCGTACTTGGGCCTTGTCCCCTTCTTTTTAATGAAATACTTTGCTGATGGGGAACATGTGGGGATTCATCTTGGGCCAGCTATTTGGAGATCTAAACCGACACTTAAAATATATATATATATATATATGGGTGATAGTGAATCGCAGGCTTTTAACGACAGAGAATTTAAGGAGGCGGGGCATTGTTATCCCTAATTAGTGTAGCATGTGTGTGTTTGATAGGGGAGGCAATTGACCACTTATTTCTACATTTTTTTTTTTTTTTTTTGATAAGTAAGAAGAGAATATTATTAATATAAGAATAGCAAGAAAAACACAAAGATTTCACGGTAGTGAACAAGGAAAAAAAGGAACAAAAAGACAGAAGCAGCCCCTAATCTATTCTAATAGACGAAAGAAAATCCATAAGGGTAGAACAATCCGAGAAACCCCAACATCGAGACCAATCAAAGAGGGTCCGCTAGCAAAACTCTAATAACTAAACCACAGTTTTCCCCTCATCCTCAAAAGATCGCCAATTTCATTCAGTCCAAATAGTCCACATTAAATAGCCTGGAACCAAATTCCAAATATCAAAACTATGCTTCCCAAGCCAATGATACCAACAAAATAATAAGTCCACAACTGAATCTGGCATGACCCAATCGATCCCAAACAACCGAAGCATATACATCCACAAAGAATGAGCTATCGGACAAAAAAGTAATTGGTGATCCACAGATTTCGCATTACAACAACACATACAACAACGATTCGCCAAAGGGCAACCACGAAGCATAAGGTTAACCAAGGTTAGAATCTGACCATGAGCTGCTGTCCACATGAAAAAAGCCACCCTTTTAGGAACCTTAACTTTCCAAATGCCCTTCCAAGGGAAAGTGGAAGGAGCTACATTTCGAATCTTATGATAAAAAGACTTGAGTATCAAACTTCTCACTTCCATTAAGATCCCAACAAAGCCTGTCACACCCTCCACCCCTAGGAATTTGGGTTTGGATGAAATGAAGAAGGGAGTAGGAAGCTGCTAACTCCTAATCATTGAATTCCCTATAAAATCTTAAACTCCACACTTTGTCATTATCACCCATTGGAGGGCTTAACAGATCAGAAATACAAGCCTCCTTTTTGGCTGAACACAAAAATAATTGAGGATAAAGAATTTTAAGAGGAACATCCCCAGTCCACTTATCATGCCAAAAAAGAATACGAGAACCATCCCCCACCACAAAAGAGAAATGCTTTGCGAAAGTTTCCCACCCTTCACTAATACTCCACCATAACCCACAACCATGAGCCCTACTACAAGCTCTAGTGCACCAAACCCCTTTTCCCTCCCCATATTTCATGGCAATGACCCTTCGCCACAGATGAGTGGTTTCATGGCCATACCTCCAAAGCCATTTCCCTAATAGGGCCAGATTAAAAGACGCCAAATTTGGAATTCCCAAACCACCCAGTTTACGCTGTAAGCAAACCTTTTCCCAAGCCACCAAAGGATATTTGAAACACTCAACTGATGAACCCCACAAGAAGTCTCTCTGAATGCGTTCCAATCTAGTCGCCACAGCTTTAGGGATAGTAAAAAGGGAAAGGTAATTAGTCGGAAGGCTTGAAAGGGTACTTTTCAGCAAGGTGAGTCTACTACCCTTTGACAAATAAAGCCGCTTCCAGCCTGAAATCTTCTTTTCCATCCTCTCAAGGATCGGATTCCAAATAGAGGCTGTTTTATACAAAGTTCCCAATGGCATACCCAAGTAAATCATAGGCAAACTGCCCACCCTGCATTGAAGAATATTAGCCAAAGATTGAATTTTACGCACCTCCCCAATAGGGACAAATTCACTTTTCCCCACATTCACCTTCAACCATTAAAAGCTTAAAAACAAGTCAAAACCAGCCTAATAGAAAGAATCTGCTCTCTAGAGGCATCACAGAAAAGAATGGTATCATCAGCAAATAATAGGTGAGAAACACGGGTACCAGTAGAATTAATAGGACTTGCTTGAAAACCCTGAATGAAACCACCTCCCTTAGTTTTCTTCAGGATACGACTTTAAACCTCCATGATCAAAAGAAAGAGAAGGGGAGACAAAGGATCACCTTGTCTGAGACCTCTAGAGCTACCAAAGAAACTAACAGGAGATCCATTAACCAAAATTGAGAAGCGAACTGTAGAGACACAAGGCTTTAGCCATCTCCTCCATCTATCCCCAAAGCCCATCCTCTCCAACAGATAAAACAAAGTGTCCCAAGGTGATCCAGAGAGCTGTGGGGTTTCCTCTGGTGTCTTCTTAGTGTGAATTGGATGCTACCTAGATAGCTGTTGGATTTGCTGCTGAGTTGGGCTGCTCATCATGTTAAAAAGGAAAGGATAGGTTGGCAATCTGAAGTTCGATTCCATCTTGTTTGGAGAGAAAGAATTCGCGCATTTTTGGAGATAAAGAATGTTTGGTTGCTCAGCCTTCTCTCATTCCCCAGAGTGTGGTTGTTTTTTTTTTTTCCCCGGTTGTTGTCTTTTCTAGATAGCATGTATCTTTGTTGACATATTTTCCTCGTTTGAGTGTTCCGTAATATACTCCCTTCGTGCTTGGGCCTTGTCCTTTTCTTTTTAATGAAATACTTTACTGATGGGGAACATGTGGGGATTCATCTTGGGCCAGCTATTTGGAGAGCTAAACCGACATTTAAAAAAAAAAAAAAAATATATATATATATATATATATATTTGGCTGAAATTTTTAAGCAGAGAGAGGAGAGTTGCTTTTTAAATATATTTTTGTCTATTTTACATGCCTTTTGTAGCATGTATCCAAAGAAAACTCTTCCCTTGCAAGAAACAGTATTAGTGTTTATCTTGGTCTAATGGTAAGCTTCTTTTGCCATTTAGGTTGTTTAATACTTGTGATGAATAGTTAGTGCTGGTATTGCCTTACTAAGTGGTACCTTCTGACTGCCAAGAAGTGAGTGACTGATTTTACGGAGTGGTATTGCCTCACTGTAGCTTTTGTTTCATTTTTTAACCCTGATGCTGCCATTGAAGCTCTGGATGTATCAGGGTATCTGCCTTGCACCCTTCTCAATATGCATTGCCGACTGTCTTCCAAGTTCTAACATGTAGGTGGTATTTGAATTTTGGTTCTCTTCAGAACCTTTTTGTATGATGTACCGTGTTTGTTTGAAATTACCCATCTGCATGTGTGCTAAGTATGCTGCTCACTGTAAAGCCTTATAATCTTCCCAATTTGCTACTATTCATATACTTCATCTTAGCTGCTGGCTGGATAAAATGGGATGAGTCCATCGTTTTTTGAAATAGCCTTATGACATTCTGACAGGAGACAAAGTTGAAGATATTCCTCTAGATTGGTGGGGCTATAAATATGGTTTTGTCTCCGGAGGTTTTCTTGGGGCAGAATCTAGAAGAAAGAAATCACAGACTACTGAGAATGATCAAACAAATAATGAGAGAACTGTATTCTGTGAAGATGATCAGGAGAATCTATATCATCTTGTTCAAGTACGTCTCTTTTTCATTTGAATTCTTTCTTTGTAAACATGTGACATATACCTTGTTCCCATAAAGGCTAAGCTAATCTCTGACAAATAGGTGCTAGAAGATCCAATGATAGTTAGTTGAGTAAAAGGAAGGATAAGTGTGCGAGAGATTAAGTTTAGACTTTTGATGCAAGTTTGTTTTCTTTTCAGGATAATGCCACGACTGGAAAGCAAGGACTAGGTATTAGAAGCCAGCCAAAAAAGGTAGCTGGTTGCCGCTTTCAGGGGAAAAAGACATCATTTAGTGATAGTGATGATGAAGATACCAGTGATCTTGGTCATTCAGCCAAACGAAAACGTGATGACTTGTCAGAAGGAGACAGGGCTGACGAACATAAAGTGAAGTTGAAGAAGTTGTGCAAAAAGCTTCTTCGTCAGGTTAGTTCTCCAAACTGCAAATTTTTATAGTGTTCAAAATTCTTTTGTCACTGATGGAGGGCTTATCTCAGGTACCTGGAGAGTCATTAAAGCTAAGACAGCTGAAACTTCTTATTGATGAACATTCATCTTCTATTTTTTCCAACTTTTCCTCAAAGAGAGATGCTGTAGCTTACTTGAAACAAAAGGTATGTTGTTTAGCTACTGTGGAACATTTTTTCTGCTGTGTCCCAATTAATTTTTGTCCTTGGAAGACAATAGGATTTAGGTTCTCGTCCATTTCCCTATTAACATTAAAATGTTAACCTAAAAGTAGAAAAAAGTACGTTGCTGAGAGTATGGACTTCAAGATTTGCTTTCTTGCCAATTTCCATAATTCCTCAAGTAGTTTTGAGCTACTGGGCACGTTAATAAACTCCTGAGTGTTTGGATGAGCTTATTTTTATTGGCATTTATTTTGTTTTAAAAAGTTGTGTAAATGTGCATCCCTACCTATCAAAAGTAGGGCTTTAACAATTTGTATATAATTGGCCATAAAAATAAGTTAGCCAGACCTTTAGTGTCTGTTTGAAAACAACTTATCTAGTTTTTTTGCTGAAATTATTGTAAATAAAAGGTAAAAACTAAATAAAATTAGTACTCATGTGGGCCCAAAAATAGTAGGGAAAAAATAGCAATAAGCTGGTTTATAATTAAGATCCAAACACACTTATTATTTAGAGTGGGTCCTTCAGGTCATCAGTAAATAGTAAATACTGTTCAATTGTGAATATGCTACTCATATTTGGGTGTTGGTGTCTTTATATATATATACAATTTTTAAATTCTGCAATTCATGAAATTTTCTGTTAACTGCAGCTGGAAGGTAGTCAGAAGTTTTCTGTGGAAGGAAAAAGAGTGAGTCTCAAATCAAAGAGAGGCTAGAGATTTTTGTTACAAATTTTTGGGTTCCATATTCTTTTCCTGGGATTCTGAGAAGCTTGTACCGATACTGTATATTGCAGCTGAGACTAGATTATAATCTAATTACATCAAAGCCTTTAATAGATCTGTTGTAGTAATTTACTCATGTGGGCCCAAGTATTTTGTGATAGTATATGCTTTAATTATTTTGCTGGAATGTAATTTCAGCAAGTGTCGTTGCTTGGGTGAGAATTGTAAACATTTAAAGTGCTCCTTTTCTGTGTCATTAAACTGGATATGATAAGATGAACCTACAAAGTCTAGGTTAACCCGATCGATCTTAAGCAGTTTTCTACAATATCCTGGCTATTCTCAAGCAATTGTCTATGGGCATGTAGATGGGACATTTTACTAAGCCTTTTTTTAGCATTGCTCTAGTTGTGGCATGGGGACATTTTAGGAAATCGCTTGGTATCTCTTTAGTTGGGGGTGTGCTAGATAGAAAACCTACACATACTGTTGGAAGAACTGCATGACAGCATGAGGTTTTAAAGAACTGTTTTTACAGATCATTTTGATTGGGGGCCGTAGACCATTTAAAATGCTATCATCATTCATAGAGATAGAAAAAAAGGGGATGGTCATCCCTGCAATACTCTATTTCGCATCTAAATTAACTTTAGATTGCTATGATATTCACAACAGAAATTATCAAATTATTTGTGGAATTACGGCTGCTTATCTGAATTAGTTGTCAAACAATAGTGTCCTAGGCATTGCAACTTGAAATTGTCACACTTGCTTGTGGTGTTAGGATCCCTATGATTTGATCGGAATGTGGCTGGCGTATATGTACATTGGTACATCCAACGTATTGCTGATTACAAGTACATAATAGCTATGCTCTTGTATATTTCCATCTTAGTAGCAATTTGCTCGTCTCCACTCCTTGAACAATCTTCTTTCCATACCTATAGGGACTATTTTGTTAGATGTAATTGACCTGTACAATTTTCTTTGCTATATACTTTCCCAAATAACCATATCCGTGGAAGTACAGAGCCTCGATTTCTACTCTCTGACCAAGCTGAACCATTACAGCTAGTTCTTCTCTGTAGTTCTCCTGCCATGCCAAAACACCAGTTTGCAATTAATACAATCTTGTTTTACACTAAATGAAAAACTTTCTAGTAGATAGAATGAACCTACTTGACCTTACATGGGACTAATGGAAAGGGCCAAAGTTCTGTGGTGGTGGGTAGTTTACCTGTAAGAATTCTGAAGACATCAAGCTTGTAGCAATTTGCAAGTCCCGCTGTTTCAGTGGAACCATAGATTGTTCAGGTATGAGTTGTAGGTCATTTCCTCGAAGTCCCAACCATTTCACATTGCAAGCTTCAATCATGCAAAAATGCATTAGGCATTGACCAGTTACTTTCTACTGAAGGAGAAAGTAGGTGCAATTTAGCATGATGTGACAAGAAACTTACCATATCTGTATGCCTCCAGTCCCATCCCTATACTTCCAAACTTGAAGGTGCAGAGTATAGCTAATCCAGCTGGATTCCTTGATATTTAATTTCTGGGAGTTACAAGTGAGTGCTAACAAACAACTCATGCAGTGGCAAAGAGAAAAGGTCGCACATACCAGTCAACCAGTGCTAAAATAGGCAAGTCTGGAAAAGCCCGGCTTAATCGGTGAAGAAGAAACCTGCATTGAATGTCTTAGTTTAGGTTGAGACCAATCCACAATGAAGCAAAAATAGATCCAGCACAAGTAAAACTGCAGTGTGTTGAAAGTTTTGACAAAGGCAAATGTTGGAAGATTTTAGGAAAGTAAAAAACAGTTGCTGGAGCTTAAAGCCTCAAACTCTAGTGGAGTGAGTTGTTCAAGCTATACCTTGTGGCAATATCTGGGTACCCTTTTGCGGTGATTAGAATGCTTGGAATTTGGTTGAATATGCGATCCTCTGCTAGCCGCTGGAATATTGCATGCTAAACATATTCAAGTACCCAAAATATTGTTACATGGAAATCGGGAAGCCATAAAAAGGGTGTAGATTGAGAACTTGAGCAAAGGAAATACCTTTTCCACTACAATAATGTACCGTGCATCTGTCTTTAAAATCAACTTCTCTAACAAATTCAGATCACCAGAAATAGCATGCCCAGATGATCCACAAGCAGAACAATCCACAACCTCTTCGTTTGGCTCCTTTACATGTTTCAAAGACACGTAGGGGTGCTAATGTGATCTACTAAACTTTTCTTCGCGGAAACATAACTTTAGATTTGAAAATTTGGTTTGTGAACTTCCCTAAATTCATTTTCCAAGACAGAAGTAAATTATAAACTGAAGTTCATTTCGTCTGGTGTCACGACTCATGAGTCTAGACCATTTACAGTGAATGACCTATCTGCAAGAGTTTAGTTGCATTGTGGACATAACATACTTTAAATGAGTTGGAAAAAGCAAAAAGGTAAGTACTGCTCGTCCACACTATCAATGTAATTGTTAAAGTGGCAATGCATGAACTGTTGTTTACTTGTCAGTATATGCAAGGATTAATATGTTAAGATATTTATGTTGCGAAGCGTTATTACAATTAAAAAGTTTGCAAAGTGAATATTTAATTCAAGTACAATGGTTTAACAAAAGAATCAAAAAAATTCTTTGTCAAGAAAATTTATATTTGATACTTTATATTTACAGCTACACACCATTTCACCTTTCTCTTTTCCTCCAATAAGTCTAGAAGCACAACTTTTATCACAACACATGACATGGCCTATTGTGATTGGTGCATCATAAAATTGAGGTAGTTATGGGCATAATTAAATTGAAATTTCTCCAATCAGAACGGATTATGTCAACAATTACAAAAATCGTTGTGTTGTGTTGTGTTACGCATTACTGTTTTTCCTCACACACCGTGTGGAGAAGACTGTCTCCCTTTAGAAAAGATCATATTTGTTTTTTTAAATCAATAAAGACCAGAAGTCTTTTAGCCAATGCTACCCTATAAGGATGCATACATCATGATCACATGAAAAGCAACTAACTTTTTCTTAAGTCAGAGACCCACGTGAGGAAAAGCTCCTATTGTGACACAAAGTCAAGAGAAACAACTCATTCAACTTGCCTACCAGCTCATCTCAACACAAACATTCCTCTCAAGTATCAATCATACCATGAATAACACCAGCAGCTCCAGCCAGAGGCTTAAAGCTGGCAAGTGAATTCCCATATCACTAGTAATCAACGTGCTTGTTGGATCGATTTAAAAAAAATGTGCCATTGCCCAAATTACGATTGATTAAACTAAAAGAAATTAGATAACATGCCTGCAGTAACAGGCGCCCTGCAACAAGTCCTCTGCTAGATGCCATGATTCCAAGACTGAATCGGCTACATCGAAGCAATGCTACTACATCTGTTAGACATTGACTGAATAACTTAGAAACAACAGCTAAATTAAGATGTAACTGAAAGAAGAAGAATCAGAAAATAAACCTTGGATTGTCCTGTTAACCTGCAGCTGAGAAGTAAAATAGTCTGGAGAATCACAAAGCAACTTGTAGAAGAGCTCCCTCTGCGTGACCCGCTTCTCTTGCACCAGAATCTGAAAGCACATCTCCATCACCTTCCACACTATCAGGTAGAAAATAAAATTTGTTATCAATTTACAGACACTCTAACAAGAAAATAAAATTTTGGGCAAATTGCACTTTCCCCCTTTAACTAGGGAGCAGCTGCAATGTCCTTAAACTACAAATCTATGCAATGTGGTCCCTTAACTACTGATTATAAGCATTTTGCCCCCTATTGTTAGAAATTCTGTCAAATCTAATGGAAAATTCAAATTTCTATTTGAATTTTTTTGATTGAAGTTGACGGAAAGTTTATCAACAGAGAGAGTATTTATTACCAATAGTAATGAGAAACATTTCTTAGTTTTGAAGGGGAATTATAACTATACCATAGTTAAGGGGTAAGGTAAAATTTACTCTAAAATTTTTGAATTGAATTAATACCTCGAATGAAGGCTTTAGCAGCATTGGCTCTCATCAAAGACCTTGTGCAAAAGGAGTGAGAGAGAAAAATCCATGACACTTCAGTTAACAGTCCTTGACTCACTCGCCTATTGCTCGACTTCCTATTGATCTGTTTGTTGCATCGATTACAAGATACTCGAATCATTTACATACCGGTAATTTGAACTTAATTTTAGTTTAATTTCTGAGGAAACGCACATAGAAATGAAAGCTAGCATTTCATAGTCGAATTTCCTCTCTTTTTTCTCAGCAGCCAAACAAAGATTATGCTAATTAATGAGCACAATTAAATCAAAGACTGAACAATTTGTATTCCTCGGCTATTGCTCGACTTCCTTTTGATCTGTTCGTTGCATCGATTACAAGATACTCAAATCATTTACATATCGGTAATTTGAACTTAATTTCAGTTTAATTTTTGAGGAAACGCACAAAGAAATGAAAACTAGAAAATTTTAAATCAATTTTCTTCTCTCTTTTTCTCAGCAGCCAAACAAAAAATATGCTAATTAATGAGCACAATGAAATCAAAGACTGAACAACTTGTATTACTCGGCTATTGCTCGATCTTTTATTGCTCTGTTCGTTTCACCGATTCCAAAGACGCTCAAATCATTTACACACCGTTTATTGAAGTTAATGTCAGTTTAATTTCTGAGGAAATGCACAAAATAATGAAAACTGAACTCTTACAGCCAAACAAAGACTAGGCTAAGTAATGAGCATAATGAAATCAAAGACGAACTAATTTGTATACAATAATTGGCGTGAAAGCGAAAACTAATACCAGAGGGAGATCGGAGATTGCAGGAGCCGGAGAGTTCAAGATCCTGAGGAAATTGAGCACCGCAACTTCGATTCTCGCTCGGACCTGAACCAAAATATTTCAATCCTGAGCCAAAAGAGAGAGAGAGAGAGAGAGAGAGAGAGAGATGGTTGATGGTGATGATGTTGTTACCTCAGAAGGAGGGATGATATCGGCGAAGCAGAGGTGTTGATCGGAGAAGAACCTCATCGAGGAATTACATAGATCTTCCATTTTTGCCTTTTCTTTTTTTTGAAACTTTGCACTGTTTGTGATTGGCGCGCAAGCCTTGTGATGATATTTGAATAGAAGGCCGTGTAACTGTGTTAGTTAATAACCGATAATTGAAAAAGCGCTTTCAGGTTGATGAAATGATGAGTGCTTGCTTGAACGTGGAAAACGCTAAAGGAAAACACGATTTCGTTATTGTGGCGGTGTCAAGACAAATATGGCCCACATGTCTCGTCCGTTTGAGTCCATTTGCTTGTATGATTTGAGACTTGTGACAGCTATCAATAAAATCCACTGAACCAAAGTTTTTCACTTTTCTATTCTTTCATAATTATTGATGTAATTTATTGTAATTAATGTAAAATATTAAAAATAATTTCAGGGGCAAATTTATATTAAAATGATATTTTTATTCAAATCACAACTTACCATACACACTTAGTAAATTGCAAAAAAAAAAAAAAAAAAAAAAATTGTGTCCTTAGCATCGTTTAGAATATTATAACAAATACTCCTGGTAGAGATTGATAATAAGATATGCTATTAAAGAGATTGTCAATATGTAGGATTGAAGATCAACCACTTGGATTGATCAACTCATTCTATTTTATTTTAGTAATATTTGAATTTAAATTTAATTGGATTAAAAGCAAGGGATACACAAATTTATCATATTTGTCAACTTTTAAATACAAAATAAAAAAGTATTTTTATTATACGGCTGATGTAATATCATTTACATTCGTATAATTATTTTAAGTAAAATTAGTATTACCTTCAATGTTTTTCTTTTAATTAAGTTGGATTCAAGGCCCTACGTGATCTACAAGTTTGGAGGATTTGGGAATCCCTCCTTATTCTAAAACTTTCCAAGGTCCACCTCATGGTATCTAAGTTGAGAGAGATAAATTAAACAAGTATGACTGCCCCCTATTGAGATATACTATTAAACCTAAATTGGGATTATCTACAAAGAATTAAGGTAAAGTAGTTTAAGGCAGTTGCATAGGCAATACCGACGTACACTATGAGTGTCTTTAAACTACCAAACACTTTATGCGATAAGATGACAAACATGGTTTGAAAATTTTGGTGGGGGCGAACTAATGAAAAAACTAAGATGACATGGCTTAGTTGTGACAAAGTTTGTACTCCAAAGGAGGAGGGTGGCTTAAGCTTTCGAGATCTTAAAGTTTTTAATCTTGCACTTTTAGCCAAATAAGGGTGGGTGCTTCAAACAAATACCTTATCTCTAGTCTATAGAGTTCTAAAGGCAAGGTATTTTCTGGATATTGACTTTCTTGGGGCTAAATTGGGCTCTCGACCATCTTTTGCATGGTGAAGCATTATTGCGGCACAGAATATTGTCAGAAAAGGGTGTAAATGGCAGGTGGGTGATGGGAAATCAATTGGAATTTGGACTGATAAATGGCTTGATGATCCGTCTTATTTACAAGTGTTGTCCCAGCCAAGCACCATCCTCACTCAATCTACGGCTAGTGTGGGCTTATACTCCAAAGGGACAGTTTATAGTTCAAAGTGCTTACAAGCTTGCAGTGACTGAATTTCTGGCGAGAGTATAGCAAGATCCTCTAATGCTAATACACACAAAACATTTTGGAGAAGACTATGGGGCTTAAATTTGCCAAATAAAATTAAGTCTTTCGCCCAGAGAGTTTGTTGTGATATCCTTCCTACAAAAATGAATCTGCGTCACTGACAAGTCATTGATGAAGCTTAGTGTGAAGCTTGCAGTCTAGGGGAAGAATCTAGTGGCCATGTGTTCTGGGAGTGTGGGAAAGCACAATAAGTGTGGAGTTTATCCAGTATTGTGTTTGAGACACAGTGAATTTATTATCAGGAATTTATGGACCTGGTATGGTATTTGATTTTCGTCCAACAAGCTAGAGATGACACTTTGGAGATGATTTTTATGGTAGGTTGGTGCATGTGATTTAATAGGAATGCAGTCTGACATGGGAGTGTTCGTCAATCGGCAATAGTGGTGGTGCAGAAAGCTCGAACTTTTCTTGTTGAATTTCAGGGAGCAAACCATGTTATTGCTTCACTGAGGATGGAGATGAATGATTCATGGACATTACCAATGACCCCAAATTACAAGATAAATGTGGATAGCGCAGTTTTTAGTCATATTCGAGGGTTTGGGGTCGGGGTGGTGATTCGTCATCCGTGACCATGAAGGAAGGGTTGCAACAGCAATGAGCAAGAAACATCATTAACCTTTGGGTCCATTGGAGATTGAGGTGAAAGCTATGAAAATTGGAGTGTCATTTGCGTGGGATGTTGGTATAAGGGATGTGGTAATTGAAAGTGATTCCAAGATAGTAGTTGACACTATACTGGGTTTATGTACTCCTCCCATGGTTGTCTCAAATGTTCTAACTGGTATTGCATACAAACTTCAGGATTTTAGATCCGTTCAAGTGTCTCATGTGAAGTGTCAAAGCAATAAACCTACGCATTTTTTGGCAAAGTTTGCCAAAGAAATAGATAATATTAATAATTATGTAACATAGATAGAGGAAAATTCATCGCTGATTGAATCAGCTATTGCTCATGATGTACTGAATTTTTCTTCTTCTTAATAAAGTTACAAGTTTCTCATTATATATATATATATACCTTTTAGACAAAACTTCTTGCAAAGCAATTATCATATCACCACTGGAATATGTCATCTTTGCCGGGACAAATTCCTAAAGGGATGTTGATCCTTTGGATTTTACTCCAGAAGATGCGCCTTCACGCATTACAAAAAGTTGTCCTGCTTGGAACCTTTTGTCTTGAGAATAGCCCTGTGCTGGTGCTTTTCCCTTGTTCCTCCTCTCTGTCGAGGAAGTCATAATAATCCACTTACTAGTGGTATAAGTATTAGTATTATTCCACTTATTAGTGGTACTTATCCATGTAACATGTGTCGATTCCTGCAAAGAAATATTGATAATGTTAGGACAATCAATAGTAGTTAATATTTTGGTGCTATGAGTATTACCTTTAGCAATATTTGTGAAACCTTGGCAAGAACCTATCATTAGGTCTTGAATAAGCACATTAATAGGGAAGTTTTCAACATAAGACAGATTATCAATGTGTATTTTCTCATGACAAAAAGCATTAAGAGCATCATAGCAAACATCATTATCAATTTTTAATTGCAATAATTTATCAGAAAGTTGTTTAGCAATTTTCTTGTGTCTAACTTCTTGCTTAAGGAAGTTAAGATGTTCAACTTCAGCATGAATTAGGTTCGAAGCATAATCAGTATCAATTTCAAACTTCGAAGCAAATTTGAATTTTACTTTCTGTCCAAAAGGATTAGTAGTAATTCCATCATGTTCAACAAGAAAAGCATACAAATCATTTATAAATGGCAGACCAAGAATTACTTTATCAGTCATATTTTTAACACGAACAGAAGGAATCTTGAAACAGACATTACCATGACAAACACGAGCATTATTCAATTCATATTTGACCTTCATTTGGGAACCATTAGCAGAAACCAATCTTTTAGTTGATTTTTCAAAATATTTTGAAGGAATTAATCCTTCTTGGATACAATTCATATCCGCACCAGAATCAATCATGGCGATAACAGTAAAATGATAATCATGGGAAACAACAATTTTAACTTCTGCAAACCATTTTGGAGGAAGCAATTTATTAACAAGATTAAGTTGAGAATTATCAACAATACCTTCATCAGAAAGAAGAGTCTTTTGATTGGATTCATCTCCATCTTTGGGCTCATCTTGTTCATTATCAGATTTATTAAGATTTTTATCAATTTTTAACATTATCAATTCTTGCTTGAGATTATTGTTATCACTTTTAATGTTTTTAAATTCATGTTTTAATTCATTTATCTCTTGTTTAACAACATTAATTTCATGTTGAAGATCATTAACAGTCAATTCTTTGGATTTCTTTTTATTAAATCTTTCCAAAGTTTCTTCAAAGCTTATAGTTGATTTTAGTTTTTTACTAGTTTCATCTTTTATCAGATTTTTCTTAAACTTATCCAAATATTTTTTTTGTAATTCAGGGTTTTGAATTGATTTATCAATTGAATTATTAATTTTTCATTCTCTTCACTCTTAGTGAGAGTATTAATAGATTTAATAACATTACAACAGGAATCTCTTCAACCAATTTTAATATTAGGTGAATCAGAAGAATCAGTAGCAGATTGATAGCAAGAATCAGATGAAGAAGAAAAATCATCTTCCAAAGAATCATATGAATTGTTTGATTCAAGGATTCTGAATAATTCTTCTTGATTTTTATCATCAATATTTAACATGTTAAACTTGTTTTTCAACTTACCAGGTTTTTGCTTTCAGTTTTTACTAAAGTGTCTAGGTTTACCACAGTTAAAACATTTACCTTTACCTAATCTCTGTTTATCATATCTTTTAGAAATATTTTTCTTCTTAGCATAGAAATCATTAGGTTTAACAAAGTTGGTTTTGTATTTTTTATAGCTTTTATCATGTTTTTTACCTTTTCGCCTGGAAGGAGTAATAGGAGTCAAACTATATTGTTCACAAAAATGACCCATTTCATATTTAGCTTTTCTTTTATTCTTTAATTGGTGTTTTAACAGTTTTTCATCTTTACACATATTGATACCAAGTTTTTTAATAGTATTTAAAATATCACCATAAGTTAAGTTATCATAATCAATAGAATCATTTTTACCCATTAACTCTTGTTTTACCTTATGAGCAAAGATAGGACGCAGACCGTCAATAAACTTTTCTTTCCAATAAGGCTTGTGGCAATCTTTCCGGAGCATCACTCTGGAAATAAAAAACATCTTGATACCATCTGTAATCAGACATAGTAGGACATCTCAAATTATTCAAATAATCAGAAACTCGAGATGAAATATTAGATGGAGTACCAACAAAATGTTTGAGAATAGTATAGATCAGGGTATTAACACCATCAGGAATACCACGACCAATACTTTCATCAAAAATAGGCAAACCTTCATCATTCTTTTTAACAGCATGTTTAATAGAGTCTTTGGATTCTTCCGTGAGATAAGAATCCCACCATCCACAAAGAGTACTAGAAAAACCAGTAACAAGTAAATTAACAATTTCAGGTTGATCAAGATCATGGTTATTTTGATAAGCAATACCAACCATAGACATATGACCCATTTTATTAATGATTTCTTGTTCAGACAAACCATCAATATTTCATTCATAAAGCTTATCAATAGAAACAAAAAACTGTGTTTGAAAAGATATTTCTTCAAACTGCATATCAGGAGGAGTGGGTTTTGAATACTAGTTCTTTGTAAAAGACATGGGTTTGGAATTTCCAACAAATCTTTTAATTTCTGGTAAATCATCATCAAAAACTTTTTTTTGCAGAAACAGAAGAAACAGTATCAGAATCTGTATTTTTTTCAGAAACAATTTTAGTTTTAGAAATAGTTCGAGTAGCCGAAGTACTTGTAGAAGTACCCTCAGTTTTAACTTTTAAATCAGAGAGCATTTTCTCAACAATCTCAAGGGTTTTAGCCTGAGAGGTTTTGAAATTCACCTTTTCTCTTTGACTGGGTAAATCAATTAAAGGTTTTTCAGTTTTGACTGAAACAGATTTTTCGGAAACAGGATTTTCAACAGAAACAGTTTTTTCAACAATTTTTTCTTTAATGCGGTCAAGCTGTTGACCAATAATATGCAAAGATTCATTAGTAAAATTGTTTTGTTCAATAAGACTAACAATGGGAGTTTGATCATCAGCAATTTTGAAAGGGGAGGCCTTCACTTCCTTCTTTTGACAAGTTATCAAAACTGTCTTAAGAGGCGGATGGCTAGATCTAACAATGGTTTTATCTTCTTTAACAAAATTTGATTTCTTTATCACATTTAGATGTTGTTTTGAAACTTCATCTTTTGAAACATAATGGTTTTCAAGAAAATCAAAAAACAAAATATGTTTTTTCAATTAATTCATCTTTTTTGACCATTTTCTTTTAACACGGTCTTTTTCAGATTGAGCAAAATTATTTTGGAAATATTTTCTTTTATTTTCGTTTTTAGCAAACATAAATTCATTATACAGGGAAACCATATCAACTTCAAAACTTTCATCCAAAACGTTTAAAACTCTTAATCGATTTTGGAAAACAAGATTTTCAATAGGAGGAAAATCAGAATCAGAAGGACAAACAGATTTAGTGTTATCTTCTTCTTCATTAGTAGTTCTACTATATGGAGAGGAAGCTTCAGGTTTAGTGGAATAGTAAACAGAGCTAATTTGAGATTTATCACTTGAAACACCTTTCAGCTTTAAATCAGTGGGTTTTTCAAAATTCTTTTGCAAAAAATCATTGAGATCTTGATCTTTTTTTGAAATACTTTCAGATCCAGCAAAGGAATGTCTTCCTTCGTTGATTCTGAAAGGTTGATTATTTTGAAAACTTATTTTAACTGTACCATCAAGATATTGTTGAATATGTGTAAGATCAAGCTCATTAAAAACAGGTTTAGCAAGAGGAGATTCTTGTTCTAACAACCATTCAATGGGAAGCTTAACATCTTGCCATTGAATCATTTCTGGAACTTGAACTTTAGCATCAGGGGTTGAACATTGAATTAACATGGTTTTACTAGAAGGTTCTCTATTAATCTTAGCACCAGGGTTCAATTGAGTACCCAACAATCTATGATAAATGCGGTAAATCAAAGCAAAAGGCTTACTACCTTCTTCCATGTGATAACCAGATGAAGCAATATTCAAAATTAAAGCTTTAACAATATTAGGATCATCCAAAGCAAGAGTAAGATTAGGATAACAATTGAAATATACAGAACCATCATATAAAGAGGCAGTAATCATACCAAGAATGCTATCTTTAAAGTTCTTAAATCTAGCATCATGTAAACACATGAGAACAAAAGCATTAATACCCTTCTTGGTGAGTGGTTTAATAGCAACTTGAACCATTCCAATATGCAAATAACTAAATTTTTTAGTAGCAATAAATTCACTAATATTCCTTTTGAAAAACAAGCAACATTTTTCATGAGTTTTTGAAATAGAGAATATTTGTTCAACAGTTCTAGCTTTGTAAGCAAAATGAAAAGTACTCTCAACAAAACTAGTTTTATAAACAGTTTTAGTATCAACTTTATAGATGTTTCATTTCTGAAAATCAGGAAACAATTCATTGTCTTCAACATTGTAATCTTCTTCATTTACAATATCAGAAGGACAACTAGTCTTGGAGCTGACAGAAGAGTTGGATCTCCACAACCTATCCATACTATCTTAGGTTTAATACTCAATTATCATGTTTTTCTTAACACCGTTGCATTTCGTAACACATACTCTAGTCAACCCTATACCTCTCATGCCCTACACGCCCTCTCTTGGCTCAAACGGACCTTACTGTTCGGTTTAACACTCAAGTATTTATATATATATATATATATATATATATATATATATATATATATTTATATAAATATGGTTATGGGGTTTCTTGACTCTATTTGATTAATTAAGGTTTACATTGAATATACAAGTTGATCATTGCACTTCTGCAGCTTTTCTCCGGTCTCATATATATATAATTAAATATATAATCCTATATCCCTCTTTCCTCACCGACCAACTTATGCACATCAATGCCGTGCACTGTGCACTACATCTATTGATAATCTTATCTTGGAAGTATTATGGGGTCTTCCTAGCCATCATCGAATGTCAAAGGAAAGTATTTTTTTTTATATGTAAAAAAAAGTAGTATCATTAATGATAAAAAAGTAATGGATTTAATTATCTATTTTTTTTTAATCACAGGTTCAAATATATCTTTAAAAAAAAAAAAAAAAAAAAAACAGTTAGGTACGTTATTCTTTGAAATTCTTCCTTGACATAATCTGCAACGTTTTGCATGAGCTATATTTGATCAAATATTGGTAAGATCCCACTTAGACTTTGAAATTATATAATACTGCAAAAGAACACTAATTACAGAAAAGTGGTTTTCGGCGCCAAAGTTTTGAATAACAAAAACAAACAGAGCCAAAAATGGGTCATATTCGTAGTCTTTAGTCCTTACCATTCCGCGTGGAACAGAACAGAACAGAACAGACAGCCCATCAAAAAAAAAAAAAAAAAACCAACAGCTTTCAAGTTACAGTCTTTTCAAACTAGCTCCTAGTGGCCTACCCTCTATGCTTAATAGGTAATATTTATTAGCCAAGTGAAAGATATCCGATTTCCCATTCAGAATCTTTAATTGTAGTGTCATGCTCGTCACCAAAAGTCCATTATTGAGCTTCCCTGGAACTCACGTAACAATACACTTTTTTTTTTTTTTACTTTAGGCAAATTGAGCTCGAGCCCTCTTTGAGTCTCTATTTACAAAGGAGTATATATATATATATATATATATATATATATATGTATGTATAATTATTGTATATCACACTTATAGCAAGTTGCAAGAAGCGGCCGACTTGTTCTGCTTTGACTTTGAGAAAGTTCTTGTCTTTAAACGGCGGTTCATCATTCGTGTTCCCTTTGATCCTGAATTTGTGAACAAAGCTATGGCTCTTAATTTTGGGCTCTTTGGGCACGTCTTTGTTTCTTGTGAAAGGTAAATTTGACTTTGTCGGTAAGGGGTTGTAGCTAATCTTTTTTCTTTTGTGCGTGCTGAAGGGAGTTTGGGACCAAGCTAGCTAAATCATATATCTTCTTGTATATCCGAATAAGTGTAAGATATGGGACAAATGATCACTACTATAACCCCCATAATGCATGGCCGTTTGTAAGTTTTTTTTATGGAACCAGAATAATCTTTTATATATTCTTGAGAATGTTTGTTTTATCATCATCAGCTGGTCTCTAGTCTTAGATCAAATGCAGCAGGTCTATCCTCTTCAACACAAAAACACAGAGAGTGAACAAATCACAGATCCAAATTCATTTTTAAAATCTACCATTCAAATACAGGCCACATTTTAGAAGTATGCCATGCTCGAGATGGAAGAACTTCATGCAAGTGAAAACGTTAAATTTGTATCATTAATTAATGATAATATTAAGTTTTAATTTTTAATTTTTAAGAATAATGATAATATAATATAAAGTTTTTTTTTTTGAATAAGCTATATAATATAAAGTTGAAATATCAAATTGATATAATATATACAACATTGTACACATTTGTTTAGTTTACAAAGTAAATCTTACATTACGAGCTCAATATAGACTGAGTTTTCTTTGTATAAGAAATTTTTTTAGTTTACATTGTATTTTCAATGTAGATCTTACATTCTAGACCAAAAAAAAAAAAAAAAAAAATTTAGAATGTTGTACACAATTAGGGATAGCAATGGTGAGGCGGGGCCAAAGGATGGGGTCTTCGCCCCTGCCTCACATGATTTTGTCTTATTCCATTCCTGTCCAGTCTCGCATGACGGGAAAAATTTTCTTGCACCATCCTTGTCTCTTGGGGCCTTGTGAAACCTTGCCCCACCCCGTAATACCCTATTTCTTTTTAACTTTCCTAGAACTATTACAATTTTTTAGAACTAAATTTGAAGTTACAAATAAATTTATCCCATCAAATCAAACTAATTTTTAGAAAAAAACTGAACAATATTATCTAAGTGTTTAACAAGATAATATCACAAAAAAAAAAAAAAATCTCATAATACAAAATCAATTATTCAATAGTATATAAATTTGTTTCTAATAAAGACAAAAAAAAAGAAAAGAAAAGAAAAAGTTAGAATTGGTACCTTATTTCCAACCTTACTAGAGAGAAAAACGAGGTAGAGAGTCACGTTGGGTAAAATAAAATAAACTGATGATATGTCTATTTAAATAGTAAGTTTTAGGGTATGGAAAAATTACAATTTGACCCTTAATTATCAATGCGAGGTGGGCGAAGTAGGGTAGGTCTAAAAAGTCTAAATCCCCCACCCCACCTCGTGGTGCGAGACTAAAATCTAGGAGTGTCAATGTTTGACCCAACCCGTGAACACGACAAGAACCCGACACAGGTTTTTTCGGGTTATGATTGGGCTTTAATGGGTTTGGGTCATAAATAGATCGACCCGAAAGTGACATGATAAGAAACGTGTCATAAGTGGGTCAACCCGCGTAACCCACAGTAGACACGTTTGATACACCAATTATTTGTGTCAACCTGAAATGACCCATTTAACACAACTTGTTTAACTCGTATAACAAATAAATATTTATTTTATTTTAGATTTGTCAAATACATTTTATATCCAACATAGATTTTAAATTTAAAAAGAAAAGTGAGTAATTACAAAAATTTACAATGGATATAATTGGAAATTGAAACTTTACAGACCCTAGAACTAATAATACTTTTTTTTTTTTTTTTTTGACATAGAACTTGCACAAATGAAATTGGATGAGCTTATGGAAGATGTTATGAATTTGGACATCAACAAAGAATCTATGGATAATCGTGGTCATAGTCAAGATTAGTCTACTGTTTGCTCAAATTCTTTCAATATTGATACTTAGTATTTGACGAGTTCCAAGGATATTATATTTTTGTTGAACTATATTATTTTATTTTTGTTAAACTTTGTTATTTTGAATTTGGGTTGAAGTGTATGAACTTCTTTTGGAGTGTAAAGAACTTATTTCTAAATGAATGTTATATTTTTGTTGAACTATATTATTTTAAATGTGGGTTGAAAACTTAAAGTGTATGCACTACTTTTTGAGATGTAAAAAAAATTATTTCTAGATGGATGTTATATTTAATATTATGCAGGTTGAAATGGGTTGTGTTAAAATTGTGTTAACCCAACACAACTCGTTTATTAAGCGTGTCAAATGGGTTGGGTCAGGTCAACCCGCCTTATTAACAGGTCGGGTTAGAGTTGAAGGATCATGACACGATTATTAAATGGATTGGGTTAGGGTTGAGCAATTTAGTCGAATACTCCTACCTCGACACGACACGAACCTGACACGCTAACCCGAATTGACACCCCTACTAAAATCTCGTCCGATCCCCACCCTATCATCTTTGCAGGATAGAGAAAATCCACACGAGTCGAAGCGGGGAGGGATGAGTCAAGAGGGACAGGGCGGAACAAAATTGTCATCCCTAACACAGTACACATTTGTTTAGTCTATAATATAAATCTTATATTGCTAAAACAATCTCAACTATGAATTTTTTTTTTTTGAAACTTAAACTATGAATTTTTATTTGCGTAAACAAGGGAGGTATAATAAGTCTTGTACAAAAAGTTACTCATACGGTTTTATAATTATTAAAATGATACCTAAATTTTTTTGACCAAAAAAAAAGGACGTATTAGCAGGGTCCACGCGGCGGAAGTATGAATTTGGAGATTTGATCCAAAATTCCAATTGACTGGTCCTCGCATATACACGACTTCCAAGCGTATTCGCGAGAGCACACGGACAGCTGCTCTCACCACTACGCATTCATAACAAGATAACATACCATTTTTTCCCTTTAATAAAATAACATGACATAATGTCTCTCAAAAAAAAAAAAAAAAAAAAGACATAATGAAAAGTTAATGTTTATATTAAATGGTTTGTTTTTACTTTTTTTTTTTAATAAAAAAATGTTTTTTTTTTATTATTATAAAAGTGATGTCCCAATCTCTCATTAATCATGATGGATAAAATTTGCAAACTAGAATTTTATGACACGTTTCTTAAATTTATTAAGCCCATTACCCTTAAAAAAACCTTTGAAATATCACATGAACTGTATATTTCAATCCAAAGCTTAAAATAAGGAAAAAAAAAAATCAAATTTATAACATTGTTTTTCAAACTAAGATGGAAAAAAATGAGGGTAAATTGAAAATTATACCCCTAAAGTTTGGGAGTGATTGAATTTTACACCCTGAAGTTACAAAATTTGGATTTTACCTCCTGAAATTTGGAGTGTTTGGATTTTACACATTGATATTTCAGAAATTAGATTTTACTCCCTAAAGTTTGGGAGTGTTTGGATTTTACACTCACAAATTTTGAAATTTTGGGGTGTAAAATTCAAATTGCTTTAAATTTTAGAGAGTAAAATCCAAACACTCCTAAAATATAGGGGTAAAATCCAAAATTTGAAACGTTAGGGTGTAAAATCCAAACACCCTAAATGATAGGGGGTAAAATCAAAATTTTGAAATTTGATAGTGTAAAATCTAATCACTCCCAAACTCTAATGGTTTAATTTGCAATTTACCAAAAAAAAAAAAAAAAAAAAAGAGAGTAAGCAAAAACATAAAACGAACCCAGAGGAGCAGGAGAGAGGATATGTATTCACTAATAATCTAATAAACAATTAAGGTAAACAATCCAAAGCGATTAAGATTTATTGTGAATGTTCTTTCCAGTTGTCATACGCTTTGACTTTTCACAAAGTCAATCGAAGAGAAAGTCAAAATTGGTGAAAGGAAGAGACTCCAAGGCAGATCTTTTAAACTCTCTCCAATATATAACCAAACCCTGCTTCCAATATTCTCAGAAATCTGTTTGCAACTCTCTCACAAGCTAAAGTCAGCCCGTTCTTCTTCTTCTTCTTCTCTCTCTCTCTGCTCTATCAAACTCGTTTTTTCTGCACAACAACAAGTTCTTGATGAGTGATTTTGCGTGCATGGAAGACTGGGGTTTGCAAGCAGTAGTAAGAGGGTACATAAATGAAACCCCTACCACAACCTTGGCCAACCCAAAGTCTTGTTTTGCTCCTTTGAGTGGTGTAGAAGATGACCCTTTTAGCTTTCCTGAAATCAGTGAAACCACAACAGTTTTAGATGAACTGGAAAAACTCTACAACCCTGTGTTGCACCCTCTTTCCTCCCAATCCATGCCTGTGAGTTCCATTTCTGTACCAAAAGAGGCCAAGGAACCAGAAAAGCAGCCAAGTAGAAAAGAAACAGCAACTACATATAAAAGAAGGTCAGTTATTTGGTGTAAAGTCAATAGAGTTCTGCCCTGAGCTTTTCTTTTAGCTTTTTAGCTTAATTATTTGTTTCTCACTAAAGTAAAATTGCTTCTCACATAGGTCAGTGTTCATATATGCTGTTGAAATTTTGTTAACCTATCTTTTTTTATATGTAGCAGGAAAAACCAGCACAAAAGGGTAGTGCAACATGTGACAGCGGAGGGACTTTGTTCAGATATGTGGGCATGGCGTAAATATGGTCAGAAACCCATCAAGGGGTCTCCTTATCCAAGGAGCTACTACAGGTGCAGTAGCTCAAAAGGGTGTCCAGCAAGAAAACAAGTTGAACGGAGCCATTTGGACCCTGAGGTATTCATTATAAATTACAGTTCAGAACACAACCATAGCCACCCGACTCGGCGAAACTCCCTAGCTGGTAGCACCAGGAGCAAGTTCCCAACATCTAAAAAGAAAGGCAAAAGTAGTACTTCTCCAACAACCTCTTTGATGTCATCCTCCGTTGAAAATGAGTTTGTGCAAAGTACAAGCATTAAGATCGAGGAATTAGAGCAAACAACGGTGCAAGAAAATGAAGGTAATGATATTGTTATTCCGGATTTGGACAAAGAATTATTTCCATGCCTAGAGGATTTTGATGAACTTACTGAAGAACCTGCCTTGGATGTTTGCTTTTTGGACCAATTATTGGAAATATGTCCATCTTGGTTCATTGATAATTCCATTTCCACAACCACAAGCCATGGTTGCTAACACGAAGAGGGCATGTGGGAAATGTATAATTTTTGATTTCTCAACACAAAAGTGTAAACTGTAATTTCTAATTTTTCCACAACCATTTTTGTTTTGTAATTTGGCGTCCAAGTTGTCTGAAATGGTTTTCTGGTATTGGACAAAAAGATACATATGTTGTAGGTTAATTTCAGTGAAAAAATTTGGTGATTTTGGTCTAAGATCCGACTTATTAAAACATTTTAGACCTCATTTTTCTATGATCATTAAATATAATAAGGATTAGGATCACATCATCTCTAATTTTCTATAATTGGTATTATTATATGAAAATCAATTTGGATTTTCTGAGAGTTTTTTATATGAGGTGGGACATTTATCCACAGCCCGCCCACCGCCCTAACTGTAACTGAAAAGGACAACCAATTAACTTATTTTTTATTTGAACAGGATAAACTTCATTTAGGACCTTACTTAATGCACAATCTCTAGCTAGCTAGCTACGTATAGGCATTGAAATATACTTTTAAATCATTATTTTTTGTTATTAGGTTTTAGGGCCTGTTAGATCTTTTATTTCCACCTCAAGGGATTGCAGTTTTAATATTTGGAATGGATGGGCTTTCCACTCGTAGAACATACAGTTGAGGACAGGGAATAGCAACTAAGCTCAAGAGTTTGTTTTGTTTTTAGAAAGGTAAATAGTTGAAGGTGAGTTTCTAATCAAAGCCGCGAGGCATTATAAATTATGCTATTACCATTATATTATTGCTTAAATCCCTCAACTAAGCTCGAGTTTACTATGAATAAAACTATTAATTCTTCCTACTTCTTGTGATTGGTAATAAAACTAACTAGACATATTAATTTATAGGATTTATGTAGTAAAACATGTAATATGCCGGTATAACTCTAAATTTTTTAGGTATATATAAGTTAAAAAAAAAAAAAAAAAAAAAACCTTTTTGCTCTCATATTTGGGGGCCTTTCTATGTTAGGGAGTCTTAGTCCATGACCTAAATGGCCCATACCGATGGCGGGCTTAGTCAAACAATAACACAACAACATTCAAATCCCAAAGTTTTATGTTGTTTAATTTAAGTCCAAAAAAAAAAAAGCTAAATTGTTAAACACACAGTTCTTCTAAATAAATAAAAAATCAAATGAAGTATTTGTTTGAGAACAATTTATTTAACTTTTTACTGAAAGTGTATTAAAATATACTTACACTTTGAAAAAACTTTTTTTTTAAAGTAAGAAAAAATGAGGTATTAAAACGTTGTACCTAAAAGCTAAAAAGCAAAAAACTAGCTTATAATATAGTGCCAAACACACACAAAAATGATAAACAAATTGATACAGGTAACACTTAAGAATTTGTTACGTAAAACTGGTTTTTATTTTGTCATCAGTTACAGAAATAGGCTAAATGACCATTTTATTTTTTGAATTTATTGGACAATATTGAATTTTGGGGGGCTAGAGCCTAGAAGAATTTTTCACATGGTCCTGTCCACGCATAGAATGATACAAAAAAGGTCAAATTATTTATGACGCAATTTCTTTGTCTGGAAGACATGTTTGCAAAACTTGTATTGTTAGAAGTTAGAAGAGTATGTTTCAATGTTGGTGAGACCTTAATAGAAATGGCACAACAATATAATTTGAATCTTTACACTTCTTAATTAATTTCATGAACTCGTGCAAGTTACAAAGATCAGATTCTAGATCATTTGAGTCCTCAAGTGTTATTTTTGGTTGAACTCTTTTTCAGTATATTTAACTTTTTACTGAAAGTATATTAAAGTATACTTGTACTTTGAATTTTTTTTTTTTTTTAAGTAAAAAAAAAAATGAAGTATTAAAACGTTGTACACAAAAACTAAAAAGCAAAAAACTATCTTATAATTTAGTGCCAGATACACACCAAAATGATAAACAAATTGATACGGATAACACTTAAGAATTTGTTACGTAATACTAGTTTTATTTCGTCATCAGTTACCGGAATAGGCTAAATGACCATTTTATTTTTTGAATTTATTGGACAATATTGAATTTTGGGGGGCTAGAGCCTAGAAGAATTTTTCACATGGTCCTGTCCACGCATAGAATGATACAAAAAGGTCCAATTATTTATGACGCAATTTCTTTGTCTGGAAGACATGCATGTTTGCAAAATTTGTATCGTTATAAGTTAGAAGAGTATGTTTCAATGTTGGTGAGACCTTAATAGAAATGGCACAACAATATAATTTGAATCTTTGTACCTCTTAATTAATTTCATGAACTCGTGCAAGTTACAAAGATCAGATTCTAGATCATTTGAGTCCTCAAGTGTTATTTTTGGTTGAACTCTTTTTCAGTATATTTAACTTTATATTGAAAGTATATTAAAGTATACTTGTACTTTGAATTTTTTTTTTAAAGTAAAAAAAAAAAAAATGAAGTATTAAAACGTTGTACACAAAAACTAAAAAACAAAAAACTAGCTTATAATTTAGTGCCACATACACACCAAAATGATAAACAAATTGATACGGATAACACTTAAGAATTTGTTACGTAATACTAGTTTTATTGCAACTGGAATAGGCTAAATGACCATTTTATTTTTTGAATTTATTGGACAATGTTGAATTTTGGGCGGCTAGAGCCTAGAAGAATTTTTCACATGGTCCTGTCCACGCATAGAATGATACAAAGGTCCAATTATTTATGACGCTATTTCTTTGTCTGGAAGACGTGTTTGCAAAAATTTGTATTGTTAGAAGTTAGAACAGTATGTTTCAATGTTGGTGAGACCTTAATAGAAATGGCACAACAATATAATTTGAATCTTTGTACTTCTTAATTAATTTCATGAACCCGTGCAAGTTACAAAGATCAGATTCTAGATCATTTGAGCCCTCAAGTGTTATTTCTGGTTGAACTCTTTTTTAGTATATTTAACTTTTTACTGAAAGTATATTAAAATATATTTGTACTTTGAATTTTTTTTTTTTTAAGTAAAAAAAAAAAATGAAGTATTAAAACATTGTACATAAAAACTAAAAAGCAAAAAACTAGCTTATAATTTAGTGCCAAACACACACAAAAATGATAAACAAATTGATACGGGTAACACTTAAGAATTTGTTACGTAAAACTAATTTTTATTTCATCATCAGTTACCGAAATAGGCTAAATGACCATTTTATTTTTTGAATTTATTGGACAATATTGAATTTTGGGGGGCTAGAGCCTAGAAGAATTTTTCACATGGTCCTGTCCACGCATAGAATGATACAAAGGTCCAATTATTTATGACGCAATTTCTTTGTCTGGAAGACGTGTTTGCAAAAAATTGTATTGTTAGTTAGAAGCTAGAACAGTATGTTTCAATGTTGGTGAGACCTTAATAGAAATGGCACAACAATATAATTTGAATCTTTGTACTTCTTAATTAATTTCATGAACTCGTGCAAGTTACAAAGATCAGATTCTAGATCATTTGAGCCCTCAAGTGTTATTTCTAGTTGAACTCTTTTTTAGTATATATCACACTTTTTTTTTTGATAGAAGTATATATCACACTTAGCTAGCCATATTAGAAGGTTGATTAATCTGTGGCAATTGTAAGCACTCTTCTTTGCTTTCAGGTAGCAGAGCAGCCACTGAACCCACAAAAGCCGCATTAATGTAGGTTGCAGGTTCAGCGTGAGAATAGTCGGATCTCACATCGTTGAAGTGGTCATTTAAATCGGGACCTCCAACTATTGCACCCACATGAGTATTTGGATTTGGTTTGCTGGGAGAGTAATAGTCTGAGAAGCCCTCGTTGCAACCCACCTTTGCAGGGTGAACTTTGATTGAGGGGATGGATGAACCTCTATGGTGTAATTGCATAGGGTATTTGCTGCCAAAGCCCACCATGTAGGACATATTCATGGGGTTATTTCCCAGTATATAGTCCACCTGAAACACAGATTACAAATGTGATATCTTCATAATTTACGCAATAACATGATTGACCCTCAGGCTTAAAATTTAAGTTTGTTGCAATACATTGGTTCATTGGATGAAATCAGATATATAAAAAAAGAAAACATTTGATCTTTGATTTTGTCAAAGATATCAAGGCCCAATACTATTCAAGATTTAAGACTATTCTATAACTCTAATCCAGATTCATTGTATCTAATCTTACTTGAAGCGTAAGTAAAGTAATCTTAATCCTAATTGTAGTGTAAGTATTGTAACATTGAGTTAGTCCATTTTAGTTTAGGATTTAGCCTACTATAAATATCATTCGATAAGATGATTTGCCAAATAGATCATTTGGGTGGTATTTCTTCTTAAATTCTTAAGAAGAAATGGTGGTGCAAACCTGTGATTTTGCGAACTTTTTGATTTGAGAGGCAGAGAAATGCACGGAACCACATTGCACTCCATTAACATGAGATGAAATTAAGGTTTTGGTGTAGATGAATAGCACCGTAGAAGAGCTTAATACATACTGTAGATTACTACTATCTCTAATATACAATAGCCCACCTGCAAACAAAATAGTAATCAGCCTGTCTCAAACACTTCTCAGCCCCATTGTAGTCAATTATATATAGAATACCCTGGTTCATGTAATAAAATTATTCTTGGATTGTAATAATTGTGTGTACCAGGCGTTGTTCGAATTTGTACAGAGCTACTCCTTGGCATCACTGCACATATAAATGACTCTGCATCACTCTTGAACTTGGTCAAATTTTTCTTCCCACCATAAAATTCCTGAACAAAATATTAATTATTTCCCCTCCTCTTTGAAGAAAAAATTGCAAATTTGTACCACTAGTTATACCTTTGCTAGTAACGTCTGTGCTCCAACAAATTTGTTATCCCAACTGAACTCATAGACAGCCTGACTCCACCCTTGGTTGCTTAAGACATAGCTCAAGTACTTCTTTTCTCTACTTGCCCTGTGTAGCCAAGCAGCAGCCCACAGCAGTTCATCCTTGTTGACAAGTTTGAAACCATGAGCTTATTATATGAATAACAAGTAAGGAACAATCTTTTTTTTAGCCAGATTCACTTATTTACTACCTGATAGCCTGAATATGAGCAATAGAAAGGGCAAGAATCACTGTAAGATTTTCTATACTTGTCTGCAAATTCAAACAGCTGCAAAACATATTTAATGAGTTCGATGGACTTGTGTTAGAGAACTGATTTCAACATGAATTGAAGTTGAATTATGATATTTACTGATTGTGATTGGCTTAGTAGCCTTGTTGAATAATTGAAATTAACCCGTTTGAAGACAATTGAAGCTGCAGAAAGAGCAGCAGCAGCCGAAGCTGCTGCCTCAGTGCCTGGAGATTCTGAGGTGATCTTGTAGAGAGTTCGAGGGGTGTCCATGTCTTCAGGACGCTCCCAACACTGGTGGTCTGAATTACCATCTCCCACCTATGATGAAACCAATATCAATGAGAGAAAATGAGCATTGAGCACAAAAGCCTGAGTGTGCGTTTGGAACCGATTAAAAGTTAAAATTATTTTACTATTCAGCTTATTTTTGCTATTATTCATGGGCTCCACTACACTTTTTGATACTATTCATGAGTCCCACTATACTATTTCAACTAACTTTTACCTTTATCTATAGTACTTTCAACAATAAGTTTTCAGTTTCAGCAAAATAAGCAATATCTAAACACATCCTGAGTGTTTAAAAGAGTTCATTTTTATTGGTTTATTTTTCTTCAAAAAATAAACTTGATAACAATAAATCAGACACAATCTTTAAAAACTTGAATATAAGTCAAATATTAACAGGATAGTATAATTTAAATGCTCTCCCACCCCTGTTGGGGGAATATGTCTCAGTTCAATCCCTTACATGCACCATTCTTTTACATAAAGTGTAGATGCTCTTGAAAAATGAGGATAAATCTGAAAAATGTGAACATTGTGTGAAGTAGTATAGATTACGGAATGTGGAACAATAATTTCCCCTATTAAATGCCATTCCATGAACACAATCAATGACTTTCCCAAGTTCATGAAATGTCCTTTTAAAGTGGACTAGTTACAGGCCCACATAATACGTGAGACAGTTACAATTTTTTGAGTTTATATATATATAATTTTTGTTCAGTAAAAAGTTTGGTGTTTCTTCCAACCACACAACAAAGTCTTCAACATAAAAAATTTGCTTTGTGTGGCTTTGTTTTGTCATATTAACTATTTTGAGTGACTGTATGAAAATATATATGATTATTCTTGTTAGAGAATGAAGAGAATAATAAATTTATTTATAAATGAATTTCTACCATGTTATGTTGAACAACTTATACATTGTAAGATGAGCTTCACATGTCAATAGAAAAAAAATTTCATGCGCTCATGGTGAATTATTTAAAAGCTTAAGAGAACCATAGTTATAGCAATATCCTAATTTCTATATGATTTATACTTGTTTACTCATTTTAAGAAGTCAATTAGTGAATCATTGACTGTATTTATGAAAAACGCGAAAATAAAATGATATGTAATTGAATAAAATTAGGAACTTCAAAATTTTGAGAACTCCATGCATTCAAATATGCAAATCATCCTTTAAATTTGTCAATCATATCCATTATTTTCATGGTCTTTACAATTATATGCAAATCATCCTGTTATCATCACTTTTTGAAATAATATAAAAGATGTTGCTAAACTTTTGTGCCTACTTTCTATTTGTTGATATTAAGCAAGGTAAAACACTAAAATTGTGTAATTCACTCAAAAACTAAAATATTAATATCAGCTAAGTGGAAAAAAACATAAAAAAATTAATTCTACAAATAATTAAATTAAAAATAATAATATTACTTTTTGTCACCTTGGACCGAATGAATCAAAGTGGACCGAATTGAACCAAAATAAACTGAAGTAGACCAAAGTAGAAAAATGGACTGAAATAGACCGAATAAGCTGAAGTAGACCGAACTAGACCAAAGTAAACCGACTTGGAATGATTTCTATTATACAAATCTGTAACTTCAAAGCTGACAATTACTCGATAAACATATGACTAAATGGTTGTGATTTAGTAGCAGGTAGGTCACACTCTTTGCGCGTATACAAGAAAGAAAAAGCACCTGTGTATACAGCGTGGTGGGTGAAGTGTGAGCTCTCAATATGAGGTCAGTGCCCCAACGAATCGCAGTACGAAGGTGGTGAAGTTGGTTAGCAGAAGATATCTCTTTCTTATACTCAATTGCAGCCCAACTCAACAAGCTCACACTAAATGCCATCGGCCATCCAAACTTAACGTTGTCCCCAGCATCGTAGTATCCTCCGATTAAATTCACCTGTCAAATTCAAAAACACTCACCAAAGTATCAAACACCATGAGCCAGGCACCATATAATTAAACATGAATACCAAGATTAAACACCCTCATGCATAGACACATATATACATGATCATATAATTTTTTTTTGGCAATATTAGGCATTAAATTTAGATATGTTTGCATTTGCTTTCTTCCTTTTTCCATGCTAACTACTCCATCCAAGTTTCTTGGTTAAATTTCCTTAAAATTATAGTATATACCAGTTAATTACCTTCTAATACAAGTTCTAAAATATGAAAAAGCATGTTTTACATTATTTAATCATGTAAGTGTATATGAGCTTCATACTTTTTCAGTGTGCCCATCAGAGAGTGCGGAGTCTCCCCTCCACTTCACTCTCTGCCTTGATGGCAATTTTCCTGAGCGTTGCCCTTCGAAGAATAAGATGGCTTTGCCAAGTGCATCACCATAGTCATAAGCAGAAGAGCTGCACAGCCCTTCTTCCTCCATGGCCAGCCCATTGTGTATAGACAAGACACACCCCAACAATACCAGTACCCTTAACACTACTCCACAATGCTTCATTGTGACTCTGGATCTTGTTGCTTGGTTGCTATTGAGCTTGGTATTTATAGAGCCAGTTGCTATAGGAATGCCCACAATGGGGAATGAAAAAAAGGATATTAAGGGTCCGTTTGGATACAGCTGAAAACTGAAAACTGAAACTGAAAACTGAAAAACACTGTAGCAAAATAATTTTTAAATGTGTGAATAGTACCGTGGGACCCATTTTTAATGAAAAAGTTGCTGAAAAGTGAAATTTGTGGGTCCGTGAACAGTACACGATGTGCACTGATTAGCTGAAAAAAGTGAGAAAAGTCTAACTTTGTGGCTACTATTCATTGAACAGTGTATGAACAGTAGCCGCAAGTCTCACAAACGCGTAAAAAAAGAAAAAAAGAGAAAAGGAAAAACGCAGACGCAGACGTGGGTTTTCAGCCCAATCCAAACATAACCTAAGTATATTTTACTAACTGATCTATCATCAATCACAGAAAAGTAATTCGATCAAGAATTTATTTTTTATATTTTGAAATCCATCAATCACGTTCATTACCACATAAATATCTTTTGCATTTTTTATAAAAGTTACATGACTTTTAAGTGTTTGGAGTGACGTTAGGATACAAAATTTTACCATATAAATCTTACAAACTAACACATTGTCAATCACAAAAAAAGAAATTACATTGATTATATTGTTAGAAGTGATGCTAGAATTATTTATTATTAAAAAAAATTAGTGATGCTAGAGATATTAGAAAATTTACTATCTTCTCAAAAAAAAAAAAAAAAAAAAAAAAATACTACATAGGCCTTACAAATTATTGTGTAACTAATTACCAAAAATCAAAAATCAAACATTCCTTTATTATGAAGTGTCACCAATTACATTTCTTATCGCATTAATTTGTATTTTCCCATTTTTGCAGCAGTGGCACTAATCACTTTAATTACCATGTCAATTTATAAATTCTTCTCAAATACATGTTCAAGCATCATTGAACAACTCCTTATCAATTTCGATTCATTTTAAGATAAAAACAATTTAATGGACTCAATTAATTAGAATATCAAAAAGCATGGAACAAGGGAATATTTTAGTACTGGTAATAGATCGAATAAAAGAATTTCATTTTTAGACAAAAAATCTTCAAATAAAACGGAAGTGAGGGGGAATTGATGTGGTAACGTAGAACAAAGTTTAATTTAGACTTTTCTTATTATATTAATAATTTGAAAGATTTATTATTGATGAGGCACAGAGTTCAAATTCTTTGTCTCACTTTCTCTATTCCACTCTCTGTTTCACGAATAAAAACTTGACACATATTAATCTAATTTTATTAATTGCTAATTTTCTGTTTTATTTCAATTACTTAAATTAAATTAAATGAAGAATAAAAAAGACACAACAGTCAACACATCTGCACCACTGGCACAACCACCATCTCAGCGCCGCCAAACACATCCATCCATTTCCGCCATTACTGGGTATTGGTATTTTTTATAGTTGGTGGATGCCATCATCTCATTATCATCAAAACCTTTCTAGAGATTTGAAGAAGACAAGGTAGTGGTGGGTACCCATCATAGATTTGAAGAAGAAACTTGTTTTTTAGAATAATGAATTTTATTCTCCAATGTCTTTTCCATCGGTGGTGGATGCATGGTATGCATACTATTGGTTAAGAACGAATAAAGACTTAGAAAATAAAGAATAAAGAAAAAACAAGAGACAAATATTGTTGCTAGTAAGGATTTTTTTTCTCAAGGATTTCTTTGTTCTGCTTCTCTATCGACCTGTTGCTGGTGACAAGTGGTGGTGGCAAAAGATGGTGGTGGTGCCGGTGGTGGGGTTGTGTTGATTGTTGTCTTTTTTATGTTTCATTTTATTTAATTTAGGTAACTGAAATAACAAAGGCAGAAAATTAGCAATTAATAAAATAAATTGACGTATCAAGTTTTTATTTGTAAAACATATAGTGAGATAAAGAGACTGAGATAGAAGATTTGAACTCATAACTGCGAAGATGGATGGTCAGTAACAATACAAGTTTCTCAGTTTCAAGTCATAAATGAGGTTAGCACTGCAGTGTGGAGATTGTGTGAGGAGTATAAAGGTGTAGGAAAGTCCAAATAAGTTGTCACAAGTTTCTCACTTTCAAGTCATAAATGAGGTTGGCACTGCAGTGTGGAGATTGTGTGAGGAGTGTAAAGGTGTAGGAAGGTCCAAATAAGTTGTCACAGATGATTGCAATAATCGTAACAATAAGATACTAATACCTACTTCTCAACGTCATTACTTATTAGCTTGCAACATTCTCATTTTTAGGTTATTTTATATTTGATACCTTGTACGCGGTTTTTTCTTTTTAATAAATAATTTTGATAGTTATAAAGGGGATGAGGATTTCAATCTTTGATGTTTCTACTAGAAACACTAGGAGGTGTTGGTTAAGTTATAAAACTTTTAGCGATACTTTGTGCAATTAAGTATTTAAGTATAATTACTTTCAAAATGCACAGCCTAGTCTCCATATTGTTATGATCTTACATCATATATTCAGCGGTTTGCCAATTTGGACACGTCAAAGTTAATTTTAAAATAATTGTTTGATTAGAAAAAGGATGAAAGAGTAAATCCCTTATCTTTTGAACTTTTTACTTGAGTCAAATTATTTGAATAAGTTTCATTTGCGTCTAATATTCCGATACACAGACACAACATATGTTCAAAAATGACCACTTATCATTTCCGCGTCTCATGTGATACACTAGATGGAAGCTTTTCTCTTTTGAATAGTGTATAAAAAATAAAATGATGGCCACAAGATTTGACATGCTAATCTATAATACATGGCCGTAAGTACGACCTAACGGTGGGTCTTGAGTAATTTCATGATAAACACCCTCCCCTACAATTCCAAACGAAGATGCCATTCATTCCCGTTTGTCCATATTGTATCCAAGTCTCTAAATCATCTAAGGTCTTGGAAATGGGCACATATATTCTTGATAGCGACTTAGCTTTACGGTTCTTGATGAGTCTATTTACTGATGCCATGATTATTCTCCATCCTGCATATCCCACCCCTACATTTCCAAAAGAAGATGTAAATTCATTCCATTCTTCCACATTGATATTATATCCCATCCTCCAAATTTAGGTCTTGGGAATGGGTATATATATATTCTTGTTAGGGTCTTCTTTAGCTACTGTTCTTTTCAGTTTTCACATGGAACCAATGTCTTGGGAATGGGTATATATACTCGATCTCGATCGTAATCAATGTCTTTCACATGGATCACATTCACATTTCGTTTCCATGGTGCCAAATTCAGTTCATGAAACAATGATTGCTACCTTTCTCTCTTCATAAATTCCTACTTTGCAAATCAAATTAGGAAACTTATTAGATTGGATCGATGGAGACTTGCGGGGAGTGAGAATATCTGCCGTCATGTGCATGTGCATGTGAACAAGCTAAAATAGCCACACACTCTTCTAATAAATATAAAGCAATATAAAGCATGCCCTAAATTATCACCTTGCTTATAAAACTAAAATTCATTTTCAAACATGCTTCTTTCTTCTTTCATTCTTTATTTATTTTATTTTAAAGCTTTTGTCTATAGCAATAAGTTAATTATTGTTTTTCACTCTCGGAAATAAATATTTCACACCATGTCCACACTCTTTCACATTAGTTATTTACATTTTACTCACTATATCAAAGAGTGAGGACAATATTATATGTAAAACAATCAAAGCGGGTAGAACACAATAACCAAAGATCATATGTCAATTTACACATGCATCTATAAAAAAAAAAGTCTATAATACAATATTATTCACCAGCTATATATGATCTGGAAATTAAGTCCAAATTTTGGTCGAACACCTTTAGCAAGAAGTAAGAAATGAATTCCAAATATTAGACAAGTTCATGGGACACACGAAAAGAAGACTTAATGGACATAATACAAATAGTGTTCCAACTTCCAACTACATGCATTATTCAATTACTTTATTTTCCTTAGTTAATTTAATACGAGTTTGGGTGCAGAATTTATTGTTGCTTGTTCTTTCTTATATTTATTTATTTATCTACTTTTTTTTTTCTTTTTGTGTGTGTAAGCTATCCCTTGTACTTTAATTATTATTATATTGGATAAATAATAAATAATTTTCCAACTTGTATTGCCTCATCAAGAGACATGATCTTGAAATATCTTATGATTAAATTTACTATTTCTTAATAGTTTAAACTTTTGAGAATAATTAGAAGCTTATAAATGAGAGGGTAAATTTAATTTAATTTTTTTTTTTTTGGGGGTAGGTTTTGTGTTTTGAAAACTCACATTAACTTGGAGAATAATAAAATTCACAAAAAAAAAAAAAAAAAAAAAAACTTTGAGAGTAATAAAGAGGTGTTATATCTCATCAAAAAAGAAAAAAAAGAAAAAGAAAAAGAGGTGTTGTAATGCATAATAAAGAGTGGCAATCCCACATTTCTATGTAAAGAAGTAGAGATGTGTGATATTTCTTATAAATAAAGTGGAGGTGTAGATCTTGTGCTGTGACTATTGTGAGAGCCTAGAGCTTATAGGTTATAGCGTCGGTATTGGATTAGTCATCCGGCTAATCCAGCTAAAATTTGGCTAAAAAAACGTAGCATTGGGCTAACCTTGTAACTAACGTCCCAAGCCATTTTGCTGTGAAGGTATTAGTGTTTAAAAATGAGATTGTTGGCTTTGCAATGATTTTGGCTCGAATTTAAAAAAAAAAAAAAAAAATTCAATTGGTAGCTAGTGAGGTGAGGGTATTAATTTTTAAGAATGAAATTTTTGACTTTGCAGTGATTTTGGCTTGAGATTTTGTTTGTTTTTATTTTAAGTGAAGGTGTGGGTTTTTGGTTAAGAAAGAAAGAGAAAGGGAAATAGAGAATGATTAAATAAATAAGAAATAGTATTTTAATATAATGGAGAAAAGAAAATAGATAGTTAGATATAGGGTGTATTGGTTCTCAAAAAAAAAAAAAAAATACAAATATTTGAAAACCATCATTCTAGAGAATCTTGACATCATCATTAACAAAATAAATAGTATAAAAAAAAAAAATTCAAAATCAAATACATACATAAGGCTGATCACCTACGTAAAAATTTTACAAAAAAGGTTTAATGGATGAGTTGGTCACTTGGTCAGCCAATTGATGGACCAGATTCTGAACTACCACAACAACATTTGATTAGTCTTAACAACACCAAAATCCAAAATCCTGTACTTTAACCCATTCAGAAGCCAATCACATACTATCTTGCACGCATGTGTGTGTGACTTTGTGAGAGAGAGAGAGATATTAAGTTCCATCCATTTCTCATTTCTACAGGTCTTTTAGCAATCGGACAGTTGAACAGAAGTAGGTGAAGTATAGTTGGCTATATCATTCTCTTAAGCCAGGGTTTCCTAGAAACGTAATAGATCTCTAAGATTCTTAACCCTGAAATGCATGGGACTGTCCGGCCAACCCCTTTTAACCTTCCATTATCTTTGAGTTCCAAACATATATTATATAAATCCTTAAAACATTCTTAGATTTCATTTCACATACCTAGCTGAGCTGACTTCATGGACGAAGTCCCACTTGTACCACTGACTCTAAACAACATTCAGGCCCTCACGTACTCACTTCCTTCAACCTCATTGCATCAACCCGGACAAGAAACTATTGATCAAATAGCTTCAGACATTGACTGGGTTAGCCTCCTCTCTGCTTCTCCATTCATATTTGGCAACCAAAAGCCCTCATCAACAAGCGAGTCCCTAACAGCTGAGAATGGAGGAAGAGGTGAAAATAGAACTAGAGACAAAGGAAAAGCTAGCAGGACCAAGAAAGTTAAAACATCAAGGATTGCCTTCCATACTAGGAGCATCGACGATATTCTAGACGATGGATACAGGTGGCGGAAGTACGGGCAGAAGGCTGTGAAGAACAGCAACCATCCCAGGTACTAATTTCATGACCACTGAACTATTTAGCTGAATAATTGTGTCCAGCTTTCACTTCTTCCCAATCATATTCTTATTGTATTTGACAAACATATATATATATATGTATAGGAGCTACTATCGCTGCACGCAACTTACATGCAACGTGAAGAAACAGATCCAACGACTCTCAAAAGATTCAAGCATCGTAGTTACAACATATGAGGGCATCCATAACCATCCTAGTGAAAAATTAATGGAGAGCTTAAGCCCACTGCTGAGACAACTGCAATTCCTCTCAAGAATCTAGACCTGGTCGCTTTATGCATGCATAGGGAAAATTCTTGTGTATTAATAGTCACAGGGGTGGAGCCAGGGGAGTTGAGGGGGGCAGCTCCCCCCGGGGCCCACCCAAAAAAAACCCTTAGTTTATCACTAATACTTATTAAAAACTCCGATCTAATTTTTTCTTTTGATAAAAATAGCAATCTAGATCAAAGTAATACATCAATTTGGACTATCTTCTTTATCTTGTGAGGAATTTCATCTAACCAATAGCTCTACTCACTCACACTTAATGATAATTTACCCAAACAAAACTCCACTTTGTTTCTTTAGTCTTGAAATAGAGCATAACTCTACCTAAATAAACTAATAAATAACCATAAGTTCTCCACTAGCATGCCTTCCACATAAGTTTTAGTGTTTTCAATATTATATATTCACATCATCATTTTCAATATCATATATTCACATCATCATGTGCATAAAATGTATATATCTTATACAAATTTTGACCCCCTCCACTCAAATACTGACTCTGCCACTGTATAGTCATATTGCACTTCCAAGTTCCATCATTGGTTTATGGCATTATGTGTAAAGAAAGGCAGAGGTGTAAAAGAAAACTTCTTTAAAAAAAGTAAGAACTTTGTAGCTCTATGGCATGGTGCGGGGTCCTCAGAAAATTTAATAAAGGCCTTATACATCAGCTTTCTTGCTCCTGTTCTTTGCACCAACACCTTGTTTGTTTCAGTGAGCAACTCTTAGCATCGGCTTTTTCTGAGGGGATCTTATCATTACTCATTTGATCCTCCGACTCTTTTAAGTAATTGATTTGATTTTACTAGTTCAGGAACTAAAACCTTCAATTTCAATTGAATTTTATATTTAGATCTTGACTTGGATCTAGTGCCTTCAATGTATTAGGCCTGTTGCAATGGCAAGATATTCAACTAGTCCCATTCAAACAAAAAAGGACAAAGTTTAGTTATAATCTATAACCTTAATATCTTTTTATTAGAAGTAAATTTTGACAAATTCACTGATAGATTATATCTTCTTGTTATGTCCTCCATACTTGCAAAATTTCTAAAAAATTAAAGATCAATAGCTATGTTATCAATAAGTTGTTTAAATTGAAAGTTTTTGTAATTTAAAATTGTACATAAAATATAAGCTTATAGATCATATAAAAAATAATATCCGATAGATACAAAATTTGATATGTGTTTTATAAAAGTAAAGAACATTCAATGGTTAGATTTTCAATTTTATAGTTATATTTATTTTATTGAGTAAGGTTGTAACCTTAAGCTACAATCAATTTTGAAGCTAAACTTTGTCCAACTAAAAAATTAAACATAAAAATCCCCAAATCTCCATTAGGCTAAAAACACCCACCACCAAAGAGGAGCCACCCATGTCCAAAAAAGCAACACCCACAACAAAGGAAGCACTGCTTACAACAAAAGGAAGGTGGTGGGTGCTGATTTGGTTAGAGGGGGAGATGGAGAGTGAAGAGTGGGTTTTAGTCTGAAATGCTACTGTCGCTGGTGTATCAGAAACTACCCGAAACTCCTGAAATTAATTGGTATAGTCCGTTATTTTAGGCAGCAAGAAACATAAGGTTGAGGTATACTGGTTTTGTTTTTGGTGTTAAAAATACTGGTAAAACGGCTGAATTATCTAAATTAGATATCTTGGCACATGGATTCTCATGACTTTAGTGTTAAAGGAAGATATTGCTTGATAGAGGACAGAATGCTTGTTGGCTAGAAAGTTGACATGGGAAAATAAGGTGTTAAGACCACATGAAAACAGAAAACAATCTAAACGGACAAAGTGAGTATCCATTGATTACCATCCAAGAAAAACATTCAATTATGGGAGATTGTTTTCTGCAATGTCAGCAGAGATTGAGGAAAAAAATTTCCATATACTTTTAAGAGAATTGGAACAAATTTGTTTCACTAATTTGCACTGAATCATATAAATTCATTCATGTATTGGATGGAGGACTGAAATATAACCTGAAGATAAAATATATACGACTATTCAAGTGGGGGAACATTTTGGGATAGACCAAAAAACGGAAAATAAAAAATCTAAGAAGTGAGTATTGGCTAATTGCATTGATTACAGTCCAATAATATTCAGCCCATCAGCAAAACGTGAAAAATAAGAGTTCCATGTAAATGGATTAGCATGAATTTATTCCAGTAATATGCATGAAGGATATAATTCAAGCAACAACTTGTATGATCACGAGCCCATTAATGTATTTCTCTTGGTCAGAATCCGATGGTACATGAAATCAAAATCTTTACATGAAATCAAAATCTTTTGATTCATAAGTAAATAACTTGAGCGTTAACTAATAACAAAATATATACAAAAGGAATGGTGCAAATGACTATAACCAACCTTAAATAGCTAGGAGTAAAACTGTGGACCTCTCCACAAATTTAAGCTTGCTGTTAGCCTGTTACAGGTAAAAATTAAACACTGAAGGAGCTGGTGCACACTTCCCACAACTTTTCCATGCAAACCTCAATTATCGACAATGCCACTGCTATAGAACTTCTGTGTTATGATTGCTCAAATCTTTCACGAATGCCAATTCAGCAGCCAAGGCAATATGATCACTACCCCATTTCTGAAGAACACAGCAAAATACACCTTAAAGGTAGAAGATTAACTACAATACTGTAAACCTATATGCCAAAGTGCACCTATTTGCTGGGATTAACCAATCTGTTATTTATTATAGCAATACTCTTTTAAGTATATAATTCTAAGCTGGGATGGGATAAGGGGACGAACAAACAAGAAAAGCTTAATCTCCCCAGCCAAAGAAAAAGGGACAGTTTTGTCTGAGGAACCACTTCATCTTCCACAATCACTTGATTTACTGTAAAATAGCATCAGTTTTATCATAACATACAGGCTTTAAGGTGCAAATTATTAGAATGTTTGTTATTACTATAGTTAATACTTGAACTATCTAATTCCCCTGATCTTTGCTTGAATTTCATTGTTCGCATAGCCTTCCACACCTCCAAAGTCCAAAGTGAACTCAAATTTAAATGCCAATTACCTTTGTTGGGAATCCTGGAGTCCATTGCATAGCCTGTTTTTGCATTGGAGCAAGCACCCTGACTGTTTGGAGACCTTCAGAGCGCCTGGATATCAAATCAAAGTGATTATATGTTTCAATCTATTCAACCTCGTCCAAAAAAAGAAAAAGAACATAATCTAGTCACAAATTCACATTATGTACCAATAATACTGCTAGACACAACATAAAAGACAGTTATTGTGTGAGCAAATCAGAAAAATAGAAAATATGTTCATCATGTGTGATTAGTCATCTAAATTCCAATTTATAAGCAGCATTTGACAGAAGACAAGACCAGGGACAGCAGAAGACTTGCCATATGTAATCAACTGTGCCAAAAAAACACCTATTGTAACTGGTAACTAAGGGCTCTCCATTTGAGTCTCTGGTTCCTGAACAATCCTGCAAAGATGCAGAAATGTAATACTTCCAATTGCAGATCAGTATTGTATAATCAAGAATACATAATGTCTAAAAGCTGCAATTTTTCAAATAATATATTTCTCTATCAAAGTTAAGCACTTCAAACAGAGTTCCCAGAGGAAGAGAAAAGGTAAAAGTGTGATCTACCTTAACTTCAACATATGTGCTACTAAGCATTAAAGGGTGTTCCAAAAGGGAGCAGTCCGGACTGCCTGTTGCCGTTTCTATTTCCATTGGAGTCCACAATGATGGATCATACCCATATTTCTCCATGGCTACAGGCTCAGAATCCAAGCTTTGAGATAAATCATCCTCAACTTCATTGCTTAGTGAATTCAAAAGGGACTTGGAGGGAACAGACTCAAGCTCCTTCGAGTGACCTGACACCTCAAGATCTGATTTTAATTGACCAAATTCAGATGGACAGGCATCTCCAATCTCATGCAATGCAGATAAAAATGTACTTTCATCTTCACCGACATTTCCACCTACCACAGCTTTATCAAGCTCATTTAGAGATAAATTCTCCAGTTTCTCATCTACCAAAAAGTTGACACTAGTAGATGGATCTGAAGCATTGGTTTGATATGGGCTTGAAGAGCTAGCATCATCATAATTCACAATTTGATGGGCTGATAGACTTCCTGAGTCCCCTTGAGGAATGACTTCAACAGCTTTGGAGGAGGTCTGGCAGGATGGCTCAGATGATGAAATTTCAGAATTAAAAGGATCAACACATTCTGAATCAATCTTGGCCCTGGTTGACTGATGATTTCCCAGAAAGGAGATTGTGGGATTATCATGGTTCACACTTTCATTTTCTACATAGTCATTGGACTCAGCATGTCCACTTAATGATCCGTTATTAGAATGAGAGGGGGCATTTTCACCTTCACTGTATCCAGTGTGAGTTGCATTGGAGTAAACCTCTTCAGGATGGGAAGCTACAGGAGCAAATTTATTGATCTCATTATGCACATGCTCAATAGGAAACCCACCTTCACCGTAAGAAGTACTTGAGTCTCCCTTACATCCATCAACTGGAACAAAATTTGATTCGTGTAACTCCCTAAAGCCATCTACAGAATTCTGCTGAGTTTCCTTTTTCACTTCATTAAGCAGTGTGCCATCATCTGTACAACTTTGCCTATCACTACAAGATTCATCAGACACATCCGGCATAGTGTTTGCACATTGAGGCTGAGAGTTGTTCATTGCAGGAAGACTCTTCATATTGCTGTCTGGATTATTCAATTTCTGCATATGTGAGACAGAATTGCTCAACTTGATGTCAATTTCCTTTCCATCTACCAATGATGGATCTTGAATTGGATTATTAATAGACCCATTCCTGCAATATTTTGAAAGCTTCAACATTCAGGGGCAGGCAATAAACCTACTTGAGCTCACCAAATGAATATTGATGTGTATGAACCCTACCTGGAATTAGAATTATACGGCCTTGATGAAGGGATTTCTGCAGTAGCTTGTCCAGATACCTTATCTCTACCCACTTCAGACAAATCTAGCTGCAACAGACTATAACATATATTATATATGTAATCCATAGACCATCAATGATCAAACATAGAAAAGAAAAGGCTTACCTTCTGTTCTGAGATAAAGTTGTATAATGGACTCTGATAACAAAACAATAATGTAATTGTAATGAGACATTATAAAAGAGAGTAAATTCAAACATCACACTACACCAAAACTGAAACTTGGAAGTCCAAATGTGAGAGAAGCTATAACCTTTGGGGTACAATTGAAATCCCCACAAAGAATAACTGGAGCTTCATCCCAAAGCTTTGAAACAGAATGAGCCCTATTTAGGAGCATCCTGACCTGTATGAAGGAAGCACATAGGAAGAAGGCAATTACAGGTAGAATTGAAGTAAGTCAAGAATTTAGGATGGACTTCACAACCAATTAAATCTTTATTTGATTTTTTATACAAATTGGCATGAAACAAGTTTACATGCAATGCGGTGAGTTGCATCTAAGGCAGCACACCTAATAATAACAACAATCAATGATCGTATGCAATAGGGTGCTCTAGTCTCCCAGTGCCCAATTGATCCTGAATGAAAACTATTGACATGACAAAAACTTTTGCTTTTTTGTTATTACACCATTTCCATGATGAATGACAGATACAAGGTTTAAGATTCTTTTTTTTTTTTTGGGGCGGGGGGGTTTAAAAATACCAACGGAGATATATATTAGTCAAAATTATTATGGACTACCTGTGAGGATGGTAGCACAACCATCCAAGAAAAATACTAATCAATAAAGTTGGAAAAATGTCAGTTTCCTTTACAGAATTGCAAGTTTCTTGTTACTTAAAAAAAAAAATGCAAGTTTCTTGATGAGTAGCTGCAATAACACATATGAGAGTATGAACCAGGTAATTTGAAACATTGTGACAAATTTTGAATAGATGGAGGGAGAGAATGAACAGGGATCAGTGCAGTGATGGTAGTTGTGCATTCTGAAATAATGGCATTAGACGAGTAGAAGGGTGGAAAAATAAATAAACAACATATAAACAAGTTGTTTCCAGAACACAATTAACAATGTGTCACCAAATATCAACATTTGGGAAACAACCTTTCTATAACAACATTAGGTAGTGATGCAGCAGAACCAAAACAGTATCAACCAAACAAACAGCATCAAAATTTACATGTAAAGTGATTCAATGTCACATGACAAACTAATAATAGTAAAGCATTTTTTATAGGTATAATACAAAAGAAAAAGAAAAAGAAAAAGAAAATGGTACATCTGAAAATGAAATTTGGGTTTTATTCTTGTCAGACTGCTCTATGTTTACATCAATCAGTTACAAATTAAGATTTATCCACAAAGCAGTATGAACATTGCATAAGAAAGAAAAATCTGTATTGGCTGCACTTGAGACCATAAATACCTGGCCAATCTTAATTTCTCCCCTTTTAGGATTGTAAAGCACATGAATGTTACATATGACAACCTTGCTGGAACCTATTGAGCTGCAGGTACTGATATTAAATACATATTTTGAGCATAATTTTTTTTTTAAGTTTATCACCTACAAAAATTAAAATCACATAATACAAAGAACAAGGGAACAGAAAACCAGCCATTTAAATTGCATACAGTATCATTCAGGGAAATATGCTGTAAACATCTAATTACAAATGAAAAAATGTTCACATAGAATTAGAGGATTCAATTTTGTTACTCCAACATCATAGTTTATACTTGTCTTTTCTCAAATGAACTTCAAACTGTGGGGATTTTAACATAAGACCTTACTTATAATATTAACTTATTCCTATTTCCATTCCAGTAATTCAAGTGAATTGAGTCCTTTTTCTTATTTGTTCTTGGGGCCTGAGAGGTTAGCATTCCAATCTACATAACAAGCAATGCCATCTAGCATATCTTGATTTCCTTACATATATTAAGCTATAAAGGAAAAGGCAAACACCAAAACAAAATACCCACAAATGCACTCATAATAACAATTTGTGCAGTAGTTGCCATATGATTGCCTCAAGGTTGCAATCTTTTATATATAAATATATATATATATATATATATATATATATATATATATATATATACGCACACACACACACACACACATAAACGTAATAAAAAATTCATTGAACCAGAAAATCATAGGATGTATTTAGGAAGCACAGGTGCAGATTCGGGTTCGGGTGCAGGTGCGGGTGTGGTGTGGCGAATCGGAAATTTTTGAAATAGTAAGGTGCGGGTGCAGTGGGATACTGTGTGCTTGTTGAAGTTAGTGGATACTTGGTTTCTTAACAATATGAGGGCCTTGAGGAGAAATAAGACAAGGGTAACACTCCAGCATCTCAATCAGAGTCTTGGGAAACACCCAAGATAACCCTAGCAATACAAACACAAAAGGGTGTTTCCCAAGACTCTGATTGAGATACTGGAGTGTTGGCAAGGCAGATTTCATCATCATAGAGTTTCAAAAATTGGTAAGGCCACCCCTTTGTGTGTTATGCGGACAATTTGGCAAGAGAGAAAAACAGCCCTAACCCATGCTCTCTAGAACAAGTACAATCACTGGTGTTGAAATTTCATTTTAGCCACAGAATTATTATAATCATTACTATAAAAAAGGACTGGAAGAAAAACATAAACTTAAAATAACATTAAAAAGCTTCACCATCCATAAAATCAATGTTTTTTTAGTTCATAAGTAGATTAATAATGTCTAATCTAGAAGATACTCAAAATCAAAATTATTATAAATATACATTTTATTCACAACTTAACTATAAATTACCTTGTTGGTAGAGTTGCAGTCTGTTCAGTGCAATTTTGATTCATTAACTGCAACAAAATAGTAATCTTATAATAATTGGCTAGAATGCATGTCAATCAGTGGGTGGGAAGTCAAGATAGAACAATTCAAAACCATCGTGGGTTAGTGCTTCTATGCAACTCTGTTAGATACAAAGATTTGATGTACCTCCAGCACACATATCTGAGCAACATTATCCCGAAGTCCAAGCTTATTGAACTCAATGCATTCTTCATGGAGCAACTTGAATCTAATATAGAGATTAAAATATTAAGTTTTATACATTAACAAGACAAATTTGCTTGAAGGTAATACATGATAGCATGAATATTAAAACAAAGAGACAAAAAAGACAATCCAACTCTAGGCAACACTAGCAACCAAGGAAATAAAACAAATCAATGTTGCTTCTTAAGCACTTAAAACCTTGATTATGCACCAGCACAGAAAAGAAAAAAAAACAAACTAATACAAAAAATAAATTCAAAATTAGTTACTACAATGAAATCAAGTGGGAGAAGAATCCTCAGAATGTAAAACCATTGCAAGCGCAAGGTAGGACTACTTAAAACAAATTAAGGAATTCTGATATGCTGCTTGATTTCCACTTGTTAAACAAATGCCACCACTGGTCTTTCAGTGCACCAAATGTAGGGATTTCTGCTGTTAATGAACTAATGCACAATCATTTTTTCTTTCTTCAGAAAGAATACAAATTGAGGAAAAATATTGCTTTTTTGCACACTTAAAGACCACCAAACATTACTTGACATTCTAAGTACCGGCTACTCCGTTGGAGGTTGGGTAGAATGTGAACATCTGTTTGGTCATTTGAAAGATAGGCATACTATTATCATGGTCTAACCTACAACCTACAAGGCACACTCATGGTGCCAAGAAAGTTGAGAGGAGGAAAACCAAACAAAGTGTACAAAAGCAATTTTAGTACTACAATAATGAACCGGACAACCAACTACTTGTTTAAAACTAGCATCTTACAGGAACATTCTTTTCTGGATGAGTACAGGAACAAACACATATATTGATTCATGAGTACACAGTAAATAAGACCTCTTGTGTGCGAATGTGCATGCCCATGCACATAATTTCACATTAAATCTGACCCATTAATGCATACTTATAGGGGATTGCAAAAGCTGTAGATATAATTTACCTTGATGTTCGCCAAAAGATTGCACAGCCATCAACAGGAATGCCAGTACGCATCTATATTTCAACCAACACATTGTTAGACTTCTCTTATCCATTAGAACTTACTTCTTTTTTTCTTTTTTTTTTTGATAAATAACGTAAGAACTTTTTATTAAAGAATAGCCAACCCATTAGAACTTACTTCTATTTTATAATTAAGTAAATAAGGAAGCAAGACAATAACTGTCACGAATCAAAAATAAGTTGGTCGATATCGTAAGTTTGCAACCAGAACCTCAAATTCTGTATATACAAGTATAGACATAAATAAAAATGATCATGTATAATGTTAAAGCATCAAACCCAAAAGCTTAAGCTTGTAGATTGAGAGATCTTCATCTATCAGATAAATAAACCCACAATAATTGTTGTTTTTTTTTTTTAATATATAAAATATGTTATTAAAATAAAGAACTAGTTGGATTACACAGGGTGTGTACCAACTAGCCAAACCAATTACAATTTGAAATTCAAAGTATCTAGGAAATCTAAAAAGGACATAGTAGGGCTGTTGCCCAATGCATTTATCCATTAGTACAAGGAACATAGCAAGGATTGTTTAATAATGTGAATAGGATGTTCAACTCACCATATAGTCCACAAGATACTTATATATATTAGTCCACAAGATACATAGAGGAGCAGCCTGCCTTCCAAAAATTTAATGCCCCTGTGATCATGGAACCTTTCTCACCAACAAGCCAGCATCTATACTACCGTCTTTGGCATAAAACCCAAGATACTCCAAATAAAGCAAACTCAAGCAACCACAGATCTCCAGACACAGAACAATGAAGCAAAAGGTGCTCCACCATATCTCCACTGTTCTTACACATGCAAAGTCACAACCATTGTTGTCAAAATTGCAATCTAGATCATAGGATCATACAATCTTATGATTTGAAAGTTGCAGATCAATCCAGATTAGGCAAAAAATTAGTTCTAGGTTCATTGTGGGATCGCTTTTGAGTCATAGGAACATGGGAAATTCCAATCCAGCAACAATTCACGGTAACATTTGGAGCTTCTGCTGGTGAACAGATTATGCTCTTTATGGGATGCCAGGACTGTTAATTGAGGTCTCTTCCCAAAACCACAGAGCTGTACCATGTAACATTAAAAATCCTAATTAACATGGTCATAGGCCTTTTCCACATCAAGAATACACAATACCTCCGAAATGAGAAAAAAGAAATTTAAAATAGAATTGATATCACTAGGACCCAAAACACGAGACCATTCAGACAATGATCCAGTAAAATACGTCTTCAATCAAACCACCAAGTTTTCCACATCTTCAAATCTCCAACAATTCTTCTCCCTCCACAATATCCACAGCCAAAAAGCATAAGGGGCCTAGATTCCAAACAAAAGAAGCATTTTTGCCACATCAATTCCTTGAAGCAGATAGGTCTACAATACTCTTTGACAATACCCACTAACCCCAAACACAAAGAAAAAACAGGTCCACAATGCGTATGCAATATTACAATGCAACAGAAAATCTGATCTTACAACTTGATCATACAGTCCAATCCTTTTTTTTTTTGATAATTAAGAAGAAAATATTATTAATAAAGGAATAGCAAGAAAAATACAAAGAGTTCACGGTAGTGAACAAAGAAAAATAAGGAACAAAAAGACACAAGCAGCCACTAAGCTATTCTAATAGACGAAAGAAAATCCATAAGGGTAGAACAATCCGAGAGACCCCAACACTGAGACCAATCAAAGAGGGTCCGTTGGCATAAATCTAATAACTGAATCATAGTTTTCCCATTATCCTCAAAAGAACGCCGATTCTGTTCAGTCCAAATTGTCCACATTAAACAATCTGGAACCAAATTCCAAATATCAGAACTATGCTTCCTAAGCCAATGATACCAACAAAATAATAAGTCCACAACTGAACCTAGCATGACCCAATCGATCCCAAACAACCGAAGCATATACGTCCACAAAGAATGAGCTACCGGACAAAAAAGTAACAGGTGATCCACAGATTCCGCATTACAACAGCACATACAACAACGATTTGCCAAAGGGTGACCACGAAGCATAAGGTTATCCAAAGTTAGAATCTACTAGGTAGGATCCCCAATTTAACCGCTTCACTCACAACTCACAAGCTAAAATCCAACCTATATTGCATTCACTAGCATCCCTTCTTATGTCCAAGTCCAACCAAAACCAAAGCCAAAATAAGTAGGCCAATAACCCAACCAAACCAAAGCAAGGCAAACAAGCCTGCATGCAGGTGGACTCCAAACAAATCCAAAACAAATAAAAAGGCTTTGGTACCATGTGAGAGCATCTTCCCAAAAGCTTAAGCTATTAGGTAAAGAGGCCCACAAGTACATAAGCCCACAACCAAATTCAACCCCCAATTAATATACGACTTACCAACATATAAGAGATGGAAATTTCCCATTTGAAAGAAAGAAACTTGTTGCTGATGAAGTTTTGGACATGCACAAATTTGCTAGTCTATCCAAAATATAGATCAATACAACCTAATATTTTTTTATTAAATAGGATGAATTTCAACTTTTGGTGTTCGCTCTATGATGACTGCTTATTATTAAGCTAAGACACAAATTAGTTTTTGGTGTAGGCAGAGTTTGAACTTCATATTTCTTATTCGACGATAAGAGACTTTACCAATTGTACTAACTAGAACCCACAACAACAACAATACACACCCAAAAAATATAAAATTTATAGATACCAAATAAAAAAAGAAAGAAGAGAAAAACTTAAACCCTCTTTTCTTTTAACAATCAATTAAACTCAACAAGTATTTATTTAGAATGTTATTGAGTTGATGATGGTATTCCACTTCAAATAGTTTTGAGGTATATGGCCATATAAAATGGCAACTCAAAATGCTGGTAGTGGTCAACTGTTAGCTAAACTAAAGACCATCATTTTAGTGAGAAAATTTATTCTTTTGAACTTTGACCATAATATAACTTCTCAATAAGATGTTAAACACTGTATTCAGATACCTTAATGAAAAAAAAAAAGATAAGTAATCTTAATGAAAATGAAAATTGGTGTTTAAAACACAGATATAAATACATGCCTTTTTGATAACCATGTCTAGAGAGAAGGAATATGATGTCCTTGTTACATAATCGCAAGAAAACTCACCTTCCAAATACCACTGTATCCCCTAAGCTTCAACTGCTCTTCTAATTCCAGAAATCTATCAACCTCCTGAAAAGATGTTACAAAAGCACAAACAGTTTCAAGATTATATATATATATATATATATATATATATATATATATATATATATATATATATATATATAAAGTGTTAACACGCCCTAAAGTAAAAGCAAGAAGTGGGAAATTTGACTTTGAGAAAGAAATGATAACAAGTAAATAGATTGAAGGTTACAACAAAGCACATAAATGTCAAGCAATCTAATATGGCAACTTCCAAACTGCGAAGGGAGCTGATGAGCATGGCCGCAAGTTACTAGAACTTTGAACACACGCACCAAAAAAAAAAAACTCCTGCACAATTCATAGATAAATGAATCCATTTTTTAAATATTTGAATCGAAACCAGAAAAAAAAAAAAAAAAAAAAAAATCCTTAGAAACAACAGGTAGTATGCAACATTTTCAGTCAGGTATCGTACATTATAAGCGGAGGCAATTCATCTGTCTATGTAGTTATGGGCAACTGAATTCACCTATATTCTTATACTTTATATTACAACCCTCAAATTAGTCAAAAAGTTTCATGACACGCATTCAAAATATTCAACTTAGGAGGGGATTATGTGAGATGAAGCGCGCGCACACACACACACAAACAAATAAAAATGATGGTGTATGTATGAGATGTAGCAGAGTGATTAACCTGTAAGCACATAATGTCAGCTGACCATAATCCAAGCTCAAAGAGTATATTTTTCTTTCTCCATTCCCAGTCCAACATATGACGAGGTATGTGATAGTAAAGCTTGCTCCGGTGGCTATTAGCAAGGTAGTCAGCCAGTATATTATATGATACCACTATAAAACGCTCTGCAAAATTACAATTCAACAAGGCTAAAGTACGTAATTGAATGAGAAAACCAAAGAAATGAGTAAGGCCACAAAATCAGTTACCAGAATTAGGAGGCGGAGGCTGCGCGGCGAGTTCCCAATTCCGATAATCCAACGGCTTGGGGCGAAAATGGTGAGGCGGACGAACCGTCTGGTTTGGATCGAACGGCCGAAACCGTTGGGCTTGATTATTGTAAGGATTGGGAGGTGGTGGGCGAGGGCGAGGGCGGAAGGCAGTTTGGTTGGAGAATCGTCCGCCGGAGTCTCCTTGGCGGAACCCTAGGTTGGCGTCGCGGACTGACCGGAAGTGGGAGTCTCCGCTCACAAACTGAGCTTGGCCTTGGCTTTGGGTTTGGACTTGGACTTGGGCTCTTCCACCGGTGTAGGGACGATCGGAGAAGCCTCTCCGCCATTGGCCGCGGCCGCCACGGTACTGCAACCAAAAAAGGAAATTTGAGAAAAATGAAGCAAAACTGGAAGGCTATATAAATAGATAGAGAGAGTGAGAAGAGGAGAGAGTACGGGAGGGCGAGAAGACATGGTAGTGGAGGAGGAGACGTCGGTAGCGGCTGAGGCGAGGAGTTGGAGTTGGAGTTGAAGAGGACGCCGCCGCATTGAGAGACGATTCCAGTGACTGGCTGAGTGTGCCTGTTGCCCACGCTCTTTCTTTTTTTAACAAAGTTCCCTCCAAACGGAGCGACACACCGGGTAATTAGATTCCCGATTACTATATATATATATATATATATATATTTTTTTTTTTTTTATAATTTGATTATTGAGATATGAATTATTAGGAGATAAAAGCCATTAGAACTCGTTCTTCAAAAGAGTTTTTATTGATTTTATCTTTATTATCCAAATAGTGAAAGTTTAGTTACAAAATTGGTTATAACTTAAAATTACAACTTCCTTTATAAAAATTAATATTACTATATATTTTAAAATTTTAACCATTGAATTGCATGTTTTTGAAGCTCTTAATACACACATGTCAAATTTTGTGCCAATCGAATATTATTTTTTATATGATCTATAAGCTTATATCTTATATATAATTTTAAACTACAAAAACTTATAATTTAGACAATTTATTAATGACATAGTTATTAATTTTTAATTTTTTAGAAATTTTGCAAGAATGGAGATTAGAGAATATAAGAAGAAAATGCAATCTAATGGTATTGAGCAATGTTGTAGTCTTAAGTTTCAACTAATTTTGTAACTAAATTTTGTCTCATCCAAATTATGAGAGATCAAAATATACACACACCTTTGTTTAATAATATTTTCATTGTTTCTATGAATAAAAAAAAAAATGTAACAATTTAGAACTTTTTTTTTATTTTTATGAACCAATTTAGAACCTTTTTATCTCTTTGTACACTTGCTGATGTCATCAATAATGTTATAAGTAAAATACTTTAAGGTTTTCTAATTAAATTTAAATGAGTTTTATTAATATGTTGACATACATTAATAAACTATTATTAAAATAAAATTATGAAAAAATGAAAAAAAAAAGTGATTAACTTTTTAAATATTATTTTCAATTTCTTATAAAAAATTTATTAAAATGGATATATATTAACTAAAAGTGTTCAAATTTAATTAATTAGGAAACTATTGTAGGAACTTGCAATACTAATTTAGAATTTTATTATAAAAAAATCAAAATCAAAATCAACCCTGGTCAACGCCATTCGAACGGCCTGGATCTAAATTAGACATCATAGACTGTTACCTGCGCCATCAAACCTCATCCTCGCCATTACTGTTATCTCTCCATTTCCCCCATTATTTCAACTCCAACTAAAGAAACAGTTCCTTCTCAAAAAAAAAAAAAAAACTAAAGAAACAGTTTACTTACAAATCGAGGCGGAAAAAAACAAAAAAACAAAAAACAAAATTATAAAACGATGTCGTTGTGTTCATCTTTATCTTTATCTTTATCGTCTCCCAAATCTTTCTCTTTCTTATCGAAAACCAAACCCTTGAGCTTCAATGGTGTCTCAGGCTCACCTGTTACATATCGCTTCAGAGCCTCCGCTGATGTTCCCGATTTTCTCTCTGCCGATTGGTACGCTTTTGATTCTGCGTATTGAATTGTTAGATTTTTCATTTTTAGCTTTCTAAGTTGGACTTTTTTAAGATTATGTTACCAGTTACTAGAATTCTTAAGCCTCGTAAAACAATGATAGGACTTAGGCGAAACTGAATTCGTGTCAATCCCCACTTAATAATACTATGTAGCATTGAAGTTAAAATGGCCAATCTTAGTTGCTAACAACCTTAAAATTGATAAATTTTAGTCCCTAACAAACTTAAAAAAGTGATCGCTTTTAATCTCTACTATGTCTAACGTAGTTTTGACATGTCAGTATTCAGTTTGGCCATGTCGTCTAAGGTACTAACAGCGATCACTTTAAATTTCAAGGACTAAAATCGCTCATGTTGAATCAGTGTTTGGTAATGGTGGTTCTGGAATACTCTCTAGGCTTAGCCTGACCCCGAATCAATTTGTTCTAGTTTATATAATTTGTACTAATTAGTTTTTGCTTTGTTGTATTGCAGGCTTGAATCTCGCAAGAAGAGACCTTTTGGCCCAAGATTAAATGTAACTCCAACTTTGCACATTAGTACAAGGCATCAACATTGTTGCTCTACAGTTAGTCAATCTATGTTAACCCTTGCTATAGTTTAGTGCAGAAGAAGCTGTCCAGTACCAGCTTGATGCATTGAAGTACAATGACCAGCCCCGTCAAGATTATGGAATTGAGGTTATGTACAGGGTAATTTACAAATACTGGAACTCTTTTTTCCCTTGGCTGGTTTATATTGCTTGGAGATTAGTGTTCAATGTTAATAATGTTATCTTTTTCCATGAAAGTTTGCTGGATTTGATCCTTTTCAAAGGTCCACCTATTTTGGGCCCTTCTTTGATTTGGGACAGGTAAGAAGTTATAAATTTTGAGTAATTTTGCCACTAATACTATATTCGCTGATATCTTTTCTTGGTCTGCTGCTTCACTGTCAGTGCAGTTTGAACGGTTTAGGCGGATTTTTCACCATTCAACATATCGAGTTTTACTTGGTCATAAGGATAGGAAGATTCTTAGCAGCTTGTTTGTGAAGGAGGTATAAATGGCTTCTTATTTACATGGTAAATAAATGAATATATAATTTACCTGTGATGTAGTTTGCATATTAGGTTGAGCTTTGAGTGATGCCTCTTTCTGATATATAAGCCATGTACCTTTCATCTGGCATAAAATTTTCAATTCTTTATGCTGTTCTCAGTAATTTTTCTTCTCACTAATCAACTGTTACTGGTGTATGAGCTGAAAAACAGAACCAATTCAAGCAGAGGGTTTGGATACGAGGAAGTCGCCCAGGGGAAGAAGAAATATTCCAATTTACCATGGCTCAGGTTTGCTCATTGTTCCTTTTGTTTATGATAGTCATATTTTGCCATGTGTCACACAAGGAATCCAGTTGGCACTTTATCGCTACTTCGTTTCTGTTTTAGTTTCTGTGGTCTATCATCAGAATATGGCTTGAGTCTTCTGAAATTTTTTTCCAGTCATTATTATGTAGCCATATCCCATTTAGTTGAGCCTTTAGCTTTTCCCAGTGTATCACTAGTCATGGTAAATGGGTAGTGTAGCACTGAGTCCATTGCATTGTTATGAAGCCAATGCATGTTCTTGTACGTTATGTGTCATAGATCCAAACCTGAGAAGTGGAACTGTGGTTTTGGATCTAACTGTTGTGCTCTAGGGCTATGCTGGTTTCAGGTTGTCAGCAGGGTGATTGCTGACCTGTTAATTTGATTTGGTTTAAGGCTTCAATCTCAAGGAATTCTTTTATTAGCTGGCTGGCAATAAGGAATAGACTCTCAAACCAAGGCAGAATTAGCTCAATGGGGGCCATGAGGGAGACTTTTAATATGTTTTCCATAGAAGCTAGTTGGAGAGTTGTGATCATTTGTTCTTCGAGTGTTCTTTCTCTTGAAGAATTTGGAAGCATCTGATGTTTTTGAATCTAGAAGATCAGTTTGTGTCTTGCTGGGATGCTGTGAATCACTTTAAAAGCTCAAAGGGAAGAGTTTCAACTTTCAAGACAACTCTTAGCAAGCTGGCTTGGTGGACGTATATTATATTTGGTCAAAAGAAATGCTTGTGTGCATAAAGGGAAAATGATCACAAGGGAAGGGATCCTTTGGTTGATCGGGAATGATGTGAGGCATAGATTTTTTTTTTTTTGGATAAGTAATGTGAGGCATAGATGGAAGTGAAGAAGTCTTTACTAATTAGAACCCTCTACAGCAGATGGAACATTTCTTTTTCTATTTAGGTGTAGTTTACTTTTTGGTTTTGCTGGTTGATTAGCCTGCTGTTTCCTCTGATTTAGCCAGTTTGGTGTGGTTTTTTAAAATTTTTTGGTTGTTTGTCATGTAGTATTGCAGCTTCTGCTGTGTTTTGTTAGGTGGCTTATTTTGCACTTTGGTTGCTGCCTGTTTAGCAGTTTGGTTGCAGTTTTGCTGCTGGTTTGGTTTGTGCTGCACTCGCTTGTAATTCCATGATTGTTTACTTGAATGTGCATTTCGTTTGGCTTTTTTTTTTTTTTTTGGTTGGGGGGGTGGGGGAAGCTCATTTGTTAATCTATAGCTTTTTAAAGCGTCAATTTTTGTAGGTAGAACTGTATTTTTGTGGTTTTTAAGCAAATAAGCAAATCCCCCTGCAACAAGAAAAAAGTGCATGTGGATAGGATCTAATGAGGGAGGTAATATTTATATAAATGCAACTGCCCAAGGTATTACATGAGTTACACAAATGTTTTGGGTTATGTATCTATATCTATATATAAAATCAGAATAGAATTCTCTAGTGTCTACATTTCTATATTTCCAAAAATAACCCTATTTTATTATTGAATATTGTTTAATAATAATTAAGACTATAAGTGTAAATTGAGAAATTTAAAGTTCAAATTCAAATTCCATAAAATTAGAACACACATTGTATACTTAATATATAGCTGCTTGCAGTTGCAACTTAAAAATGTTTTTTAAAAAAATTTAAAAGAAGAGTCTTTACATGCACATAGCTCGTGTGAAGAGGCTAGTTATAATTATGGTTAAAATCGTTTTTACTTGATAATAGACTATGTAATGTCAATTTTGTATTTTTACATAAATTCTCTGCTTCGTACCTTTACTGATCCATGGCGTGTTGAAGGCAGAGAGTTGGTGGTTTGTGGGATGGTTATTGGCTAACAGATAGTCTACTTCACGACGGAGATGCTTTTGCTGGTGGTTTGGCTTACTGAACATGCAATGCAGCCATCATATTGTGGACCCCTGCAAATGAATACTGCCCTGTTGTCAAAGCAGAAATTGTTTGCCTAAACCTCAGAATTTGTACATAAGGAATAGTTTGAACTATTGTCACGTCTATGATGAGCTTTGAACAACCAATGCCACCCACATGGAACGACCAAAATTCTTACATATAGATATAATATTATGTATAGAACAATTTGAGCATTTCACTAAGTAAAAATGAAATGATGGAATTTACAAGTGTAATCTCAAGCCAACCTCAAAAAGAAATACACTAACTTTGCAATGAGAACTTTTAAAATCACATTCGTTCTCATTATTCTAATTCCTGAATGATGCGATACCAATGTCACAGGCTCGAAGGTTGTAACACCTTTTGGTAAGTAAGAAGGAAGAGAGTTTGGTAAACTCACATCTATTTGCACCGTTGTCATGTTGCATATACTCTCCTATATCTTTGTTCCTGCTTGTATATTTGAAGCATTCGCCCCCTACCTCCAGCCCCCTTGTTCTTTTTTATTGGGGCAATTATACTTAGTACTACTATAAACTAAACCCCAGTTTACACCCTATTCTCTACCCAAAAAAAAAAAAAAAAAAAAATTCTTTTATCTTTCACAATATTTTCACAATAAATCATAAGTTGTTTGTTGTTATTGGTTCAAATTTGAACCTACTGTTGAGATTACTTTTTTGTCCCTACAATAACAACCAGCCATTTAGAATTTGTTGTGAAAATATTGTAGATATAACATTTCTCTTGATTTTAAAAATTAGTCAAAACTTGTTTTTTTATATTAAAAAAAAATGAACTTTTTATCTAAGGATTTGGTAAACAAATGTGTTATACCTGGTATTATGTAATGAATGTCTATCTTTAAGTGGTACATGATCTGTTATACGTCCAGTTGTCCTTAATACATGGTGTTAAGCACTTGAGCTTAGTGAAAAGCGTGTTTATGTAATTTAACATGGCTAATGTTGACATGCTGTGGTTGGACACCAGATCCTGAGGTCACGGTAGTTCCTTTGCATTTATAATTCCAGTAATGCTAGGGACAACTTTTTTTCGCAGACTTATTGAGATTGGAAGTTGTGATCATTATGATGTTACTCTGGCTCATTGTGGACTTTTGCTGTGTATCTAATTCCCAAACACGGATCTACGGTGGCAAAATAATTTCTTTTTGTTGTTAATAGGAATGCCTTTTGTCCTGGTCATGGCAAAATAAATTCTTGAAAATCAAAGCCCATTCAAGATAGAACTATGGGAAAAGTTGGACTTCTACAAAATGAAATGCTTCCCTACTCACAACACTTGAGCAGCAAGAGAAACAACTTCCAAAAGTTGCAAATTCTACCACATCATCATCTTCATCATAATAATCCCCTTTTATTTGTATCGTCCTTGGAGTCGTACAATTCTCCACTTCGGTCCAGTTTGGTTTATTTGGTCTAATTCAGTTCACTTTGGTTCGTTAGGTCTTTTTTGGTTCATTTCGGTCCTCGGTCCATTCGGTCAACTTTAGTCTATTTGGTTCACTTTGGTCTACTTCGGGGGCAACTTTACTTTACCAACCTAAACTATATCCCCATTTACACTTTGGTCCACTTTAGTCCATGTCTAAAACAAAGATTATGTGGCACCACAAGGGTTAAATTTGTTAAATGATTTTGTTTTTAAAGGATTGAAGAAGGACAATTCGATCTTTTCATGTGGTATCATGTATGCAAAGATCACGTGACATGCTTTTCCGTCCAAGTTAACAACCTAATTGGCGATATGGTGCAAAGAGAAACACAAAGGTATAGTTTAAGATGGTAATCATGCATTCTGAAAGTTCAGGATGGTAAATGTAAATGACAATATAATTTAAGCTGGTAAAATGTAATTTATTATTATTATTATTATTATTTCCTTCCATTGAATCTGTTGGTTGTTGTAGCATTCTACATGCATTTTAATCTACCAATAAGTCTAAACAACACTAAGTGGCGGTTCTAGAAATTTTTTTAGGGTAGTCACTAAAAAAATTAAATTATACAAAATCTAATAAAGAAATAACTTGGATGTATGTCACCAAAAAAAAGCGCAAATACATTAAGTACTACCATTTCTTTCTACTAACAAAGAGAATATTGTGGATGTAGCATTAATTTTATTTTTGTTGTGAAATGCATTTTTGTTGTTGATATAACATTACTCTTATTTTTGCTGGGCTAATTTTTATTGTTGTTATTTAATTAATTAATTTATTTATTGGTTTTTTAAAGAGGCTAAGGATTATATTTGGGGGGCCAGAATTATTTATGAAATAATGCTATGTTCATAACATTTTCATAATAAATCTTATTTGACCAGCTATTATATATTGATGATGAGTAAAAAAGTGATGTTAATATTAGGCTCAAATTAGAATTAATAACAACTTACTACAATATTATTTCTCAAGTTAGAAGCTACAATTTGTAGTGAAATTATTATAAAAATATTGTGAATGCCGCATTACTTTTATTTTTGTTGAACCCAAATTCTTGTGATTCTCAAGTCAAGGTATTCAATATTATTATTAGGGTGATCAAAATAGGTTACTTTAGTATATAATTTTTTTAAAATTTCAAGTATATATATATATATATATATATAAATATAAATTTTTGGCAATCAAGGTGGTCCTGTGACCACCCTGAGATATATATAGAGCCGCCACTGACAACACTATTTTTCCCAACTGTTGATATGTGTTATTGTGAATTTGTGATTGAAACGTAACAAAATTGATGTTAGTGACATACCAAAATGAAAGTAATATTAGTTCTATCACATCAGGCAATGTCATAAGTTACGAAAAATCTTGTGTCAGTCTTGACTTAATTATAGTTTTTGCTGAGAAAATGTCTTATCTAATAGGCAACATATCAGGGCCATGTACAAACAATAGTCTAGTAAGAAATCAAATTCAAATGCCGTATCACAATATTCAATAATGCCTAACTTATATTAATTCAGGAAACCCCTCTGGCCTCTGGTCACAGGACAAACAAAATTTTCAAATGTTTTGCTAAAGCATCATTCACTACATCAGGAAATAGCCAATGTATATCAAATAGCTCCAAGTCACCGAAGCACTTAGCATGTTAAGAACCTCAAAGTTCAGACACTAAATTCCGGTATATTTGATGCAAGGTAAAATTCTATTAATAATATGCCGCAACAACCAATGACTCCATCGCTGAGAACTAGCTTTGATACACTATTTCTTTGATTGAGTGATATACTTTGTAACAACATAGCAGTCTGGTGGAGTAATGTTGGTGTAGTAGTTCTTGATGGTGTCTGTGATTTCGAACCCAAATTTCTTGTAAAAATTTATGGCGTCTTCGTTGTTTGTCTGCACATGCAAGTAAGTCTCAGAAATGTTTTGCTTGGAGCAGAGCTCAAGAACATGGTTCAACAGCCTCGTACCTGCCAAATCCCCAGGATTAAATTCCTAAATCAGTCAGTAACAGAACTTTTAGAATTCCAGCCAAATGTATGTGGATCTGATCTATTCTTATTTCTTTTTTAATCTCCCCAAATTAGTCTTCATTTAACAGGTTTTCAGATCATTAAACAATTTAATTCTTATCAATTGTTTGACAAGCAGCAAAATCTAGCGCTTGCCAAAAAGTTGACCACAATATTAATCTTTTGAATTTGTAAAAAAAATGCTCATACATTGCTGTCATCTGTGTGGATGCTATGCTGCCTGCAGGAAACCAATATATGGGGGAACACTGTAAATCTACATTAATCAATTTTTATATTGTGTATTAAATTATAACAAAGGAAACAAAAGAGAAACAAATACCCAAAACCAATTAATTCTTATCAATATTCAGCAAAAATTTCAAGAACTACGACAAAAAAATGTGTTTGCTCTTAACTAGTTTTCATTTCACAGGACTTAAGATCATTAAACAGTGACTGTGCTGTTTAGCAAGTTGTAAAACCTAAATGGCCATGTCAATGAAAAATCATTTTCATTTACATATTTGGACCAAGTCATATAAACAAGCACGATTATTTTGCCTTCTCAAACAAACTCTATACAAAAGCTCATCAAAAGGAAGATAAGTTGCATGCTCACCAATGCCTAGCCCACGGTATGGTGCTAAGACACCCAATGTCATGATATAAACACGGACAGCTCCAGCTTCCTTCTTCTCAAGCCGGCATGCGATTGAACCAACACAGATATCACCATAGTATGCTGAGGAAAAATCAAAAGAGTGCCGCATTAGGATGACCAACAAATTTATCAATGTGGACTACAAAATTACACTTCAAAATAAATGGTGGATGTTGGACGTGAGAAAATTATAGAAGTCATAAATTGTGGATACACAGCTATACATAAAAGAATAAATTCTTGTAATTTTGCTTTGCATACACCATTTTTCTGCCCATTTTTTTGGATATGTTGTGTTTTAAAGATAACATGTAAATTTATCTAGATAGCCTTCTTTGTACATGGATCCTATCATTAAGGATCTGTGTAACTGACCCCAATTAGTTTGAACTAAAGCATAATTGAGTTGAGTTGTACTCTTCCTTGTGCACATGCGCATCCCCCTGGAGGATCTATAGAAAATTCTCTTTGATAGACACTGTAGGCATTTGCCATAAATATGTGCTCAACACACAACTGCCCCATAAACTATGTGCTAATGAAGAAAGTAATAACCTACAATGAGTCCACGTGTATGCAGCACAAATTGAAGAATTGTCTACATGTGCTTGTGGTGAGTTGAATTTAGGAGGATTTGTAGATCAAAGTTAAGAGTTGTAGAAGAACTCAAATTAAATTTTTTTTAACCCTAAGACATATAACTAGCCTTCAAAGGCCTTTGCCCTTCCACATGACGTTCAATTGGACTTCACACTTGGGCCCCATAAAATAAAGCTTGAATAGATGAATTTGCATAGTACCAAATTAATGGATGCATCAGAAACACATCATAGATAAATCTATTGTCTATGCAGTTTAGAAGTAGATAAAGATAGGCACCTCTTACAGTGCTTGAATTGTCATTCAATACATTGCTGAATGTAGTTTTGATAAGTGTAGAATTAGGAAGTAATTACTGAATTTATGAAGAAATAATAACTACCATAAGAGGCATCATAACCTGAAAGAATAGAACATAAAATGCAAGTACTTTGGAAATTAAGAAGTACATAAAGGAGAGCAGGTGAGGGATTTATATTGCATAAATCGAAGATGGGCACACTAGGACATGTTGTACACTCAAGCATGGCAACAATTCAGGGAAGTTCGAGACTGAATTACTGAAAAGTGATGTTAAGTGTCTTGACATCCAAGAATTCTTTCAAGGATATTCAAATATTACTTGTAGCACAATTCAGGAATTATGAGGTTGTCTGATAAAATTAGAAATATATTAGCGTCTGTTCAGGAGCCCTGCTAGGAGCAGCATTCTTGCGGTAAAGTCTTACTATCAGGTTCTTAGTAAGGGGCTTTTCCCTTACTTTCCATAAATAAAAAAATCATTTGGAACTTGGAAGGTTACGATTCCTTCTGAGGTAGCATTTTTCTCATGGACAGCAGCTTGGGGAAATATCCTCACTGTGGAGAATCTTCGAAAGCAGAATATAAGCATTGTTGATTGGTGCTGTATGTGCAAACATGGTGGGTAGACCACCGACCACTTGTTACTTCATTGTGCCGGTGTATGACATATGGTCTATGGTGTTTTGTCTTTTTGGAGTGCAGTGGGTCATGCCGAAGAGGGTGGTGGAGTTGTTGGAAAGGGGGCTTTGGAAGACATTATGTTGCTGATATGTGGGGGGCCATGCCTCATTGTGTTATGTGGAGGCAGAAAAATCGTACTTTCAATGGGGTTGAGCGTTCATCAGTGGAGTTAAAAAATGTCTCTTTTACGTGCCAAGTTTGATTGGTTGGCTGCCCTTAGTGGCCATTCCTTTTCTTCCAGGAATTTCTAGGTTTATGTAATTTTGTTGTACAGTGCCTATGTACTTGGGGTTCTTTTTTCATCTTCTTTTTATTTTCAATGAAGCATTACTACTTATAAAAAAAAATAGAAATATATTAAGGGACTTCTTTTCTTTGTAAATTTTGGTTTGCTTTATGCTTTTCATGCATAGAGTAGCCTTTTGATTATACATCTTTCTTACTTATCAAATATATATATATATATATATACACACGCATATACTAAGGGACTTAAAATCACTGAAGTTCTGAAACAAACTAGATTACTGTAAACAAAGGGAAATACATAAAATAAAATTAAAAAACACAATCTTATGCAAAAGCAAGGTGTGTTGAGTCTTGGGTAGTGCTAAAACAGAAGGTCTTATGTCCAATAATTTGTCCATGGACATTCAAAAAATTCATTAGTAATTCAGGAATTATGGAATTGTTTGACAAAATTTTAGAAAAAAATTGGCTGTCTTAAGAATCATTGAAGATCTTTGTTACATAATAAATAATTGGCATAATGCTTTTGATAAGTAAATAATTGGCATAATGGTACATACAATGTAACACAATCTTTTTTCAAAAAGAACATGTGCTGAATATTTTTGGGTGGTATTCTTTAAAGGTACAAATCTGGTCATTGTCAAGCAGGCTAAGTTTTTATTTTATTGGTAAGGTCTTGAACACATCTGAAATGAGGAATGTTAAAAAGTATCAACACCAATCAAAGAAAGCATAGCACAGAAAATGAATGCAACAAAAAAGGGCTAGAAGTACTATCAATAAAATAGAAAATGAGATCTGGTCATCTAATGTGAGCTAGTGGCAAGCAAAGAACAAATCAAGTGGGAACTACAACACCAAGAGGAAGACTAAAACGAAGATATATACTGCACTGACTAGAAAAACATGATGGCCTCTAATATAACAGAGGAAATGGCACTGAACAGATATGGATGTTGAAAAAGGACTCAAGCTGATAATTAAAAGTGGTTGGCATTAGGCCATACTTGGATTCTTCATTCACCCTCTTTTCCCCATTCCTAACATATTTAAACAACCTCGGCATATAACTTAAAAAGCTAATGACTTAGAAAACATGTTGTTCTTCACGTGAAAAGAAATGATTCATTTAGAATCAAAACTAACATACCAATTTTTCAACAAACAGGAAACGTTAAGAGTGAAAAAAAAGCTACTCAAATTGGATTTGAATTAATTGTAATTTAAGAACTAAACACAATGCTCCAAGGTTCGCAACAAATAAAAGTAAAAATCTTCAGATAATAGCAATGGCAAAGGGTCTGATTTCCATAAGCTTTTTAGCTTATTTGCTTATGAACAGCTTTTAAAAGCCTCATTTTTTCTAGGTACAACCATACTTACGCCAACTTTCAGCAAATAAGCAATCAACAAAAACCTGCATCCAAAAGTTCCAAACGCACAAGTGCATTGTATATTTCCTACACTTTAATACAATAATTTTAACCATGGGCAATAACAGTTTTGGAAGACCACAATGCCCTATTAGCAAGAGCACACACAAAAGATATTCAATCACGCTTTACTATAATATACACATAAAACTCTCTTGGCTCTTTGAGGATATGACGAATTTGGTAAATAACATCCGATTAACATGAAATTTGACGAGCATATTGGGAGCAATAAGAACATGTAATCTAATGGTCGGATTGTCAAAATATTAATCCTACAAAAAGTTATGAACTGGTGCAACATTGCAAAGATTCCCTATGAAAAAGGAAAGAAGAAAGGTTGATTCACTTTTTTTTTTTAAAAGGGGGTTAATTCACTTTAAATCCAAATGTATCAAATATAATACAGAATAACATGTAATAATCCACAGCAAAAAGAAACAATTAACAACTGCTACACCATGAAAACAAGAAAACTAGGAAAACCCAGTAAAGAAAACCCATCAAAGATAGACTACGAGGATTAAAAACTATCACGAGCCTAATAAACCAATATAACAAAAACCCATCAAAGATAGAGTAAGACGAAGCAAAGCCCATAAAAGATAATAATGATATGAGGCAGTGAAAAAAGATAAACGGAACTGACCGAGCTTGGTAAAGTCACCGGAAACGAGGGCATCGGCGTAGTACTTGTCGTTGTAGCGGACAGGGAAGAGGGCTGTGTTGAGTTTCTTCAGCTGCATCAAGTTTTTGTCCCTCAAACCTTCCAGCGATATTGGCACCTCTCGCCCACCTCCCATTGTTTTTTTTTTTTTTTTTTTTTTCTCTTACTTTTCTTTCTCTTGGTGGTGTTGTGGTGGGCAAAGATGGATTGAAAGAAAGGAATCCACACTGGAAGGAGAGGGAAGAGAGGGAAGTGGTTTTTGTCAGAGCAGAGCAGACTGGTGACCCCCTTTTTTTTTACTGCTTTCAGACCACTCTAATGGGCTGGGTCAGCTTGGGCTTCTGGTTTTTCTGACTCTATTTGTGCCCAGTCCAACCCTCTTTTCTGTTTTTAGAAACCCAATCATAACGTTAAAGCTCCAATGAAGGAATGCAATCTAAATGTATTTTTTTATATAATTTTTTTTTTTTTTTAAAAAGAAGAAGCAATTTTGGGGTTTTATATATATATATATATATATTTTTTTTACAAATGTGGATATCCAGATCTCTTTGAATATTTGACTATTGTATCAAGTGTATAAAGTACCCTCCTCCAACACACACACTAATGTGCAAACAAAAGGTTTTGAACCTATCTTGTAGAGTATAAAGTCCCCCCTCTCACACACACCAAGGGGTTAACAAAAGATTTTGAACCTATCTTGTAGATATCATGAGGCTTTAAGAACCACTAAACTAATCCATTAAGGTTTATTTTACCGCTTTCTAGTAGTGAAATGTTTTAGTAACGAAGAGTTTTGTTATTTAGTGACATTAACTATTATTCTTTATGAGAAAAATTAGGATTCAAATTTTCTCTCTTTTAACTATTGAATTATATGTAGAAATATATATATATATATATATATATGTATGTATGTATGTATGTATTTTGCAAACTTCTATTGTGTTTGGCAAGTTTTTTGAATTTTGTCAAATGTATTTTCTAAAGAATACATTTTGCATTTATGATTTTCTAGAGCCAAAATGTGAATCTCTGGAACCAAGAATTTTTATTATGCTCTTAGCTAAAGTTGATGGAAAACTCTAGGAACACACCCAAATCTAAATCTAAAATCCACAACATGCAACATGTTTAAGCAAGGCCGGCTCCATGCATTTGTGTAAGGAATATACACAAAATTTTTAGATCTATGAGATGCAAAAATAGAGAAAAATATGCATTAAAGAAAAACAATCATACAAGACAATATTTACGTGGTTCGGCAATTTGCCTATGTCCACGGAGTTGCATGAATTTTACTATTCACAAAGAAAATTACAAGATGCGGTAGTACAATTTTTTTTTCCTCAAAAAAACAACACCCAAAACTCTAATCTCCAAAACAACAGTTTTTTCTATCCTGTGCACAAGATTCACAATGGGCTACAAAACGGGCCAAAAATTTTTCTCCATGGACTAAGCCTAAAAAAAATCTCACATTAAAAACCGTAGTAATTTTATTTCAGATCGAGTCCTAATCTAGATCAAATACAACTAAGCTCTACAAAGCCCAGCATTTTGGGGTCTAACACGACAACTAAAATGAGTTTTAATTAAATATTTATTAAATAATATTTATTTGAATTTTAATCATAATATTTTTCACTTAAAATTTGTTCTTCTTACCTTTCGAGATGCAAAATTTTAATAATTAGTTGCTAATCCGCATGATGCACGGGAAAACTATTGAGTGTGAGATTTTATGAATATTATATAAAACCTAATTTATAAAAATTATTATTGCATTTGCACTTAACAATAGCACCTACTAGTCTCAACCTTCATAAATTACGACGGAGTCATTACATTATTCAATGAATTAGCATTAACAAAATCAAGATTAGTTTTGTGCAAAACAACAAAATATCATTGAATGCGACAAATTTCATTGAAAGAGATCAATATTTAAAATTTTACTTATTTAATATTCTGATAAAATTAGATATTATTATAAAATATAATTTTAGTGTTTGAAACAAAAAATCTTCTTGATAATTCTGTTGGTCCATTAACTAAATCAAGTAATGACTGTGCTACCCAATAATTAGAATAAATTATATCAATAATCAATTAACAAACACAAAATAAAATTATTCCTGATTGCCAACAAAGCCTCAAAAGGACTAGAACTATTATATACTAGGCATTAAGCATTACTACAATCATAGACTCATAATACAAATACTTTTTTTTTTCAGTGAAATCAAGTGCTAACACATATTTATGTGATAATAAGTTTAGATATAATAATTTTTACAATCTTCTTCACAACTATGGAATTAAAAGGTAGTGGCGGCGCTAGAAATTTTTTTTTTTTTCTAGGGGTCAATAAGAAGATTTATTTTGGGTAGAAGATAAATCTTGCGATCTACATAGTTTCCTTATTACAAATTTGTCCATAGTACCCACAAGAGAATAAAAGATAAACTATAAATTCATTAAGCATATTGTTTCTTAATAAAATGAACATACTAATTATTGCTGCTAAATTAAATCTTAGAAATCATCTATTTTTTCTAAATACAATAAACATATTAATTATTGTTGTTAGGTGAATTTTAATTATTACTGCTTATAATATTTTTATTTATTAGTTTATATTTATATTGTTTTACAATTATTTTATTTAACAATTTAACTTCACTTTGATAGCTATTGGTCTCTGTAATTGTGGGGGCCAGTTAATCAGGAGGTACTGTTGGGCCTATGGCCCGATTCGAGGACATTAGTCCATCCGAGGAGGTGCAGATAAGATTATAAGGAGAACGGAGTGAAGGGAAGAGTAGAGATAATATGAGATAAGTCTAGCGAATGTTCGAGGAGAAAAGCCGTCTCGGCAACAAGGGTCTGAGGTTAGTAAGAGTGCCATATCATCATGGACTCTCTTCGAGGTTACATCACCATTAAGAGTTAGACGTTGGACAAGTAATAAGAAAGGAGAAGGGCAAAAAATATCTTCAAAAGCTGCTACCTCCGCATTAAATAACTCCCAACCAACTCTCTGGCCGCATTAATGTGGAAGTGATGCCTGAACAGTGATTAAGCAACCTTACAGCTACTGGTTGATGGTTATGGGAGGTGCTGGATGGGACAGGAAGAGAGTTCCCCGAACCTAACTTACACGTGTGTGGTAGGAATGATACCAAAATTGTAGTATATAACATGAAAGGGAGAAGACTATGAACGCTAAGAATTTTGTGGTGAAGCAAGACAATATAATATAAGCTCCTCAAGCCACTCCGAGGACAGAATTTCTCATCTTGCCTGTGTTTGATAGTCTTAAATTAGCAAATTTTATCGTTTTTCTTTTGGAGCAGGTCGAGTTCTTTCATCCACGCTCTAGAAATTTATTGTTTGGGCTTCTTGGGCTAAAACCCAACTCTATATTGCGTCTAATCCGATTTCAGTCCTTACAGTAATTGTATTAAGAAATTTTTTATTGTGCTAACATTTGCTTTTGTCTTTACTCAATCACTCCCATGTCTCACGCCCCTGGTCTAATTTATTTAAAGAAACATCCTCTATCTAATTGTTTAATTGTCTTTTAGTGTTAATATTTGCTACTTACTAACTGATTGACCCACTCTCCCAATTCCACTCAATAAATAACAAATTAAAAGAACATTCAAATTCAACCACTCCACTCACATATTCGGTCAAACGTATAAATTAATTGAGAAGTATTATGTTTACAACATTTTCACAATAAATCCTAGATGGTAAGTTGTTATTGATTCTAACTTGAAACCACCACTGAAATTACTTTTTTGCCCAATAGTAAAAGCCAGTAACAACTTGCTACTTAGGATTTTTTGTAAAAATGATATGAAAATGTTGTGGACCTAATATTTCTTAAATTAATTATAATTTTATTTGCAAGAATAAATTGTTAAGAAGATCATATTCAAACTTATATCAGTTGAACTTAAAAAAATTAAAGTTAAGTGTTCAAAGTTTTATTATAGGGGATCAAAAGTCACTCAAAAAAAAAATATTATATATATAAATTTTTTTTTTTTGGCCATATCAGGGATTCATTTGACCCCTTGAACTAAAGACGGCGCCGGCCCTATTAAAGTACCATATTGTGATTAGTGCTAATAAAAGTTATCAACAACTGTGAAACTTAATTATTGCATCCCAAGCATGATTGTTTATGCTATGAGCTAGGAGAATGCCATGTGATAAGTAACAATTGACCCAAAAGATGCCCAAATTCATTTCCATTAACTTTTTTTTTTTTTTTTTTTTGAGAAGAACATTACTTTTTACTTGATTGTGAATATATATAAAACAAAACTGTTCCACTGAATTTATAGTGCTCCCTTCGTAACGAGGATATAAAACTCATCCTCCGTCGTCTGTCTTAGAAAACCAAATGGCTTGATCAAGACACTTTTGTTTTTTTATGTCAGGTCAAGACAATTTCGGTTAGTTTTAGTAACATTTTAAGCAATACCATAAGGAAATCACTATCATCAATGAAGCATCTTTTGTAGTTGTCAAACTATGAAAACGGCCAAACTAGAATCATTTTTTAACAGGGCATTGTAACTCAATTAGTTAACACTTCCTAAAAATATTAAAGTTTTAAATCCCCGCTTTCTTAACTATTAAATGATCAAAAAAAAAAAAAAAAAAACTTTGTCATTAACAAAGCAAATGAGTGTTGCTTATTGTGAAAGTAAAACAAGCGCCATCAAGTCATCAACTATCAAATTATAAAAATCGTCGTTGACAAAGTGAATGAGTACTGAGTAGTGTGAATGTAAGGCAAACGAGGCCTTAGCACCAAGTTATTATTTGATGGATGATAGTGTAAGATTTTGAGAAAACTTTATGTGGCCCACATTTAAGTGATAAATGAAAATTCATGTCTTAAAGATTTTATTTGTGAAAGACGTTATGGTGAATAACAATTTCTAAGTAACTCTCATTTGATATAACCTCTTTGGTTAATAAACACCTTGAAGTTACTAGTTTTAAACTCTGTAACAAAGTAAAGATGAAGAAAGAGAAAAGCTGTATGAACACAGAGAGAGAAATTGAGAGAAAAGATAAGAAACTTTCTCTTATTGATGTAATGAATGAACTTGTACAGAATATAGGCTTATTTACACCTCTGAACCTAAACACCCAAAACAGAGCTTAACTAACTAACCAAAATATAAGGGAATTAGTTACAGCACGTGTAGAGATTAGTTACAACACACGTGTGATACATTCTGAATTAAATTAACATCTAAACTACATGCCGTTTAGTTACTGATCTAAATATACTTGTAGCTATCTGTTGTGTCGTTTAGCTCTTCTTTCCTTTCTTCTTATTCTCTGACCCTTTCTTCTTAACTGCCTGATACTCCCCCTCAAGATGAGACTCAGTACTATGTATGTTTAATACATTCATCTTGGAAATTAAGACCTTCAGTTGTTGACTGCACAATGCTTTGGTGAATAAGTCTGCTAGCTGTGTATGTGTAGGAGTAAAGAACAAACGAATCACCTTTTCTTGCACCTTATCTCTAACCAAATGACAGTCTACTTCTATGTGTTTTGTACGCTCATGGAAGATAGGATTCTCACCAATATAAATTGCTGCCTGATTATCACAGAAAAGCATGCCAGGTTGTGGGTGATCAACTTCCAAATCTTTTAATAGAGCCAGCAACCAAGTCACTTCACAAACAGTAAAGGCCATTGCCCTATACTCAGCTTCAGCTGAGGATCTAGAAACTATAGATTGTTTCTTAGATTTCCATGAAACCAATGAGTCTCATAAGAACACACAAAACCCTGTAGTGGATCTTCTAGTGTCTACACAAGAGGCCTAATCTGCATCTGAGTAAGCCTTTAAATGTAAATCTGATTTTGATGATAGGAGAACGCCTTGACTAGGACATCCTTTAATGTACTATAATACTTTGTAGGCTGCATCAAGATGTGGTTTTCTAGGTTTGGCCATGAATTGGCTTAATTTGTGGACTGAATATGTGATATCTGGTCTTGTTATGGTCAGATATAGCAGCCTTCCAACTAATCTTCTATAAACACCTGGGTCATCCAATAAATCTCCTTGAAACTTGCTTAGTTTTAAGTTTTGTTCCATTGGCACTTTGCTAGGTTTACAACCTGTCATACTAGCATCTTTAAGAACCCCTAGTGCATACTTCCTTTGGCATAATGAAATTCCCTTTTCTGATCTAGCCACCTCAAGACCAAGAAAGTATTTCAAATTACCAAGATCTTTCAACTTAAACTCATGATTCAAAGAGGTTTTGAGATCTTCAACTGCTTGAACATCATTACTTGCAATGAGAATGTCATCAACATAAACTAGCAATGCTATGAAAGTCTGATTAAACTTCTTAGTGAACAAAGAGTAATCAGATTTTGATTGCTTGAAACCATATTTCAAAATGGTTGTAGAAAACTTGGAGTACCACTACCTTGATGCCTGCTTGAGACCATACAAAGATTTGTTAAGCTTGCAAACTAGGTTCTCCCCCTTGCTATGAAATCCCTGAGGCAATTGCATATATACTTCTTCATAAAGATCACCATTAAGAAAAGCATTGTTCACATCAAGCTGAACCAAATGCCAATCTCTCACAACAGAAATTACAAGCAAAGTTTTGACAGTAATGAGTTTAGCAACAGGGGAAAAGGTGTCAGTGAAGCCTAAACCAGCTTGTTGAGTGAAATCCTTGGCAACAAGCCTAGCTTTGTATCTATCCAAGGAGCCATCAGCATTATACTTAACCCCATAAACCCATTTACACCCAATAGCCCTTTTATGAGGAGGTAATGGAGTAATGGTCCAGGTCTGATTTGCTTCCAAAGTAGCAATTTCAGATGCCATAGCATCCTGCCAATCATGATCCTTGACTGCCTCATGGTAAGATGTTGGTTCAGGAATGGCAGAAATGAGAGAACAAAAATGGGCATAATTGGAGGACAATTTTGAGGAATTAAGGTAATTGGATAAGGGAAAGGGTGTACCTGACTTGTTGGCAGAAAAAGGAGGGAGATTATCACTGACAACTGTGCTGCACTTAAAATCATTCAAGTATGCAGGTGGTTTAGACACCCGGGAAGACTTCCTTAGAAGGACAGAAGATGGAATGGTGGAAGGAATGATAGGTAGGATAGATTGAGAGAGATTAGGAGCTGTTGAATCTGCAGAATTCTCAACAGGTAAATCTGTAGAAACTGGAACAAAACTCTCAACAGGTAAACTATCTAAAGGAAGAGTAGGATTAGAGGGAACATTAGGGGTGGAAAGGTTATCAGAAATAGGAACCTGTGGAAGAGAAGCAAGAGTACTAGAGGTAGGAAAATCAAATAAGGATGCAGGTGGTTGAGTCACTGAAGGAAAAAGGTGAGGTAAAGGTATGTTGGTGTGAGGAGAGAAGGAATGAGAAGGTGAAATGAAAGGAAACACAGTCTCAAGAAAATGGACATCCCTAGATACAAAAAGCCTTTTGGTAGTTAAATCAAGTAACTTGTAACCTTTAACACCAAAGGGGTAACCAAGAAAAACACAAGAAGATGATCTATGATCAAATTTTGATCTGTTATGGGATAAAGTGGAGGCAAAACAGAGGCAACCAAAAACTTTCAAATGAGCAAAGGAAGGAGGTTTACCGTAGAGTTTTTCAAAAGGAGTTTTCTGGTTCAAGATTTTAGAAGGTAATCTATTGATGATGTGGATAGCAGCCAACACACATTCACCCCAATAGGAAATAGGAACATTAGATTGAAATTTCAATGCCCTTGCAATGCTTAAAATGTGCTGGTGTTTCCTCTCCACAACTGAGTTTTGTTGTGGAGTGGCAACACATGAATGTTGGTGAATAATGCCTTTGTTTGCATAAAAATCTTTTAAGAAGAATTCAGGGGCATTGTTAGTTCTAATGATCTTAATATTGGCATGAAATTGTGTATTTATCATGTTATAGAATGAAATCAACAAAGACCTAGTATCAGCTTTTGATTTCATAAGATAAACCCAAGTGGATCTTGTGGCATCATCCACAATGGTAAGAAAGTATTTGAAACCATCATGAGTGAGCTTGGCAAATGGTCCCCAAACATCACAATGGATCAAATCAAAAGCATTATTTGAAATATGATTAAAAGATGGAAATGGAAGTCTTTTCTGTTTTGCAATTGGACAAAGAACACAGTTTTTATTACTATGAAAAGTATGTACATTAGGGATATAACTGTGTAAAGCATGAAATTTATTATCAGAGGCATGTCCTAACCTCATGTGCCAAAGATAAGGCTTGGTAACACTAGGAATTGACATGGAATCTGACACAGAATTAACAAAAGATTGAAAAACAGACTCAAGAGTTGAAGAAGCTTCTGAAACAGACTTGCAAGATGATGTAGTATGTAGCAAGTACAAATTGTCATGTAATTCACCCACTCCAATCGTTTTCGAACAAGTAAGGTCCTGTATGAAGCACAAATTTGAGAGAAAAACAAGGCAACATGAAATACTTTTGGTTAATTGGCTGACAGAAATCAGATTGAAAGTGAAAGAGGGAACACAAAGTACATGTTCAAGTTTCAAGGTTGAAGTAACCTGAATTGTACCTATATGTGTAACAGTGACCTTTTCACCATTAGGCAATTGAACAAATGTGGAAATGGAACTAGTGATATGTGTAAACAAAGATAAGGAATAAACTATGTGGCCTGTGGCTCTAGTATCAAGAATCCATACATCAGTACCATAAGCAATTTTATTGACAAGATTAACAGCAAAAACTGAATGATGCAAATCTAAGGAAACAAAATCTGACCAAGTATTACAGACATTACCTGAAAAAGCAGAATTGGCTGAGTGTAATGCATCATTAGCACCACCAGATGTGGATGCATGAGAACTGAGCATTGAGATTAGTTGCTGATACTGCTCTGAAGTGAAAGGAAAGGAATTGACCTATTGAATACCAGAATTGCCAGAACTGCCTTGATCATCTTCAATCAAGACTTGATTGGCCATAGCCACTCTGCCTTTTTGCTTGTAACTCGGAGGAAATCCTACCAATTTGTAGCATTTCTCCACAACATGACCAAGCTTCCCATAGTGACTACACACAAGCCTTCCTTTTGCATTAATTCCTTTGATATTCTTGTTGTTTCCTGCATATGAATTTCCTTGATTAAACCCTTGATTCTTGACTGCAAGAGTAGTTGATTCAACTGAAGGAGCAACAGTAAAACCCGAATACCTTTGCCTTCTCTCTTGAATCACTAAAGAAAATGTCTTATCAATGGAAGGACTAGGCTCCATCATGAGTATTTGTGTTCTGACTTGGGAATAAGAATCATTCAAGCCATTTAAGAACTGCATGAGAGAATCTTGATGTTGAAAGGTTGTGATTTTATCATTCACACCACAGGTGCACTTTCCACATGAGCAACAAGGCAAAGGCCTGAAATTCAATAGTTGATCCCAGGCAGCTTGAAGATCAATGAAGAAACCTGTTACCGTAGCAGCACCTTGCATCATAGTTGAGATTTGCTTCTGGAGCTGAGAGATCCTTGGTCCATTGGCTTGAGAGAATCGTTTCTTGAGAGTATTCCACACTTTGAATGTAGTGTCTCTATAAATCACACTAGCAGTTAGGTGAGGAGAAATTGAATTCAAGATCCAAGAGGAGATCATTGAATTGCATTTGGACTAGGCTTGCTTCTCTAGTGGTATGATCGCCATTGATGCATTAACAGAACCATCAACAAATCCAAGTTTGCTTTTGGCATCCAAAGCCATTCTCATTGCTCTGGACCACATAGGGTAGTTATCCTCAGTTAACGGTTGAGTAACCAGAATCGCACCTGGTGTTTCACCATGATGCAAGAAAAATGGACTTCGTGGATCTTCCATTGGAGTCAATTCTCGCTGAGAAGAGGAAGATGAACCAGTTTGAGTAGCTTGAGTATTCGACGCCATTGAAGAGGGCTCGAGCTCTGATACCATGTAACAAAGTAAAGATGAAGAAAGAGAAAAGCTGTATGAACACAGAGAGAGAAATTGAGAGAAAAGATAAGAAACTTTCTCTTATTGATGTAATGAATGAACTTGTACAGAATATAGGCTTATATACACCTCTGAACCTAAACACCCAAAACAGAGCTTAACTAACTAACCAAAATATAAGGGAATTAGTTACAGCACGTGTAGAGATTAGTTACAACACACGTGTGATACATTCTGAATTAAATTAACATCTAAACTACATGCCGTTTAGTTACTGATCTAAATATACTTGTAGCTATCTGTTGTGTCGTTTAGCTCTTCTTTCCTTTCTTCTTATTCTCTGACCCTTTCTTCTTAACTGCCTGATAAACTCCTTGATGGAAGGAGGGTTATGAAACAAATCTTAATTTAAAAGGGTCCCTAGTTTAGCCTCTATATATAGCCTGTCTCCATCAAAAGGAAATATGAAAAGTAAAGGTCATAGACTAGAAGACACCTTTTATAAACACTATTATCGTATAGTGAGTCTTCTTTTTCTAAACACTTAAACAACTATGGTTGAAGGTATGTTTATATTGCTTTGTTTCCGCTGCATTCTGAATTTTGTCTTACAGATAGAAGCTGACTATTTGAGAGGACCATGGGCAATCTTAGAGGATGGAAAATTATAGTAGTGTAGCATGCAAATTCTGTTTTCCATTTTTGTTAAATTTATTTAATTGGTTCAGTACAACATGACATAAGCGATACATAGTATATAAGACTGGACTCGTTCCATGCAACCATTAATTAGTTTTGATTGTGGGTTTTGCTATTGACATATATATATATATATATATGGGGATAGTGCATGAAACCTCACAATTTATGTCTCTTCGTGGACCATAAACAAAGTCATTTGCATGTTCTAATGTATATTCTTATTAATTATAACGTTTTGAATGTCTAGCCACTTTTCAAATTTTTGCGTTGACATCTTTTAGTTCAATATTCTATGACATGTGTGCATAGTTGATTGTGTGTAATTCCCATTCTTTAGTAGAAGATTCTTAGTTCATGATCTGAAAATTTTCCAATCACAGGCCACATACAGTGGATTTCAAAGCTGCTTATGCTCTTTTGTTTTCTTTCTGTTTTTGAAAATTTCTTTTTTTAGTAATTTTTGTATAGTTTTTGATGTGCCCTTTCTCCAAACAATGAACAAATGTGTATTATTTCACCAACCAATATGATGTTTACAGTTAGAGGCAGAAGGGAAATTTTTGGTTCACTGAAAAAAAACAGAGGAATATTTTGGAAGATTTAAAATTTTGAATAACATCACAATAGGAGCGACCTCTTACTGGTTGGACTGACATCAATATGAAACAAACCTTCTTCTGCCTTTATTTTCTTGCTTAGATTCCTATTACTGTGATTTTTTTGATAATATATGTTTGAAATAAAATAATAGTATGATTAAGACACAAAATTTTTCATAATTGTTGCAACTTGCAAGAATATGTTGTAATTTTTTTTTTTTTTTTTTGGAGGACAAGACGCAAGCTAGTATTAAGAAATGTTGGCTAAATCAACTTGGAAAACAAGAAATAATTGCAGAGGGACATCCTCCTTCCAAACTAAAAAATTTGGAAACAATCCTCGAATTATAATGACTGGAACAATCCTATTTTCATGATTATATCCACGGAGAATTCAAGCCTAGTTGTTAACTAGACCTAAAAATTAAGCAGAATCACCTAATAGGCCATTATAAAGCTCATATGAGTCATATCCAACCCAATAGGTATTGGCAAAAAAAATTAAGAATAAGAAAACAAACAAAACAACTCTCTTTATGTTGTATAAAAATAATAGTTTTCATAACCGGTCGGGCTAGCTAGCTTAATTGGGTTTACAAAAAACCAGATGTCTGACACGCTAACTATTAAGGTAAGTCAATTTCTTAGGTCTTTATGTTACAAACTATTATATTTATTATATATATTTGAATAGTATTTTTTATTTTGTCAAGATTTGGCCTTGGTTAAATCTCGATTTAACCTTAAAAACCTTGAACCTCTCTATTTTTCTATTTTAAATAGTCGGAATTTCAAAACAAAGATAAAAATAAATTAATACAATTTTCATGATGCCATTCCATGGAGAATTGAGGCCCTGGACATTATAAATTTAAAAAGACCACTTAATAAGTAATATCCTATGCTAATTACTTGGAAATCAATTATTTTAACCGTTGGACTACAAATCCAGGTGAAAGAAGGGAAAAAAAAAACAGTTGGCCTACAAAAGAGACTATTTTGACACCATAATAAATTATCAATTTTCTAAAAACTAATAAGAATGTTAGAAAAATGTGAATTTAATTATTTAACCATTATTTATTAGACTCTCTATTGCAACTTTTGCAAATATTTCGTTTGGCTTTCGACTGAGTGGCTTCATAACCTCTAGAATCCTTCTTGGCGAATCAACCCAAAACTTTAGAACTCAAAAATAATGACCCACTATTGGAGAAAAATGGTGTCAATCACACAGTTGTTATATTGTTTAGCATCAAAGCACAAGATGGATTTGGACAATGATATGTTTATATTCACTATTCATGTAAAGTGTACACAAATAGTGTACAATATTGTATATGTTCATGCAAATATATACAATATTGTATACAGTTGTTTAGTATACTATGTAAAGTATACATGAACAATGAATGTAAAAGCATAATTTTCCTCAATCTTTATTCAAACTTGAATTTTAGATTATTACAATCTTGTTCGAGCGAGAATAGAGTAAGGGTCTGTTTGGATACAGCTGAAAACTGAAACTGAAAACTGAAAAACACTGTAGCAAAATAATTTTTAAATGTGTAAATAGTACCGTGGGACCTATTTTTAATGAAAAAGTTGCTGAAAAGTGTAATTTGTGGTTCTGTGAACAGTGCACGGTGTGCACTATTCACGGGAAAAAGTCAAATATTGCTGCGCAACAGTGAATGAATAGTAAAAAGGGGCCAAAAATGCGTGAAAAAAAAAAGAAAAAAAGAAAAAAAAAAGAAGAGTTGAAAACGCAAAAGGTGCGTTTGGGAAACGCAAACGCGCTTCCCAAACGCACACTTAGAGCTCGTTTGGATTCGGATTATAAGTGCTGCGTCTGCGTTTAACGCGTTTTCTTTTTTTTTTTTTTTTTTTTTTTGGCCTTTTCAGCCACAAATGTTGACCAGTCTTCAGTGAACAGTGCACAAGTGCACTGTTCACGGACCCACAAATTTCACTTTTTGGCAACTTTTTCATTAAAAATGGGTCCTACGACACTATTCACACATTTAAAAATTATTTTGCTACAGTATTTTCAGTTTTCAGTTTTCAGTTTCAGCAAAATAAGTTAAATCCAAACAGACCCTTAATGTCAAGTGAATCTAAATTTAGCTTAAGCAAAAATCCTTGAACTTCATATCTTCAGTCCTCAGCTTCTTAACAAGATTTGTAACCTAACTCAAATACATAAATTTAAACCATTTTAACCAACATCTGAAATCTAACACTTATCCTTTCAGATGTACGAATTGAGGTATACTTACGCACCTGAAGAAGTCAATGAAGGAAAATCATTCTTTTTGGTTTGAGACTTGTAGTTCACGGTTTTTGCTAGTGGAATGTAAAAAATTCGAATGTGATAGTTCTTGACAGAGCTTAGTCAAAATCATATTCATAAAAAAAAAAAGAACCGTGACTAACTCCAACAAGTACTAAAAACAATAACAAACCCACGGACAAGTACAATATTGGTTATTAAATCTAATCTTAATGTGTCATCCCTGATTTAAAGGCATTACTCCTCCATGACCATGGCTAGTTCATACTTTGTATCATTGTCAGTCTTGTTACTGTATTTTGATTGGGATTTTTTTTTTTTTTTTTTTTTTGTGTGGAAATCATATCAGTTTCATGACTTCATCATAGATTATGTTCAAAAGAAAAATGGTGTATCCCATCGAGGGACCACTGACCAGTTCTCATGCAAAGCTTTTTTTTTTAATTGAAGTTGAGACAATCTTCTATTTTCATGACACCAGCAATTCTTCACACTCCAAACATAAGAACAAAATTACAACTCCCATTGATATGTAGCATGCTAAGAGCATTCACATTAAAGCTCTCAAATGCTAAAAATGCTATTTTTTAGCATTTTTGAGATAAAAACACCCTACATTAAAGCTGCTAAATCTTAAACTTTTTAAGATTCAGTTACAATGCAATCTCATATTTGAGACTACACTGTAGCTACAATTGTAAAAGAAAAATGATTTTTTATTCACCTAATCAACGGCTATCTCTCTTCTATCTTTCTCTTTCCACTCTCACTTCTTTCTTCTCTCTTCTTTCTCTGTGCTTCACCGATGTGGTTCGCCGATGAGTGTGCTCCACCGATGATTGTGCTCTGGCGATGGTCATGGGTCATGGTCTGATGTGCTCTGGCGATTTTGTGGGTTTGGGTTTGTGGGTTTGAGTTCATGGGTCTGTGTTTGTGGGTCTGAGTTCATGGGTCTGTGTTCATGAGTCTGTGTTTGTGGGTCTGAGTTAATGGGTTTGGGTTCGTGGGTCTACGTTTGTGGATCATCGACGTGACCAGGGTTAAGATCGAGGTGGTGGATTTTGGCCGGGGTTGAGATCGGGGTGGTGGGTTTTGGTTGGGGTTGAGAACGAGGTGAGTGGGTGGTGATTGAGGTGGCTGAGGTGTGGGTCTCTAGGTTGTTTTTGTTTTTGTTTTTCTGGTTGATGGTGGTATGAGGATGTGGGTTTGGGTGGTGATGGCTGGCAGTGGCTAGCCGTGGGTCTTGGGTTTGATGGGTTTTGCTTGCCGTGGGTCTTGGGTTTTGCTTGCTGTAGCCGCCGTGGGTCTTGGGTTTGTGGGTTTTGTTCGCTGCTCTATCCTCTGCCTCCCTTTCTTCCTCTCACGATGAGGCTTCTCTCTCTCAAGTTTAGTTTAGTTTTTGTTGTTGTTGTTGTTTTTTTTTGGGGGGGGCTATGGGGTTGATTTTTGGATAGATGCTGATTGAGGTGGCAGTGGGTTGACCATGGGTCTGGGTTTGCTGTTGAATGTTGATGGTTGATTGTGTTGAATGTTTATGGTGGTGGTGGCTGGTAGTGGCTAGCCGTGGGTGTGGCTGTGACTGGATTGCTTGGATTGAGAAGAAAGTGGTGGAAGGAGAGAGAATAATATTATTTAAATGAAGTTGTAAAAAAAAATAGAATGTTTGATGTTTGGTGGATTGTAAAGTGGTATGTTAAAATTGATAAAGTAGGATTTTGAAATGGTAAATGCTAAAATATTTAGCATTTTTGATGAGAATGCTCTAACAACAAACAACAAGATCAAACCAAAAAAAAAGGGTTTTATTTTGTTATTATTTTTTTTATAATTGGAAAATACTATATTTCCATCTGCTGAAGATTCTGTCCAAATCCTTTTGGCATGGAACGGGTGACGTTATAAAGGGGAGGTTATATGTGCCACCTATTAGTTTTGATCTTATATATATATATATATATATATATATATATATAGAGAGAGAGAGAGAGAGAGAGAGAGAGAGAGAGAGAGAGAGAGAGAGATACACTTTGTGCAACTTTAAGCAATGCTATACTATCCAATAACTTGTTATTGAATTCATATTTTGAAAATCACACTATTGGATTACATGTTCTATATGTTCTTAACATGCATGCCTATTATCATGCCAATTGGATGTTGTTTACCATTAGAACAATAAACTCATCTTTAATGCATAATATAATATTTGATTACCTCAAAATTTTACAAGCATGAAGAATATACGTAGATATATAATACAATAGTAGACTTGTCAAAATTCGCATCCAATTAAAAAATATTGAGTGGTGTAACATTACTTAAAGTTACACCTAATGTAACTCTAAGTAATGTTAGATCACCCAATAACTTGTTATAGAATTCATATTTTGGAAATCCCACCGTTGAATTACATGTTTTATATGTTTTTAACATTCATGACAATTTTCATGTCAATTGGATGTTATTTATTAGTCGATCCATAAACTCATCTTTAATGCATAATATAATATTTGATTACCTCGAAATTTTGCAAGCGTGGAGAATATATGTAGATATATAATATTATAGTGGACTTGTCAAAATTTGCATCCAATTAAAAAATATTGAGTGGTGTAACAATATTGCTTAAAATTACAACTAATGTAACTCTAAGCAATGTTACACCATCCAATAACTTGTTATAGAATTCATATTTTAAAAATCTCACTGTTAAATTACATGTTTATATATGTTTTTAACATTCATGCCAATTGGATGTTATTTACCATTCAATTCATAAACTCATATTTTATGTATTATTTTGAACTATAAAAACTTGAATTTAAACAATTGATTGATGACATAGCTATTAATCTTTGATCACCTTAAAAAAGCATGGAGAATATGCGAAGATAATATAATTTAACAGTAGATTTGTCAAAATTCGCATCAAATTAAAAAAATATTGAGTAATATAACATTGATTAAAGTTACACTAACTTGGACCCAACCCTCTATATATATATATATATATATCTAGTTATTATAGGAAGAAATTTCTTGGGAATAACCCTAAGATGTTGATAAGAGATTTCGATTGAGGATCTCATGTCATCTTTTATATATATATATATATATATATATATATATATATATATATATATATTATATATAGAAAATAGTTGTTTTGATCTTGATCATGAGAACCAAAGGAAAATCTTGCTTCAATTAAAAATAAGATACTGGACATAGCAAATCTCAAACATGCATGTTCAAATAACGCGTAAATAGTACAATCTCATAAAAAAATGACAATTAAAAAAGGAAAATTTATCGGGAAGATGCATTTTGTTCCATAATCATGCATGCATTAATTAGGATATCATTTAGCTTCATGAATTAATGGCCTCCGGGGATCAAGGAAATGGAAGAACCCTCCTGTTGCTTCTTGTTTTCATATTTTTTTTCCCGACAATATCTCTCGTTTTCCACAGTCACCGATCATTCAGAATAAAATATACACTCAGTCGGTAATTGATTATTGATTAATTTAGTGTACTTTGACAGCTCAAAATAAAAATTCTGTTTATTGAAAAAAATTAAAAAAAGAGAAGTTTATCTTAAGAGCAAGAGCCTTAACCTTGTTTTTTTTTTTTTTTTTTTTTTTTTTTTTGATTTTAGCCTTAACCTTGTTGATTATTAAAAAAAGTCTTAATTTTGTTGCCAAAAGCCTTGTAACTTAATTAATACTTTGTGGTATTTTCAACAAAAATATCGGGAATTGAAATATCCTTACGCGGACTATCAAATTATTATTATTTTTTAAAAGTTTTAACTTTGTTCGGAAATCCAATCTAGAGTCAATCGTGGCGGCTCCAAGAATTTTTTCCAATGAGGTCATTAAGAAATTTAAATTATACAAATTAATTATATATTAATTAGAGTCAACGGCTCCAGAAATATATTTATTATCAGTAATGCTACAAGCACAAACTCTTTTACAACATTTTTACAAACTGCTGATGTGGCTTTAGCATTTTTCAAATAATTATTAGTAAGTAAAAATGTGATATTAGCGGTGGATCCATATTAGAACTAATAAGAATTTGCCACATCAGCAGTTTATAAAAATATTGTAAAATAATTTGTGGCTGTAGCATTACTCATACCAAATTAATTCCAATATAAATTTGTTATAGTAAAATTGAATACACTTAGTATTTTTCACATTTGAAAATTGTGAGAAAAATCTTGTACAATTTGGGAAAGTTGAGTAGTTATTAAAAAATTTGAAAGGTTGAGTAAAATATCATAAAATCATGGGTTAGGAATTCTAGAATATAATGGTATGATGATGATGAAGATGAAGATGATGATGCGAATGAGGATTTACTTTTTTTGGCCAAGCTGTTTCCCCCATGTGACATATGCCATTACGTACAACCACCCTTTTATAATAAACGTCCTAATTAAGAAGTTGACCCTTAGTGGTTTGTGACTTTGTGTACCCCTAAAGCTATATATTATATATTCTTCCATTCTTTAGGGTATCAAACAAACTGCCCAAACCAAATTCCCATTAGTCCTAAACTGAAGAGGAAAGAAGAGGACACATACATTGTTGTATCTTTCTGTCCATTTTTCTGAGGGAGACTGGACTTAAGGAAGTTAGGACTTTGAACTAGAAGAGACCCATTTCAGAAAGAGTAGAGACACAGTTGCTTCAGTTCCATTTGTCTAAAATCCATGCACGTACACTGGTGTTTTCTTGCATGAAAGTCAAAAAAGAAAGACTCTCTGGGTTTTGGTTACTTATTGTATTGAACAAACTGTACTAGGTGGTGCAAAATGGAGGGTGGTGGTGGTGAAATATTTAGAGTGAGTAGTGCACGTCTAAGCAGCTCTAACATCTGGAGGAACACTGGCTTGGAAGTTTTTTCCAAGTCTTCACTGGAGGAAGATGATGAAGAAGCTTTAAAATGGGCTGCTATTGAGAAACTGCCAACTTATTTGCGTATAAGGAGAGGTATACTCACTGAAGCAGAAGGTCAAGCTAGAGAGATTGATATAGAGAGTCTTGGACTGCTAGAGAGGAAGAACTTATTGGAGAGGCTAGTGAAAATTGCAGAAGAAGATAATGAGAAATTCTTGTTGAAGCTCAAGAACCGCATTGAACGGTAAACTTGACCAAATAGATTCACATCTTTTGCTTGTAAGCATGTGTGTGTGTGTGTTTATATTTGAAATATATAACCTCAAACTTAAGCTTATAAACTGAAATGGGCCATAACGATATATATATATATATATATATATATGTTGCATATGGTGCGTTTGAAGAAAGTCATAATGTGTTTGTGCTGGTTTTTATCTGTATTTCAAATATGAAACGCAGTGTTGGACTTGATATGCCAACAATTGAAGTCCGGTTCGAGCATTTAGATGTTGAAGCAGAAGCTTATGTTGGTGGCAGGGCATTACCCACAATATTCAACTTTTCTGTTAATATGTTAGAGGTATATAGTTCATCTTTTAGATTTTATCTATGAATCTAATTAGCCTTGTATACGTTCAGAGGCATAACCACTCACTCACCATCTTCCTATAGGGGATCCTGAATTATCTTCACATTCTTCCAAGTAGAAAGAAACCATTGCCAATTCTTCATGATGTTAGTGGAATCATCAAGCCTAGAAGGTTAGTAGACACAACTTGTTAAAATAATAATCAAAGACTCTTAAATGATCCATTCTCAATTATTTGATCTGCTGGAATCTGCAGAATGACATTGCTTTTAGGCCCTCCAAGCTCCGGAAAGACCACACTACTATTGGCTTTGGCAGGAAAACTTGGTAAAGAGCTGAAAGTAAGGAAATTAGATTCCAATCTGTTCACACTGCTTAGTTGGGAAATTGTTTCACTATCTTATGAATTCATACAAGAGCTTTTAAATTCCAGTCCTCAGGGAGAGTCACATACAATGGACATGGAATGGAAGAGTTTGTACCACAGAGAACATCAGCTTATATAAGTCAGCATGATGTCCATATAGGAGAAATGACAGTGAGAGAAACACTGGCTTTTTCAGCAAGATGTCAAGGGGTTGGACCACGTTATGGTCAGTTAAAAAAACAATGAAGTTGACATGTTAAACTCATTCTGAAAATTTTTGATGTTTAAATTAAACTTTTGCATGTAAAATTTGCAGAGATGTTGGCAGAATTATCAAGGAGAGAGAAGACTGCAAATATCAAGCCAGATCCTGATCTTGATATCTATATGAAGGTGAGGCTGCATTTGGAGAAAAGAAAACTTGGGAAAAAACTCATGTTAAATTTCTGTTTGAATTTTATATCTGCAATGGTGCAAAAATGCTGCTAAAAGTACACTTTTATTATCATTTTTGCAGGCTGCATCATTAGAAGGGCAGGAGACCAGTGTCATAACAGATTATATACTAAAGGTACCAATGAGTCTATCTGATTCGAAAGGGATGCACCATAAACAAAAATACAAATAAGGGTATAATATCTGTTATTGATTTTTAAATTTTTGCAGATTCTTGGACTTGAAGTCTGTGCAGATACCATGGTGGGGGATGAAATGCGACGAGGTATATCTGGTGGACAAAGGAAGCGACTCACAACAGGTAAAGCATTGACCAACACTGCCACACTCTCTTTGCCTACTGAAATTGTCCCCATGCACTTGAGTTGATTATTTGAAATGTTTGGTGAACAAAATATAGGGGAAATGCTGGTTGGACCAGCAAGAGCACTTTTCATGGATGAGATCTCAACTGGTCTGGACAGTTCGACAACATTCCAGATAGTAAATTCAATCAGACAATCCATCCACATTCTCAATGGAACAGCAGCTATCTCTCTCCTCCAGCCTGCACCCGAAACATATGACCTGTTTGATGACATAATTCTCCTCTCAGATGGGCAAATTGTGTATCAGGGTCCTCGCGAAAATGTGCTGGAGTTCTTTGAATATATGGGCTTCAAATGTCCAGAGAGGAAGGGAGTTGCTGACTTCTTGCAAGAAGTAATTATGATTTTGACTCAATATCCTTCTTGAACCTCAATTCATTCTTCAGAAGGGATTGAACCTTTTCTTAAAAATTAAATAATAATAATAATATGAATTTGTGATAGGTGACATCAAAAAAAGATCAAGAGCAGTACTGGGCACATACAGATGAGGCTTATGGTTATGTTTCAGTTAAGGAATTTTCTGAAGCATTTCAGTCATTTCATGTTGGTCGAAAAATAGGTGATGAGCTTGCTACTCCTTTTGACAAGTCCAGCGGCCATCCCGCTGCTTTAACAACTAAAAAGTATGGAGTTAACAAGAAGGAACTTTTCAAAGCTTGCGTATCTAGAGAACTTTTGCTTATGAAGAGGAATTCATTTGTCTACTTTTTCAAGATGTTCCAAGTAAGTATATTTTAAGTATTTAACTTTGTCTTTAACAGGAATAGGAATGGAAATGCAAATGCAAATCTTCAAAATCTGTTGGGTTCCATAAGTGCAGGCAGAAAATTTTGGATTACTATCTGCAGATGGCACATAACTTAATTGAAACATTGAGCTTTTCATTTTTACTAACTCACTGTTTCATTTTTGCTTTCATTTCAGCTAATATTGACGGCTTTTATAACAATGACATTATTTCTTCGGACTGAGATGCACCGGGATACAGTTATGGATGGTGGAATTTATATGGGCGCTATGTTCTTTATAATCATCATTATAATGTTTAATGGGTTCTCAGAGCTTGCTATGACCATCATGAAACTTCCTGTCTTCTTCAAGCAAAGGGACCTCCTCTTCTATCCTTCTTGGGCGTATTCTCTACCAACATGGATCCTTAAGATCCCTATAACCTTCCTGGAAGTTGCCATTTGGGTAGTCATGACTTATTATGTCATCGGCTTTGATCCAAACATTGGACGGTGAGAGAAAAAGGAACATTATAAATGTTAAAAATTGAACTTAAATTCTAGATTTTGAGTTTCCTGAATTTGACTAAAGTTCTGTATGGCAGGTTTTTCAAACAGTTTCTTTTACTCCTTTTTATTAACCAGATGGCATCTGGACTGTTCCGATTGATGGCGGCACTTGGAAGGAATGTAATTGTTGCAAACACATTTGGGTCTTTTGCTTTACTTGCTGTTCTGGTTCTGGGTGGATTTGTTTTATCACGAGGTGAATCAATGATGCAATTGAATCTATGTAGAATTTTCATTACCTCTTGGTTATTTTTTAGACACTGATGGAAAAAGACAATGTCCTTTTGCATTAGATAATGTGCAGAAATGGTGGTTGTGGGGCTACTGGGTCTCACCAATGATGTATGCACAGAATGCTATAGCTGTCAATGAATTTCTTGGGAAGAGTTGGAGACATGTAAGTATCACTTCTTGAATTCTGGCCAAGAAAAAACACATTAGAAGATAAAAGATCAGGGAAAAAGATATCAAACAGAATCAGCTAATAAGTATGTACAAATATTTGTGTCATAGGTTCCTCCTTATTCAACAGAACCATTAGGAGTTTCAGTCTTGAAGTCTCGCGGGGTATTCACAGAAGCTTATTGGTATTGGATTGGAGTTGGAGCCTCAATTGGATATATTTTCGTTTTCAATTTCTTTTTCACTTTGGCCCTAGAATACCTTGACCGTAAGTACTCTACACATATAATTTTGAGTTTCTATTATTGGACATAATGATCTGATGATTGGATTACTTTGCTGCAGCATTTGGGAAGCCTCAGGCAGTAATATCCAAAGAGGCCTTGGCTGAGAAAAATGCTAATAGAACTGGAGAGTCCATTGAGCTACCATCAAGAGGTAAGAGTTCGTCTGGTGGGTCTTCAAGCTCTAAGATTTACATTTATGTTTCTGCTTATTAGATTCTAGCTATAATATAGTCACAATGATAACAATGCAGAAAGAGGGAACGAAAGTCGAAGAAGTGTATCATCCAGGACACTGTCTGCAAGAGTGAGCAGTATTAATGATGCTAGCAACAAAAGCAACAGGGGGATGGTTCTTCCCTTTGAACCCCTTTCTATTACATTTGATGATATCAGATATGCTGTAGACATGCCACAGGTATCTTTGACCTTTATATAAGAGCCAATATTATATTAAGATTTCAGGAGGATACAAAAGCTGAAGAGTAACAAGCAGCATGTTTGTTAAAGAATATTTTTTTATTTTGAAAAAAAGTAAAAATAAAGTTATCATGTTAGAAATTTATTTTTTATTTAAAATTAAAAAAAAAATATCACACATAAAATTATATAGAAAGATAATACAGTTTGTTGATGAATCTGTGATTTTTTTTTTTTTTTGGTGTGTGTGCATAAGCTCCTGAGTCTCAATTAGTTCTTGCATGTAGATGTGCATTTTTTTTTCGTTATTCTTCTCTGATTAGAATATTTCAGCTAATTCCTGGTGTTGAATGTATCTGCATCCTAATATTTGTTATCATGGTTGCAGGAAATGAAAGTTCAGGGTGTTCTTGAGGATCGGCTGGAACTCTTGAAGGGTGTGAGTGGTGCTTTTAGGCCAGGAGTCCTTACAGCTTTAATGGGTGTGAGTGGTGCTGGGAAGACTACTCTACTGGATGTGTTGGCGGGAAGGAAAACTGGTGGATATATTGAAGGAAGCATCACTATATCTGGGCATCCAAAGAAACAAGAAACATTTGCCCGCATATCAGGATACTGCGAGCAAACTGATATCCACTCTCCTCATGTTACAGTCTACGAGTCTTTGGTTTATTCCGCATGGCTTCGGTTACCACCTGAGGTTGACTCTGCAACCAGAAAGGTACAGTTTTGGTCAAACTCACTTTTATTTCCATCAGCATGGTGCAGAGAAAAGTATAAACTCAAAAGCTGGAAGGCTCATTAAAATTGAAAGGGTAAACATTACACTTCAATAATTAAGATTCATGTGTTTCTCTCCAGGCTTGTTAAAATAATGGTTTTGTGATTAACTTAATACTTCAGTTTTTTGGATAAGTGTACTTTATCATGATATTTTTATGTACTTATGCCATTCCACCTCATAGAAAATCTTTTGGATTGGTGCTCTAACATGATATCAAAGCAGTAGTATAAAGTTCAAAGTTCAAACCACGTCTCCACTTTTTATTACCTCCCAAATTCCCAATGAAAAAGTAAAAAATCTATGATTTGGATCCCATTTTATTGAGGGTGAGTCAGGGCTCACAAGTGAAAGTATCATTAAAATATTAGTTAAGTGTTAGTTCGTTGAATACTATCAGTTTACTGATTACATATCTGATTGATGGGTTGCAGATGTTCATTGAGGAAGTCATGGAACTGGTGGAGCTGACCTCCTTAAGAGAAGCACTTGTAGGATTGCCAGGCGTGAATGGTCTATCAACTGAGCAGCGCAAAAGGCTAACGATTGCAGTTGAGCTTGTTGCCAACCCATCTATTATATTCATGGATGAACCGACCTCTGGTCTTGATGCCAGGGCAGCAGCAATAGTAATGAGAACAGTGAGGAACACTGTAGACACAGGGCGAACTGTGGTCTGCACCATCCATCAGCCCAGCATTGATATATTTGATGCTTTTGATGAGGTGAGATACTTTTTGATGGTTAAAGAATCATTAGTTTGTGTTAATTACTAAATTTTATACAAGAACTGACAATTTTTTGTGTTGCATTGCAGTTATTTCTCTTGAAACGGGGGGGTGAAGAGATATATGTGGGTCCATTAGGCCGCCATTCTTCCCATTTGATCGACTACTTTGAGGTTAGGCTAATTAATTCATGATAGTATAAATATTTCCCTCGTTTACCACTGTATTAGTGACATAGGTGAGTTGTTTCAATTAAGGGAATTCATGGTGTTCCTAAGATTAAGGATAAATACAATCCTGCAACTTGGATGTTGGAGGTTACTTCAGCAGGACAAGAAGCAGCTTTGGGGGTGAACTTCACTGAAATATACAAGAGCTCAGAACTTTATAGGTAAGATCACAATGATGAAAGAAACTTTCCTTGTGGTTGTGGATATACTGAGAATTATTAGAATTAAAGACTTTGAAATGCCCTTGAGTTCAAAGGGGAAACTATTGAAGTCTCTAAGAAGTTTCCTTTGTTTAATTCATACTCCTGTTTTATAGCAATTAATAGTGCGTGGTGATTGATCCAGGAGAAACAAGGCCTTGATCAACGAATTATGTACACCTCCACCAGGCTCAAAAGACTTGTACTTCCCTACACAATACTCACAGTCTTTCTTCACCCAATGTATGGCTTGCCTATGGAAACAACATTTGTCATATTGGCGAAACCCACCATACAGTGCAGTCAGACTGTTATTTACAACTTTCATAGCTTTAATGTTTGGGACAATATTCTGGGATCTTGGCTCCAAAAGGTACACAAGATAAAAACTAAAGCATATGTGAAAATGGAACTCAAAATTTTACAATTTTTTATTTATTTTTTATTTATCTCCTAGTCCCTAATTTTGATATTTTATCTTGGAAACGCAGGCGAAACCGACAAGATCTTTTCAATGCAATGGGTTCCATATATGCTGCTGTTCTCTTCATCGGCGTACAAAACGCCTCATCAGTGCAGCCAGTTGTAGCCATTGAGAGAACAGTCTTTTATAGAGAAAGAGCCGCTGGAATGTATTCAGCTTTGCCATACGCCTTTGGACAGGTATGGTACCTGGTCTATGAAGCTCAATAAAGTTGTTTTTCTGGGGAGAACCCATCATATCTTTACTTTTCTTGTGGTAATTAGTTTTTAATTTGGGATTTTAGAATTGATTGATATTAGAAGAGTAGCTTTGATACCATGTTAGAAAGGGTATGGAAAAATATAAAGAAGAAAATAAAGATGAGAGAGAGAGAACAAATGGAACTAACATGATTTGGTTTTAGAGGTTTACATCAACATGAGATAGCCATTGATAACTGCATCCTTAATATTGAGATATGTGTTACAACCCATTGATGGGTTTATATATTAGGCTAAATTTTAGACAAACAATTTCAAGTAGGATTATGATTATTTTACTTGTACTCCAAATAAGACTAGAACTACTTCACTTGCACTTCAAGTAGCATTAGATATAACAAACTTATATTAAATTTATACAATAGACTTGGACCTTAACGAGCATTGGACCTTAATATCTTCAACAATTGGAATGTATAATGGATATTGTTTAAGGGTTTGTTTCTACCATTCATGATTTTTTGGAAAATTAAAGTTTAGAACGTGGAATTATGTGCACTTCCCATTTTCACTTGCTAGTAAATGAGATGGAGTAAATGGATACTTTCAAGTCTAGCTAATTTAATCAACATTTTTCCTCTCCAAATTTGCAGGTTTTCATTGAGCTTCCATACATTTTCGTTCAAACTGTCATATATGGCATTATAGTGTACGCCATGATTGGGTTTGATTGGACAGTCAGCAAATTCTTTTGGTATATCTTCTTCATGTACTTCACCTTTTTATACTTCACTTTCTATGGTATGATGACTGTGGCCGTTACTCCAAACCACAACATAGCTGCTATAATTTCCTCAGCCTTCTATGCAATATGGAACCTTTTCTCAGGATTTATCGTTCCCAGGACAGTAAGTTTCAATAATCCCCATGCATGTTTTTCAGTATGCAAAATGAAACCATAACTTACAAGGATCAACTTTGCTTTGTTACAGAGGATGCCAATCTGGTGGAGATGGTACTATTGGGCTTGCCCGGTCTCTTGGACCTTGTATGGCTTGATTGCTTCACAGTTTGGAGACATCAAGGACACATTCGATTCAGGTGAAACCGTGGAAGATTTTTTGAGGAGTTATTTTGGGTATAGAAATGACTTTGTGGGTATTGTTGCAATTGTCATTGTTGGAATTTCAGTGCTCTTTGCATTCACCTTTGCCTATTCAATTAAGGCATTCAACTTCCAAAAGAGATGAGAATGTTATAATTGTAAATACAAAGAAGATCCCATTATAGCAATTTTTGCTTTTTATAATTCCGGACTTCAGAGCTGTATGAGATATGTACTGATATCCTGTTTAGGGTCAATGCCATACAAGGTCCGAAAATTGTCTCAATATTCTGGGCTACCTAACTTAATATTTGTTGAATTTGAACCTGACATAATATGGGGTACATGCAAATTTGTGTAGTCTTTTTCCTGTGTCACTTACAGTATGTTTGGTTGTAGTTGGAGGAGGAAAGAGAAAGGAAAAGAGCAGGGGAATAGAAAATGAAAGGGAAGACAAAATATTTCTCCCTATGTGTGTATGGATGTACGGTGAAAAAGAAATGAATAAAGAGAAGAATACATCTTTCACATGTTTAATTTGCTAAAGGAAAAGAAAATACCTTTTTTTCTACTAGTCAAAAGAAAATTAGCCCTTCTGGGTTAGCTAGATAAATTTTTGTGTAGCTTCTCTTGCTAGGTCCTGCATTTCCCTCAATGTCGGTGTAGGCGCCCACTTTGAAGTATGTCTTATTGAACATTGCCTTGAGTGCCTATAGGTATCCTAAAAGGATTGCATTATCTGGGGAGGATGTCTTGTTGGAGTGTATTGGTTCCACTGTTTCCACCAACACTATGGCTTCTCTGTATCCTTGTCTCGAGGTGTAGTAAATGGCCTCTCTAATTGTCATGAGGTTTGTAGCTCCTTACTCTACGAATGCTACAAAAAAAGTGAAAAACACCCTTTTGTGATGGACTAGCCTAAGCGATTCTTTATCACAAAGGCACCTCCATTCCAATGTGCTTGCCTCTTTGGACTTTACTTCCAACAAGAGTTAGATGTGGCCTAAGGTTTTTAGTGCTTCCCCATAGAGCTGACATCTAGTGTCATTTGTAATTTGCCAATTGGCCAACTTTGTCTTAATAGCACTCAGTAATCAGTAACACACTCTCCTTAATTCCCCCCGTTTTTTGAGAAAGGTGGTCTGAGTGTGAATAATGTTAATGATGCCTATTAGGGCTTGGTCAATTTGGGGTTGTTTGGATGGTCTATGTGGTTGATTGCTATGGGTTAGTGGTACTTCCATGAACTACCAGGGATGTCCATCTTTAACTATTTGTTTGAGGTGACCCTTCAAAGCTCTGCATTGCTTTATTTGGTGGCTTTTCTCCTTATGGTAAGGAGCAATACGACTTCGATTCTCTCGCTGTTGGGTTCCCTTGTATCTTGGGCAACTAAAAATGTTGGGAAATTGCCTCAAATTCCAATTATGACTTAAAAAGTCAATTAGGTTTCTTAGTTGAAGAAGGAAAAATTAATTTAGGTTTCCTTGTTGTGGAAGGAAAAACTAGTCCTTGATGTGGAAGGAAAGTCTATTCTTTATTAAAGATATAATGTATTTCTAGTCTAAGAGGGAATAGGAAAAAAGTCTTATAAATAGACAATGTTACATAGAATTTGATAGCTTTGGCCTAAGGGTTCTCCCTATGGGGACAGGGATAATAGAGCGTGAAACCAAGAGAGAAAAAAATGATTTTCGTTTGGGAGGAATGCAAGAAGGAGAGAGCAAAGGATTTCTGCCTTCGAAAGGATAGTCAAGGAGGAGAGAGTAAAGGATTGCCGCCTTCAAGAAGATAGTCAAGGAGGAGAGAGTAAAGTGTTGCCACCTTTGAGAAAATAGCCAAGGAGGAGAGAGCAAAGTGTTGCCGCATTCGAAAAGATAGCCAAGGAGGAGAGAGTAAAGGGTTACCACCTTTGAGAAGATAGTTAGGGAGGAGAGAGTAAAGGGTTGTTGCCTTCGAGGAGATAGTCAAGGAGGAGAGAGTAAAGTGTTGTCGTCTTTAAGAAGATAGCCAAGGAGTAGAGAGTAAATGGTTGCAGCCTTTGAGAAGATATCTAAGGATGAGAGAGCAATGGGTTGCCACCTTCAAGGAAATAGCCAAGGAGGAGAGAGTAAGGTATTGCCACCTTCGAGAAGACACAAAGAGAGTATGTGTGAGAGTAAAAAAAAAAAAAAAAAGATTTTTATTTAGCCGTGATATATACACAAGAAATATTGTGATTGATTTGAGAATAGTGAAATTGATTCGGAGTTTATCCCGTGAATTTTCCCTTCAAGGAGAAATGGTTTTTCACGTAAATATCTGTATTCTTGTGTGCGATTGCTATTTGGGATTGATAATATTGTTGATAATACTATTCGGGACCTAATAGTGGTATCAGAGCTATGTTGATTTAGTGGATGACTCTTTGTGTGAATTAAGATGGAAGAGAAGGGATTGCTTTGATTAAGGTGGAGCTATTCCAAGAGGAAAATAGGACTACTTGATTAAGGTGGAGCTATCCAAGAGGAAAGAAGATAGTTGTGGACAATTGATGGAATTTGAGTTAAGGTAGAGATTGTTGGGAAATTGCCTCAAATTCCAATTGTGACTTAAAACATGAATTAGGTTTCCTAGTTTAAGAAGGAAAAATTTATTTGGGTTTCCTTGTTGTGGAAGGAAAGACTATTCCTTGGTGTGGAAAGAGAGTCTATTCCTTATTAAAGAGGTAATGTATTCCTAATCCAAGAGGGAATAGGAAAAGAGTTTTATAAATAGACAATACTACAAAGAATTTGATGGCTTTGACTTAAGGGTCCTCCCTATGGGGAGAGGGAAAATAAAGTATGAAACCAAGAGAGAAGAAAAAGGAGTTTCGCTTAGGAGGAACGCAAGAAAGAGGAGAGAGTAAAATGTTTCCACTTTCGAGGGGATAGCTAAGGAAGAAAGAGTAAATGATGTTGCATTCAAGAAGATAGTTAAGGAGGAGAGAGTAAAGGGTTGCCACATTCGAGGAGATAGCCAAGGAGGAGAGAGTAAGGTATTGCCACCTTTGAGAAGACACAAAGAGAGTGTGTGTGAGAGTAAAGAAAAATAAGAGAGATTTTTCTTTAGCTGTGAGATATACACAATAAATATTGTAATTAATTTGAAAATACTGAAATTGATTCGGAGTTTGTCCCCTGGTTTTTCCTTTCAAGGAGAAAGAGTTTTCCACGTAAATAATTGTGTTCTTGTATGCAATTGCAATTTGGGATTAATAATATTGTTGATGTTGATAATACTATTCGGGACCCAACAGTCTTGTTGAAGAGATAAATACCTTGAGGAGCTTCCTTAAATAATTAATATAACATATAGAGACACACTTTAACCCAAAAGGTCTAAGCCCAATGGGTATGTGCTCAATTATGATATATTAACTACTCATTCTTCTCATCATTATTCAATATGGAACTTTACTCACCCGTGTAACCCAACAATCTCCCATTCACGTGTGAGTCTTTGCTTCTCTGTGGGCTTCAAGACCTTTTTGTGGGCTATTAACAAGTCCTACTCACTTCCCTTTGCATAATGGGCCTTTTCCTTCACTAGTACATCATCCATGGTGTTCGGGTCATATTTTCTATGTAATTGGCTAATCCTTTGACAAAACGTACCTTACCTGTAATTGAGTAGATCCAAGTTGGGTTTAATGTGTCAAGAAGTATGTTGTTTAAACATTTCAAGTGGTTTCATTAAAACATGAAGATTGATCCAAGAAACAAGTGAAAACGAGCTTTTTCATTAAGTCTCGACACAAGCTCAACAGATGCTGTTATCAAGGATTAATGGAGAAGCTTGACACAAGCTCGATTTATCGAGATCTACGATTTTAGAATTTCCAGATCTGAAATTCGACCCATAATGATTTGTTTGATTAGAGTTTCTTTTCTACGCCTTAGAATTTTGTAACCAAGTGTTTTCTGATTTTTATCGTTTATGAAGTGAAGAACTTTGCAACTAACAACAATCAATCAAGTTGCTGGAGTTAGTCACGTGCTGAGATCCGTGCAAAGGAGCTAGTCACAGATTGAAGATTTGTGCAACAAAGGAAAGAAGGTTACTATTATATCAAGTTCAATCGGGTATTGAAGCAAATTCACTCGGTAGGGTTTTTTCCTGATGAAAGATTTTTCCCATTTGTCAACAAATCATCGTGTCAATTTATTTTCCGCTGCATATTAGCTATTTGGTGATTTGTTGGTGCCTTTACGATTTGCATGTAATTTGACCTAATTAATTAACTTAGGTAATTCAATTAATTAATTGGGGTCAATCTATCTTAACCTAACCCATGGGCCTCCACGTGTTAACCCCGCACATCTTTTATTCTCCATGGGAACCTCACACCTCATCGTTGTTTAGCACCATTGGCAATAATACTCTTTTGTTAGGCCTTTACCAAGATCATTTGTATGGGCTTTATGAGCTTACTTGGTGTAATATACCGTCTTCACTCCAACTGCGAAAGGGACTCACCCTACTAATTAATATAACATATAGAGACATACTTTAATCCAAAAAGTCTAAGCCCAATGAGTATGTGTTCAATTATATTATATTAACTACTCATTTTTCTCATTATTATTCAACGTGAGACTTCACTCACACGTGTAACTTAACAAAAAATAATACAATTTTGTTATCAATATGTTATCAATCAATTTGCATGTTGAATTTAATGTGTGTGCATGTGATAAACCCTAATTCAATTTATTAAGCATATTATTTAGATTGAAAAATAAACTCTAGTAAATGTGTGTAGATGGTGATATCCTAGATTCAAGAATTTAAAAGAATTATTAAACAAACATCTTTTTCATATTTTTTTGATATGGATTTAAGATCGAAGCTAGTGTTATGTATGAACATGTGATGAACAACCAAGAACATATGAAGAACACATAAGAACATTTAAGAACATTCAAACATATTCAAGAGAATTTAAATAGTTACTATCATGCTTTAATCCTAAATTCTCATCATGGCAACTCAAAAAACAAGTTAGGGAAAGTGATTATACCCTCATGCAAGATCCATATGGTGGAGGAGGAGACTCTTGGTAGAGGTCCTAAGGGTGGAGGAAAAGAAGAGTTAGGAGAGGAAGAGCGAGTCTCACTCAATACCTTGAGTCTCAAGAAGACTAAGATATGACAAGACTACTCAACTTCACTAAAACTCAAGAGACGGGAAGAGAAGGGTTTTTTGTGTGTTTTGGAATAAAGGAGAGGGGAGTTTATATAGTAGTGGTGGAGGAAATATGAATGGAAGGTCATTTAATGAGGGTTGACAAAGAATCATGAACCTAAACCTCATTTTAACCTTGGGGGAAATCTGGTGTATTAAATGGAAAGATTGGTGGGATTGAGGAGCAAGCCAAAATTCGGTTTTCCCATAGCTACTGTAACAGCCTGTAGAGCCAATTTCGAATAATCATATCTAACTCAATTCTGATCGGAATTGTCTCATTCTTGTACTCAAATTGAAGTCTCGGATGTCTAGTTTCTAGGAAAATTAACCTCATTCACAGATTCAAAATATTCTGAGAGATATTGATGAAATGGTGAGCAGAGGTCATTTGTTAGAAAATGATTTCAGCACAATTAACATTAATAGGTCCCAAATTAGCTCCCAATTAACATTAAATTGCTTCAATCACTCCCATTTCAGACTTAATTGGTTCCAAATTTACCATAATTAAATGATAATTGCACAAATTACTCATTAAATAATTAATGTTTAACTATCTAGTTAATTATGTGTGTGCAACCCTACCATAAAATGTAGTCCTAACTAATCAAATTATGACATATCATCGTTTTCAAATTGATTATACTTATAACCAATTGAAATCAATTGTTCATAATCACATATAGTCGGACTTAATTTGTGATAGTGCATCTCGGCCATTAGAACTTGATTTGATGATAACTTTCAATCTGATGGTTCGATTAGGGTTTATGACCAGTCGATTTGATCGTTACAACATCAAGATCATTTTGATGAAATGAGATTAAGGATCTAGTGACCAGAATCAAGATGCATATTTCCAAGGTGAAATTACCCTTTTACCCTCCATGTGAGGTTAAATGCGGGTTGCAAAATGGGGTGTCAACAAATTTATCTTTGATTTGTGGTAGGATCATGTAGATTGGCTTTTCGAACATAGTGTGGATGGCCTGGAAGGCCTTAGGATTTTCTATTTCGATAGGGGTGAGGGATTTAGCTACTATAGGAGTTGGGTGATTGGTGTGTTGTCTGCATGGTTTTCAAAATCGCAATCTGGATCGTAGGATAGCACGATTTTATGATCTCACATCACCAAAACGTTTAGAATCGCACTAGGATCGTAAAAATGGTAGGATTATAAGTAGGATCGTATGAGATCCTACCAATCCTACTAAAACATAAATTTTTAGTTTTTTTTTTTTTTTTTTTATGGGATAAATTTTTTGTTTTGGTGAATCTTTAAGGGTTTTTATTTTTCCATGTTGTGATGGTATGACTTTTTAAAAAAAATAAAATTATGTTAACCTAAGCTGTAACATCCTATAATTTTGATACCAATTTAATTTTTATATGTAAATTAAACAGGAGGCCTACAATTAAATGGATTTAATTGATTTGGGCCTAAGATATTAAAAATAAGATAAATGCTAAGGTATAACAAGCCCAAGTAAGGTGGCATAAGTAAATATATGGGCCTTGATAAGCTTTTAAAAACCCTAGCCTTTTACCTCTTAAGTTACACGTGTATATACATAAGAAGATACCTTTTGTTTCAGCTACAACACACTAGTAGGGTTTTCTTTTTCTTCTATGCAGCTGTGTGTGGAAACCTGCAGGTATGGTTTTCTCATGCTCTAAATTTAAGAAGTTTGAATATTCAATAGCTAGCCATTGTCATGAACCTAGACTATCATTATATTAATAGAAAAAGGGCTCCTATAGTTGTTATTATATTAGATTAGGAATGGTCAATATGGTTGTATGTCAGGAAAGGGTACTCCATAGGCTTTGAAATTGTACCTAATAGAGTAATAGGCTTGGACCTTATCGATTCAAGTTGTTCACCATGTGAAAGGGAAAAGGTTGCTTTATGGTTGATATTTATCTTCTTATCATCCTTCTAGTGATGTGTATTCAGCTTTAAATTATTGTAGAAGGCAGCAATGCTTTTCAAGCCTAGAATATCTTGTTAGCCTCTATAACGTAGGAATAAGAAATTATATATTATTTAGGTTAACCAATTTGCCATCCATGCACTGCCATTGTTTAGAAAATTGACTAGCAATATCTTACGTTTTGTGGCATCAAGGGATTTATGGTGGCAGATATAGGCGAACACTATAATTAGAATAGTAGTGAAAATTTTGGAAACCTGATTGACAAGTTCAGGCATCAAACGAGGCATTTCAATGCTCCCATTTATCAATTTGATAACTGCAATCCCAAGTAGTGATGGCCACGAATTCAATAGCCAAGCCCACTAACAAAGCTGAAATGTATTTCAAAGAAACTAGACACCTCTGTAGGCCTTAATGATGATAGGTTAAACTATTTAAGTGTGAAAATTGATTTTAAGTGGGAAATTGTATATTGATGGACCTATCTTTGGTGTTACTAGGTTCTAATTCTACTGATTTGTTGTGATTCAATGGAGGTTGGTTTCATATTTTTGAAAATAAGAGGTAAGTGGTGTTTACTAATTTTGGGGGGTTTTCCCCAAACAGTGTTGATTATTAAACTATTTTATATCAAAGAAATATGTTGATATTCTATATATAAATTGATATTTTATAAATGTTTGATGTGCACATTGACTATTCGTTTTATGAAAAACTTGTGGGACAATCTGAATTTATTTAAACTTTTATGCGTGAATATATCTTTATATTTTTGAGAATTATGAATGGATTATTTTTGTAAGCATATTGAATGTGCTTTGAAAACCTATGGCAAGTTGTGATTAAAAGTTCAGTATTGTATTTAGTCCTTAGCAAGAGACAATCATACTGCAGCTAGTCCTTAGTGAGGGATGGTCCCAAAAAAGGGGACGGTGCACATTTGATAGCTCCTTAGCAAGGAAGTATACTATTGAGGATCAAAAAAGGAAGCTCCTTAGCAAGGGAGTGTACCTTTAGGTTCCAAAGGAGCCTTCCTTAAGAAAAGGGATGAAAATGATGTTCTAGTCCTAAAAGGGGATAGCACAACTCTGTCAATGGGGCGAAAACGTTAACCACGAGAAAAGCCAGAAAATTGTTTACATGATGGTATTGATATATATATATTATGATGACTCACAATATAAAGATATTTTTTATATGAAATATTTGATGATAAAATATTGATGAGTTACAAGTTATGAATTTGTTGTAATAATTATTTATTTGAAAGAATTGTTCTCATGCCCCAATGTTAGTGAATTCCACTTATTGAGTTATCTCACCCCCCCCCCCCCCCCTCTTTTTATTCTCCCTTACAGATTCATTAGAGGGATCATTGAAGTAGAGATTCTTGGAAGACAAAAGTTACAAATTATTTTGTGGAACTGAGGATTTTATTATTATTTTTATGGTATTAAACATTGTACTGGAGAATTATTTTGAGGATGTTTTATCTTTGGTAGATTAGAGTTCTGACATTTGTAATGAGATTTTAGGTTGCTGATTGCTTTTATTTAATATTTTTATGGATTATTTAGATTGAATAGACTTTTATTACTTATGATTTTGGGGCGTTACATAAGCAAATGTTTTCTAGCTTCTAATTCACTTGTATTCAAAGTGAAGGAATGCTTCATCATTTCTAAATGAAGAATTTAATGTTGGCTTTGCTGTCTTTTAAGTTATAATATTTTTAATTTTTTTTGATCAATATACTTGTAAAGGCGGTGTTTTGATTCCTGAGCCCAAAAGGTGGAAGGATTCAGGCCCAAAGAGCTCAACACAATGAATTTGTAGAGAGTGAGGTTAAAAACTAGGCTTCAATGGATCAAGCAACACGCACAGTGGATTAAAGATAATAATAGAGCGAAGAAAGACAGGCTCTATGCAAAGAAATCCTTCCTCGGCGAAGTCCGAGGAGAGTGGTTCTTGAATATAGTTCTTTTAGACTTGGATACAATTTCAATTCTTGTTACTACAGTGTTTTCTCTTCAAATTTTCCGATCCCCTCTCCCTGGAGGGTCTCTTACATTATATAGCTTCCTTTAGATGATCTTGGCCCTCCATTTGTTGATTGTCTAGGCCACCACTTGAGTGCTTGTCCCATCAGACACCTTCCCAAACTCCTTGTAAGTTGTGACAACCAAGGTAGCACTGTTCAGGGGTCTTCTCCATGTAAATGCAGTTAGGAGGTTTAGTGGGATGCATTAAATGTGATGGCAGCCACCATCCCTTCAGTCATGTTAGGGCTAACCCCTTCTCTAAAGCTCTTTCTCTACAGTATAACATCCTCTGGTAATGTGCCATTGATGTGGTCTTACTGCCCGAGGGTGTGACCTTCTCAGCACGATAATGGCCCCCTCGGCTATAAGTATGACATGTGGCGCAATTACCTTATTTAAATTCCTGTACCCCACAATACTAATTTGTGTTCTAATATTACTAAAATGTTTTTCATATATAATTTTATCTGTTATGTTTGTATTTGTATATTGATAGATTGATTTTTTTGAGCATGCTCTGTAATTGTTTTTGAGTGGTATATATTGAATAGTTGAGTGTGAAGTTGTATCTTAATGTCTTTTGTAGTTCTAGTATACAAATATACAATGTCTACATAGATGATTTAGGATGGTGCTTATAAGAGCCTTAGAATTAGAATAATTATATGTTCATTTCATCTTAATATTCATCTTGCTTTTAGATTTCATATTGTAGTAGCTAGTTTCCACTTTCTAACTTATTTTGGATTTTAAACTTGGAAAATATTTTCCATATGTGTTGATAAATATTTTGGTATTTGGTTGCTAATTAGATATTTATTGAACTTTTTAGATACATTAGGTCAAAACTTAAATATATTTGTTTCGTTAGTATAGACGTAGTGATGCATGACATGCAAATTATATCATACGATGCAAATCTTAGTTTTTTTATGGATGAATTCATAACTTAACGTAATTATTCAACATGCAAAGTCATTATTAATATGTTTTTTGCTTTAAATTTGAAAATATATAAGATCTTACGATCTACGATCCGATCCTATGATCCATGATCCCACCTACCTCCTACGATCCTACGTACTATCTTGATTTTGACAACCTTGGTTGTCTAACTCTTTAGAAGTTAAGTTGGGGTCTCTTTTTGGGACCTTGTGTTGATTCTCTTTTACCCAAATGTACTGTCCTATACCCGGTGAGGGAAGCTCCTACAATGGCTCCATGACATATGACATGACAAGGTTGTACGGTTAGATACTATCTTCTTTTTGTTTGTCTCCTAACGGCCAACGCTAATTGTAACTAGATGAATAAATGCTGAAGGGTTTTTGATGAAAGCTCCTACACGCTAGTTGGGGTCTCTTTCGAGTGGTCACAACCACCCCATTAGGGGCGGTTGTGAGCACTCGAAAGCTCAAGTTAGTGTTTTGAAAAAAATGTCTGATTGGGTGGAATTTTGTGTGTTCATAATTGCATACCTCTTGAACATTATTGGAGGGAGGTGTTTATACCCTTAATTTGCACATGCTAATCTTAAAAAAGTCCATCATTGCATGCCCAATTAGCTTTTTGTAAATGTGACTAGTCATTATCTATTTTGATGGTCTAAGAGTGCTTTTAGGTAGTGGTTAGAACACCCACTAAAGAGACATGAAGACATGCCACATCACATTAAATATTGAGTGAGTGGATAGTTGTATATGCAATTAATTTGACCTTCATCGATCAGATTTCTTGTTTAGCATCTTAAGAATCATGTCTAGATCGCTGGTAGTGAACGGCATGCCGGAAAGACCAAATAACTGGGAATCTATACATATGCTCTCTTCTCGTGTGCTAGTCTCCATTCTAGCCGACATTTGTAGGGGGTGAAATCCCTACCTTGCCCTCCCGTCATTTATTAACACCCGCCCAACAATAAACATATACTATCTGGAGGATCTTAATATGACGCAAGCCTTTGATGATGCTGATATATACAATTTGACAAGAAAAAAAAAAAAAAAAAAAAAAAACCAGCCAACTAACCAACCAACCAACCAACCAACTAAAATTGGTCAATCAAACGTGGAATATCACTCGTATGTACGCTATCAGTTTACTAACAGTCCGTCCATGTCAGTTTCTGGTTGCGTAAAATTGCACCACAAGCTCTTTATCCTCATTAACATTGGTCGGCTGTCGCATCAGATTCTATGCTATAGCTACATTTATCAATCAAGACCACACATTTTAATGCCTCTAATGGGAGGGCATCCTCACTTTTTACTCTTTCTTCTATTTCAAAATTTCATCATGTGATCTTATCAAAAAAAAAAAAAAAAAATTTCATCATGTGAATGATATTCGCGAACGTATCAATTATCATTCTTTTGGTTTTTCATGAACTTTACCACACTGTGTTACTAATTTTTTATCATTCAGTTTCTTTGGAATAGGACACTAGACCCACCTTTTGATGCTTTCTTTTATGTGGAATTGATTACTTTTTTCTAGTCGTGAAGCAGGTGTATACCAAACCCCATCAATCATTTCTTAGAATTATATATATTTTTACGCAGTACTAGAATTAATCACCATTAATTCACTTTCTGTTAACATCTTCCGTTTAGACGTGTCACAGTATCTTGTCGTCCAAACCTTCTCTTCTCTTATATGATAATTATTGATCCCAAACCATCTGTGAGATGCTGAGCTGTTTCACATGTTCAGCATGATATATATGCATAAAAGTTGAGTTTCACTATTGCATTTGAATTTAAAAAACCAAAAAGACTTTGCACGTTTTGTTTAATTAGACATCAAAAACTTGCTACTATAATTAGAGCAGTGACATATACAGAGGTGATAGTAGTAGTTCACACACAAGCAGTCCTAACATGTTGAGGAACAACGATATGGAAGTTTTCACGAGGTCTTTTAGAGAAGAAGAAGACGATGAAGAAGCTCTCAAATGGGCTGCTTTAGAGAGACTGCCTACATATTCACGTATGAGGAAAGGTATGCTCACTAGTGCAGAGGGTCAACCTAGAGAGATTGACATAAAGAGTCTTGGAATATTGGAGAGAAAAGCTTTGTTAGATAGGCTGGTGAAAATTGCAGAAGAAGATAATGAGAAGTTCCTGTTAAAGCTCAAGGACCGCATTGATCGGTGAGTTCCATCAATCAACATTTTTAATTTCACATCTTTGAATTCTAAACTGATATGATGTCGGTGCGTAATTGATATATTCTTGTGGTTTTTTGGTGTTTCCAGCAATTTCAAATACAGTGATTGAAATTGTTTTCTTCTTCTTGTTTTTGGGAGATTTCATTCCTGGCATCTAAATTTGTGTTCTTTGAATAATTTTTCATGCATTTATGCTCTCTGTCTCTTTAGCTTTAGCTTTAGCTTTAAGAACATGGGTAGAATTAATATTAATAAGTTTCAGTCTTTATATTGTAAAAGAGATTTTGGCTTTTTATTATTACTATTTTTTATGATAGAGATTTTGGCTTCTTGGATAATTTGATAGTTGGAAAAGGAGGACTTGAACTCCCCTGTCTCCTTTGGAAACTCTAGGTTGATAATTGGTTATAATTGTTTCATTCCAGAAATTTGATCTAAATTTATTTTCATCCTTGATATTTGAAAATTGTAATTTTTTCATAATTTTTATTTTGGCAAAATTATTGTTTTTATCCCTAAGGTTTGCATTAAGTACATTTTTTGTTCTTAAACTTCAATTTTTTTTTTCATCCTTGAACTATTGAAAACGTTACACATTCTATCTTTAAACTAAAATAAATAAATAATTTTTTTTTTATTCCTAAACTTTTGAAAACAATTATTTTTTCATCCAAACTTTGAAAAGATCTTTCGTATAATGCGTGTGACCAATAATTTTGTACCTCCTGTTTACCCATAGTCAATTTGATACAATTTGAGGTTTAAGATGATAATTTAAATGAATTTTCTTATATTTAACTATCAATTAAAGAATGTATCTTTAACTTTCTATATTATAATTTTTATTTTAAATACATTCTTTTCATTTTTTAGACTCAAAATGACTACTAAATATTTTATTAAAGCATAATGTATAATAAACTAAAAAAAAAAAATTTATTTACTCTAAATATCATGGGTGAAAATATATTTAGGATGAAAAGAGAAAAAGGGTAATTTGATAATAAGTGATTGCTAAAAGATGAAAGACTTTTTTAAATGTGAGAGGGCAAAAAATGGCTTGATGGATTTCTTCCATTTTTAGTTACCCTACTTTTCCAAATAAAAATGTCAATGATTATGAGATATATTTTTACTTTAGATTGCTATACAAATATGGTATTTTATTATCTAAAAATGATTGGGTCTTCTTTTATTGGGGGCTTTAGGCAATTGCCTAAATTGGTTAAATGTAGAAACGTTTTCAATAGTTTAATGACAAAATAAAAAATAAAATTTTAGAGACAAAAAAGAACTTCAAGCAAAATTTAGGAACATAAATAATATTTTCCCCAAAATTTTAAACGTTTTAAAAGTATCAATTTCTTCCTTTCATCTAGGGCTATCCAGACCCGATCGGAGCTTGACAACTCGGCCAAACCGCCCAACAACCCAGCCAAACTGCCTGACGCCGACCCGATTTTGGCCCGAACTAAAGGTCCAGTCGGTTGGCTACGGGTTTCCATTCTCAAAAATCGACACCGGCAGGTCGAGTGGCGGGTTTGCATCTCCAAAAACTGAGCAACCCAAACCCAACCGGAGTTATAAAAAAAATCTGGCCAAATCTGAAAAAACAAGCCAGATCCAGCGAGATCTCGACCAGATCCAGCTAGATTTGGTGAGATTTAGCCAGATTTGGCCAAATCCCAACAATTTTTAGCGAAAAAAATGCAGATTCCGATGATAAAATGCAATTTCTGGGGAAAATTCCAAATTCCGGCGATGCCTTTTTTTTTTTTTTTTTATTATAGATTTCAATGCCTTTTTTTTAAAAAAAAAAAAAAAAAAATTTCCAGCAACTGACGCTCGCCTTCACTCGAAACCGACTCGACCGATTTTTCCAACAGTCGATTTCAGGTTCCTTCGTCCTTACCTGATGCCGGCGAGTTGAGTTCGAGTTGGGTCCAAAACCGACCCAGCCCGACCCGTGGACAGCCCTACTTTCATCTATATGCCCTTAAAGACTTTTTTAAATGTGAGAGGGCAAAAAATGGCTCCATGGATTTCTTCCATTTTTAGTTAGAGGTGTACCCTACTTTTCCAAATAAAAATGTCAATGAGTATGAGATATATTTTTACTTTTTTTTTTTTTTTTTTTAAAGAAGGAGATTTATTGCTATACGAATATGGTATTGTATCATCTAAAAATGATTGGGTCTTTTTTTTATTTCGGGGGCCTTAGGCAATTGTCTAAATTAGGTAAGTGTAGAAACATTTTCAATAGTTTAATGACAAAATAAAAAATAAAAATTTAGAGACAAAAAATGAACTTCAAGCAAAATTTAGGAACATAAATAATATTTTCCCCAAAATTTTAAAAGTATCAGTTTCTTCCTTTCATCTATATGCCCTTAAATTTATATGAAACCAACTAAACTTTTTAACATTCCACATTAGCAACATGTCCACCACATATACAATTATTTGAACTCTAATTAGTAAATAGATGTAAAGGACAAAATTGACACCTTTTAAATTTCTTCTTAAAGAACAAAATTGCAACCTTTTTAAAATTTCGGATGAAGTTCAACTTGGACCATATTTTGGGAATGGAAAGTACATTTCATTTTGTTTTGTTTTCCTTGGTCATTTTTGGGAGCCCTTTTATAATGTATTCATGTTGGTTTTGTTTCTTTGTTTGTTTTTTTAACTTAAACTCAGAGTTGGACTTGAACTTCCAACTATTGAAGTTCGGTTTGAGCACCTAAATGTGGAGGCAGAAGTTTACATTGGAAGCAGAGCGTTACCTACAATATTCAACTTCTTTGTCAACATGTTAGAGGTAAATGAAGTTTGTAGATAGTTGTATCATCTAACTATGACTTTCATCTCTATATATAGTTATATACTCACTCTGAAATCTCTCTCCCATTCTCTTTCTCTAAGGGATTCTTAAATTATCTGCACATTCTTCCAAGTAGAAAGATAACTTTACCAATCCTTCGAGATGTTAGTGGCATCATCCAGCCTCAAAGGTGATTATATATAGTGTCAATAATATTAGATTACACTTTCCAAACGGCTCATCTTCCATCTTGTTCATCCAATTCTCGCAGAATGACATTGCTTTTAGGCCCCCCAAGCTCTGGAAAGACCACATTACTATTGGCTTTGGCTGGAAAACTCAGTAAAGATTTAAAGGTAAGGAAGTTAAATGTCAGATGAATTTACTTTATTTTGGGTAAAATTATCTGTATAAGAATTGTCGACCTCATTTTGAGTGTTCTACTTTATGTTCCATCAATCTAACTTGTCACAAGTCTTTTTTTTTTTTTTTCTTTTTATAATGATTTTTTTTTTTTGATAAGTAGATAGTGGGAGGGGGGAGGTGTGGTTCAGACCACACTCACATTGGACACTCCAAATGATGTTATAACCACTGAGCTATCACTTGAACCCCTAAAGTAGCCAAAATTAAAATGGAAACTGTAGTTTATGGAGTATAAAGTGGAACACCAAGAGTAGTAATGAGGACCGGATTTTAAAAATTATCTTATGATCTGATATGGTGATTAATGAACTTCAGTTTTCGGGAAGAGTTACGTACAATGGACATGGAATGGAAGAGTTTGTTCCACAGAGAACATCAGCCTATATAAGTCAACATGATCTTCACATAGGAGAAATGACAGTGAGAGAAACACTGACTTTTGCAGCAAGATGTCAAGGGGTTGGACAACGTTATGGTCAGTTTAAACACCCACAATTTTAAGATATTCTGTTTGGCCAAGGAGTTCCGAGGTTTTGAATTTAAAATTTCAAATTTTGAAAATTTTGCAGAGATATTGGCAGAATTATTAAGAAGAGAGAAGGCAGCAAATATTAAGCCAGATCCTGATATTGATATCTACATGAAGGTGACACAAAGAGATTGTCCTTGAATTAATTGTTGACAGTTCATAAATTTGCAGTAATTATTGGAAAGGGGTGAACAGAACAATCTTCATTAGCCATTACTAAAAAACTTGATAGCTTAAATTCTTCAGGCAGCAGCACTTGAAGGACTGGAGACCAGTATTGTTACCGATTATGTTATAAAGGTACCACCTTAAAATGCATCTAGGAGATATGCACAACAATGTGATTATCTGTACAATTTTAAACTTTCTGCTTTTATGACATTGTAGATTTTGGGGCTTGAAGTCTGCGCTGATACTATAGTGGGGGATGAAATGTTAAGAGGTATTTCTGGTGGACAGAAAAAACGACTCACAACAGGTAATACATAAAACAAAACGTTGCACACTCATGTTGCCTACTCAAATTGAAACCCGTAAATTGTGAAATGTACTTTAAGTTGATTCTTTGAAATTTCTGGTCAATATAAATATGATATAGGGGAGATGCTGGTTGGACCAGCAAGGGCATTGTTCATGGATGAGATATCCACTGGCTTGGACAGCTCAACAACTTTTCAGATTGTAAATTCACTCAAGCAATCCCTCCGTATTCTCAATGGAACTGCAGTCATCTCTCTTCTCCAACCACCTCCAGAAACTTATGAACTATTCGACGATATAATTCTTCTCTCAGATGGCCAAATTGTGTATCAAGGTCCCCGTGAAAGTGTGCTGGAGTTTTTTGAATATATGGGTTTCAAATGTCCCGAGAGGAAGGGAGTTGCCGACTTCTTACAAGAGGTACTTCTAGTTTTTTTTTTTTTTTTTATGTGCTGTAAAGTATTGGAAATTTTTTAAAAAGTTTTTCGTTTTTTGTGGGGCTGCAATAGGTGACATCAAGGAAAGACCAAGAGCAGTACTGGGCAAATAAAGATGAGCCTTACAGGTTTGTTAATGTGGACGAATTTGCCAAAGCATTTCACTCATTTGACATTGGCTGCAAACTTGGTGACAAGCTTGCTACTCCATTTAACAAGTCCAAAGGCCACCCTGCTGTTTTAACCACTAAGAAGTATGGTGTTAGCAAGAAAGAGTTATTGAGAGCTTGTGTTAGTAGAGAATTCTTGCTTATGAGGAGGAACTCATTTGTCTACATCTTCAAAATGAGCCAAGTGAGTATTTAATCATTTAAATTTTCAATTTTGAGTAAAATTGGGAGGAATTTAGTTTCAGTATATCTCAAAACTTGAATGAATTTGTAAAAATAATTTTTTTTTGAAGTTCATACTCCTCTTATCATAAAAAAAAACTGAAATTTTGTATAAACTTCCTCCATAATGGTACAAAATACAATTTAAGCATTCGACATTTAAGTGATTACTCCTTATTGTTCCTTTTATTTTCTTGCATTTTCAGCTCACTCTCATAGCTTTTATAATGATGACCTTATTTCTACGAACTGAGATGCATCGAGATACAGTGACAGATGGTGGTATCTATTTGGGTGCTCTCTTTTTTACGGCCCTTGTGGCTATGTTTAATGGAATTTCAGAGCTCAATATGGCCATCATGAAACTTCCTGTCTTTTACAAGCAAAGAGAACTTTTCTTCTATCCCTCGTGGGCTTACGCTATACCCACGTGGATCCTCAAGATTCCAATAAACCTTGTAGAATCTGCCATTTGGGTGGTGATGACTTATTATGTAATAGGCTTTGATCCAGACATTCGAAGGTGGAAAAAAAAAAATGAAAGCAGCATAATTTAAATTTAAGTTTACATTTTGGTTTCAGATTCTGACCAAAGCTCCTAATGGCAGGTTTTTCAAACAGTACTTTTTAATCCTGTGCATTAACCTGATGGCATCTGGACTTTTCCGATTAATGGCTGCATTAGGAAGGGATGTGATTGTCGCTAACACAGTTGGGTCATTCGCTCTCCTTGTAGTGCAGGTTTTAGGAGGATTCATTATATCTCGAGGTGAAGTAATAAAATAAATAGATCCTGGTAATAAGTTTTCTATTCTTGATGCCAATTGGATATAAATTCTAATTTTGTTTTCATTTTGCATCAGATAATGTGCCGAAATGGTGGTTGTGGGGTTATTGGATCTCCCCGCTGATGTATGGACAGAATGCTATAGCTGTGAATGAATTTCTAGGAAAGAGTTGGAGACATGTAAGCGTCCTTTTATAAATTTTTATGAAAGAAAAAAAAATTTAAGAAAAAAATTGGATAAAAGATTGATCAACAATTATGTGGAAATGTTTTTTATTATAGGTGGCTCCTAATTCCTCAGAACAATTAGGAGTTTTGGTCTTGAAGTCTCGTGGGATTTTTCCACAAGCGGATTGGTATTGGATTGGAGTAGGAGCTTTGATTGGATATATTTTTCTGTTCAACTTCCTTTTCACTTTGGCTCTACAGTATCTCAGTCGTAAGTTCTATCTTCATATTTTGTCAAGTTCCGAAATTGGACTTACCTTTCTGATAAATGGATTACTTTGCTGCAGCCTTTGGTAAGCCTCAGACAGTACTATCCAAAGAGGCCTTGACTGAGAGAAATGCTAATAGAGCTGGAGAGTTCATTGAGCTATCATCTAGAGGAAAGAGCTTCCCTGGTGGGTCATTATGCTCCCAGATTCATGCTCTGTCTCTAACTTGTATTTAAATTATAAATAATTACTGTGATAACAATACAGAACAAAGGGCTGAAGATCAAAGTGTATCATCCGGGTCATTATCTACGAGAGTAGGCGGAATTGATGAAGCCTATCAAAATGGGAAGAGAGGAATGGTTCTTCCTTTTGAACCCCTATCACTTGCTTTCGATGAAATCAGATATGCTGTAGACATGCCACAGGTTCCTTCTATTTTCAATTTAGATGCACCCTCAATGTACTTGGCAGGATATTTGTACTCAAATTCTCAAGTCATTACTACGTTTATAATCAGTGTTTTATTCATACATAATTTTGCTTTTACACTTGTCTTTTTCTCTTGAATTTCATAACCCTTTTCTACTTCAATGTATTGATTTTGTTGCTTCTCGTTATCCTATAAATCCCATCAACAACAAACTTGAATATGTCATTTCAAATTATTCTGAAACCAAAAAATATTTTCACTTTTGTTGACATACACGCAGGAAATGAAAACTCAAGGTATTCTTGAGGATAGGCTTGAACTACTAAAGGGTATAAGTGGAGCTTTCAGGCCAGGAGTCCTAACCGCTCTAATGGGTGTTAGTGGTGCTGGTAAGACCACTCTAATGGATGTCTTGGCAGGAAGGAAAACTACCGGATATATCCAGGGTAGCATCACAATATCAGGCTACCCAAAGAAGCAAGAAACATTTGCTCGCATATCTGGATATTGCGAACAAACTGATATCCATTCTCCACACGTTACAGTCTATGAATCTTTATTATATTCTGCGTGGCTTCGGTTAGCCCCTGAGGTTGATTCTATAACAAGAAGGGTACCATTTCTAAATTTTCTTCCTTTTCTTTTATTGAGGGCACATTGCAGTAACTTAAAAGTAACGACAGGCAAATGAGGGTTGTACATTCTGATTTGACACCTACTAGGGCAAAGTTGAACAAATTCAAGATTAAAAAAAACCAAAGAAATCTAATTTATGTTCAGTTATAATAGGATATTAGGCTAAAATTGTGGTTTTGAGCTGCAGATGTTCATCGAGGAAGTCATTGAGCTTGTGGAACTGACATCATTAAGGGAGGCACTTGTTGGATTGCCCAATGTGAGTGGCCTCTCAACTGAGCAGCGCAAGAGGCTGACAATTGCAGTTGAGCTTGTTGCTAACCCATCTATAATATTCATGGATGAGCCAACCTCTGGCCTTGATGCCAGGGCTGCAGCAATAGTAATGAGGACAGTGAGGAACACTGTTGACACAGGACGAACAGTGGTTTGCACCATACATCAGCCAAGCATTGATATTTTTGATACCTTTGATGAGGTTAGATACACACACATATCTGTATATATATGTTTGAGGGCCATCTCTAACGGAATGGCTCAATGTTGCATTTCAGCTACTTCTTTTGAAAGTGGGAGGGGAGCAAATACATGCAGGTCCATTAGGCGGCCACTCATCCCATCTGATTAAGTACTTTGAGGTTAGGCAAATAAACAATTGATATGTACATATCAACCCATTTTTGTGACATATATAGTTACCAAAATATTTGGATTTTGCTTCGTAAGGAAATCAACGGAGTTCCTAAAATTAGAGATGGATATAATCCTGCAACTTGGATGTTGGAGGTTACTTCAATAGCACAAGAAACAGCTCTTGGTGTTAATTTCACTGATGTGTACAAGAACTCAGAACTATATAGGTAAAGCTTTCGTTACAACCTTTGTTTCATCTATAGTCCAAAGAAACATTAGAAAAATTAAAGCATAACTTGAAACTTGATATATTTTCTCCCCAAGTTTAATATGATAATCCATCATGACATCTATATCTATATATATCTAAAAGCTGAAGCGTAGAGTTTAATGTTGCTACGCTCCTAATAAGTCACATCATCAACCTATTTTTTAATATTTTCTCTCTTTTTAAATTATTTTTCTCCTTATTAATTTGCTACTTTATAATTACACTTTCTCCAACATTTACTTACTTTTACTTTTTTATCTCCCCACTACTCTATACCTTAATCTTACAATTTCTCCATCCCTTCATCTTCCTTTTATTTCAACTCTTCTTCTCACCAATTTTTTTGCTATAAAAATTTGTTATTTTCTATTTCATTCAATCTAATGTTTAACTCTACTTTAGATTGATATGATTTGGTTATATTTTAATTTTTTTTTTATCTTTTTAATTTTTCATCTTTGTTTATTACATGTTATCCTATGAAATTACAGAATGATTTAATATTACTCTATTACATGGCATGAATTGGATAAATTTGGTGTTTACAACTATACATTTTCTTTTAAATATTCTTCTACTCATCTTCTTTTATATAATGTTGTTATTTGTCTCACATTCTCTTCCAAAAAAAGGTGATTGTTCTCTCTCTCTCTCTCTCTCTCTCTCTCTTATTAATTCTTTCTTGCAACTCTATTGTAGATTGATGATTTTTTTTTGTTTTTGTGTCTCTACTTTTGGATGATACATTTTGGTGGCGTGTTTTTTGAGTTATTTATCACATGTACTCTCTATCCCTCTTATAGTTGTAGAAAAAAAAAACCATAACATGACTTGGATAATTTTGGAAATTACAAAATGATTTAATGTTATTGTATTACATAGCATGACTTGGATAAATTTGGTATTTACAACTATACATTTTCTTTTAAATATTCTTCTACTCATTTTCTTTTATATAATTTTGTTATTTTTCTCACATTCTCTTCCAAAAAAAGGTGATTGTTCTCTTTCTCTCTCTCTCTCTCTATTATTAATTCTTTCTTGCAACTCTATTTTAGATTGATGAATTATTTTGTTTTATTTTTTTTTGTCTCTACTTTTGGATGATACACTTTGGTGGTGTGTTTTTTGAGTTATTTATCACATGTACTCTCTATCCCTCTTATAGTTTTGGTTTGAGTTAATTTTTAGATATTTTAGAAGTGAAATGATTATTTATTTGAATGTCTCTATAAATTATTTAAGTAATATCAATTGTAAATTTGTAATGAGATTTGATTATCATGATAATCTTCTTAAGAGAATGAGAAATTCAAATAATTAATTTTGGAACTTAAAAAATTTTAATTGTAGAAAAAAGAAAAAGAAAAACATAACACACTATACAAATGTTTGAATAATATAGATCACTTGAAAAAAGAATATTATTTCTATCTTTTATCTCAAAAAAAAAAAATGGAATAATATTAATCAAATGTACCTAAGTTTTTTATTAAAAAAAAAAACTCAAAATAATAGAATGATATATTTGTAGAGATGAAGATATGAAAAATAATTTTAGAAATAATATCTCCACTATGTTTTATAGAATAAATCATATATTATACCACGTTACAAAATAGTTGTATATTTTCACGCATTGCGTGGATCTATGATTAGTTTAAATAAATCACATGGCTATTAAATAAGTCACATAACTAAAAACACATGTACATTGTTACCTAGTGGGTTGAAGATTTTCTCATTAGAAATATTTTCCTCATAATCTTGTTGTATATGGGATTTCATATTTCACTATTAATGCTTAAAGGACAATGATTCAGGAGAAACAAAGCATTGATCAGGGAACTAAGTACACCCCCACTGGGTTCCAAAGATCTATTCTTCCCTACTCGTTATTCACAATCTTTCTTGGACCAATGCATCGCTTGCCTGTGGAAACAGCAGTGCTCTTACTGGCGAAACCCATCTTATAATGCTGTGAGACTTTTATTCACAACAATCATAGCTTTGTTGTTTGGGATGATATTTTGGGATCTTGGTTCCAAAAGGTATATCTATTGCAAATAACTTAAAACCCAAGGCATGAAAATTGAATCTAAAAATGTTATACCTCAAGAGTGACTAATATGTACTAAATTATTTTTGGGAATCACAGGACAAAGCAACAAGACCTGTTCAATGCAATGGGTTCTATGTACACTGCCGTTGTCTACATTGGGGTACAAAATGGCATGTCAGTGCAGCCAGTTGTGGCTACTGAGAGAACGGTCTTTTACAGAGAAAGAGCGGCCGGAATGTATTCAGCCCTGCCATATGCCATTGGACAGGTAAAATTTCTTGTTTTTGTATTAGACTTTCCTGTAGAAAATTGATCGATTTAACTTTCTACTTTTCATGTAGCAAAAAGTTGTGTTAGGGGGAAAAGGCGAAAAGCATTGTCCATTTGAATTGGATCTATATCATGGTTCAAATTAAATACTATAAATATAAATATATATCTAGTACCATGTCATTTAAAATTTTAAGTGAAGTGACACTTGGTAGACTATTGTATTTAGGAAATAAAATCACAACCATGAAATGGACTCTCTATGCATGGTACCTATTGTGTGTGGAAAGTTTCTTCCTGGAGACTTGAATCTTAGCCCTTGTTCCCCACAACCCACAAGCATTTACAAAAATTCAGAATCCTTATTAAGCTGGTATTTTGTGTATGTGTGTGTGTGTGTGTATATATATAGAGAGAGAGAGAGAGAGAGGATCTTCATTTGTCTTTAACACATTCCAAATTTTGAGTTAATTATTACAATTTACTATCCAATAATAAAGTCATATTTTGTGTAAAATTTAAAGTAAAATAAACGCAACAACAAGCCTTAATCCCAAATTTGGGGTCGGCTATGGATCCCCAATAGATAGGCTAGGGTCAGCCACATGTATTTTTTTTTTTTTTCCCTTCATTCTATTATTTGAAGTCATATTCCCTGTTAGATCCTTACTTGAAATATATATATATATATATATATATATTTTTTTTTTTTTTTTTTTTTATTACTTCTACTAATGTTATTTCCGGTCTTCCTTTACCCTTTTTAATGCCCTCAACTTAGAACAACTAACTCTTTCTTACCAATGCATTAATTGCTTTCCTCTACCATTTTTTGAGAGAGACTTTGTGCCACTATTGTAATCTCTCTATTGTTTTATTGTAATTTTCTCCTTTTCATTACTTGTGGACATAGGCATTTTGCCAAACCATAAAAAAATTTCTCTGTTTTGTGCTTATTAAATTAGTATTTTTCTTTTGCACAATAAATATTATATGAAATTGAAAATTTATAGGGAAATACCAATATTAGATGCTATTCATAAAGAATTTTAGAATTGATCTATCATGCATTCCAATGATATCTTACCCTCAAAAAAAAAAAAAAAAAAAAAAAAAAAAAAAAAAAAGCAAAGAGCAACATGTTTTGTGTTTTATTTTGTCTAGGCTGTCCTGATGAACACTTGAACTCATGGCAATGATCCTAACCAAGTCCCATTCTTTTGTAGGTTGTTATTGAGCTTCCATACATTTTTCTTCAAACTGTCATTTATGGGGTTATAGTATATGCCATGATGGCATTCGAATGGACAGTTATGAAGTTCTTATGGTATCTTTTCTTCATGTACTTCACCTTATTATACTTTACATTATATGGGATGATGACCGTGGCTCTTACTCCCAACCACCACATTGGGAGCATAGTTTCATCTGCCTTCTATGCAATATGGAACCTTTTCTCAGGATTCATTGTCCCCCAAACGGTAACTACTAATATTCTACACACATACATATACAGACTATGCACATTTGCATATTACATATACACACATAAAATGAAACCATTAGGATTAAACTTTCTTTCTATGACAGAGAATTCCAATATGGTGGAGATGGTACTATTGGGCTTGCCCTGTTGCTTGGACCTTGTATGGATTGTTTGCTTCACAATATGGAGATGTCAAGGACTTTCTTGAGTCTGGTGAAACTGTAGAAGATTTTGTAAGGAATTACTTCGGCTTTAGAAATGACTTTTTGGGCGTCGTTGCAGCAGTGATTGTTGGGATTCCAATGCTCTTTGGATTCATATTTGCCTTGTCTATCAAGGCCTTTAACTTTCAAAAGAAATGAATGGTTTTTTGTTAAAAAAAAATATATATATTAAACATCTGTTTGGGATGAGCCGAAAAATTCAACTTATCTACACTTTTAGCTTATTTTTATTACAATTTATAAGTCTCATTACACTTTTTGATACTATTCATGGGTCCTACTGTATTATTCAACTTATTTTTTAACCTATTTTCTACACTTTCAACAAAAAGTTTTTAATTTCAACTAAATAAACTATTTCCAAACGGACATCTTGCATTATTTTAAAATTTGATAATTAATTACTTCGCCTAAATTCAAACATTCTAGATGTGTCTATGAAAATATATACTAGGGTCCTGTCAAAATATCATTATTTGAAGATAGTCAATATAATCTTCCAATAGTAACATACATTCACTTCTGTTGATATCAGGATTGCCGGTTTGATCTACATGCGAATTAATGTAATATCAATATTGTATTTTATCTGCTCTTGTTTTGTGTGTCCAAAATTCCAATTTGAGCCTACAAATTGCAAAAATTACAATTTTGACCTTGCGATCAAGGAATGTGAAAAACAATTTAATTTACCCCGATCAAATACCAGACCAAATAATTTTATGTATCAAGAGTCCAAATGACCAAAATGCCCTATGTTGACCAAACTTTGACCAAGTTGACCGACAGTAAAACTAAATAAATAAAAATCATCCAATTGCTACATTTCATTATTTCATCTCAAAATTAATATTTTCTAACATTTTTCAAAAGTTTGACTAAGTCTGATCATAGTCAACCTGAGTTTGACCTTGATTTGACTGAAAATCTGAACCTTCAATTGGAAAAAATTTGAACCCATATTATAGATCTCTTGAATTACCTTTAAAACGACAGCTCGCATGCCCAAATCAGACTTAAAAAGATATCACAAAAACAATAAAAAAAAAAATGCTCAACACTTTCATTTTTAGATAAAAGTGTTCCAAAGCTTGATTGTAATTTAATCCTAATTGAATTGAATTGTAATTAAATGATCATGGATTGGCCCAAATAAGAAGTCGTTGGAAAAATCTTGTGATGAGTTTCAATTTGATAAGCTTGGATTGTTAAAATTTCCCTTGAATAAAAAATAATTGATCAAAATATCAAAATGGGAATTTCCAAATGAAATTTGAGTTTGATACCATCTTCCAAGGCATCAGGCTTGCTCAATTTGAAAATTAAAACCACAGAGTAGACATCTTTAAAAGTATACATGGTAAGTTTTCCAATAGTAACTTAATTGAGCCAAATAGAGGTCACAAAGCAATCACGCAAAAATAGGCAAAATCATAGAAACCAACAAAAAATTCAATTTTGCCTCTTTACACACAAATTCTTAACTGCTTATGAAAATTGGATTTGAAAATCTCTCTCTCTCTCTCTCTCTCTCTCTCTCTGTAGTGTACTTAGGGTGGGGTTTTCTTTTGATTCCAAAGCTAACAAGACTAATGGTGTTAGGGGATTTTTTGGTACATTTATGAAAGTTTGGAGTTAAAAATGCCCTATTGAAAAGACTAGGGATAACATGTCCCAAGGATAACTATGGGATTTATTATCTACCATCTCCTACTAATTTAATCACAATATAATGGAGAAAAAAGTTATAAAAATAATGGGGTTAATTTGATAGTAATTTGTTTGTAACAACCATTTGAATTGATAGGGTATAATAATATTTCTAATAAATTTTTTAACAACACAATTATAAATATAATTAATTATTTATTTTTATTAAAAATACACCAACAATAAGTTTCAAGTTTGTAAAAGATTATGCATAAGGGAAATTTGTATTTTTAGAAATATATTAGGTTTTAAAGTGTTTTTTGAAGTCCATTAATTTTTTTAAATTGTTACATGTACTAAGAAATAACTAGTATTGTCATTTTAGAGAGGAATAATTATTCTCCAATTTAATGAATAGTTATTCCTAAATAATAACTATTTCCTATAATAAAGATGTAACTGAATAACTACATAGCAATTACACATGAATAAAAATTCCATTACAAGAGCTATTATTGCATACCAAATATGTCCTAAATCATACTAACCATGAATCATGAAATCTGAGATTCAATCTCCGCTTACGCCAAAAAAACCAATTGGTGTCTTAGTTTGATGATAAAGAGCACAACACAATCATTATAAGTGGACGTCATAGGTTAAAACTCTATGAAAATATCATCTCAAAAAAAAAAATATTGGCCCCATTTATTAAAAAATAATTTGTTCCATTTTTGGTGTTCCAATTTATGCTCCACCAATTACAACTTATCACACATAATTTTTTATTTCCTTATAAACTTGTCAAAGTTTTTTTAAAAAATTTAAAACACATGGTAAGCTATAATTGGTGGAACATAAAGTATAACACCAAAAGTTAGGCATGGGATTCATATTCATGCAATGAGTGATGTAAGAGGGAATAGAAATAATTTGTCTGAAGGTGTATGTGTTCCATTTTATTTTCCATCAACTACATTATGCTATTCTAAATAAAAATAAAAATAAAAAGATAAAATTGCATTATGCATGTAATCACTTTTCCTTGTTTTAGGGAAAAAAGATTAGACACATCAATAGTGCAATTGATGGAGTATAAAGTGAAATATTCTTGCCAAGAACTTTGAAGGCATGTACCTTAGTAGTATTGCCATGTGCCAACGGGCAGCTCCACATTTATGTCAAGGTGGTCACAGAACCACCCTAACTTGCAAAAGTATACACACACACCAACCTTGACTTGCAAAAGTATACACACACACTCACTTGCCAAAAAAAAAAAAAAACTAAACTAACATATTTTTACCATACTTATAAAAATGTTGAACATTCTGACTTGATACTCACAAAAATTTGGGTTTAACAAAAATAAGAGTAATACTACATTCCCAACATTTTCACAATAATTTCACAACAAATCTTTTGTGGTAAGCTATTACTAATTCTAATTTGGGCCCAATTCTAACATCAATTATTTACCTACCAATAACAATTGTCACATAAGATTTATTGTGAAAATATTGTAGACATAGTATAACTCCAAAAATAATTCTAGCCCCCAAAGTATAATCCTTGACCCCTTAAACCAAAAAAGAAAAAGAAAAAGAGGACTTAAATAACAAAAATAAAAATTAGCTCAAATAACAACAAAAATAACCCAAATAAAAATAAGATTAGACCAAATAGCAAGTGAACAAATTATTCAACAAAAAGCCTATTCAAAACAAAAATAAAATAAAAATTACTAATTATTCAAATTTATAACTCGTTCAGCCCATTACATAAAAATAAGCTCTAATTTCACTTTCCCTTAAAATACGACATCAAGAGAAATATTTTGGTCTTGAATTCTCCTTGGTGTTGTCGGGAGTTATCTTATCTTTGGCTTTGCAGTCGCAATAATTTTTCTCTTCTTAATGATTTTGTATAATATAATTTTCTTAGTGACCATCCTTAAAAAAATTCCTACAGCCGCCATTGCCCACAATTTATTTTTCTCTTTATATCATGTGACACAATATTAACACATTAAAATAATTAACATATTTGTTTTAAATGAAGATCTATTGTCAAAGTTTCAAAAAAATAATAATAATAGTCATGTTTAAAATTATTCTACCAAAAGTTTTTAATCATTTAAATAAACTTTCATAATTTATTTTATATTATTGTGAGAATTTAATGTAGCATAATGTAAGAATTACAAGTTGTAAGACATAATTTCACTATATAACTCATCATAAGTACATTAAAATTATTATTGGTATTATTAAAATAAAAATTCTATTACCAGAGTTGTAAAAAAATAAAAATACTTTTCTAATGGATACAATTGAAAGTATGATGTAATTTTAGATTCCATGATCCAATGGTCGATAAGATTTAGTTTTGTAAATCTAGATGATCACTTGTTATAATTCTTATCAAACATGCATAGAGGTCTTTCTAGAAAAAAAAGAAAAAGAAAAGGAAATTCTAAATACGTCCCTAAATCATCGAAACAACTACACTAAACTTGCATCATTTCTTTTTTTGAGAATAAAACTCTCATTTAAAGAAAAAGTCAACCATGATTGGTTAAAAAAACCAGCATGGAAGTGTGGGGAACATCCTCTATTCACACCGATAATCTTCTAACACGTCTAGCATACTTAGCTGGTTTGTGAGCTACAATATTTCCTAATCTAAAGGCATGGGAATAATAAATATTGTTGGAGGCAATTGTAGAGGATTTTGTTGAGGCAAGGAAATGACCAAATTAAGCGAAGTCGTTATTGTCCTGGTTCTTATTTGGCTTTATTTTCTTAAATAGGAGAAATTATAAGATCTACATGGTGGACAAGTGATGTGGTCCACCATTCCATTAAAAAACTTTCACCTGTTTAAAATTGTTAGTTAGAAAAAAATTTTAAACAGAAATTAATTACTAACTCAGCAATTTTAAACAAGTGGAAGTTTTTTCGTGGAATAGTGGACAAGTGACGTGGTCTGGACTCTATAATTTCTCCTTAAACAGAGACACAACTCATTTTTATTTCAATCTGCCTATATATAAATTAAAGACTTCTTCTAGACTTCTGGTACCTCTTTATTTGACTAACTACATGTTATTTCTACATTGGCCTATCCTTTTTTCTTCACCAATAAGTCAGTCACATAAAAAATTGTGGCAAAGCCGCAAAAGTTATGCATTTTGTTGTGGTACTAGTTTTCATATAAATTAAAACATCTGATAAATATTATTACTAAATTTTCTCATGCTTATAAAACCTTTTCTATCGTATTGTGCAAGTTTTCACCCCTCTCTAAGTTCATCTGAGATTCCTGTTCTCCTCTATCTTCTGTTGCAGAAAAGCTTACAATTTGGTATGTTCACAAACATGTGCTACTTTCATATCTTTTTTTTTTTTTTTTTTTATAAAGTATTTATCTCAAAAATTCGTGTACACATAATTTCTTTTTCTATTTTCATCTAAAACTTCAATTGCAATCAAGATTTAATAGTTTGTTTTGATTTGTGCAATCAAAAAGTTTGAAGACATAAGTTGTCAGAGAACCCCACCTCCCTCTCGCTCATTATCTACATAAAAAACAAAAACAAATAAAATAATAAAAAATTTGTCAGAGGCATAATTACATGTTGGTCTTGATACGAAATCCACCACGATAAGTGCAAAATCTACATTTTTTTTTGCTGAATAAGTGCAAAATCTACATTGACCTCATAGTAGATCCTCATACTTGCAGAAGCCTAGTGCATTGGATGGTGCAGACATGTGACCAATTTTGGACATGTGTTCATATCATATCATATCCAATACACTAAAATACTAGATACAAACCAAATCTCTCTTTCTTTTTTTTTCTTTTTTTTGGTGGAGAGGGAGGATAATCACTGCTTGAGTAAAGTGTTTCTTTTGAGATAGCATAACGATTTCGCAAATGGCCCAACCTGACCCAAATGGGACAAGTTTTACCCGCCCCATTAGGGGAGCGGGCCAAGTTTTTCTCTATGCCTCATAAGTTATGGTTGGTCGGGCATGGGTGTTACCCAAATGGATGAGTTGGTTGGTTGTAATTAGTGTATAATAAAATTTATTTCAATAATGAATTCATATTAATGTGATATTGCACCTATCATAAAATGAGAATACAAAATTTAAAAGGAATTCTTTTAAATTATTATTATTATTTTTGAGAATACTAAATATTTTTGACATACACACGGGGAGAAGGAAGAAGATTTTTAAAGAAACTTATAGTGATGTATATCTAAAAGGACCTTCTTTTAAATTATTCTAAATATTAATGATAATGATGTAAACATTTTTTCTTATGGCTTACATCACATACTTTAATTTATAAGTACAATGAAATCTAATGATAATCTAACAAGAACAATGAATGAATATGGTATGATTAAAGCAATCCTAAATCAAATAATTCTAATTAAAACATTATTAAAAACCCATGGGGCAGTGGTTAGAAATTGGTATAAATGAAGAATATACTAACATATTTTTTAAAAATTTATTATAACCATTTATATAAATAGATTTTATTTTTTCAAGTAGATTAAGAATATATATACATCATAAACATTTTAACTTTAATATGATTAGTTTTAAAATCATATTTTATTTTGAGAATAATTTCCTTATAATTTTTTGATATTTATTCTTTTTAAATGTAGAGTAATTCGATTCCATTCATAATGGATATATAAGTGAAGCTAGTAATCTACAACACTGCACATACGAGGAATGTAAACAGTTAACAGACAATAAAACAAAAGAGAAGCTAAACTTTGATACTTAACGTAAGTTGATGAATTTTACCTGAAAACTTTGGTAGAAAATAATTTTTGTTCCTCTGATTCAGTGGGTTCTCCTCTGTAGAGGAAACAGAGCAATGGAAGTGTTTTTGAGTTCTGCTCGAGAGGAAGTAGGCGAAAAATCTCTGAAATGGGCTGCTATACAGAGACTGCCGACAGGGCATCGTCTTAGAAGAGGTATATTAACTGCAGAAAATGGAGAAGCAAAAGAAGTTGATATTCGAAGTCTTGATGAGCAACAATTAAAGAACTTGTTGGGCAAGCTTTTGAACCAGGACGAAGATAATGAGAAGTTCTTGATGAAGCTCAAGGACCGCTTTGTTCAGTACGTATACAAGCTCGTGAGGAATTAATGTTTATTACAAATTTACACACATCTATGATTATGAATGACAAGATTGGCTTTAAAACTGATCTGGGTCCTTCTTTGTATCTAGAGTTGGGATTGAATTTCCAAAAATTGAAGTCCGGATGGAAGGACTAAATGTAGATGCCGAAGCTTGTATTGGAAGCAGAGCCAGTACTCTTTGTATTGGAAGCTTGTATGCCGAAGCAGAGCTTCACTATAAATTTCTTTGAGGTATTCTTCTCCAACCCAGGACTCAGAGCCAGTACTCTTCTGGAGAACTCATCTTGTACTTTTTCTCTTTTCTCTCTAGGAATTGTTGAATTCTTGTCATATAATTAAAGGCAAAAAGAAACCATTTTCAATTCTTCATGATGTCAGTGGAATAATCAAGCCTGGCAGGTAAAAAATTGTATATATTCTCTTTAAAACATTCATTATAGGCTGTGTCATATGATTGATATCTAATTGATGATCAATTTTACAGGACGACACTTCTTTTAGGCCCCCCAGGCTCAGGGAAGACCACATTGCTATTGGCTATGGCTGGAAGACTTAGTTCTGATGTCAAAGTAATGAACTTTAATACAGTTCATTTGTTGACTATGCTTTCCTACATTTTGTTGCGTTATAATCTAATTTGAGTCTTAAAAAAAACTTTCAGCTTTCAGGGAGAGTTACATATAATGGCCATGGAATGGATGATTTTATCCCACAAAGGACATCAGCTTATATAAGTCAACATGATGAACATATAGGAGAAATGACAGTGAGAGAAACATTGGCCTTCTCGGCTAGATGTCAAGGGGTTGGGCCCCGTTATGGTCAGTCAAAACTTCCAACAATTTTATATATATATATATATATATATATATATATATATATTGCTGTTTAGTCTGTAGCAAGTTTGAATCCATTGATATTTATGGGATGAGTTTGCAGAAATGTTGGCAGAGTTGTCCAGAAGAGAAAAGGAGGCAAACATTAAGCCAGATTCTGATATTGATATTTTTTTGAAGGTCAGAAAAGTAGATTCACAGAGACCTGGTTTTACATTGATGGAAAAAAAAAATTGGATTGAAAGAACTGCATGTGAATTTTCTTTTTCTCTTTCAAATGTGCCACTAGCCCACTAATAGTAGTCACTGTATAACACACACTGATTTAATTATTATTTTTAATGTTAAACAATATAATAACCCCCACAAATCTGCTAACACTTGTTATTATTCCTTGTTTTTTCAATACTACAGTCTATTTCACTGGAAGGGCAGGAAGCAAATGTTCTGACTGATTATGTAATCAAAGTATAAACTCCGACCCAAGTTATAGAAAATGTTTTCATTATTGCACTGAAAAAGATCTTGTGAATCTATGTTCTTTCTCAGTTATGCTCTTTTAACTTTGCAGATTTTGGGATTGGAAATCTGTGCTGACATTATGATAGGGGATGAAATGCGCAGAGGTATCTCTGGTGGACAAAGAAAGCGAGTGACAGTAGGTAAGAGCACATTGGAACACTATGCACATGCAGACACATATTTCTTCATACAAAGATAGATACAACTAAAAGCTTGTTCACTAAATTGATTTCTGAAACTTCAAAGAGTTCTTAGCAGTAATATATGATTGTGCACCAAATTCAAATTTGTGACTTAAGTGCATCAGTGAGTTTTGGTAAGTCCAATAAAATATGATATAGGGGAGATGCTGGTTGGACCAGCAAGGGCGCTTTTCATGGATGAGATATCAACTGGCTTAGACAGCTCGACAACTTTTCAGATTGTGAATTCAATCAGACAGGCAATTGACATTCTTGAAGGGACAGCCGTGATCTCTCTCCTCCAGCCAGCACCAGAAACGTATGAACTATTTGAGGACATAATTCTCCTATCAGACGGGGCAAGTGGTGTATCAAGGTCCCCGTGAAAATGCACTGGAGTTTTTTGAATCTATGGGCTTCAAATGTCCAGAGAGAAAAGGAGAAGCAGACTTCTTACAAGAAGTACTACTACCTCTCAACTCATCTGTTTTCTCATCATATATGTTTCTGTAATTTATATTTCACTGCACTAAATTTCAATCTTCTGCTATTTTATAGGTGACATCAAGGAAAGATCAAGAACAGTATTGGGCTAATAAAGACATACCTTATGCTTACGTTACTGTCAAGGAATTTGCTGATGCATTTAAGTCATTTCATATTGGTCAGAAACTAGGTGACGAGCTTGCCATTCCATTTGACAAGGCTAAGAACCACCCTGCCGCTTTGACAACTACGAAGTACGGTGTTGGGAAGAAGGAACTGCTAAAAGCTTGCATATCAAGAGAGTTATTGCTGGTGCAGAGAAGCTCAGCCTTCTATATTTTCAAAATGGTTCAGGTAAGTAGCAGGATAAGAATATAATGGACATACTACGGTACAGATATGTGTGTTGCAAGGTTTAATAAGTTTTTTTTTTTTTTTTTTTTTTTTTTTTTCAGCTTATTTTTATGGCTCTGTTGATGATGTCACTATATGTACAAACTAAGAAGCATCGACATACTACAATGGGGGCTCAAATTGTTATGGGTGCCCTGTTCTTTACAATGGCCACAATAATGTTTAACGGATTCGCAGAGCTTGCCCTGACCATCTTGAAACTTCCTGTCTTTTACAAGCATAGGGACCTTCTCTTTTTTCCACCATGGTCATATGCACTACCCATATGGGTCCTCAAGATTCCAATCACAATTGTAGAAGCAGCCATTTGGGTGTCGATGACTTATTATGTTGTAGGCTTTGAAGAAGACTTCACACGGTAGGTAATAAACCTTTTTTTTTTTTTCAAGTTTGCTCTTTACATTTTGGATTCCAAAATATAATGAAGGACCCTATGGCAGGTTTCTCAAACAATTCCTTCTACTTTTTTGCGTCACCCAAATGGCTTCTGGACTGTTTCGATTTATCGCAGCACTAGGAAGGAATATGATTATCGCAAACACGTTTGGATCTTTTGGGTTGCTTCTACTTATTGTTCTGGGTGGATTTGTTCTGTCAAAAAGTAATTTTTAAATTACATGAACTTAATATAAGTCACTTTAGTTTCTCAAGCTTCCTCATTGCCATGTAATTTATATTTGTATTCTTTTTGCCACAGATGAAATTAAAAAATGGTGGGAATGGGGTTACTGGGTCTCACCTGTGATGTATGGCCAGAATGCCATAGCAGTGAATGAATTCTTAGGGAAGAGTTGGAAGCGTGTAAGTATCACTTTCTCAAGTTTGGAAAATGAAAAAGGAATTGGGTTGACCTTTAAACAATATCAACTAATTAGTGAGGATATATATATTTGTTATAGGCTCTTCCTAATACCACAGAACCACTTGGACTTTTGGTCTTGAAGTCTCATGGACTATTCCGAGAAGAACATTGGTTTTGGATTGGAGTAGGAGCTTCAATTGGATTTGTTTTTCTATTCAATTTTCTTTTCACATTGGCTCTAACTTATCTCAACCGTAAGTTCCCCTCATGTTCATCTTCGTATTAAATTAATGCATCTTTGGCTTGAAGTTTTGACAAAACAATTTTCTGTTATAGCTTTTGGAAAGCCTCAGGCAGTTATATCAGAAGAAACGCTAGTTGAAAAACATAGTGACGGAAAAGAAAACCCAGTTGAAAAACATTGGGACAGAAAGAAAAGGACATTGAACTATCACACAATGAAAAGACCTCATCTGGTAGGTTAGAAAGAGGAGCTGACATTCAAAGAAGTGTATCATCAGAATCATCATTAGCAGCAAGAAGCAGAAGGAATTTATTTAATCAGAACAAGAAACAAGGAATGGTTCTTCCATTCGAACCGCTTTCTATCACCTTTGATGACATTAGCTATGCAGTGGACATGCCTCAGGTAAGCAACTTCATCATTCTTCTACTACATCTAACAATCATGGCTTAATTTACTACAGTTATTAGCTTTTAAATTCTTAAAACTCTAATGGTACCAGCTTAAATTCTATTCATCCTGGGTGTATTGCTATGCTTGCAGGAAATGAAATCTGAAGGTGTGACAGAAAATCGACTAACACTTCTCAAGGGTTTGAGTGGTGCTTTCAGGCCAGGAGTCCTCACAGCTCTAATGGGTGTTAGTGGCGCTGGGAAGTCAACTCTAATGGATGTTTTGGCTGGGAGGAAAACTGGTGGGTACATCGAAGGAAGCATCATGATATCTGGATACCCAAAGAAGCAGGAAACTTTTGCTCGCATAGCAGGTTACTGTGAGCAAAATGACATCCACTCTCCTCACATTACGGTGTACGAGTCACTGTTTTACTCTGCATGGCTTCGTCTAGCTCCTGAAGTTGATATCACAACCAAAAAGGTAATGTATTTAAAATCCATTTTAGAGTCCATTTACAACTTGCTTGTACTACAAGCCTATTACTTGTATAGTACACGTTGTCTACCTATATAAAAGTACAGTCCTTTTACAATCCATATGGTATATATTTTGTTAAATGGAGGGAGGTTCCACAAGGCAAATTGGGTGTGGGTGCTTTTTCCCAATTTATGAGAGCATTATACTTTACACTTTTGGCTAAAATGAGAACTCTCTTAATTCACAAGGCATTGGGGCTTTACTCATCCAAGAATATCCAAGTAAATAGGGCCATAATGGAAAATATACTTGGAGAGTTCTAGTGAAATAGGAATGACCATCACTCATCATTTTCAACATTTCAATGCATACCTATTTAGCTTCTATCTTGTTGTGGCTTGTCCATCTTGGTAGTTCACACATGCTGAAATACCCATATAATATGAGGCCAAAGGAGACAAAATTTTCAAATTCTTTTCTAACAAGTTGAATGTGTTCACTGTAATGGTTTGCAGAAGTTTGTTGAGGAGGTCATGGACCTTGTGGAGCTGACCTCAATAAGGGAATCAATTGTTGGATTGCCTAACGTTAATGGTCTCTCAACTGAGCAGCGCAAGAGGCTGACGATTGCAACTGAGCTTGTTGCGAACCCATCTATAATATTCATGGATGAGCCAACCTCAGGTCTTGATGCCAGGGCAGCAGCAATAGTGATGAGAACAGTGAGGAACACAGTAGACACTGGAAGAACTGTGGTGTGCACTATCCACCAGCCAAGCATTGATATATTTGATGCCTTTGATGAGGTATTGATCTCTCCAAGGTTGAGGAACAAAATAGTGTCATGGTTTCTACATTTCATACAAGAATTAGACACTTATGTATACATTTGCAGCTATATCTTTTGAAAAGTGGAGGACAAGAAATATATGTCGGCCCAATAGGCCACCGTGCTTCACATTTGATCAGTTACTTTGAGGTGAGGCTAATTACTAGATGCTAAGAATTATTAACATATTATTTGAAATACATTTTCTCTATTTGAAGCCATACTAACATAGATGACATTATGCTTTCTCCAGGGAATCCGGGGAGTTAAAAAAATTAGAGATGGAATTAACCCAGCCACATGGATGTTAGAAGTGACTAATGCAGCACAAGAAGCAGTTCTGGGTGTTAATTTTTCTGATGTATACAATAATTCAGAACTATACAGGTGATCTCATGTAAACTATACACCGAAAAATAAAACAAAACAAAACAAACTTAGAAAGAACTTCAACAAGATTCCCTGTGGTTTTTATCAAAGCTGATCATAATCTTCTTTCTCTTTCGTGGGCCTTAATCACATCGATTCAAAATCCATTTAATTTATGTTCTTTAAATACTTTCAGGATATTCATGTGACAAAGAAGGTAAAATTTCCCAAAGAATAATGTCAGAGGGTTTCTAGAATGGACTAAATGAAAAAAAGAAAAATGTTCATTAGTTTGTAATTTTCCTCATTGATAATTAAGACTGGTGTGTATTAACACCGTAAGGTCAATAATTCAGGAGAAACAAAGTCATGGTCAAAGAACTCAGTAAACCTCAGCCAATGTCAAAAGATCTGCACTTTGCTACTCAATTCTCGCAATCATTTTGGACCCAGTGTAAGGCTTGCCTATGGAAACAGCACTGGTCTTATTGGCGAAATCCACAGTACAATGCAGTAAGGCTATTATTCTCGATTTTCATAGCTTTAATATTTGGATCAATGTTCTGGGACCTTGGCCCCAAAAGGTAATTAATTGAGGAAAGTCAAATAGGTTAAATTCTGTAGATTTAACAGTTTCCTTTTTTTGTTATTAATATGATAAGATTCTTTGGAACTGCAGGATAAGGCAGCAAGAAATTTTCAATTCAGTAGGTTCCATGTATGTTGCTTCTCTATTTATTGGGATTCAGAATGCTGCATTGGTGCAGCCAGTAGTGGCTGTTGAGAGAACAGTTTTCTACCGAGAAAGAGCAGCTGGAATGTATTCTGCTTTACCATATGCCATTGCACAGGTAGAGGATGCTTATATTTTAGCAAGAGCAAACCTATTACATGGTTTGTTAATCTTTTTTGCAATTGCAATAAATTATTGATTTTGGCATTAATTTTGGTGGAAGATTATTCAAAGTTTTTAAGTATATTTGTATGTATGTATGTAAGTACAAAGAGAGAAAAAAAGATAGAGATGGCAGTTGTTAAGCCTAAAGATGTACATTAACATACCCTATTGAGGTGTGATATAATTGCTTCAGGATGCCTAAGTACATGATCTAATAGGTCCTTCGACAAGAATACAGGAAATAGAATAACAAAAATGATCTAACAATGAGTTTGAGGTAATAACAATTGGCTTTATGATTAGATGATCATAAATGTTAATATTTTACTAGAGAAAATTTGGAATATTTTCATGAAGTTTGGTTATTTAAGCAAGATATAAATCATAACAGCTCCTCCAACTAAAGATTCTACTGTTTCATCTGCAGATTACGATTGAGATCCCATACATTTTCATTCAGGCTGTCATATATGCAACGATAGTATATTTCATGATTGGATTTGAGACCACAGCTTCAAAGTTCTTTTTGAATCTCTTCTTCATGTACTTCACCTTCTTATATTTCACATTCTTTGGAATGTTGACAGTATCCATCACTCCAAACTATAGCATAGCTGCTGTAGTTGCTGTTTTCTTCTATGCATTGTGGAACCTCTTCTCAGGATTCCTAATTCCACGATCAGTAAGTATAAGTGGACCCTATCCATTCCACGCATCTACAAGGCAATGTCATATGGATATCTAAAGGCTTATTGTTTTTGCAGTTTATGCCTGTTTGGTGGATATGGTTCTATTGGGCATGTCCTTTCGCTTGGACATTGTATGGATTGATTTGTGCACAGTTTGGAGACAGCAAAGACAGGCTTGATACTGGCCTAACAGTAGAAGAACTTATGAAGAGTTATTTTGGTTTTAAAACTGACTTCCTAGGAGTGGTTTCAATTGTGATTATAGGAATCACATTGCTTTTTGGAGTCGGCTTTGCCTTTGCAATAAAGGTTTTAAACTTCCAGAGAAGATGATGAATGTGTTTACATCATTTTGTGGTCATAATTTATCAGAATTTCATGGATACTATATGCATGTACTTTTTTTAATTGAATAAAAATGTGCAAGTTTGATAGTTCTTTTCTTATAGTAAGTTCTTTTCTTTTTCTTTTTCTTTTTTTTTTTCCTTTTTTGGCTAAATATTCTTATATATAATAATAAGTAAATAATTTGAAAATAAGTATTATGAATCCTAAAATTTATTATTACTAGTCGCAGACCCACGCGATGCATAAGAATAAACAATTATTTTGTATTGTAATATAAGTTATAATTTTTTCTCAAAAGTTTTTTGAAGATAATTTGTTCTCCCTGAAAATTAAACAATTTCTTTTTGGTGCACTTAGTCAATTTCGATTCCCCTTCGATCCATTTTAGACTAATTGAGCCTTAAACTGATTCTTTTTATAGGTTTTCTTTTCAAGTTTTGCTCAAACATTCTTTTTTTTTTTTCTTTCATTTTTTGGGTTTAAAAGTATGAAATTTTATTATATTTGGGCTAAACTCTTTAGTTTTGAGTTTAAAATACAAAGAAAAATACTAAAATATACATTAGAAATTAAAAATATGAGCTCTAAAAATGCAATAAAAATGATAAATATTCAAAAGTCTTATTCGGTCCATTCTGTCATCTTCAGTCCAATTTGGTCCTATTTAGTCCATTCTATCCACCAAAGTTCTATTCGGTCAAATTCCTCCCATTCAGTCCATTTCCGTCTAATTCGGTCCATTCATCACACATTGTACCTATTCGGTCCACATTAGTCCTATTTTGTCCACTTCGATCTAATTCGGTCTATTCAGTTCACATTAACCCTATTCGGTCCATATTGGTCCTATTCTGTCCACTTTGGTCCTATTCGGTTCATTATGTCTACTTTGGGTCTATTTTCTTTTATTCGGTCCACATTAGTCCTATTCTGTCCATTCTATCCATTTTGATCCAATTCAGTCCTATTCAGGCTATTCGGTCCACTTTGGTTTTATTCGGTCCATTTTGTCTACTTTGGTTCTATTCGGTCCATCCTATTATGTCCACATTGCTCCTATTAGGTCTCCTTCAGTCTAGTCTATCCACTTTGGCTATTCGGTCCACTTCAGTCCTATTCAGTTCACTTTGTTCCATTTGGTCCAATTCGGTCCATTCAGATCACTTCAATTCATTTTGGTCCACTTCGATTTATTTTTGTGCACTTACATAATGTGAAAAGACATGTTTGGGTTGAAAGCATCTATAAAAAAAAATCTCAAACTCGTAATATCTAAAATCTTAAGCACAACATTTATTATTACTATGCTTTTGTTGAACTACATTAATGTAACATTTCAGTCTACTTTGATACGATTAAATTTAAGTGAAAGTCTTTTTAAACATAAAGACTATGAATAGACAAGTGTAATCTTTAGGGTAGTTATTCATTTGTTTTGATGTAAAATAAACAAATAAATATATACATATGTACATTTGTTTGTATAATTCTTATTTAAATAAATTATTCAAATTATTTATTCCTTTAATAGAAATTATCGTGATAATCAAAACTTATATCAAACTTATACTAAATATGTACAAAAACAAAACGTATGAACTCATAATAGAGTACTTTAAGTTGGACACTCTTGTTGCCTACTCAAATTGAAATCCATAAATTGTGATATGTACTTTAAGTTGATTCTTTGACCAGCAAGGGCATTGTTCATGGATGAGATATCCACTAGCTTGGACAGCTCAACAACTTTTCAGATTGTAAATTCATTCGAGCAATCCGTCCGTATTCTCAATGGAACTGCCGTCATCTCTCTTCTCCAAACACCTCCAGAAACTTATGAACTATTCGATGATATAATTCTTCTCTCAGATGGCCGAATTGCTGGAGTTTTTTAAAAATGTTTTTGTGTCTTTGTTTTTGGTGGGGTTGCAATAGCTGACATCAAGGAAAGACCAAGAGCAGTACTGGGCAAACAAAGATAAGCCTTACAGGTTTGTCAATGAAGCCCAACTCCGCAGTAGGGCCGTTAAATTTGCTACGGAGCTGGGCTTCATTGACTCTGGAAATTGAGGGAGGGTGACAATTCTACAGTCATGAACTCTACTTTCTCCACTTGTTCTCTGTGTTCTCGTGTCTTGGCCATGTTCTTGCTGATATCTAGGCACTTATTGCCACTCTCCATTGGCTCTCAGTCTCTAGTATTCGCAGTGATGCCAACTCTGTGGATCATGCTTTAACTCGTTATGCTAGACAATTTTTTTTTTTTTTTTTTTTGATATTTTTTTGGATTGAGAACTCTCCTCCCCTGCTGTGGAGGCTTTGTACTTCGATTTGGCTTATTTATAATTATAAATGATAATTTGGTTTGGTTTCTTTAAAAAAAAAAAAATTTCTAGATGTATCTATGAAAATATATACTGGGGTCCTTGTCAAAATCTCATTATTTGAAGATAGTCAATTGAATCTTCCAATAATAACATACATTCATTTAAGTTGATATCAAGGTTGTTGGTTTGATCTTCTTGTGGAAGGCAATGTCAATATTGTATTTTGTTTTGTGTCAAAAATCCCAATTTGAGCGTACAAATTGCAAAAATTAAAATTTTGACCTTGAGATCAAGGAAATGCGAAAAACAATTTAATTTACCTTGATCAATTGTCAAATCATCTAATTTTAGGTATCAAGAGTTCAAATGACCAAAATGTCCTATGTTAACCAAACTTTGACTGAGTTGACCAACAATTAAAAAAAAAAAATCATCTAATTGCTACATTTTGTTATTTCATATCAAAATCAATATTTTCAAGCATTTTTCAAAAGTTGGACAAAGTTTGATCATCGTCAACTCGAGTTAGACCTTGATTTGACCGAAAATATGAACCTTCAATTGGAACAAATTTGAACCCATATTGTGAATTTTTTAAATTACCTTTAAAATGACAACTTGCAGGCTCAAATCAGACTTAAAACAAGCAAGATATCACAAAAACAATGAAAAAGTGCTCAAACTCTTATCAGTTTTTAGATAAAAGTATTACAAAGCTTGATTGTAATTGAATTGAATTAAATTATAATCATGGATTGACCCAAATAAGGAGTCATTGGAAAAATCTTGTGATGAGTTTCAATTTGATAAGTTTGGATTGTTAAAATTTCCCTTGATACCATCTTCTAAAGCATCAAACTTGCTAAATTTGAAAATTGAAGCCACAAAGTGGCCATTTTTAAAGTATACATTGTAAGTTTTCCAATGATAACTTAATTGAGTCAAACAGCGGTCAAAAAGTTCAAAGTACAATCATGCAAAAAAAAAAAGGCAAAATCATAGAAACCCACAAAAAAATTCAGTTTGGCCCTCACTTTACACACTAATTCTTAACTGCTCATGAAAATTGGGTTTGAAAATCTCTCAAGTGTACTTAGGGTGGGGTTTTCTTTTATTTCCACGACTAACAAGATTAATGGTGTTCTGGGGGATTTATTTGGTGGATTTTTTGGTATATATCTGAAAGTCAGATGCCCCATTGAAAAAGTCTAGGGATAATATGTCCCAAGGATAACTATGAGATTTATTATACACTTTCCCCTAGTAATTTAATCACAATATAATGGAAAAATAAATTATAAAAATAATGGGGGTTAATGTGATATTAATTTTTTTGTAACAGCCATTTGAGTTAATAGGGTATAATAATATTTCTAATAAATTTTTTAACAACAAAACTATAAATATAAATAAATATTTATTTATTTTTAGGGTAAATTATAAAATACACCCTAAGGTTTGAGGTTATTTAAATTTTACATCCTAAAATTTAAAAAATTATCTATTAATTTAAGCTGTGCTGACGTGGTTTTTTTTTTTTTTTTAATCCTCACCAAGTCAGCCCGACAAATCCACATAGTTTGAAAGAAAGCAAAAGGCTCTCCAGCCAGCTTTCAAAACGGAGTCGTATCGCCCGAAAGCAAACAAAAAAGCAAAGAAAACAAATAAAAAGTGAGACTTGGGCAAAGCAGAGAAAACTCAGGTAGCAAAAGAGGGACCAACAATTGTTTTTGGGGCAGTTGTTGATGCACATGACCACAACGAAGATAGCAACACTGGCCACCACAAACATAGGGAATCAACCATGGGTTCATTGGGTCCTTTCAGCCGGTAAAGGTTCCTGGGGTTCCTTCTTGGGGTTTTTGACTCGTTGATTTGGGAATTGAGTTGCTTCCAAAACAGTGTCAGAATAAAATAATGGATTTTGTGTTTTGATTTTGGGCGAAACTAAGAAGTTTTTGAAGTTGGAAACATGCCTTTTACTTTCTTTTAAATTTTGTCACGTTGTTGGCTGATTATATCATATCATATCATCATCATATATTATATTATAAGCAAGACTTAGATACAGTACTTAAGTTTATTCCCTAGGTTTCCCTCATAAGATTCTGCCATGTGGTTTTTTTCTCATGGGATGGAAGTATATTTTTTAATTAAACAGCCACATGGTAGAATCTTAAAAAGAGAACTTAAGGAACGACACCTAAAGTATTATATATAAGTTTTGTCCATATTAGTAAGAGTTAGGCGTACTATATTATATAATAAAAGTTGAGCTTGAAAACTGTGATTGTAACAAATGACTTTACTAAATTGTAGCAATTTTTTCTAAGTTGTGGTTGCTTAAGTGGCTTCACCTCTCTCTCAAAAAAACAAAAGGCGGAAATACTATTTTCATCCCTACATTTTCACTATCATCTCTTTAACGAAAATATCCTACGTGACTAACAGAGTGCATTGTTGGCACTCAAAACGCCTATGTGGCCATTAAAATAATAATAATAAATCTTAATTTGACATTTAAATAGTCCATGTCAGAATTCAAATAAATAAACACAACAGAAAAAAAAAAAAAATCTCAATTTCTAATTTTTTTAAAAAAAAATAAGATAATTAAATTAATTTTTATATTCCTTTCATTAATATTTTTGGAAGAAGATCATCATGTTCTTTGTGTTCTTCCCCAAAACATAACTCATATTCTTAACAAATTAATCCTTATTTTCTTGCCTTTTCTTTGTCTTTCTTTTCTTTTCTTTTCATGTATTTTCTTGGCATCCAAACCCAAAAAATTCTCATTCACAAACCCAAAACAAAAACTTCAAACTCCAACACTACCTTATCAAACCGGTTCCCCTTCCTTCTAAAATATTCTCAAACCTTCCTCTCTCTTCCAAAACTTTCACAACTCTTTCTAACTCCATGGCCTGCATCCTCCGCTCATCACCATTGCCACCACCACCACAACCAGCGATGGTTCTTTCTTTTCTTTCTCTTCTTTTCTTTCTTTGACTTACCCACTCTCTCTATCTCACGATTCACTCAAACTCGGACCCAAATGGCTTAAACTCTCTCTATCTCTCAATTCTCTATCTCATAGAATGTTGTCTCTCTCTCTTTCATCTATCTCTATCTCTCAACTCAGTGGTGTAGATCGTGGTGGAGATAGATAATGGGGTATTCCGATGGTGGGTCTGTGGGTTGAGAGTTTTGTTAATCTAGGTTTGTGGGTTTGTGGTGTATGTTGATTTATGGGTTTGGGGGGTATGTTGTATTCCGATATTGATTTCTGGGTTTGTGGTGTATGTTGATTTTTGGGTTTGTGGGTTTGTGGTGTACATTGATTTCTGTTTGTGGGTTTGTGGTGTATGTTGTATTCCGATGTTGATTTCTGGGTTTGTGGTGTATGTTGATTTTTGTTTGTGGGTTTGTGGTGTATGTTGTATTCCGATATTGATTTCTGGGTTTAATTGTTGGTGTATGTCAATTTCTGGGTTTTGAATTTTGGTGGGTGTATGTTGTTTTCTAGATTTTGGTTGGTGTATGTTGATTATTGTTTGATCTAAGTTTTGAATTTTGAATTGTTTGGTTATAAAGAAAGTAAATAATTATTATTTAATTATTTAATTTAATTTTAATTATTATGTAAATAATTAAATAATAACTAAAATTTTATTTTATTTTAAAATAATTAAAGAAAATAAAAAAATGATGTGGCTTTTTTTAATATTAAAATGCTAATGTGGCATTATTTAAATGCCAAATTAAAATTTTTATTATTATTATTTTAATGGCCACGTAGGGCGCTTTGAGTGCTAACAGTGCACTCCGTTAGCCACGTAGGATATTTCCGTTAGAGAGATGATGGCAGAGACCAAAACGGAACGCGTTTTTCAAAATAGGGACTAAAAGTGGTAAAAATAAAAAGTAGAGACCAAAGTGGGAATATGGTGAAAATGTAGGGACGGAAATAGTATTTTCGCCAAAAAACAAAAGTGGCTTCACCTTGATTCTCAAAAAAAAAAAAAGTGGCTTCATCTAATTACAGTAACATTTTGGTACCATGGCTTAAGAGAGTATGTTGTGTGTAGCATAACTTGCCTCACTCTCCCTTAAAAGTTACCATGACTTTTGAGTAGAGTTGTGGTTTGTCTTTGTGTTAGAATCTATTTCCCTCTCTCTTATGTGTGTGTGTGTGTATGTGTGTGTTTTTTTTTTAAAAAATATATATTTTGAATAAAAAATTTTTTTTAGATAGAGACAACAACTTATTTATTCTTACCAATTTCTTTAAATAAAATAACAATAAGTGTTTTAACAAAATATGCAACATGCATCTAAATTTCAGTTGATAGAGATAACAACTTATTTGTTTTTATCAATTTCTTTAGATAAAGTAACAATAAGTGTTTTAACAAAATATGCAACATGCATTTTAGATAAATAACAATAATTGTTTTTAAAATAATAGTTGGATTTAGAAGTCGTGGTCGCATCAAGTGGCTTCACTAATTGCAGCAATTTTTTCAAAGCTTGGTTGCACCAAGTAACTTCACCAAATTACATCAATATTTTGGATAAAAACATTTTTTTAGATAGATACAACAACATTATTTGTTCTTATCAATTTTTTAAAATAAAATAACAATAAATGTTTTAACAAAATATGCAACGTGTATCTAAGTTTCAGTTGATAAAGACAACTTTATTTTTATCAATTTCTTTAAATAAAGTAACAATAAGTGTTTTAAAAATATATGCAATAAAATATGTTGGCGTTGCAACATGACAAGGACGTCCTAAGTCCTAATGCCTGATGGATTATTGATTGAAGATGTTTGCCTCAGCTCTAGGCTTTTTACTCAATTACATTACTCTCATACTAAGAGTCTGTTTGGAAACAGTTTATTTAGCTGAAACTGAAAACTTTTTTTACTGAAAGTACTGTAAATAAAGTTAAAAGGTAGTTAAAATAGTACAGTGAAACTCATGAATAGTATCAAAAAGTGAAATGGGACCTATGAATAGTAGCAAAAATTAGTCAAATAGTTATAAAAAAAAAAAAAAAAGGCTTTTTAAGCCAATGCCAAACGCACACTAAGAGAGAAGGTAATAAGGTTGCTCATAGTCTAGCTAGATATGTTTTACATATTTCAAATTTTGTAGTTTGGATAGAACATGTTCCACCACAAGTTTATCCTGTATTACAGGTTGATTTAGCCAACTTTTATTAATATAAGTTGTGTAGTCTTTTCCCTCAAAAAAAAAAAAAAAAATACAACATGCATTTTAGATAAAATAACAATAAGTGTTTTAATAAAATATGCAGCATGCATCTAAGTTTCAGTTGACAAAGACGATAACTTTTTTTTTTGTTTTTATCAATTTCTTTAAATAAAGTAACAATAAATGTTTTAATAAAACATGCAAAATACATCTAAGTTTCCGAAATTTAAATCCCACTACAACTAAAAATTTATTATCAAAATTTCAAAACTTACATATATTCATCGATGGTCTTTCCATAGAACCCCTCATACACCCACATTTTTGTTTTTTGCTTTTTCAAGTTGCAACTTACTAATATGTATTTGCAATTTACCGTTATTTTTATTAAAATACACCAACAATAAGTTTGGTTGTTACATATAAATTTTTTTTTAAAAGATTATGCACGTAAGAAAAATTTGTATTTTTAGAAATATATTAATTTTTAGATCTATTATATGTACTAAGAAATTAACTAATACATTCATTTAGAGAGGAAAAATTATTCTCAAATTTAATGAATACTTATTCTTGAATAATAATTATTTCATGAAATAAAGATGTAACTAGATATACAGTTCTGGGTTCCTGCAATGAATTCTATGTCAAAATCAAAGACTGAAAGGATGGCTTGCCAACGTGCAAAAATTTGTTTTGATGCAATGTTTTGAACATCTTTTTCTAAAACATGTTTTGCAGATTTACAATCAATCCGTATTAAAAACTTTTGATTCAAAAGATCACTTTGAAATTTTGAAATGCATAGTACTATAGATAAAATCTCTTTTTTAATAGTACTATAATTAAGTTGAGTGGGAGTCCAAATTCCTGAATGAAAACAAACAATTTGTTCAGGGGAAGTGGGACTAACACGCTGAAGGAGAATGCCACCATAACCAATGTTAGAGGCATCTGTCTGAACGACCTTGAAGGAATTTTCTGAGGGGATTCCTAGACAAGGGAGTGTCATGACATATTTCTTGACCTGTTGGACAACCAAAGTATGGGCGGGTGTCCAAGGCGAAGGATTGGTTCGAAGTCTATCAAAGAGAGGCTTGCACTGTTGCCTAAGATTTTGATAGAAATCAGAAATGTAGTTGAGGGATCCTAAGAACCTTTGAAGTTGGGTCTTATCAAGGATTTCATCTGGAAATTTTTCTGCAAACAGGATAGCTCTATCAACTGGTTTAATGACTGCATATTTTATGTCAAAACCTAAGAACCTGACACTGGTTTGAAAAAGCTTGATCTTCGGGGCCGAGACAACAAGACCATTTCTTTTTATGGTTTGGAAGAATGTTCTGAGATGCTTCCAATGTTTGTCTAGGGACTCGGAGAAGATGAGTACATCATCAATGTACACAATGATATGACTGGAGAATGGATTGAAAATCTCATTCATGATGTTTTGGAATTCAGAAGGTGCATTTTTGAGACCAAAGGGCATTACATTCCATTCGTAATGACCAAAGGGTGTGGTGAAGGCTGTCTTGTACCTATCAGGCTCACTGATTTGTATCTGCCAAAAACCACCAAACCCGTTTATGTGTCTGTTGTATCCTTTTACCACGGATAGTGAAGGAATCACTACCCACCCTTTTGGCCAACCAGTCAAGTTTAAGTTTCTTAGGAGCCCACAACCTAAAGACATCAATCGTCTCCAAGAGGTTTCCATCTCCAAGACCCTTAACCTTATCCAAGCCAAAACCCAACACATTGAGTACCTTAGTAATGAACTAAGTTACAAGAGGGTTGATAAGCAGTTAGCTTGCAAAAGCTACCAATCAGAGATTAGAAAGTTTGAAGAAGAACTCAAACAAGAAGTCTGCTCTGATCTTCCCACAGCTTTTTGGCATAGGAAAAAGCACGAAGTTGCACTTCCTTATGTCAAAGATTTCCAAGAAAAGGACATCCCTACCAAAGCTAGACCTATCCAAATGAGTCAAGAACTTATGGATACTTGCAAAGCAGAGATAGAGGATCTTCTAAGAAAGGGAATCATCAGAAACTCTAGGTCACCATGGTCCTGTCCAGCCTTTTATGTTCAGAAAAATGCTGAGATTGAGAGAGGTGTCCCTAGACTTGTCATCAATTACAAGCCCCTTAACAAAGTCTTATCTTTGTTTGAGATTTTGAATTCAATCTGCATATTGCCTCCACTTGCAGAAGTCAACCTTTCCTTGGTTTTCTGGAAGTACTTAGAGGGAATGATACTTTCTTGAATGCAATTGAGATCAGCACCCGAATCGATTAGGGCAACTACCTCAATTTCAAAATCCTTGCCTATGACAATCCTGACTTTGGAATGCCATTTCTGGAAATTAATCCGACTGATGGTTCGCAAGAACGATCCACTTGATGGTTCTGGCTCATCATCTGCAGTAGGATTAATGGTTTCATCAACTTTTTCATCAGAAGGGTTCTGTAATGAGATTCTGTCCTCATTGCCTTGATGAGAAGTGTTTTCTAAATCTTTGACCCTGAGGTCCATGAGACCATGATCAACCCTAAGGATTACTAATTCTTGCTTAAGGTTTCTCATCTCTGATTTAGTATCCTTAATCTCTTTCTGGAGATCTTGGACCGAAATCTCTTTCTTGGTTTTGGAAAATCTATTGTAGATTTTTTCCAAATCAACTTTGGGTTCCTGAAGCCTAGGTTTGGATGTACTGGTTTCCTTAACTAGGGTTTTGTGGAACTCACTAAGTCTTTGAGCTTTCTCTTCTGGGTCCTTGATCTGTTCTATGAGATCAAGAAGCAGCTCTTCTTGCTTAGAAAGAACACGGATAGCCTTGTTTCTACAACAACTATCTTGACAGGCTAGGATCTCGTCTGTGTCACTAGAGGAGCTAGAAGATACTCTAGAGGTTTCAGAGGATGTCCTAAACAACTGGTGTTTCTCTTGGTCACTAGACTCACTACTCAGGTGATCGAGTGCTAAGAGTTTGAAGATCTCTTCCTTACTGGTTGGGTCACTAATGAGGGTATTGATAAGGGTTCTGGCCTTAGCTCTACACTCACTTTTGAAATGCACAAGAACTCTCCTGCCTCTTCAGAAGCCTCATGCAGTCGTTATCCTTTTGACCCATTCCAGGATGCCCAGGATCCTTATGATGGTTGTAACTTGGACAGCGACTAAGGCACTCCCCATGAAAGCTCAAAGAACCACCTTTGCTCATTCGGCTACTATTCAGAACAGCACCTGAACTAGCAGAGTTGCAAGAAGCCCAGGCCAATTACTAGGAGTACCAGCCAGGCACAGAATCCTGGCCCCCTTGTACCTTTTTCTTCCACACCAAAGACCTTACCTGTGTCTCCTTCTGTTGTTGCTAATCGTTATTTGGTTTCCACAATCCCTAAACCAAATTACCAAAGGCCCCAAGGACATGGACAACACAGTTATAGCTCTGCTCTAGCTTCACCTCCTCCCCAAGAGATTTCTCCATATACTGTAGAAGACCCCTTCGGCCCAATAATGCCTAAGCAGCCTTCTATGACTTTTCCTCCCAGAACAGGAAAAGCCTCTTACATCAAAAAACCATTTGTTCAGCATATCTCTTATATTGAGCCACACTTGGCCCATATAACGGATCCTCTAGCACTTGCAATGGAAGTATTACCCCATGATTGGCATTTCCTTCCCAAGAGTCCAGAGAAGAACATCAAATTCTATAAAGGCATTCTCATCCAAGAAAAGTCTGCCAGAATAGAAGACATCAGAGAAAAGAATAATCCCTCTAAGGTTCTATACCATAAGTTCATAATTCAGAGTTTTGTAAGCTGCAAGGATTGGGGACACCCTTCTACGCTCAGAAAACTTACAGTACTCAAGGGATCAGAACCCCGATACAACTATTATGACTATATGGACGCCTTCGAAAAGGTACTATTCTTTCAAAATGAGAACTATGACCACTCATGGTTCATTCAGTTTGCCAAGAACTTCGGCGGACAAATACCTTCGTGGTTCCTCAAGTGGTGGGAAATGTTTGGATCAATTCCACATATTTTCCCAGAACCTTTACAGGATGCACTAAGATATTTTAGTTCCAGATTCCAGGTCGACAAGCATTCCTCTCAGTTTCCAGCCATCTTGCATATGACTGTATATTTCAAGATCCACTGGATATGTAAGTGGGATTATATCCACTGTAGAAACAAGAACTATTATTACATATCAAATATATATGTCCTAAATCATACCAGTTACCAACCATTGAATCATGGAATTTGAAATTAGATCATACTTCCCATGTGGGTTTCAATTAGCTCAACTGATAAAGTTTCTAATTATTGAATAAGAGATCTAGAATCCAATCCCTGCCTATACCAAAAACTAATTAGTGTCTTGATTTGATGATAAAGAGCTATCATCAGGAGTAGACGCTATAAGTTGAAATTCTCTCTCAAAAAAAAAAAAAAAAAATCATACTTTCCATTGTATCAATAAATTGGCCGCATTTATTTATTTATTTATTATATTTTCCATTTTTTAGGTTCCACTTTATGCTCCACACATAATTTTTTTTTATTTCCTTATAAAATAGTCAAAGTTTAAAATGGAAAAAATTAAACACATGGTAAGTTATAATCGGTGGAACATAAAGAATAACACCAAAAGTTAGGCATGGGATTTTTATTCATCCAATATGTGATGTAAGAGGGAATAAAAATCATTTTTCTGTGTGTTCCATTATTTTCCATCAACTATATTATGCAAGTATTCTAAAGTAGATAAATTAGATTATGGGCATGACCCTTTTTCCTTATAAAATAATTTTAAGTTTTAGGGGGGGGGGGGGGGGGGGGGTAATAGGCACATCTGTAGTACAATTGATGGAGTATAAAGTGAAATATTCTTGCAAATAGAGTTGAAAGCATGTGCCAACTGTTTATTTTTCCCCTTTCGTTACGTGACACAATATTAACACATTAAAATAATTAACATATCAATCATCAATCAATCAATATCAATATATATATATATATATATATATATATATATGCTGAAACTTCATGCGGGAAATTTTGAGATTCTACCAAATGGCACCTTCCTTTGGAATAGTCTCTATCTTCCGAATTAAACTCTATCAATAAGTGCATTCAACCGAAACAAAAAACAAAAAACTCTATCATTAAGTGAGACGTTACTGATCCAATTCTGTTTTCCCTTCATGTCTTTTAGCATACCCGGTGCAATTTCACTGTAACACAAACCCATGTCTCTGTTCACCTCTTGCTATTCTCTTACTTCTATCTCTTCTCTTTCCCATACATTTGGTCATGTCATGCATGTAGTTTTGTCTCAACCTTTAAGGAATGAGTGCATAAGATGAAAAGCCCTCAAATCCACCACATACATGTTCTCCACGCTTAAAAAAACTTATCTTGCTCAAGCTTTGTTAATTTCTTCTCTCTTTGGATACTGTAAGTGCTTCACTCATGCCTATTTTTGCTTTAATTTTAATGTATTTAATATGATGGTATGCCAAATCGTGACAAGCATAGATGAAGTTCTAGAATTATATAAATATTATATTATATTGTTTAAGTGTGTCTTTGCCTCTTTGGCTTCATTTGTGCAGTGATGTTTGTCTCTCCAATTCTTATTGTTTTTTTACTAAAGGTTCATTTTTGGTTTTATATGTTTTTGGGTGTCTAATAAAAAACAAGAAAAAATCACTAATTCAAATGTTTGACATGAAAAAACAAATTTCTTTTACAGATTAGAAGCCCCAATTTTGTCTTTAAATGCTTCTTTAGTAACTTGAGAAAAAGGGCTGTGTCTATGGCTTAGTGGAATAGCGGATGAAAACCAACATCAAGATCATTGAAGCTAGGTAATTTTTTTTTTTTTTTTTGCTCATATAATTCAAATTCTTCAATTTTTTAGACATAATTTTTTGTAGTTTTATCGTTTGATCGTAACTTCATAAGGTTAAAGTATGTTTTTATGTGTACCTTCAATTGTAATAGATTTTATGATTTGACTATAGAAGAAAAAAAATCCTTCGCTTGGCTGATGAGGAAGTTTGATCAACCAAATTGGACATACAATTGTAAACAATTAAAATTTATTAGGTTTTAAATCTATATTTTCTTTCACATTCCCCTATATTTCTCATATAGAATAATGAGAAACCTGTGAAATTTATATAAGAACATACTAATTTCAAGCATTCATTTGCCCAAATATTTACATAGAAAGTAGCACATTGGCCTTCTTCTTCAGTGATCTGTTAGCTTCTACCAGCATATGTTCTTGAACCAAAATGAAGGGCAGTAAAGCGTATGGCATGGAAGTATTTAAATAATACACATGTTTGAGACACATACCATATTTTGAAGAGTTCTTATTTCTAATGTGGCACTTGACGAAGTCCTAAAATTATGAACCTAACAAAATAAAGAGTTCTTATCTTTTAAATTTTAATTAGTTCTTATCACTAATGTGGCACTTGAGGAAGTCTTGAAACAAATGATAACAAGTCGTTCATTGCAGCATTGAGTTGTAAAGGGAGAGCAATTTGAATTTGGAGAAAGCAAAACTAACAACATTGTCTAGGTTGTTAATTTTGATGAGATATGTGTAAGATATATCATCTTAGAGGGAGATAAAGATAATTTTATATAAAAAATATAGTTTTTTAATAGAATATTTAAAAATAAATTTATACAATACCCATGCATCGCACGGGACATCGGCTAGTTTTTTTTTTAAAATAAAGATCTATTGTCAAAGTTTCAAAAAATCTTAAAAATATTAGTCATGATTAAATAAAATAAAATAAATAGATTATGGGCATGATCCTTTTTCCTTATAAAATAATTTAAGTTTTAGGGGGAAAAAGTAGGCACATCTATAGTACAATTGATGGAGTATAAAATGAAATATTCTTACCAATAGCGTGGAAGGTAAGTGCCTTAGTAGTATTGCCAAGTGCCTATTGTTTATTTTTCTCCTTATGTTACATGACACAATATTAGCACATTAAAATAATTAACATTTTTTTTTTTTAAATGAAGATCTATTGTCAAAGTTTCAAAAAATTTTAAAAATACTAGTCATGATTAAAATTATTCTACCAAGAGTTTTTAAAATTTTAAATAAACTTTGATGATTTATTTTATATTATTGTGAGAATTTAATGTAGCATAATGTAAGAATTACAAGTTGTAAGACATAATTTCACTATATGACTCATTATAAGTACATTAAAATTGTTACTGTTATCACTATTAACATTATTTGTTTTAAATGAAAAAATATATTACCAAAGTTCTAATAAAAAATACTACTTTAATTGATACAATGGAAGTATGATGTATGTATATCCCCCATCCACTGGTCATATTGTTAAAGACACTTTGTCTATTGCTGGTTTGCTTATGAGCCATTCTTTCTCTTATATTAGAAGGCAAGACAATGTTGTAACCCATACTTTAACCAATAGAGCTAGGTTGTCATTTCTTGTTTTAGCTTGGATGGAGTTTGTTTCTCTAAATTTTTTGTTTTCAGTTGTTTCTGATCTTTCAGTTAGTTAAATAAAATCGCTTGGAATGGTTTCTCAAAAAAAAAAAGATTCCATGATTCAATGGTTGGTACGATTTAGTTTTGTAAATCCAGATGATCACTTGTTAGAATTCTTATCAAACACATAGAAGTCTTTCTAGAAGAAAAAAAAATAGAGAATGAAACTCTAGAGTGTAGATACACCCTGCATCATCCGAACAACTGTAGTAAGCTTGCAAAATTTCTTGATTGGCTCTAATTTTTTAAATACAGAGACAACTCATATCCATTTCACGTTGCCATTTATATATAAATTAAAACGTGTGGGAAATATTATTACTCAAATTGTCCCACGCTCATAAAACCTTTCCTATCGTATATTGTGCAAGTTTTCACTCCTCTCCAAGTTCATCTGAGATTCCTGTTCTTCTCCATCTTTTTCTGCAGAAAAGCTTACAATTTGGTATGTTCACAAACATGTGCTACTTTCATATCCATTTTTTTTTTAGTATTTACCTCAAAAATTCGTGTACACATAAATTTTTTTTTTCCTATTTTCATCTAAAACTTTCATATCCAATTTTGGACAAATGTTCATATTGTATATCGTATCTAGTACACTAGGGTACTAGACGTAAGTCAAATCTCTTATTTTTCTTCTCCTCTTTCTTTCTTTCTATTTCTTTTTTTTTTCTTGAGGGAGGAAAATCACCATCCTTAGAGGCTTAGATCCTTGATGCTTGAGTAAAGGGTTTCTTTTACCTGTCCCATTAGGGGAGCGGGGCGGGTTTTTCTCTGAGTCTGGCTGGTCGGGTATGGGCATTAAGAATTGGTTTTTACTTTTTAAACAACCTTCTGGTAATTGACAATGGAATAAACATTGCTGATGCGAAAATATTGGCTGATTTAGTGAAATTTGAGTTAATATTCTGATGCGAAATTTTTAGTGAGAATACTCTTAGACGAGTCCTAAGATGGATCCACACGCATGTGTAATTGTCAAATTTTACTTAATCCTTGTCTACTTCTATTTTTAATTTTTAAATATCCATTTTTATATGCTTCTTTAGAATCTTTACCGTGTTTAGCAATCCCAAATCATGCGAGAATTTACAACGGAATAAAATGCCAGTAGTATCATAGTAAATATTCACTAATTTAGTCAAATGTCAGTTATGAGAAATTTTCGGTTTGTCATTATAACATGAATTTGATTTTTACTTGTATGGAAATTGGAGAATATTATCGCACACTTTTGAGGTGATAGTCACTTCACAAGTACAAAATTAATTCTTGTGGAATGGGGCCAGGGCGGAGCCGGGGGGTCGAGGGGAGCACTTGGCCCCCTGGCCCTACCAAAAAAAAAATTAGGCACTTAAGAGAATAAAGAGTTATCCTAACTTTTCCTTGTAATGGTTTCATTTTCTTGTTTTTTTTCTCAATCCTAAAGGTATAAAGTACATGAAGAGAACTTGATCTAAACTCCAGGAATGAGTCCAACAATCTTATTACTACTGGGTATTAGATTCTTTGAAAACTGAGCTATATTCTCCAAGTGTTACACATGTCTTCTTCTTCTTCTTCTTCTTTTTCTTTTTTTTTTTTCTTTTTTTTCCCTTTTAGTTCAATGTGTCTTAGTCTCTTAGAATAATATCGTTTAGCAGGTAGGCATTGATATACTGTTCTATAGTATACTCTGTTTAAGAAGTAATAGTATTATCTTATTCTTTTATTTTTAAATTATGTTGGTCTTATTACATTAAAATATCAATAGAATATATGTGTATTGCTTTTCTATATCAACACTTAGATTAGGCTATAGTGAAATTTTTATCTTGTATAAAAAATTAAAAAAAAAATCCTAAATCAAATAGTTCTAATTAACACAATATTAAAAACCCATGGGGTGTGATTAGAAAATAGTAAAAGTGAAGAATATGCTAATATGTTTTTAAATTTTTATTATAACCATTTATACAACATATTATTTTCGAATAAGAATATATAAATATATATAATAAGAATATATATATATAGTTTTGTCCCACATCGAATGTGTGTGAGTCTGTGTGTGTTTATAACTAGCTTCGTGCAACTAACTATTGCACGCAGTTTTGGTTGTGGCGTGTTCGTATAATCAAAAAAACAAATGGGTTTTGTCCCACATCGGGTGCATGAGTCTGTGTCTCTGTGTGTGTGTGCGCACGTGTGTGTGTGTATCACTAGTCAAGGCAGCTAACTGTTGCACGCAGTTTTGATTGTAGCGTGTTAGTGTAATCAAAAAAATAAATGGAGTTTGTGTGAGTGTGTGTGTGTGTGTGTGTTTATCACTAGTTCCATGCAACTAACTGTTGCATGCAGTTTTGGTTGTGGCGTGTTAGTGTAATCAAAAAAGAAAAAAAACATATATATAGTAAGGACAAAGTTTAGCTACAAATACATCATTGGAAGTAACTTTACTTAATATCTTTTTATTAGAAGTAAATTTTGACAAATACATCATTGGATTAAATTTTCTTTCTATATCCTTCATGCTTGTAAAATTTCTAGAAAATTAAAGATCAATAACTATGTCATCAATAAATTGTTTAAATTGCAAGTTTTTATAGGTTAAAAATTATGCATAAAATATAATTTTATAGATTATAAAACAAATAATATTCAATTGGTACAAAATTTGTCATGTGTATTAAGAGCGTAAAGAACATGCAATCCAATGGTTAAATTTTCAAAATATGTAATAATATTAATGATATTGAGTAAAGCTGTAGCCTTAGGTTACAAATTTACTCAATAACTTTTTATTAGAGGTAAATTTTGAAAAATTCAATATTGGATGAAACTTTCTTCTTATATTTTCCATTCCCATATATTATGACAAATCCACCGTTGGATGTATTTTGAGAAAAATTATCTTACAATTTTGTGATATTTATTCTTTTTAAATGTAGAGTAATTCGTTTCCATTCCCATATATTATACATCAATAAAATTAAATTAAACTGCGGCCCCTCCGAAGAAAATTTCTTGGCTCTGATTTACGTGAATCTTGTAATCTACTACACTACACATACGAGGAATGTAAACAGACAATAAAACAAAAGAAATAACACTAATCGATGTTAAACTTTGACACTTATTATAGTCTTTTCATCTTAACATAAGTTCATGAATTTTACCTGAAAACTTTGGTAGAAACTAGAAATAATAGATTTGTGTTCCTCTGATTCAGTGGGTTCTCCTCTGTATAGGAAACAGAGCAATGGAAGTGGTTTCGAGGTCTACTCAAGAGGAAGTTGACGAAGAATCTCTGAAATGGGCTGCTATACAGAGACTGCCAACTGAGCGTCGTATAAGGAGAGGTATATTAACTGAAGAAGATGAAGAAGCAAAAGAAGTTGATATCAAAAGTCTTGGGTTGCAACAATTGAAGAACCTGTTGGAGAGGCTTGTGAAAAATGGCCAGGAGGAAGATAATGAGAAGTTCTTGCTGAAGCTCAAGAACCGCTTTGATCGGTACGTATACAAGCTCACGAGGAATTAATATATGGGTAATTAGAGGTTTACATTGTACTAGTAAAAAACAAATGTGTATAACATTGCACACGTTTGTTTAGTCTACAATGTAAATCTTACATTGCTATTAAGATGTCTAAGAATTTTCCTTAGTATATATTACAAATTAACACATATCTATGATTATGAATAACAAGATTAGCTTTAAAACTGATCTGGGTCCTTTGTATCTAGAGTTGGTATTGAAATTCCAAAAATTGAAGTCCAGTTCGACAGCCTAAATGTAGATACGGAAGCTTATGTTGGAAGCAGAGCTTTACCTACACTATTAAACTTCACTATAAATTTCTTTGAGGTAATCTTCTCCAACTTAGGACTCTCAGACAGTACCCTTCCACAGGACTTACCACCTTCGATCACGTTATGAGCATTCTGGAGAACTCATCCCGTACTTTTTTTCTTTTCTCTCTAGGGGCTGTCGAATTATTTTCATATGATTCAAGGTAGAAAGAAACCATTTTCAATTCTTCGTGATGTCAGTGGAATAATCAAGCCTGGCAGGTAAAAATTGTATATATTCTCTTTAAAACATTCATTATAGGCTGTGTCATATGATTGATTTCTCATTGACACCAATTTTACAGGATGACACTTCTTTTAGGCCCCCCAAACTCGGGGAAGACCACATTGCTATTGGCTTTGGCTGGAAGACTTAGTTCTAATCTCAAAGTAATGAACTTACTACAGTTCATTTGTTGACTATGCTTTACTACTTTTTGTTGCCTTATAATCTAATTTGAGTACTAAAAAAAAACCTTTTCAGTTTTCAGGGAGAGTAACATATAATGGCCATGGAATGGAAGATTTTGTTCCCCAAAGGGCATCAGCTTATATAAGTCAACATGATGAACATATAGGAGAAATGACAGTGAGAGAAACATTGGCATTCTCGGCTAGATGTCAAGGGGTCGGGCCTCGTTATGGTCAGTCAAAACCTCAACATTTTTTTATTTTATTTTATTTTTTTATTGCAGTTTAGTCTAGCAAGTTTGAATCCATTCATATTTATGGGATGAGTTTGCAGAAATGTTGGCAGAATTGTCAAGAAGAGAATAGGAGGCAAACATTAAGCCAGATCCTGATATTGATATTTTAATGAAGGTTAGAAAAGTTGATTCACAGAGACCTGGTTTTACATTGATGGTATACAAATTTTGGATTGAAAGAACTGCGTGTGAATTTTGTTTCTCTCTTTTAAATGTGCGATTGTTAGTAGTCATTGTATAACACACACACTTCTATTTATTTAATTTTAAAACAATATAATAACCACTCCCCCCCCCCCCCCCCCCCAAAAAAAAAAATGCTAACACTTAGTTATTATCTATGGTTTCTCAATACTACAGGCTGTTTCACTGGAAGGGCAGGAAGCGAATGTGATTACTGAGTATATTGTCAAAGTATAAACTCCGACCCAAGTTATAGAAGATGTTTTCATAATTACACTGAAAAAGATCTTGTCAATCTATGTTCTTTCTCAGTTATGCTCTTTTAACTGTACAGATTTTGGGATTGGAAAGCTGTGCTGACACTATGGTAGGGGATGAAATGCGAAGAGGTATCTCTGGTGGACAAAGAAAGCGAGTGACAGTAGGTAAGAGCACATTGGAACACAAGATGCACATGCAGATACATATTTTTTCATACAAAGATAGATACAGCTAAATCTTCGGCTTGTTCACTAAATTGATTTCTGAAACTTCAAAGAGTTCTTAGCAGTAATTTATGGTTGTGCACCAAATTCAAATTTGTGACCAAGTGCTTTAGTGATTTTAGAAAGTCCAATAAAATATGATATAGGGGAGATGCTGGTTGGACCAGCAAGGGCGCTTTTCATGGATGAGATATCAACTGGCTTGGACAGCTCGACAACTTTTCAGATTGTGAATTCACTCAAACAGGCAATTCACACTCTTGAAGGGACAGCAGTGATCTCACTCCTCCAGCCAGCACCAGAAACGTATGACCTATTTGATGACATAATTCTCCTATCAGACGGGCAAGTGGTATATCAAGGTCCCCGTGAAAATGCACCGGAGTTTTTTGAATCTATGGGCTTCAAATGTCCAGAGAGAAAAGGAGTTGCAGACTTCTTACAAGAAGTACTACTACCTCTCAACTCATCTTCTTTCTCATCATATGTGTTTCAGTAATATATAATTCACTGCACTAATTTTCAATGTCCTGCTATTTGATAGGTGACATCAAGGAAAGATCAACAACAGTATTGGGCTAATAAAGACATTCCTTATGCTTACATTACTGTCAAGGAATTTGCTGATGCATTTCAGTCATTTCACATTGGTCAGAAACTAGGTGACGAGCTTGCCATTCCATTTGACAAGGCCAAGGGCCACCCTGCTGCTTTGACAACTAAGAAATACGGTGTTGGAAAGAAAGAACTGTTAAAAGCCTGCATATCAAGAGAATTATTGCTGATGAAGAGAAACTCATTCTTCTATATTTTCAAAATGGTTCAGGTAAGTAGTAGGATAAGAATATAATATACATACTACTGTACAGATATGTGTATTGCAAGGTTTAATAAGTTATTTTTTTTCTTCTTTCTTTTTTCAGCTTATTGTTGTGGCTCTGCTTATGATGACATTATATCTACAAACTAAGAAGCATCGAAACACTGCAACTGATGGTCAAATTGTTATGGGTGCCCTGTTCTTTACAATATGCACAATAATGTTTAATGGATTCGCAGAGCTTGCCATGACCATCTTGAAACTTCCTGTCTTTTACAAGCAAAGGGACCTTCTCTTTTATCCTTCATGGTCATATGCAGTACCCACATGGATCCTCAAGATTCCAATCACATTTGTAGAAGTAGCCATTTGGGTGTCGATGACTTATTATGTTGTAGGCTTTGAACCAAACTTCACGCGGTAGGTAATAAACATTTTTTTTCTTATAAAAATTTTGGTCTTTACATTTTGGATGCCAAAATATAATGAAGGACCCTATGGCAGGTTTCTCAAACAATACTTTCTACTTGTGTGCATCAACCAAATGGCTTCTGGATTGTTTCGATTTATCGCAGCACTAGGAAGGAATATGACTGTTGCAAACACGTTTGGATCTTTTGGGCTGCTTCTAGTTATTGTTCTGGGTGGATTTGTTCTGTCAAGAGGTAATTTTTAAATTACATTAGTTTCTCAAGCTTCATCATTGCCATGTAATTTAGATTTGTATTCTTTTTGCCACAGATGAAGTTAAAAAATGGTGGGCATGGGGTTACTGGATCTCACCTATGATGTATGGCCAGAATGCCATAGCAGTGAATGAATTCTTAGGGAAGAGTTGGAAGCATGTAAGCATCGCTTTCTCAAGTTTGGAATAATGAAAGGCCAAGATAAAAAAAGGAATTGGGTTGACCTTTAAACAATATCAACTAATTAGTGAGGGTATATATATTTGTTTTAGGTTCTTCCTAATAACACAGAACCACTGGGAATTATGGTCTTGAAGTCTCATGGACTATTCCGAGAAGAAAATTGGTTTTGGCTTGGAGTAGGAGCTTCAATTGAATTTGTTTTTCTATTCAATTTTCTTTTCACCTTGGCTCTATCTTATCTCCACCGTAAGCACCCCTCTTGTTCATCTTCTTATTACTGCATCTTTGGCTTGAAGTTTTGACAAAACAATTTCTGTTATAGCTTTTGGAAAGCCTCAGGCAGTTATATCAGAAGAAAACCCAGTTGAAAAACATAGTGACGGAAAAGAAAAGTACATTGAACTATCACACAATGAAAAGACCTCGCCTGGTAGGTTACAAAGGCCCAAATATATGTTATATTTTCATCTTATAAGTCACTTCAGTCAACTTGATCTGTTTGATGAAATGTAGAAAGAGGAGCTGACTTTCAGAGAAGTTTGTCATCAGAATCATCATTTGCAGCAAGAAGCAGTAGCAATGAAGTTAATCAGAACAAGAAACAAGGAATGGTTCTTCCATTCGAACCCCTTTCTATCACCTTTGATGATATCAGCTATGCAGTGGACATGCATCAGGTAAGCAACTTCATTATTCTTCTACTACATCTTATAATCATTGCTTAATTTACTACAGTTTTTATCTTTTAAATTCTTTAAACTCTAATGGTACCAGCTTAAATTCTATGTATCCTGGGTGTGTTGCTATGCTTGCAGGGAATGAAAGCTCAAGATGTGACAGAAAATCGACTAAAACTTCGGAAGGGTGTGAGTGGTGCTTTCAGGCCAGGAGTCCTCACAGCTCTAATGGGTGTTAGTGGTGCTGGGAAGACAACTCTAATGGATGTTTTGGCTGGGAGGAAAACTGGTGGGTACATCGAAGGTAGCATCATGATATCTGGATACACAAAGAAGCAGGAAACTTTTGCTCGCATATCAGGTTACTGTGAGCAAACGGACATCCACTCTCCTCACATTACAGTGTACGAGTCACTGTTTTACTCTGCATGGCTTCGTCTACCTCTTGAAGTTGATAATACAACCAAAAAGGTTATGTATTTAAAATCCATTTTAGAATATAAGCAGAATATAAGCACAACGGACTCAGGCCCATTTACTATGGCACTTGCTTGTACTACAAGCCTATAACTTGTACAATACATATTGTCTTCCTGTAGTCCCATTTACTTTACCATACACAGTTTAATAAAAATAAGTCACTCAGACTTTTACATGGTATTAGAGCCAATACTCTGACTCTAGGGTTCAAGAGCAATGTTCTCTTTAGGAATCCTTTCGCTACCCATCAACAGACCTCCATTCAACACACCACCGGCACCAGAAGGTAGATTTCACTCTGATCCAACTTTGATGGAATCTCACCAGATGGAGTCACCACCCGCAGCCACGAACGGTTGAAGTTCCAGCATGACGACCCACAAACCCATGTGCCTCCCAACAACTCACGCGCCTTCATGCGCAAGCTTACCCTGCCATGCCCCAACACACTCCTTAGGCCACATGTCATCTCCAAACTGTGCCACATTAGTCCTAGCCTCATGTTAGCAAACATGTCATTTGCCATGTCAGCACACAGGCCTAACATGCCATGTCAACTCACTGCGTCATCATGTTAGCAAAACATCGCACTCTTGCAAACACCATAACTACACTTTTGTGACTGCATTGGCTACTACAGGATCTTGGAATTGACTACTCTATTGTAACTCCAATCCACTGTGACAATTGAAGTGCCATTCAAATTGCACACAATGAAGTCTTCCATGAAAGTCCAAAAATATTGAGATCGACAATCACTTCATTTGTCATCATCTATTCCACGGTACCCCAATTTGTTTCCTCCCAAGACTAGCTAGATGACATCTAGACTATGCCCCTCCACCAATATGCTTACATGCATTGGCTTCCAAACGCAAGTTGATCTCATTTCTCCCAATAGGAGTTTGAGGAGACCTGTTAGAATATAATACCAATGGGCTTAGGCCCATTTACGATTGTACTTGCTTGTACTACAAGTCTATTACTTGTACAACACACCTTAGCTTCCAAACTCAAGTTCCTTATACTTCATGATACATAGTTTGGCTAAAATGAGAACTCTCTTAATTCACAAGACATTGGGACTTTACTCATCCTAGAATATTCAAGTAAACAGGGCCATTTATGGAAAATATACTTGGAAAGTTCTAGTGAAATAGGAATGTCCATTACTCATCATTTTCAACATTTCAATTGCATACCTATTTAGCTTCTATCTTGTTGTGGCTAATCCATCTTGGTAGTTCACACACCCTGAAACACTCATATAAAATAAGGCCAAAGGAGACAACTTTTTCAAATTCTTTTCTAACATGTTGAATGTGTTCACTGTAATGATTTGCAGATGTTTGTTGAGGAAGTCATGGACCTTGTGGAGCTGACCTCATTGAGGGAATCAATTGTTGGATTGCCTAGCATTAATGGTCTCTCAACTGAGCAGCGCAAGAGGCTGACAATTGCAACTGAGCTTGTTTCAAACCCATCTATAATATTCATGGATGAGCCAACCTCAGGTCTTGATGCCAGGGCAGCAGCAATAGTGATGAGAACAGTGAGGAACACAGTAGACACTGGAAGAACTGTGGTGTGCACTATCCACCAGCCAAGCATTGATATATTTGATGCCTTTGATGAGGTATTGATCTCTCCACGGTTGAGGAACAAAATAGTGTCCTGGTTTCTACATTTCATACAAGAATTAGACAATTATGTATACATTTGCAGCTATATCTTTTGAAAAAGTGGAGGAGAAGAAATATATGTCGGCCCAATAGGCCACCGTGCTTCACTTTTGATCAGTTACTTTGAGGTGAGGCTAATTACTAGATACTAAGAATTATTAACATATTATTTGAAATACATTTTCTCTATTTGAAGCCATACTAACATAGATGAGTTTATCCTTTCTCCAGGGAATCCGGGGAGTTAAAAAAATTAGAGACGGAATTAACCCAGCCACATGGATGTTGGAAGTGACAACTGCAGCACAAGAAGCAGCTTTGGGTGTTAATTTTTCCGATGTATACAATAATTCAGAACTATACAGGTGATCTCATGTAAAACTATACACCAAAATATAAAACAAAGCAAACTTAGAAAGAACTTCAACAAGAATCCTTGTGGTTTTTATCAAAGCTGATCATAATCTTCTATTCTCTTTCATGAGCCTTATCACATCAATTCAAAATCCATTTAATTTATGTTCTTTAAATACTTTCAGGATATTCATGTGACAAAAAAGGTAAAATTTCCCAAAGAATAATGTCAGAGGGTTCCTAATATGGACTAAATAAAAAAGAAAAATGATCATAGTTTGTAATTTTCCTCATTGATTAAGACTGTGACAGGGAAAAAGTATATATATACATGTATTGACACCGTAAGTTCAATAATTCAGGAGAAACAAAGCAATGATCAAAGAACTCAGTAAACCTCAGCCAATGTCAAAAGAACTGCACTTCCCTACTCAATACTCACAAACATTTTGGACCCATTGTAAGGCTTGCCTATGGAAACAGCACTGGTCATATTGGCGAAACCCACAGTACAGTGCAGTAAGGCTATTATTCTCAACTTTCATAGCTTTAATGTTTGGAACAATGTTCTGGGACCTTGGCTGCAAAAGGTACTTAATAGAGGAAAGTCAAATAGGTTAAATTTTATAGATTTAACATTTGCCTCCTTTTGTTATTAATATGAGAAGACTCTTCGAACTGCAGGAGAAGGCAGCAAGACATTTTCAATGCAGTAGGTTCCATGTATGCTTCTTCTCTATTTATTGGGATTCAGAAAGCTGCATTGGTGCAGCCAGTAGTGGGTGTTGAGAGAACAGTTTTCTACCGAGAAAGAGCAGTTGGAATGTATTCTGCTTTACCATATGCCTTTGGACAGGTAGATGGTGCTTATATTTTAGCAAGAGAAAACCTATTACAAGGTTTATGAACATTTTATGCAATTGCAATATATTTTTGATTTTGGCCTCAATTGTGGTGGAATATTATTTATATATTTGTATGTACATTATATAAAGACATACATTATCATACCCAATTGAGGTGTGATATGATTGCATCACGATGCCTAAGTACATGATCTAATAGGTCCTTAGGCAAGAATACAGCAAATAAAATAACAAAAATGATCTAACAATGAGTTTGAGGTAAGTAGCAATTGGCTTCATGATTAGATGATCATAAATATTAATATTTTTATTAGAGAGTATTTAGAATACTTTCATGAAGATTGGTTATTTAAGCAAGATATAAACCATAACAGGTCTTCAAATTAAAGATTCTATTGTTTCATCCCCAGCTTATGATTGAGCTCCCATACGTTTTCGCTCAGGCTGTCATATATGGAGCGATAGTATATGCCATGATTGGATTTGAGAGCACAGTAACAAAGTTCTTTTGGTATCTCTTCTTTACATACTTCACCTTCTTGTATTTCACATTCTTTGGAATGATGACATTAGCCATCACTCCAAACTATAACATAGCTGCTGTAGTTGCTTCTTTCTTCTATACAATGGGGGACCTCTTCTCAGGATTTATCCTTCCAAGAACAGTAAGTATAAGCAGACCCTATCCATTCCACGCATTTACTCGGCAATGTCATATGGATATCTAAAGGTTTATTGTTTTTGCAGTATATACCAGTTTGGTGGAGCTGGTACTATTGGGCATGTCCTTTCGCTTGGACAATGTATGGATTGATTGCTTCACAGTTTGGAGACATTAAAGACAGGCTTGATTCTGGTCAAACAGTAGAAGAATTTCTTAGGAGTTATTTTGGTTTTAGAAATGACTTCCTAGGAGTGGTTTCAATTGTGACTGTAGGAATCACAGTGCTCTTTGGAGTCAGCTTTGCCTTTTCAATAAAGGCTCTCAACTTCCAGAAAAGATGATGAATGTGTTTACATCATTTTGTGGTCAAAATTTGGCAGAATTTCATAGATACTACATGCAATTTTGATACTTTATGTGCAAGTTCGATAGTTTTCTTATAGTAAGTATTTTTTTTGGGGCTAAATATCCTTATCTATATATATATATATATATATATAACCGAATCTTTTGAAACTCTCACAATTTTCCACGTCAGCATAATATTAAAAAAAAAAAATCATAAACCAAAAAAAAAAAAACTTTTCTAAAACCCAAAAAAATACTTAAACGCAAAATCAGAGGAGCCTAAGCCCCTAACATGCTCTACCTTCTCCTTCCTCCAAAACGCAAACCACGCTCTGCCGTTCCCCCACACGCAAATCGCAGCTCAACGGCTCCACCTTCTCCGACACCACCCTTCTCCAGTTCTATATTTGTCGGCCCCACCGTTTGATTATCTCTTCAGCCCTCAAGTATACTCATCCAAAACCTTCTTCTCTCTAACCACTTCACCCCTTCCTAATACAAACCTCTGGGTTTCATCCTCTGGGTTTCAAAATCTAGGTTTAATCCTCTCTGTCATTCTCTCTAAGGTATAAGCCCAAATTGCCGACTCTTCCAAAGAAGGTAACTCTTTTCTCTCTTTACGATTAAATCCGTTAGTACGAATCGCATCAGATATTTGTGAAACGTTTTAACTTTTATTTATTTTTACTAATGCGTTAATGTTTGAATTGCTTTCAATTTGATTATTGTTGATTTCAATTAATTTACACCTAAGGATTTGTTAAATTAATTTTTTTTTTTTTTAAATTGATTTCTTTCTCTGATTTCGTAGCTGATAAATCATGTTCTTCTTCTTCATCTTTCTCCTCCAACCCAGGTTAGTTAACTTTCCTAGAATCAAAATAGTTTCACTTTTCATAGACACACACCATCTTCTTGATATAAAGCTTCCAAAGTATTTTCACGATCAGACAAACTTAACCAAATTGAGCATATGTTTGGGTGTTGAGGAAAAAAACAACAATGAAGCAAAAGTAAATGGAAGCACAATCAATTGTGAAGGTTCCTTTTAGATACCTTTGTGAATTGTGAATTTTGCTTTGTTAATTTGCCAATTGTGAATTACTTTATGTTATTTCTACTAAGATTTTTCTATGGTATTCTATTTTATTTCACTTTTGTTGCAGGTGCTTGCATTTTTCTTTTTTCTTTTTTTCATGTTTGTAGCTGAACATGATTAAGGAGGGGTTACATATGATTCTTTGCACTACAAGACGAGGACAGTCAGGTATTTACCTTTCCTTTATTATGTACTGTTTCTTGCATATTTATTAATAATATATTTCTAGAAAGAATTTGAAATTGGAATGTGATTGCATATTTAAGTTTCTTGGTTATCTCAAACTTGGGGGTATTCTTGAGTCTGTTGACTCTGTTTTGTATTTGTAGTTTTAGCTGTGTATCTGTACTGGCTGTCATTCTGTTTGAGATATATATATATATATATATATATATATATATATATATATATATATATATATATATATATATATTAATAAAATTTTGATATTGTTAATTGTCATAGATGTTTTTTTACCTCCAAAATAGAGACTCACGGCTAAACTCGATACCCAAACCACCAATCTCCACTTTTGAGAGAAAATGCAAACCCCTTCACCTTCCTCCACCGTTCCCCTTCTCCTTCTTCCAAAACAAAGACCCACAGCCAAACTCGCTCCCCAGACCACCATTCTCCACCTTTGTGACATGAAATCAATTTTTTTTAATGATTGGGAAGAGCACCAATCTATCTGTATCCAAAAGAAAAGGAGAATTAAATCGTGCGGATGGTTTCTGATCTTTGTTTTTTCTTTACTTTATAAATAAATATTATATTTTTATAATTAAAAGTGTTGTATTTGAACAGGCACAACAATTGTTTCAAATACATGCACAAACGATTACACCAGAAGCACTTGAGAGCGTAAAGGCTACCCTTGCAAGCAATGAGATTGAGCACAAAGCAAAAACCAAGAAGAGAGTAGTTCCTCGCAAAGCTGCTGGCCAAGCTTGGGAGGACCCGACACTAGCAGATTGGCCAAAAAGTACAAATTATTTCTCCCTTCTGTTATTCACTATGTGTTGGTACTTAATTTATATGATACTAAGGCCAGATCTGCTGGTCTATAATGGGTGCAGGCTAATATTCATAATTTTCTAACCGATTTTTTTTTCACAAATTTTTTATAAAACTCAATTCCTTCAACTACCAGGTCTTACTCATGTTATCCTTTTATAACATTTGGTCTGATTCTCTTATGATGATACTATGATATTAATGTGGGAATTTAATAGTAAATTTTTTTGTCTTGATTCTAAGCAAAAAAATAAAGTTACTATGTCTGATTTTTATTTTATATAAATTGACAGGGTTTATGTTTGATTGAACTTGGATCAGTTGAAGGTTTTTTCACTAATTCAGTTTGCTGTGTATGTGCTATACTCAATTTTCTTTACTGAATTTAATGTGAAAAAAAAAATGTTTTCTTACATGGTCTTGACATTGATTTGACTTAATTTATATTCAATTTATTTTCCATTTTTAAATTATTCAATCAAGCTCACAAATTACAATTCAAACCCTGATATTAAATTCACTTACAAATGAACATGAATTTGTTATGGCTGTCAACTATGAAGACTTATCAGGAAAAAGAAAAAGTTCAACTATTTAGTTAGAATTCTTTTTTATCATTGGTTGTGTAATACTCCATTTTCAGTATTACATAACTGGCATTGCGTATCATTCCTCTTTCTCTTTTGTCTTAATTTAAGTTTTTTTGTTTTTGCAGAGTTTCCATGTCTTCTTCTTCTTCCTTTGGATTGGATTTCTGGTATTGGACTTTATTTTTCCCTTTTTCTTTGTATGTAGCTTTTATTGGATTTTAACAAGTATGTTTTTAACGTGGAGATTGAGACTATAAACTAATGAGTAATGACCCCCGCACACTAGGACAAAGTTTAATATTTCAACATGATTTGGTTATTGTGGTGCATGCAGATTTGCAAATGCTTGCAATCCTTTAGCAAACCCAATCAAAATATGAGCAAATATTATATTCAAACTAACGATCATATCATGGCTCTAAGCCAACTTCAATTCTTTGTTTTTAATGATTTTTACACTTTTTATTTTTTTTTATTTTTTTTTGCTTAGGCTAACTGTGGGGGCAAATGCCCCAGATCATGTAATGGGCCTAGGGCCCCATCCGGGATGATTAGCCATGTCCGAGGAGAGGAAATGGTTGCTAAAGGGATTTCCAACTTAGCTCTCATAGACAAGGAGCATTTGGAGGATGGTTCGAGGAGGAATGCCTCCTCGGATGTGATAAGCATGGCTCAAACATGCACTCTGGCTACTAAAGAGACCCCCCCCCCCCCAATGGGCATTAGCGGTAGGGATGTGCCCCACAGACCCGCAGGAAAGAAGGAAATGAAAAATATCTAAGGAGAGGCTGCTGCTACCGCATTAAATGCGTTGCAGCTACTTTTTTGGCCACATTAATGTGGAGAGGACCTGTGAACAGTGCTTCCTTGGCCACCGCAACTCACAGAAGACTGAAAGGGGATGTCCGATGGGACAAGCACTCAAGTAAGGATCCAAATGATCAACAAGTGTAAGACCATGATGGTTTCAAGAGGGCTATATAAGATAGAGAGTCCCCATGACGAGGTGGAGGGAAAAAAGGACCATAGTCACAAAACAGAAACGGGGATTCATCTAACCTCCTCGGACAAAAGATCTAAGGTTGTTAACATGTTTTACTTGTGTTGGATTGTTGTATAGCCCAATACAAACCGCTGTCCAACTTGTTAAGACCTAATTCTACGGCCCACCCTCTACAAATTCATTGTTCCTAGGCTCCTTGGACCCAGACCCCATACTTCTTGGGCTTGGGTTTCAAATTGTGACCCTACACTAACTATATATTACAAATTGCAGATGATATGCTCCCATTTATGCAAATGATTGTTGTGGCTGATATTGATTTTTCCTTAATTAATTTAGAGAGGGCAAAGATGTCAATTGCCAAGGTAGGCTCTAAATCCAATTTCTAAAATAAAATAAAAAACGAGCCATGGTTAATAAATAGAGCCTCAAAATTTATAATTGAGTAGATGACAAATGTCTTTAACTTATAAGACAATTTTCTCCTAAACTTCTCTAAGCTCAAGTGGGATGGTTTGAAGTAACTGCCTAGCTAGTAATCCACTTGGAGTGGGTACTTTCTCTTTTTAGGTAGCTGTGGACCAGTTGCCCCATCAGGCACAATTATACTGCCTCGACACTAAGTGGATGTGATGTTGACAATAGGCCTGTATTCTTGAAGCTAGCATGGTATTTTAACAAGTATGTTTGATTGACATTGTGAGTACAAGCACTAGAAATTTGGATCTTTACAGACTAATGTTATTACTTCTTCCTAACATGGGTGTCCAGAGCTCCTCAAGCACACAACTATTTCTCTAGATGTGTTTAGTATACCCATCTCTCTTACATGTACATAAGCTGTTTGACAAAATTCCTGTGATTTTTTTTTTTTTTTTTTTTTTGGTTATTCTAGGAGTCATATTACATGAAGATTGGTAAGGAAGAAGATAAGTAAAGAATTTGATGCTATGTTACTAATTTAATCAGGTTGAGATGTGTTTGTCGGCCTTCTTTTTTCAATGTTATTTTTTGCAATGTAAAAAAATGACTGGCTAGGTTGCTTATGCTTCTAGACAATTAAAGAATTTTGAACAAAAATTACCCAAACTCATGATTTGGAATTGGCTGCTGTGGTTTTTGCTTCAGATTTGATGGTAAAGTATTGAATGTTAATAATAGGCCCTTGGTTACAAAATTGTTATGATCCGATATGTAGGTATGATATATAAAAGGTCCATATATTATTTTGGATGAGGGAATGAATGGTTTATATAAATAGTGTAAAGAACTCCACCCATTTTTCTTATGCTTTTTCAATTGAACCAAGATGGATTTTGTTTCTCCAACTTAAAATGAATGATTGGCTTTTATGTGCTACACCTATTCTTTGAACTTGCTTTCAAGTTTCATATGATTGTATTCTTTAAGAAAACATCTATTAAAAATTTGTTGTTTTTTACCTTCTGGAATATGCTTTTACATCCTTTATGAGATTTTGTGTTACCAACATTTGCTATGACTTAGTTTGTTGTATAGTTTGTAGTGGTGGAACAATTGAGTGTGTATTTTGGTTTCTGCAATGAAAATAGTTGGTTTAAAATCTCTAAAGATGACAAGAATTATCTGCAAAGTTGTGAAGTTTATTTAATTCTTCATATTATTTTTTTCCTATAAAGTTTTTTTTTTTCCCCAAATCGTCACCATTAGCAATTCATTACTATTTTTTTTTCTCAAAGTCATAATACATTCAGTGTTAATTTTGTGATTTTGCTTGGGTTGTCCTTGATCAATTTTTCCTGTTACAGTTGTAGTTTTGCATTGATTTATGACTATTATACTACTATTTTAAAGTTGAGTATGGACATTTTTAGTAATGTTCACTTTCATTAAGTGTTGTTTCTTTTACATGTACACAAGGTGTTTGATGAAATTTCTTATGAGTTCTAGAAGCCATAATACATGGAGAGTCGTAAGGAGGAAGATAGGTAAGAAATGTGATGCTCTATTGTTGATCTAATCAAGGTAAGCTGTGTTTGATTCTTATTACTATTTATCAATTAAAAATGTATTGTATATAAATGTTTTTTTAACAAGGGGTTGCTGATATTTCCTAGAGGTATGAAAGGTTTGATTTAGCATTGACAAAAAGTAGATAACTCAATTCAATTATGATCCTACTTTCATGGAGGAAATAAGGACAAGAAGACAAACATCTCATGAGTTTCACATACACAGTTGCAAAACCAGTTCATAAACCATAGAAATATGGAATATGCAAATGGACAAATGTCCATCTACAATGATAGATTTGCTAAAGAAGTGTTCATAAAAGAAATATTCAACTTGTGGTGGTGTTCATAAAAGTAACGTTCAACTAGCATTAATAACACCTACTCTTCTAAGTTTATGAAATTTTACATGTATTACTTTTGTGATCTTCTGAAATTATGTTGTTTTAGGTTTCTACAAGTTCTATGTTTATTTTTATTTTTATGTGAACTTTTATTTTGAACCAATTGTTTTTATTTTCATATATTTTCAAGTCAATACCTTGAACAAAATAAATATATTTAATTTCTATTTAACTATCCCGTGCATCACACGGGTTAGCGACTAGTATATAATAATAAGTAAAGATTATGAAAATAAGTATCATGAATCCAAAATTTTATATAATATATCCCATGCATGGAAATTAATATATATATATATATTTTAAAGAAAGAAAAGAAAGTGACATTCATCGTACAAGAAAGTGACATTGATATGAGTTTTGATTATTATGATAATCTCTTTAAAGAGAATGAATAATTTGAACAATTTATTTAAATAAAAATTATACATACATACATACATTTATTTATTTTACTTAAATGTATAATCAATCTCATGCAATTCATTTAAAAGTAACAACATTAAAACAAATGAATAATTGTCCTAAAGATTACATTTGTATATTTATAGCCTTCATGTTTAGAAAGACTTTCACTTAAATTTAGCCGTACCAAAGTGAATTGAAGTGCTACGTTAATAAGGTTTAACAAAACCGTAGTAATAATAAATATTATACTTAAGATTTTAGATATTACAAGTTTGAGATTTATATATTTTTTGAATAAATTTGGATTTAGAATAGGTGATTTTAACCCAAAAATATTTTTTCCCATTATGTAAATACACAAAAAAAAAAAAAAAAAAAAAAAAAAATCGAAGTGGACCAAATGGAACAAAATGGACCAAATGGACAAAATAGGATCAAATAGTAACAAGGTGGACTGAAAAAGACTAAAGGGGACCGAATATGACCAAAGTGGACCGAATAAGAATGGACAAATTGGGACCAAAGTAGATAGAATGGATCGAACGGGACCAAATTAGACCGAAGTGAACCGAATAGGACCAATGTAAACTGAATAGGACCGAAGTCGGAAAATGGACCGAATAGAACCAATATGGACCGAATGGAACCAAAGTGGACAAAATGGACTGAATAGAACCAAAGTGTACCGAATGGCCCGAATAGGACTGAAGTGGACCAAAGTAGACATAATGGACCGAATAGGACCAAATAGAACCAAAGTGGACAGAATGGACCGAATAAAAGCAGAGTGGACCAAATTGGACAGAATGGACCGAATAGGACCAATGTGTACCGAATAGGACCGAAGTGGACTGAAGTGAACAGAATAGGACCAATGTGAACTGAATGGACCGAGTAAGACCAAAATGGACTGAGTAAGACCAAAGTGGACCGAATAGAACTGACCGAATGGACTGAATCGACTGATTACAACCGTATGGACCGAAAAGGACCAAATTGGACCGAAAAGGACAGAATGGACTGAATAGAACCAATGTAGACTGAATAAGATTTTTGAATATTTATCATTTTTATTGTATTTTTAGGGCTTATATTTCTAATTTCTAATGTCTATTTTCTTTATATTTTTTAACTAAAGAGTTTAGCCCCAATATAATAAAATTTCATACTTTTCAACCCAAAAATTATTTTTAAAAAAATGAAATTTTGAGCTAGACATGAAGGAAAAAAAAAAAAAAAAAACACTAAAAAAAGAATCAATTTAAGACCCAATTAGTCAAAAATGGACTAAAGGGGACCAAAATTTACTAAGTAGACCGAATTGGACCGAGTGGATCAAATTGGACCCAAGTAAACCTAATTCGAATAGAATTTATTTAATTTGTAGGGAGAACAAATTATCGTCAACAAATTTTAGGAAAAAAAAAAATTATACATTATATTACAATACAAAATAATTATTTATTTTCATGCATCGTGTAGGTCTAGGACTTGTTTTATCTAATAGTTAAGCAATAACCTATCAATGCCTTAGTCTCAAAATTTTGAAGTCGGCTATAGATCTTAAACAAATTAGTTAAGATCAGTCACACGTATTCTTTCCATCATTCTATTCTATCTAAAGCCATACAATCATACGCCCTGTTACTTCCTTAATTGGTTAACACTAAGTAGTTACAGGAATGAATCCATGAAAACAGCACCCTGCTGCATGACCTAAAGTAAAACTCCCTTAGCCCTTCAGACAGAAAAGCATTGAAGACAAGCTTCCCAAATCAGAAGAGTTGGTTATTATCACAGAACGAATCACACACACAGAAGATCTAAACAGTCAAATAAATTAATTCACAGTTATAATCCAAGACATCAAGGAATAAATAATTCCGACTCAGGAAATGCCTGAACTAAGGCAGACATAAGATAAATCAACTTCAAAGGAAACAACAAATCATGTTATTGACTTGCTGCCGCATATGTTACAGTTGGGACTCAAGATTCTCCCTCAGCATCTAAAACTAAAACTACAATAAATTTCTGAATTAAAACGATTAAAAATAATTTAAGAAAGAAAAAAAGAAGAGGAAAGCTGTGTCACCATCTCAATTTGCCAAACTATCTAAGAAGCTTTGCAACTCCCTCAAACCTTCTGCAGAAAAGCTCCTCTGCACCCTAGAGCGTGGGGCAACCAAGTTGGGGGGAGGCTGGTGTTGAAAACAGACCACGACAGCAGCTAAATTATCCCCACTCTTCCTCTTCAAAGCCTCATCAACCAGATCCTTACTACACAAGGCTGGGTCATTATGCTCCTGAAGTCTGCGCCGAGCAAAATCCACAGCATTTTGACTCCTAAACACATCCCAGATTCCATCACAGCCTATGATGAGGAATTCGTCTTCCTCCGTCAACTTTGTGGACATAAGCTCAGGCTCTGCACTGAGTGGCCTACCATCCCCACCTTTCATTCCTTCCATATGCCAGTCTCCCAAAGCACGAGTAACATTAAGTTGTCCATTGAGGTAGCCATCGTATATATAACCTCCAGATGCCTCGATTCGTTTCATCTCTTTGATGCAAAGTGGTTTGTGATCCCTCGACATTTCAATTGCTTTGCCACGGCGGCACAGCACTGCTCGACAATCTCCAGCATTTGCCACCACCAACAACCTGCCATCAGAAAGTACCATCAGATTGATGTTACAATATAACAATATTTTCATCTCAGACCAACTTTTATAGTAGGCCAAAATAATCCATAAATTTTGGATTTAGGACTCATGACTAAGTGGCCATTTAATTTTTAACAAATAAAATTTTTTATCGAAAAAGAAATCCAACCAAAAAAATATAATGTTCCATTGTGGGTTAACACAACGTCAATCAACTCATGCAATTCTATAAGAGATGCTGCTTCTCTCTTTGCTGTCAAAACACAAGAAACTCATTTCAAATATATCAGAATCATCCAATAATTTACAGGACATCCAAATGCCCCATTACTGTACGCAAGTTACTAAAACTATGTATATTCATGAGCTAAAGGCCCAACTCACAAGCCCAATAACAAACCTCTGGATAAAGCCAAGTCAGCTTGGCTTACACAAACAAACCAACTAGCTAGATGAGTAAGCCAGTCACTTAAAGAAAATTAATTTTTATGAACAAAATTTGGACAGGATTGCAAACATTTTGGACCACAGGACGCATAGAAAATCCTGTACAAGAGGCTTATTATGTTGAAATACAGTTCAACTTTGTTTATCATCTGAGAGAAACATCACAGGTTGGTATAGTCTGTCTGAACTTAATTTGGAGGACAAGGGAACAACAGTCACATGTAAGACCAGACATCACATATATAACCATTGATTTTAACTGAGTTTAAGGGAAAGGTATGCTTGAACAAACTCAAAATCCAGAAACATAATTTACATTTGTCACATAATAACTAAATTAAGTTCACTCAGTGCTCCTGAATCACTGAAAAAGCTTGTGGAAAGCAAGCTAGCGAGTTCAGGGGATTAACAGTGTCCCACAACATCAGAAGAGTATTGCTCACCTTTTAAAAAAGATCATAAACACAAACTAGAAAAGTGAGAAACTTGTATGTAAATTTGGTTCGTAGAAAAATTCTAACCTTCCAACAACAAGAGCTGCCAAAGCAGTAGTGCCAGATGCAAGGGCAGCATTTAAGGAGCAAGCTTCCGCAAAGGCAGTGTCAGTTTGCAGAAATGCCGAAGCAACAACCCTTTCAATATCCCTTGGGAAATCTTCATCCTCAACAATGAACTTCAGCAAATGACAGCAAGCAAAGTCAGCAGCATGCTTTCCACCATGCCCATCAAACACCTGAACGGCCAAAAATGCACTAATGTTGAACAATACTAAATTAGAAAACAAAATATCTTGTAACACCTGCATAAAACCTAACTGGAAAACCTGACAAGTAAAGAAGCAACTAATATGCAAGCATCTCCAGTGAACTTTCACAGCAATTGGCAAGCAAAGTGGGAACAGAAAATTTTGCTTCTGGTAACATACACCATTAACATTGAAATCATGACCACCACCACAAGCCATAAAATTCACTTCACAATTACATCCACAACACCACCTCCTCCATGAAAACCACCATTACCTCAAACCTCCATTATGTTGGGAAAGGTTGGATGTAGAGAAGACAATATAAGTTTTCTATAAATAATATAAATTTTATTTGAAAACAAAAATTAATTCAGAAGAGACCACCTAATCTCAAAGAGAAGGAAAGATGTGGATTTTTTTTTTTTTGGAAAAGTAATTAGATTTATTTTATTTTTTTTTAATAGATCAAAAGTAATTAGATTTATTAATAAATAAATATAGGTTACACAGGCTCACAATGATGAGCACTCCATAACCTAAAAGAATTACAAAAGATTTTTTACAAAAAAGGAAGTGATTCTATGAAATCTAAAAGAGTGGTACAGTCTGTAAGACCCCATGCTCCGGACCAATCAAACAAAGTATGACTTAGAAAATCTTCTAGCAGATACTTGTATCCATCCATATCCTCAAAAGTACGATTGTTTCACTCCCTCCACAATAGCCACATCAAACATAATGGTAAAAGTTCCAAATTTTCAAAGAGTGCTACCCAAACCAATTCCTCCACCCAGATAAAAGATCACCACCTGCCTTGGTAGCACCCAATGGATCCCAATCAGTCTAAAAAATAGGCTCCATTACGCATAAGCAACGTCACAATGGATCAACAAATGGCTTACTGCCTCCCCACTACACCAACACATACAGCACCACCCAACTACGGTCAAACCTCGCTTAATAAGATTATCACAAGGAGCTTCCCACAGGTTGCTGTCCAAACCAAAAAGGAGACCCTCTTAGGGGCCTTAGCACACCAAATACTCTTCTAGGGAAAAGAGTTAGTTGGTGCAGCTCAAATAGCCTCGTAATAAGAGCGGACAGTAAAGATGCCAACCCTCTCAATAAGAGCAACATCACAATGGATCAACATATGGTCTCTTCCCACCACACCAACACATACAACACCACCCAACTATGGTCAAACCTCCCCTAATAAGATTATCACAAGTAAGGAGCTTCCCACAAGTTCTTGTCCAAACAAAAATAGGAGACCCTCTTAGGGGCCTTAGCACACCAAATACTCTTCCAGAGAAAAGAGTTAGTCAGTGTTTAGCCTCATAATAAGAGCGGACATTAAAGATGCCACTCCCTTTCAATTTCCATATTATCCTGTCACCACCCTTCCTCCTAGGAATATTGGAGCATAGGAGCTATGAGAAAGAATCAACCGCCTCCAACACTTAGTCATGAAAACCCCTATGAAATCTCCTGTTCCAGGTCTGACCTTCCCCTCATACTGGACAATCCAGCACTGAATTCGTGGAGATGGTGATCAATAGAAATAGAAATGGAAAGAACTAGCAGTAACATTTTCAGAATGATAAGTGGATTTCACATAACATAGCATGTGCATCGAAATCTTACATAACTTTCTCTTTTCTTGATGAATCAAAAAAGGGTAGACAAAAATCCAAAGTAGCATATGTTTACTCTTATTATTACTCAAAAGAACTAGCAAAACGCCTTGTATCATGATGCATTTCATTCAAATAACAACAATTAAGTTATTAACAAACTGCCGAGATTCTTTGATAGCTAGCTTCCATAAATAAGCATATATAACCACTCTACAAGAACCATATATATTAAACTGAAAACTGTGAAAAAACAGTAACAAGTAAGGTGATTAACAATATTAATAAGAGAAGATAAATACTGCGTAGAAGGCATTGGGCACATCAGTAAAATTCTCGAGCCCATAATCCTGAGCAAAGTTGTCAACACAAACATATACATCTTCCATTTTTGCACGAAACCCCATGTCAGCCCACGCCCCAGAGCGAACAATTGGGATGAACTCAGACTCACAATTCTCTAGACCATGCCCCGGTTCCACACACACATCCGAGGCCTTACTCTTCATCTGCCAAAATTCCAATCAAAACCTTAAAAATCACAATTATACTAAAATTCATAACAAAACATATACTTTATATCTGAAACCAAAAAAAAAAAACATAACCCAAAACCAAAAAAAAAAAAACAAAAAGCCTTCAAATGTAGCTAAGAAAATCCAAACATAGCCTTTAAATTTTTTTTATTTTCATTCAAGTAATGCTAAACAAGTAACCAATAGTAACAAAAAAATAAATAAAGAAATAAATAAAAATGTTAGAGAAGAAGCATTGAATTGAACTACAAATGAATCTAAAAGGAATAAAGGAAACCCCAAAAATAAAAATAGAAAGAGTGAGAAAGAAGAAAGGAACTAACGAGAGAAGGGTGGCGAATGAGAGATTTGTTACAAGGCAGAGGGAGGCGGTCGGTGCTGAAACAGGGGCGGTAGGCGGTGGCGGTAGCGGCGGAGAGAGGGTTCGGAGGGCGACCCTCGCTTGAGCTCCCTTTACTTTGACCCTCCATTTTTCACATCATATATCAACAAAAAAAAACCCAAATGCCCAAATGGGTTTCAAATTTTTCTGGGATTGGTTGAGTGAGACTCAGAGACTGAGAGCCTTTAAACCCAAATCTACCAAAAAGAGAGAGAGAGAGAGAGAGAATGTAAGTGGGTTATAGAGGTTTTGCAGTGGAGAGCATTAGGGTTTATGGTGTAGACTTACTAGAAAGAGAAGGAGAAGCTAGAGAGAGAGAGAGAGAAGAGAGAGATTTGGGGCGATTAGAACGAGGTTGAGAGAGCGGGCACTGGTTTTTGTTTGTTGTTTTTGCTGGGTTTCTGAGTGTTGACTTTGTTTAATGTTTACTTCGTTTGTTGTTATGAGTAACAGGTGTTGGTGTTGCTTTCCTTTCTAGCTTCGAAACGACGACGTTGTTTTCTTTCTTTCTTTTTTAGTAACGTCACTTTAACTTCTGTTTTTGTTTTGTGTTATTTTGTTTTTGTTTTTTTTTACCCTTTTGTTTTCTTTAGTAACGTCACTTTGCTAATGCTTACTTCTCCAGTTCTCCTTCTCCTCTGGGATGGGAAGACAGACAAAACGTCAGCTTCTTTCTTTCTTTTTTTGGATTTTTTTTTTTTTGGAGAAATTATATATCCACAATATTTTCACAACTTTTTACAACAAATCCTAAGTGGCAGATTGTTACTGATTGTTATTGTTGGGGCAAAAAAGTAATTTTAGTGTTAGTTTCAAATTTGAACCAATAACAACTAACCACATGTGATTGTTGTAAAAATGTTGTGGACGTAGCATTTTTTTTTTTATTTAGGGCAAATATCTGCAAAAGATTACATATTTAGATATTACTTTTTTTGATGAAAAATGTTTAGATATTACTTTTTTGATGGAATTTTTTTTTCTTTTTTTTTTTTATGGAACATATTTAGATATTACTATTAGCATCCGTTCGGGAATAACTTATTTAACTGAAATTAAAATTTTTTTACTGAAAGTACTATAAATAAAACTAAAAAGTATCTGAAATAGTATAGTAGAACCCATGAATAATACCAAAAAGTACAATAAAACATATAAATAATAACAAAAATAAACTAAAAAATATAATAAAAAAATAATTTTTTAACCGAATGTCAAACACAACCTTAGTATACCTTCTTCCCTTTTTAGCATAAAAAAGTCAAACTCAGTTTTATAAGTACAACTGCCAGTGAATTTCATAATAAACACTACAAACTAGTGAACTGCCTATTTTTAGTACTTAATATTTCAACTTCTTGTTTTTTTGTTGTTTGGTTTTTTTTCTTTTCTATCCGCATCATTTTAGTTAAGAAGTCTAATACGAGAGCTATTCTCTCCATGAGTCCATGAGTTCGTTACTAATTTCAGTTTAATTCATTTAAAAATCAATATATATATGGTTTCTCAAAAAAAAAAAAAATCAATAGATATAATGTCCATTTGGCATGATTAATTTTGTTAACTTATTTTACCATTCAGCTTTATTTTTACTACTATTCATGGATCTCATTGCATTTTTTGATACTATTCATGGTCCCACTATACTATTTCAGATAAGGGATTCGCTTATTTAGTTAAAACTGAAAACTTTTTACTGAAAGTACAGTAGATAAAAGTAAAAGTTAGCTGAAATAATATAGTAGGACCCATGAATATACAGTACCAAAAAGTGCAGTGAAACCCATGAATAATAGCAAAAATAAGCTAAATAGTAAAATAAGCTAACTTTTTAAGTCAATAACAAACGCAACCATAATATGTGTCAATTTATTAGCTATGCCTATTGGCAAATTAAATTAGGATCCCATTTATCCAAAAAAAAAAAATTAGGATCTCATCATTGAATTTCATCAAAACTCTCTATCAAGAATATATGCTCGGATTAAAAACCTTATAACTCAATAACATTTCTTAATATTTCCAACATAAATATCTAGGATTCAAACTTCTCTCATCTCCCATTGTAACTATAGAAATAGTATAATAAAAAAATAGAAACTCGATTTAAAATAATAATAATATTAAAAATACCTCAATCTTTAAATGAATAAATTATACAATATTCCAAGTTGAATTCCCTCATTTCATATGATATTGGATATATACATGTAAGAGAAGTCACACATTGAATAAGAATTGAAAGAATGAATAGTTAATATAATATAATTTGGCCAAAACTCAATATAAAAATTGTTATTCCTATATGTTATATTAACTATTTAATTCAGTCAATTGTAGTCTCCCTTTGGGATTTGTGATCCCGGTTAAATCAATTCATAATCATGGGATCCTTTTCTATCACATCATATAGGAACAGTTGTTGCACAAAATGTACTTCTAAGTCATTACTCTATAGATCTTATATCTATCTATATGAAGAAGAAATCATGTATTTATATGCGGAATAAATCATGTAAAAAAGGGGATTCTTATTTGTACAAACGGTACTTCAAACTTGGAACGAGCATAAAGAAATTAATGATACTTCTTTACCTTTTAAGTTGTTCTACCAGATCAGTTGCTCAAGACATTTGGTTTTTACCCAAACCCGATGAAAAAAATGAAATCACTTCGTAGGGACTTGTTGAGAATAATTCTGATCTAGTTCATGGCCTATTTGAAGTAGAAGTTGCCCATTCAATCTCTAGTAGCCATCATTTTGCAGGATGAAAAGTACAGGGATTAAATTTTATAGGTGTGGGATTCAAGAGTCATGCCAGATGTTTGCATCAATATACCAATAAATCTATAAGATAACAAAGACCCTTGTTTATCAATGGGATGGATTTGCATATGCCATTCCAAATAGAGGATTTTTTTTATCTTTATTTTTTTTCCTAGGTTCATGTTAGAAAACAGTGGCCTCGAGTTCGAAGTATTTGGATTTGGGAATTTTGACACAAGTTTTGTTAGCATTTTTGGGTGTAACCCAACCCACTTTTGATTCAAGGCTTCTAAAGCCAAGACCTCTAACAATTTTTGGCTTACAAAGAGATTCCTGTGGCCTGACGTAGAGATGGTTATTTGGGGGGTTGTGTCCCTAGAAGATATATCTGAGTTTGGCTTCAATTTTATGACAAATATTTTTTTGGTAATTGGAAAGATGACATCTAGTAATAGTATGATGTAATAATAGTAAGAATATACATTATGAGTGTAGCTCGAGCAGTTTGGGATAAAACTTGAGTCTTTGATTCCTTTCTTTTTTTAGCAAGGCGAAAGGCTGTTGATCCATTGATTTCTTTGGACCAAACTAATTTCGTAACTGCAAACCTCGGGTCCACATAGGACCGAATCAAAAGATGAGGCAAAGAAACGACCTCCTTGTTTTTTTTTGGGAAAGTATGTTGCCACGATCCGAAAAAACGTTAATCGCATATGTACTACATCCCAAAAAGAGTAATTAAGTTATATGATTCTCCACAAAAAATAAAAATAAAAAAAATGTTGCAAACATTATGTTTCATTGCCCACAAACCACATGGCATCATTAAGTTGGTTTTGATACCATTTATTAGAACCTGAGAAAACACTAATTACACGTGGATTATACTCCCAAAAAAACTAGTCAAGTTGCAATTGAAGCTTCTTATAACCACTTAAATAACCTAGTTTAACCTAATAAATATATGATGTGGGACTCATTACATACCTACACAATACACACTTATCCAATCCAATCCAAATAATTTATGGCATAACAATCTCTCCCATTTAAATTCTTAATATTCTCATCGAGGCGTAGATTCAATCCACGTGGAGTTACTAAGTTAGTATTGATACCATTTTTTATCAAAAAAAAAAAAAAGTATTGATACCATTTGATAGAAATGGAGAAAACGCCAGCACTAGTTAGTTTTTTTCTATATGGGAGGCCATAAGCATGTAAGAGGAACCATATCTAAGTGAGATGTAAGCAGATAACGACATGGTTAAATGAGGCCTCTCTCTCTCTCTCTCATATATATTAGAAAGAACGAATTGTGTCTACACATTTTTATAAAATGGCTTAATTAACATTCTACTACTATATATGTCTGGGTATATCAGTCACATTCAGTATAAAAATCAACATTTCTTATGTACATTAATTAGTTCAGTAATTATGGCAATCAGAGTCCAATCAAACCCTTCTAGAAAATTTTCATAAGCAAATTGGAAAAACAGGACTATGCTTAAATGAATGACGCAAAGGAAATTCAAGCTTGCAAGCCTCAGACAGATGGGTTGGTGCAACTGCATGCATCATGTGACATGAGAATTCATAAGACTCTCCTTGTCTCTCTCTCAATCTTCAACAGGAAACTCTTCCCAACACGCGTCCCAATAGAAAAGTCGGTACAAGACGGCAAGCAAGGAATTAAGCAAGCTAGCTAGCCCCTTTCCTCTGATTGAGGAGGGTCCAACCCACGTGTCTAAACTCTAAACACAAAGTGCCACCCTTGTGGTCTTTGTCAGCTACCGTGGTCTGACCAACTACTAATTCAACCCCTCTCGATCTTTTTTTCTTTCTTTTTTTTTTTTTTTTAAACCAACAAAACAGAGTCCCTCAAACCCTCTATATATGATAGTACTGTACAGGACTTTCATCATAATTTGCATTAACGTTTAAAGAAGAGAGAGGAAGAGAGATGGCCCTTACAACTAGTTGCTGCTTCAATATCTCCCCTCCAACCCCGGCAGCTGCTTCAAACTCTTCTCTTTCTCCAAAAACACCTCAAGTAATTACATGGTATGTCAAACAAAACCAACTTTTTTTTACTCTTAATTATCACACTTTATTTATGCATATTTCAGCACATGCAAGCTATGCTCAAAAGGGTATTTAACCTTAATTTTTAACCAATTGATTCTTCTGTATATAGGAATTCGAAGAATGAAGGATCATGGAGAAACCGATGTGTCCTAGGCATGGCTTGCGTGATAATTGGATTAGAAATGAGCAATTTAGTCATAGGAGGCGAAAGTCATGCCATTGCTGAAGACATGTCCATGTCCATGGTCTTGAAATCATCAAGTGAGAAGGTTGCAAAATGGAGTGACAAAAGAACATGCCCGGCTTGGCGACTGAATTCATTGGAGACCATTGTACCAGAAAACCTTCCAAGACCATCAGCTCATAGGAGATGGGAGACGGTTGGTTATTCTAAGAAGACCAGAGAAGTAGTTAAACTGGTAGTTAAAACTAGTGGCAACAGCTGCTTCTCTATGTAAACAAACTTCACAATGTGAATGTGTTTGCACTTTGCACAATATCTTGTTCATAGATAATTACGAAATTAATTCTTATATATATAATCAATCGTAACCAATAATATCTCTTCAAAAAAAAAAAAAAAATCGTAACCAATAATATTATTGATCTCCTCTTGATCTAGTGCATAGATGATGATAGATTGTAACTAAAGATTTTTTACATTCTTTTGTAGTATTATATTATCATTAATTTCCAAATTAAAAACGGTTTCTTTGTCTATTTTTCTTGGATTTTTTTTTTTGTTGCCATCGACTAGTTACTAGTTAGTACTTAGAAACTACATGCTTGATTTTTGGAAGAAAAGTAGTACATGTAGTACTTTTTTTAGCAAAGAAAAGTAGTACATGCAGTACGAAATTGGAGTTTCCAGATGAAAGACGAGTGGGCCAAACCTTACTACACAACAATATGTGCACGCTACACTAACAAATAGAGCCTGTTTAAGAATTTTTGTTTCTTTGGGCTTGCCAAGGTTATTCCTAGCCTTTGCAATTTTCAGATTTGGGGTAGGCTGGCCCACGATGATATTTCGCCTACACATGAAGCAACCTAACAATTCATGGATTCTCACCCAAGAAGAAAATATTCATTTATATTAATAAATGATAATTAGCTAAGAGCTCAATTAGTTGACAACTTCTAGTTTTTGTAACGGAAATACCCCATCTCTTAACTATCGAATTATCAACCAAAAAATAAAATAAAATAATGATAACTAAAAATTATTTAGCATTCCATGATTTTTGTTAATATGTTCCAATCTTGGATTTGGCTAATCTTTTATATAAAAAATAAAAATTTAAAAAAAAAAAATCTTGGATTTGGCATTCAATGACTTTTGTTACTATGTTGCACTATTGGTTTTTTTGGGGAGGTTTTGTTGCCACTTAGAAATTACAAATGATTAGATACACCAGTGATTTGTATACTGAAATTTGGAAATAGAACCCACTTCCCCTTCATTTCAATATGTTTGTTTGTTAGTACAAAATTTGGCGCTATATAAAGTAGATATTAATTTGTAGTACAATTGGAGTTTCCAGTGAGATCTTATGGAAGCCCAGTGGGCCACATTGCTCCCAATTGTATTTGAGCCTGCTGGACTATAGAACCTGACTAAAGCGGACCCAAACTTTTTTTTTTTTTTTGAGAAGAAAGTGAAACTTAAACCTAACTAGATGATTAGGCTGAAAATATTTTACTTAAATCATCGAAAGACTCCTCTAAAAAAAATCCATCGAAAGAGCAATAATAAGTTAATAATAACTAGAAAAAAATTAAATAATAAGATCAAATTAAATTAAATTACGTGATGGAAGCATGTAATGAAGAGCCAACTCTTGATCAAAATTCAAAAATAATAGTATAGGTTATTAAAATAATTTCTTCAAGTTTTTAATAATAGAGTTTTAATGAGGTAGTGTTTTAAATTTATTGAGCCACATAACATAGATATATCATATGTACAATTGTGGTGGACTTTTTTATGTACTGGGCTGGGCTACTCCTACCGCATTACGGCCCAATGATTTTGGGGTAGGAGAGTCAGAACTGACTTAATTGAAACTCACCTTAAGCCAACTTGTACGCGAGTTAAAACCCTTGGTAGGAATCATGATGGAGTCACGAGCCCACAGCAGGAAACACTGTCACAAAAACGTTATAGCAGGAGAAACATAATATAGTAGGATAGCTAAAATATTTTAACTAAAGTACTTGCTACCGACCAAAGATAATATTTAAACAATTTTGCAAAAGGAAAATACAATAATATAAGTATGGCATGAATGAATTAGTAACAAGAAAAATAAAGTTAGCACTTTAACAATCATAATAAAAGAAGGAAGGGGGTTAGTTTGCTAAACTTGGCTCCTTGACAAATTTAAGTCCAAGAAGGGAACCAATCTCCAATATGGGTAATCTCACAAGGGAATCCTACCATAGAAATTACCTACTTTGGAAAATGGACCTAAGTGATTTAATCTCAAATTCTTAACTTGCTAGAGAGCAAGCAATTGACAGGGAGAGAAATGGGTAACCTATTGGTGCATGCTTTCCATTCCTCACACCCCTGTTTTGCTTCTTCTCGGTTATCTTATTTTCATTGTTTATCTTCTCTGTTTTCTTTGTTTCCTACTTTTTTGTTTTTCTATGTTTTCTCCTATTCCTTCTTGTTGTTGTTTACTGTGCACGGCTAAGGCCTTTTTATACTGTCTGCCGTGATAAGATTTACCATTTTACCCCTCAACTACTTTTGGCCTGTTATGGGTGTCCTTCCCGGATTGCCCACTGGTCTGCTGGTTACCCAATCACCACCACTACCCTGTATTGGCTGTACCACACTTTGTTCCCAGACAAAAGTAGTTTTGTTATGTTTTCTTGCTTCCCGTGGCACTCTCATTTGGATAAAGGCTGGATTTTTCTCTAACTAACTCCTATAGCGTGCACCTAGTGATTCCAGCTCATCTTTGCTTCTTTTGGATGGTATGTCATTCCAGCAGGACATTTCCCCCAAAAGAGTTTAAGCAAGAACCCCAGAATAGGCTTCCCCCTTCTTCCCACCACCATACCATACCCTTTCTTACCTTTGACTCATTGCCCACCGGCCCTGTATTGAATGGGTACAAGTGGGTGGTGTTTGAGTCTTGTGCATGCTCCACTCCCATATGAGTCCATTACTTATCTGGTGTTCACGCGTTTGCCATTACCTGCGAGTTTGTCTAGTCCTGCTGCGTGTTCTGCTGCTCGTTTTACTCTTTGTGGCATGAATGAGTCATTGGGTTTTCATTCTTTGCATCTCGTTTCTTCTTTGGGCTCGGTATTGCTTAGGTATGGGCTTTTTCTTCTTTAATTCATCCCCTGTCTTATTTCACTTCTAGTTTGTGGGCTAACTAGTACTCTTGCCACGCCACTACATTGTTTCTGCCATGATATCGTTTGACTTGTGTTTGTTGGGCTCCCTTAGGGCCTACCATGCCAGTTTCATGAGCTACTCCTTCCTTTAGTTCATATTGCCCAGTATTCCTGCTAGGTCAGTCCATATAACATCTTGGGCTTCCTCGGCCCATTTTATTCCTTGGGTATCCTCGGCCCATTTCATTCCTTAGGGCATCCTCGGCCCATTTCATTATTTCCTACTTCTTACATTCCCATGGGCTTTTACTAAATCTTTTAGGCTTCCCCGGCCCAATTACCACATCCTTTGCTTTTGGCCAATTTACTAATTCCTTTCTTTAAGCTCCTCTGGACCCTTTTTTGCTTTCTTTCTATTTCTTATTGTTAGGGATATATTTGATGTAATTAGCTAATCTTTTGACAAAATGCACTTTACTTGTAATTGGGTAGATCTAGAATGGGTTTAATACTTTAAGAAACAAGTGTTCTAGTTTAGTATTGAAGTCATGCAAAATTTGACCAAGAAACAAGTGAAGAAGTGTTATTCATTAAAACTCGACAACAATCTCAACAGAAAGACTTCTATCGAGATTTAATGTTGAAACTCGACACAAGGTCGACACAAGCTATATCTGTCAAGAATTATGAAATCATAAATTCCAGATCTGATTACACGCATATCCTTGAGTATTTATGTAGGGTTTCTTTTCTCACAACCCTAGACATTTATAAGGATTATTTTAAGGGCCGTCACACTTGATGCAAAAGTGGTTGCACTAGTTGTTAGATGCATTGTGTGACTGGAGACAAAATTTGCCCTAGTTCATTATATTCTCTGTAGAAGCTACTGCATCTTTATGCCAAGGGTTTTGTGACCAAGGAGTTTCCTGATCTTCATTGTTGGATGAACTGAAGAACTTTGCAGCCAACATCTTCCTCAAGTTGGTGTGTTAGTCACGTACTAGGATTCATGCATTGAACGGAGAGAATGCCGCTACAAGACAAGTCCAATTGGGTATTGGGGTAAGGGTTCAACTGTAGGTTGGTATTAGGTACTGGGATTCCTTTTACTTGTAACCGCCTGTTTTGATAATAATGGATTCGCGAAAGTGGTGACCTTAAATTCACCTGGTGATAGGGATGTCAAATGGGTGGGTTTGGGTAGGTTTGGGGTGGACATAATTGGGTTGGGTATATAAAACCCATTTACCCATTAAAACTCATTTAACTAATTGTTTCTAACCCAAATCCAACCCAATCCAATTATTATGGGTAAACCCCAACTCACCCAATTACCCAATTATCAAAATTACCAAAATGCCATTAAAGTGAAAACTCCAACACTTTCTTGGATTCCCTTTTTCACTCTCTCTAGTCTCCACTCTACTTTCCCAAAAAATCAAATTAAACAAAAGATACAAGCTTGAAAAGAAAATCGCTTCAAATTGGATCATCCTTCTCCTTTTATTTTCCCACACTTTCTCGACATGTAAACAGCACTATCTAAACAACAAAATTTATTTTATTTATTTTTTAAACATAAAAAGGGGCCTAATTTATTAAGCGTTTAGCTTCCATTTCTTGCACTTTCTCAACAACCAAACAAACAAAAAAGCACCGTAAGAAGCGGATATGATTCCTAAGAAGCGAGACTCGGTGGTCTGAGACCAAAAAAAAAAAACGCAGATCGAAACCAGATCAGAAAAACAAACAGATTGGAAATATGAGCAAAAACGAGTAGAAAACTAGATCAGAAAAACTAGAAAAAGAGCAGAAATATGAGCAACCCAGATCGAAACCAACAAATCGAGAACAACCAGCCCGAAATGCAAAGAGAGGCCAAAACCTATGCCCGAAACACAAACCTAAAACGCAAACAAAACCCGAAAACCAGCCCAAAATCACACCAAAACACAAACACAAATGTTGAAACCCATACCGAAACAAAAAACATAACCCAAAACCCAGCTCGAAATCCACTTTAAAACACAAACACAAACGCCAAAACCCCCACGCTGCCACATCGAGAAATCCACTGGTCTCTGTGCTGTGTTTGTTATGCCTTATTGTTCTCTGTGAGAGCTAGAGAAAGAGAGCAAGCAAGAGAGAGAGAGAGAGAAGTGTTTGGAGGCTAAGAAAATGAAGGAAAATGAAAACCCTGAAAGACTGAAACGTCTGAGGGCTTCTTTTTTCTTCTTTTTTTATGGGAAGGGTTGGGTTGAATTTGGGTATATTTTTTTTAGGTTAAATGAGGCTTAATGGGTTTTTAGGTAAAATCCAACAATCACTGGGTCTAATTGGGTTGATGCCCATTTAACCCAACTAATAATTGGGTGGGTTTGAGTTCAATTAGAGTGGGTGGGTTTGGGTGGGCAAATGGGTTTGGACTTACTTTGCCACCCCTACCCAGTGGGGTTTTGCATCGGTGGTTTTCCCCATTCGTAAACAAATCACCTGTGTCAAATTTATTTTCCGCTGCATTTAACTTAGTTGGTGGTTTATTTGTGCTGCCACGCTTATTGCATGTAATTGAATCTAATTAATTCACTTGGATAATTAATTGATTAATTTACCAAAGGGGTCAATACATTTTTAGCCTATCAAGTGGTATTAGAGTGAGCACACTTTGATTAGGTTTAATCTTTGCTGTGTGATCCATTGACCCCTGTTTATCATGGATAGAAGACAATCTCTTATTATACCTCCTTTATTTGATGACACTAACTATGCATACTAGAAAGTATGCATGAGAGCTTTCTTGCAGTCTTTAAATGAGAAGGTGTGGCAAGCTATGGAGACTGGCTGGACTAAGCCAAAGGAAACACCGGCTGATTAGGATGATGCAAAGATCAAAGCGACAAACTTCAGCAGCAGAGTATTGAACGCCATTTTCAGTGCGGTCATAAATAAGGAGTTCAAGAAGATATCTTCAACTGAAACTGCTAAGGAAGCATGGACCATCTTCTAGACAACCTATGAAAAGACTAAGGCTGTCAAGGATTCAAAGCTCCAAAGGCTTACTACTAGCTTTAAAGAGATAAAGATGGAGGAGGATGAGTCTTTTGATGTGTTCTATGCCAAGTTGAAGGACATAGTTAACTCAGCTTTCAATCTTAGGGAAACTATTCTCAAACCCAAGGTTGTGAGAAAGGTGCTCAGATCTCTGCCTAAGAGATTTCATGCCAAGATCACTGCCATTGAAGAATCAAAGAATATTGACTCCATTCCTTTGACAGAGCTGGTTGGCAACTTACAAACCTATGAATTGGGTTTGACTAGAATTGTGAAAGGAAGTAAAAGTAAGAGCATGGCGCTGAAGGCCAAAAGTAATGAGACTGATGAGCCTTCAGATGATGAAGATTCCAAGATGAACTCCTATATCACTAGGCAATTCAAGAAGTTCCTTAAGAATGCCAGTGCGAAAGGATTTGATATGGACCATAAGCAATTCAGTTCTTCTCAATTCAAAAGCCAAGACAGAGGAAAGAAGGATGGTAAGAATGGCGGTCAGTACAATATTCCCTTCGGACCAAAGTACTTCAGATATCAAGGTTTTGGACACATGAAACAAGAATGTCCAACATATCTCAGGACAATTGGGAAAAGCAAGGCTCTTGCTGCTACCTTGAGTGACAACGAGCCTAAGATTAAGTTAGATGACAGTGATGACGAGGGAATCTTAAGTGCCTTCACTGCCACAGTTGATCCTATTGAAGGGGTTACAGAAACAGTAGATGATGAATAAGACTTGGTAATATCTAAGTTTGAGAAAATGGATGAACAAGATGACATCCATACAGCCTATACAAAACTGTACAAGGTTTCTGAAAAGTATGAGAAACTATATTGGCTGGCTACCAAGAAGCTGAGTGATGTGGAGCAAGATCGAGAGGAGCTTTCTACAAAGGTTGATGAAGTAAATAAAACCATTGGAGCTTTGTGGTTTGAGAACAACTTCCTTGCTAAAAGGACAAAGAAGCTTAAAGCAGAACTGTTCCAGGTTAGCGCTCAATTGGAGAGGACTTCTAGTGCAAAGCTTGATGAGATGCTAAGCTTTCAGAAAACTGCTTTTGATAAAACCGGTTTGGGGTATGATTTCTCTTCTCCTAGTATTGCCTCCTCTAGTACAACTGTGTTTGTCTCACCTGCTGATAATGTTAATTTTGAGAACAATGAATTTAAAACTAAGATAGCTAGTGAGAACTTAGATAAAGGCAAATCTATTTTAGGAGCACCCCCTAAGGTCGAAGAAGCCGCATTTCTGTCATCACTGTGGAGCTTCAAGGCATAGTCGTCCAAATTACTATAAGTGGTTGGCCACTTAACAAAGCAATAGTATGCTCTCGTCCAAAAACTAGAATCAGTTTCCATCATATCTTGCTCCTCTTGGAGATCTTCTCAAGGCCCTCATGTTCCTTTCGAACTTGAATGGTTTCAATTCTTCTCCCTCACCTCCGGATCAAAGGTTCACGTAAAGGAAAGGTTCTTTCAAAGTGTGGAAGGAAAAAGGCTCAAAGTGATTTAGTCACTTATTCTCTCTCTCTCTCCCCTTTTAGTTATGCATTTCTTGTTTGTTTTGCTTTCTTATTTTGAGTCAGTCTAGTTTTATGCTTTGTGTGTTTCTTTATGTTTTTGTTTGGTTGTTTTTTAGCTTTTGTTTATTTTACTTTTTATATAAAAAAAAAAATAGTGTGTGTTTGTGTATATTGGTACTTGTGTACCTTGGATGGCCACTGAAATAAAGTTTTCTAAACTTTGTATCTCTTGTAGCTTAGATGAGCATCTCAATGCACAACTAAGCAAGTCTGGCTTGTGTTTGTGATGAGTATGATTAAGTAATCTCTTATACTTAACACTCATATCACTCTTTTTGACGGGAATGACTAAAAAATCCTAAGAGAAAGGCATAAATAACCATCTCACCACTAAAGCCCGCCAATCATGTATAACATCTATGTGCTTCGACATAGCAAAATTGTGATGTTTAAGCTTACATAATTGGGTATTTCTTTTCTCTCCCTTATATGCCCATGCATACTATGCTCAAAAAGAAAAATATGCAAAGAATCAAAAATAAAAGCAATAAGAATCAAATGTTTTTAAATATGATTACAAGCGTGCTTTTAGGAGATGTGGGAGTTATAGGATGTACCTCGAAGGTGATAGTCTCCATCAAGCAATAATGATTGTGTGTGAGTGTATTTTGATTTTCTCATATCTCAAATCGTCATAATATAAGACACTTATGCACTCTTGCTATATTTTCACACATAATATGCGAATTCTTTGCTACTTTCGATACATGTGCAGGTACAATGTGATTTGGCAATCATAAGGAATACATATGTTAATGTATACTCACTAAACCATCTTAACTTGTTTTTGAAATATAAAATTGGTTAGACTTGTTGTTGTGTGTGTGTGTGTGTGTCTTGGACCTTGAATACTTTGCATATATGTTGAGAGATGTTTTGAGAGCTTAATATGTTGATTGGATCTTTGTTTGAGTAACTTGATTGTTGCATTCATCTCTATGTGTTTTTCCCTTCTTGAAAAACTCTTTTTCTTCAAGCTTGACAGCTTCTCGACAGATCCTCAATAGATTCTTTTCTATCGAGCCCTTCTTTCTCCTTTTCTCGACAGATCTTAATGGAATCTCGATCCATCGAGCCTTCTGGGTTTCTTCTCGATAGATTCTCGACAGCTTCTTCGATTCATTGAGAGACTCTCTGTCTGGTCAATAGATTCTTGAAAGCTTCTCGGTCCATCGAGGTATTTTTGTCATCGACAGATCCTCGACAGATTAATTTCTGTCGAGATTTAGTGCTCGAAAGATCTCGACAGATACTTCGATCCATCAAGCTGCGATTTCCTAGCCTTCTGGGTTTCTTCTCGATAGATTCTCGACAGCTTCTTCGATTCATTGAGAGACTTTCTGTCTGGTCAATAGATTCTTGAAAGCTTCTCGGTCCATCGAGGTATTTTTGTCATCGACAGATCCTCGACAGATTAATTTCTGTCGAGATTTAGTGCTCGAAAGATCTAGACAGATACTTCGATCCATCAAGCTGCGATTTCCTTATATATGCTGAGCGCGAATTAGATTTCATTTGTCACTTCTCTCGCTCAACAAAACATCTTCTCTCTCGCCCTAAACACTTCTCCCTTACTCAAATCTCTCTACTCTCTACATTTTCGGCCTATATCAAGATCAAATCACTTGGTAAGCTTCCTAAAACCCTCATTTTTCATTTTTCATGCATTTTAGACCTAGGTTTTGGGGTTTTTGAGATTTTTGTGAAATTTTTGGGTTGGGTGTTTTTGATTTGATATTATATGCTCATGCATTGCATTCTAATTGCATTTTAACAATGTTTCATGCATTTAAATGTGTGTTTGATATTGTTGAATGTGTGCTAGTAGGTTTGGATTGGATTTTTCCCATGATACAATTTCATTTTTGCACTCACATGTTCATACATTTTTCATACATACGTCTTTTCTTTTCTTTTCCTAGTTATCTGTTGTGATGTGTTCTCTCTCTCTCTCTCTCTCTAATAGACTGCACATGGCACCCAAAGCGTGTAAGTCCACTCCAACTCGGAACCGTCTTGGTTTCGGGTCTTCTTCTTCTTCTTCTGATCCTATCCCCCCTCTTCACGTTTGGTTCAGTGATGGGAAGGCCCAAAAGGACATCCTGGAGAACTTTCAGAAACGTGGCGTTCATCCGGAGTGCCATGTTGTTCTGTTGGACTTTTCCGACACTCCTCTCCCCACCGTCATTCGAACTCGGGGTTGGGAATCTCTTTTTGAGAGACCCTTGAGGTGTCCCATCTTGTTTATACAGGATTTTTACTCCAATATACATAGTATCGATACTTCTATACCTCAATTTGCACAACATTCAGAGGTACACGTATTGTAGTTATCCCAGATCTTATATCCGAGGTACTACATGTTCTGAGGGTAGCGCATCTTGACTACCCGGCTGTGTACTTCTTCAGATTGTGTCCAAAGACGAGCTTTTATCTCACTTCTATGAGACACCTTCCATATGGGGTGGGAAGCAAAACACCCCATGCTCGGACTTTGCAAAAGGTCCGAGATTCCTTAATATGGTGATGACATTTACTCTTACTCCATTGTCTCACTATAACTCTATCACAGAGTCTCGTGCTCGTTTTCTTTTGTCCCTCTTAAAGGATCTTTCTATTTACTTCCCCTCTCACTTCATCACTTCTATCCTTGATGTCAATCAGGATACAGCGACCCATGATAAGCTTATCTTTCCTTCGGCTATCACATGGATCCTTTGCCACTTTTCCATCTCCATTCCTGATTCTCCTTACTAAACTACAATGGGTGCCATCGACGCCGGTTCTGTTCGATGGAGCGAGGCTCAGCTTCGACCGAAGCTGCCACTTGTAGAGTCTTCCGGTCTTGCAGCTTCAGCTGTTGCTTCCACCTCTGCACCTTCTTCCTTGATTGGTGATGTCACCCTAGAGGCCATCATGGCGCAGCTTCAGCGCATGGATGCTCGCCTTGACACTCTAACTGATGAGTTGTGTCAATGAACACCTGTGTCGATCGTATAACACGATGACAGGCTCGCCTTGGTGGTTTCACCGCCTCTCCATCTCCTTCTCCAGAGGCTTCGGTAGATGATGATGGTGTTGATGAGGATGCTAGCTCTTCCAGTGATGAAGAGATGACGACCTTTCAGTGACTTACCCTTTATTATTCGTTACGAAAAAGGAGAGTAATTTTAGGATGAGAGTAGTCTTGTACTTAGGGGGAGAGTTAGTATAGGACATTTTTGTTAGAGGGAGTGTCTATACATTTTGAGTGATGTAGTGAGGTTCTTATGTACTTTTCTTTGCTTTCTTTAGCCTTATGTATATTGGTCTTGTGACCATTCATTTATTGACATGCATTGTACTTATCTTTTGATATATATATGATAATGTATGTTTTTCTTCACCTATCTCTTCATGTGTTATTTCTTTTCTCTCTTTATACACATGTTTCATTATGTATGCAATCCTTTACTTCTATTTCACACATGATGCTTTGATGAGTTTTGTTTAAGTGTTTCAGAAAGACAAGTTGTTAAAGTCTACCATGCCATGAACTCTCTTCTTGCAAAATTTTTCAAGAGTTTGTGTTAGGTTCTAAAGACTTAGGATTTTATGTATTTAGAACTCTAATGTGTATTGTTGGCAAACCCTGATCAAAACAAGATGTTTAGTCGTGTTTAGACTTGCTCAAAGTTGGTTCATTTATGTAAAGTTGGAACAAGTTGATGCAGAAATTAATATTGCTTCTCGGCCTGGTTTGATCGATCGAAACTTAGGCTCGATCAATCGAAAATCGAGTCAGATGCGTTTTTCTGCAGAATACCAACTCAGCCCTAGTTCATTTAAAACGTTTAGGGTTTTATGTTTTTGCCCTAGGTATATAAGGCAAACCCTAGCCACATTTTAATGTTACTCATATTGCTATTTGTGTAAATCTCTTGTGAGATCTGTGAGAAGCTTTCCTTTACACGAGCTTAGGATTATCAAGAAGGATATTTCTTCAAGAGCTTGATAATCATTCAGTTGCTGCCATAAGAACTTAAAGAAACACAAGCGGGTGTACTTGTACTTGCTGGAGAATCCAAGAAAGAAGGAGTCTGTGGTTTTGGGAGCTTGCACGTGATCATGTCAGTAAGTTTCTACTGGTGGGTAGCAATAGGATGTTAGTGGTCTAAGCCCTATTGAACAACTTCGATTCTTTCATAGTGGATTCAGGTTTACCTTGAGGATAGCTAGGTTAAATTTGTGTTAGGGTTAGATTTATTTTGTATTTCAACAAGTGAATATAAATTTAGTGATTTAAGACTTCTCTCATGATTCATTTGTTTGTTGTGGTTTTGTCACAAATTGCCAAAAGGGGAAATTGTTAGGGACATATTTGATGTAATTGGCTAATCTTTTGACAAAACGCACTTTACTTTTAATTGAGTAAATCTAGGATGGGTTTAGTACTTCAAGAAACAAGTGTTCAAGTTTAGTATTGAAGCCATGCAAAATCTGACCAAGAAACAAATGAAGAAGTGTTGTTCATTAAAGCTCGACAACAGTCTCACCAGAAAGACTTCTATCGAGATTTAATGTTAAAACTCGACACAAGCTTGACACAAGCTGTATTTGTCGAGAATTACAAAATCATAAATTCCAGATCTGATTACACGCATATCCTTGAGCATTTGTGTAAGGTTTCTTTTCTCACAACCCTAGACATATATAAGGATTATTTTAAGGGCCGTCACACTTGATGCTGGTTGCACTAGTTATTACATGCATTGTGTGACCGGAGACAAAATTTGGCTACTGCGTCTTTACGCCAAGGATTTTGTGACCAAGGAGCTTCCTGATCTTCATTGTTGGATGAATTGAAGAACTTTGCAGCCAACATCTTCCTTCAGTTGGTGTGTTAATCACGTAATAGGATTTGTGCATTGAACGGAGAGATTTCCGCTAAAAGACAACTCCAATTGGGTATTGGGGTAAGGGTTCAACTATAGGTTGGTATTAGGTACTGGATTCCTTTTAGTTGTAACCGCTTGTTTTAATAATAATGAATTCTCAAGAGTGGTGACCTTAAATTCATCCGGTGGAGTTTTGCCTCGGTGGTTTTTCCCCATTCGTAAACAAATCACCTGTGTCAAATTTATTTTCCGCTGCATTTAACTTAGTTGGTGATTTGTTTGTGCTTTCACACTTATTGCATGTAATTGAATCTAATTAATTCACTTGGATGATTGATTGATTAATTTACTAAAGGAGTCAATACATTTTTGGCCTATCACTTATGATACTCATGGGCTTACCATTTCATTCTTTGGGGCTTCCTTGGCCTGCTTGCTTGCTTTGGAGTCACTTTGTTATTTTGTGGGCTCGTTGACCATTATTTCTACCATTCGGGTTTTAATGGTTTTTGCTTTGCTACTTTTTCTTTCTTCACCCCTTTTTCATATTGTTGGGCTTCTTTTGTCATTGGACCCTTTTGCTAAAATGGGCATCAACATTCAGTCCCTTGAGCATATGAATTGCTCATGCGGTTCATACACAAACAAAAAAGTCTCTCTTTCTTCTTCTTTTTTTTCGTGGGTTTTTTAAACAATGGGCCTCACCTTATTTTCTCTCTTGCTATGAATAGTGTTGTCTCTTCGAATTTCCCAGTTTAGTAGTTATTCTGAAACACAACTTCTACTTCATTAATACGATGCTTCTTTTGACGACTGACCCATTGCATCCTTTCACGTCATCTTTATTGTCATTAGCACTTAAACTTATTCCCTTCCCATCATTCGCTTAGAACATCTTTTCATTCCCTTTTCCTTCAATGTGTCTTCATTCTCAAAACATCCTCACCAATCTATTCCGACCAAATAACCCGTCATGACACCAGTGAAAAGCGAGGGTTCTTCCCGCTGTAAGGGAAAAGAGATTGCCGTCGACGATCCTCCTGCCAAAGCTGTAGGGGAAGAGGCTTCCCTCTCCAAATCGAAACGCTCCGAGGAGGAGGAAGGGAGTCGCAACCCCAACAGCAAGTGGTCTCCCCTTATTAATCCATGGTACGACACTCACACCCATTTCCTGGTGCTACTCGGTGACTACTTTCCCCCGCCACTAAGCCGTGTGTGGCTCTCAATATTCCACCGTGACACGGAGGTGTCTTAGGCCCCTTTGGCTTCCTCGATCCCCGATCTTGATATACACCAAGGAACTTCACTCCCCGTGCCCATTCTCTTCGAATTTAGGTCGAGTACCTCTTTGGGTTGGAATGAGTGGGTAATGAAGAGTTGTCCGATACGGGTTTCATGGCGACGTTGTAGCAGGTTGGCATGTTGAAGGCTATTGTTTCATCACGTTGCCTATTCAACTATAGGGACTTGTTCAACCTTCGTCATTTGGTCCGCCGATGGTGTAGCGCCACCCATACCTTCCTTCTTTCTTATGGCGAGATTACCGTGACCTTGGAGGATGTGGTGAATCAACTATTGTTGCCCATTCTCGGTGACGTAAACCCGAGTAATATTGAGCTTTCTCCCGAGGAGGAGGTCGTGGAGGCTGAATTGAAGAAAAGGATGAGTGGCAACGCGAAGTTATCGCATTGGGTTGGGGCTTTCTCCAAGGCTTCCGACGTAGTCCACCATGCGGCCTTTGTCGCGTTCTGGCTCTATAAGTTCATCTCTGGCTCCCACACTCATTATGCTGTAAAACCTTTTTATTTCCGATTAGCCATAAAGATTTCTGTTGGGGTGAGTCTGCCATTGGCCTCTATGTTTCTGGGTCATCTGTACATGCAATTGGACATTTTGTAGAGTGATGAGAAGTAGGCAAGCTCTTGCCACATAGTTACTACTTTTGCCCACAGTACCATTTTGCAGCATCTGCTATGGGAGCATTATGTTAGGCACTTGGCTAAGTGCAACTCTGTCTGTTTTGCCAAAGAGAAGTATCGTTCGTGTTTGAAGGTTATTACTGATTTTTGTGACCATTTTGTATCTGATTCTCCATCGATTTACCACTAGGTTGGGTTGAAGCTATTTGGGCATCCAGTCGTAAAGTTTTTTGATAAGGGAGTTGGCTTTTGTTAGAGAGCATACAGGAATTTGGGCACTGGCTTTACATGTGCTGATTCGATTATGGGCCCCTTTACTGACATTGTTGGGACCACCACCCCGTTAACTGCCTTTGATAAGAGGGGGATTACGTACTTGGTAGCCACTAATGCTGGGTGGCTGCCTTACCTTGCTAATGAAGGCATCCGTTTTGTGCATTATTCTGCCAATAAAGTGATGAGGCAGTTTATGTTGGATCAGGACATACCTGATGATTTCTCTACCATTCTAGAGTTCGCTCTTTGTCCGACCATTCCTGCGCCCTACTGCTTTTGTGTTTCGGAGTAGTCGTTTCCTAGCAGTCACTATTCTGGGTTCACAAAACGAGGGTCTTTGCATAGCTGCGATGCATGGGTATTGGCAGGTTGTGATGACTTCATTTGAGTAAAAGTTGTTGGGTAGCCGTGGGTTTTCTCTCATTCCTCCTGATGGTCTTCACGCCATCATTTCTACCAACCCGCGGTTGTTGCCTTCCACTAAGTCTGTGGTGGCATATGCTAAGAAGCAGAGTCGGTCTGCTATATTTGGGTGGCGGGCAAAAGAGAAGGGGTGGTATTTATATGCTAATGAGTACCCTACAGGTTGGGAGAAAAGGTAAGGGTGATGAACCTTCCTACGCCTACGAAGAAGGGCTCGGTGTCTCGATCCCCTAAGCCAAAATCTACCAAGAGAGGGGATGATTCTTTTGAAACTTGTTCTGACATCGTTCCCTATAAGGGTGGCCTTCCTCCCATTGGTAACATAGTTCTTGAGGGTTCTCCTCCTCCTTCTGCTCGTACCCATTCCAGTAGGCATCCTACTACAAGCAAGCCTAAGCCTTCCGCTCCACGGCCATCCATGGATGCTCCTCCTTCTAGCAGGACTCGCAGCAGCAAGAGAAAGACATATCCACCACCTCCATCTGCCACTACTGAGAGGATAGTATGTTATCTCTAACCATGCTTGTTCTTTATTTTTTTCTTATTCATAGGGCCTTCCTACGGCGAACTCTACATATATACTTATGCATCCCCCTTTTTTCTTTCTTCCAGTTATTTCTTGGCAGTCTAAGCATAAAAAGGATACTTTTGCCACCCACCCAATCTTACTTGATGAGCCCGAGTTGAAGGTACATTCCTTCTCCCCGCATGCATTCTTATTGCCACATGTTGTCATGTGCTCTCTCTTCTTTTTCATCACTTCATTCTTTTTGCATGTTCATTCATTTCTTCTTCCCGCTTTAACATTTGTCTTCTTTCTTTCTCTTCTTCCCTCTTTTTTGTTTTTGTTTTTCAATTGATCTTGAACCCCTTTATGTTTATCACCCCACGAGTAAGGAGGTCTCTACTGCTATGGGCACACCTATGGAGGGTTTCTTTGATGAGGCAGACATAATGGCTAAGGCCATGGCCTCTGCTTCTGCTGCTGCACGGGGAGCTCCTGTCGAGGCCCCGATTCCTTCACCCAGACTTTGCCCTGTTGAGGAGAGTGCCCAAACTGAGAAGGTTAGTGAGTCTGTTCCCATTCCTGCCAAGATTCCTACTCCTTAGAAAGAAGTCACTCCTGCAGGTGCATAACAGATTGGGAGCGCTTTTCCGTCTACTCCTCCTGTCATCTCTGCTAGTGATCCCTTCGTTGCCCTTTCTCAGGCCGTAAAGGATGGCACTTTGTTTGACCGTGAGCTGTGCCATTCCACCTTAAAATCAATTGGTGATGAGGAAAGCACACTCAAATATTTTATGACATTCAACATCACACCACGCGGGCTTATTTTTAGAGTGGTTGTAGGGAGTCAAATTGTGGTCCCCTAACAATCCCTCCCTCACAATGACACTCCCGTGACTCAAACCCATGACCTTGGCTCTGATACCACTTGATAGGCCAAGAATGTATTGATCCCTTATGGTAAATTAACCAATTAATTAGCCAAGTTAATTAATTAAGTCAATTAACATATAATACGCGTGGTAGCATAAACAAATCACCAACTAAGTTAAATGCAACGAAGAATAAATTTGACATAGGTGATTTGTTTATGAATGGGGAGAACTATTGAGGCAAAACCCCACCGGGTGAATTTAAGGTCACTACTCTCAAGAATCCACTATTATCAAAACAAGCGGTTACAAGTAAAGAAATCCCAGTACCTTATACCAACTTACAGTTGAACTCTTACCCTAATACACAATTGGACTTGTAATGTAGTGACAATCTCTCCTTTCAATGCACAGCTCCAAGTATGTAACTAACCAATTGATGCACGAATCCCAGTACATGACTAACAGACCAACTTAAGAAAGATGTTGGCTACAAAGTTCTTCAGTTCATCCACACGATGAAGATCAAGAAGCTCCTTGGTCACAAAACCCTTGGCATACAAACGCAACAGCATCTTCAAGAGAAAGATGAACTAGGGCAAATTGTCTCCGGTTACAATATGCATGAAAAATCTTTTCATCTAGTTGCATCAAGTGAGACGACCCTTAAAATAATCCTTATATATGTCTAGGGTTGTGAGAAAAGAAAACCTAAACACATAGCTTGAATATGCATGAAAAACATATCTGAAAAACTAATTTTCGTAATTCTCGATAGATACAGCTGTCGAGCTTCACATTTTAAATCTAGATAGATACATCTGTCAAGCTTTAAAGAACAGCACTTTTTCACTTGATTCTTGGATAGATTTGCATGACTTCAATACTTGGACTTGAACCCTTGTTCCTCGAAGTATTAAACACATCCTAGATCTACCCAATTATAAGTAAAATGCATTTTGTCAAAGGATTAGCCAACTCTAAATGACATATGTTCTTAACATGATCCACATATGTCCTAACAATCTCCCCCTTTGGAAATCTATGACAAAACCACAACAAACAAATGAAATATGAGAGAAGTCATAAATCACTCAACTCACACTCACTTGTTGAATACAATAAAATTTATTCTAACACAAACTCTTGAAAAACTTTGCAAGAAGAGAGTTCATGGCATGAAAGATTTTGACAACCTGTATTTCTGAAACACTTTAAATAAAATTCATCGAGGCATCTTAGTGTGAAACAGAAATAAAAGATTGCATACATAAATAAGAAACATGTGTATAAAGAGAGAAAAGAAACAACACATGGAGAGATAGATGAAAAAATGTAATAACAACTTCATCAAATATATATAGATCAAATGAATACAAGGTTTGCTATCACTAAATGGTCACAAGACCAATGTACAAGAGACAAAGTATCTAAAGGATAAAGAAAAGAAAAGATACAAAAAGTTCTCACTACATCCCTCGAAAAGATAAGCACCCCCCTAACAAAAAAATCCTATGCTAACTCTCCCCCTAAGTATATGACTACTCTCCTACCCAAAATTACTCCCCATTTTTGTCTCGAATGATAAAGGGCAAGTCACTGAGAAGCAGTCATCTCCTTGTCAACGGAAGAGCTAGCACCATCATCCTCATTAGCATCATCATCACTAAAGTCATCATCATCATCCTCATCCTCTGAAGCCTGTGGAGATGGAGATGGAGATGGAGATGCGATGAAACCACCCATGACAACCTGTCGTCATGCAATATGACCAACACGGGTGTTCACTTGACACAACTCATCACTGGAAGTGTCAAGGAGAGCATCCATGCGTTCAAGCTGAGCCAGGATGGCCTTAAGAGTCACACCACTTGCGGAAGAAGAAGGAGCGGAGGTGGATGGAGCGGAAGAGGCTAGAGGAGTTGCCGTCTCAATCTGTGGCCACTTTGGTCGAAGCTGGGCCTCACTCCGTCTAACAGACGCGCAGCTAATGGCACCCATGATGGTGAAGTGAGCAGACTCAAGATAGGACATAAAGGCATGGCGAATGATCCTTGTGATAGCAGAAGGAAATATAAGCTTATCACGGGTCGCCGTATCCTTATAGATATCTATAAGGAAGAGTATGAAATGAGAGGGAAAGTCAATGGTAAGCCCTTTAAGGAGGGATAACAAAAAGCGAGCACGAGGCTCAGTAATAGAATTATAGTGAGATAAGGGATGTAAAACAAATGTCATCACCATATTCAGGAACCTCGGACCTTTTGCAAAGCTCGAGCAAGGGGTGTTTTGACGATCACCCCAAGATGAAGGTGTCTCTCAGAAGAGAGACATGAGTTCGTCTTTGGACACAGTCTGCAGACGAGGACAGCCAGGGTAATTAGGGTGCGATACCATCGGGTCGTGTAGCACATCGGAGATAAGCTCCGATGTGACTACAATATGTATACCTCGAACAGAAATGAGAAAACGAGGTATGAAATAATCAAATTCGTGCATATTGGAGTAAAACTCCTGTATGATCACGGAGGGACAATTGACCAGGATATCACAAAGGGATTCCCAACCCCTACTGTGAATGACAGTGGGTAGATCAGTATCGGAGAAGTCAGAAAGAATGACCTAGCATTCCGAATGAGTGCCACGTCTAGAAAAGTTCTCCGAGAAGTCCTGACGGGCCTTCTCATCACGAAACCGGACGTGAAGAGGAATAGAATTAGAAAAAGAAGATGCCCCAGAATGAAGAGGGTTCCGAGACGGAGTGGATTTGCGCTTGGGTGCCATACGCAGACTATCCGAAAGAAAGAAAGAGAGAGGGAGAGAGAGAGAGAGAGAGAAACACACACACACAAGCAAAAAAGTACCAAACAACAATAATATCTGTTAGGTTCTAAGACTTTAGGAACTAAATGTATTAAAACTTCAGTATGTAATGTGTTGGCAAACTATGATCAAAACTTAGAGTCTAGATTTAGGCTGCTCAAAGTGTGTTTATTTGTAAAGTTGGAATCGAGTAAATTGTAGGATTTATTGGCTAAATCTGCAAGGCTCGATCGATTGAAAATTAGGCTCAATCGATCAAACCTCGTGCAGATTAATTTTCTGCAGATTTTTTCCAACTCAACCCAAGCCCAGTTTGACTTGTAGGATTTTATATTTTACTCCAAGTATAAAAGGAAAAACCCTAGCTACATTTTGTTGGTTGTTGATGTGCTGTGTGTTGAATCTCTTGTGAGATCTAGTAGTGTTTACCTTCATACACACTTAGTGTTATCAAGATTCATGTCAAGAACTTGGTGATTATTTCAATTGTTGCATAAAGAATTTCAAGAAGATCTGAAACCTTTGAGTGGAGTCTCACAAAGTCATAAGTGGGAGTACTTGTGGTTGCAGTGGATCAAGGAAAGAAGTAGTCCGTGGACTCGAAGCTGTCACGTGGTCGTTGTAGTAAGTTTTCTACTTGAGGTAGTAATAGGATGTTAGTGGTCTAAGTTCTATTGTAAAAACTTCAATTCTTTCATAATGGATTTGTTTTACCTTGAGGATAGCTAGGTTAAATCCTCCCCAGGTTTTTTACAGGTTTGGTTTTCCTAGATTATCATATCATGTGTTATTTATATTTCTGCATTACTTACATGATATGATTTGATTGTGTTAACCTAGATTTAAATAATTTATCTAAGTAATCACTTGGCTAAATAACTAGGTTAAACAACTTGTGTTTTAAGGGGTCTACAAAAGTACAATATCAAAAAGAAGGAAAAGAATGGTACGTATGCATGAAAAATGCATGAACATGTGACATGTAACAATAAAAACATTATGGGCTCAGCCCAATACAAACCTACCAGCACAAGGTTTCAACATATAAAACACACATCTAAAATGCATGAAACATTGTGAAAATGCAAATATGATGCAATGCATGAGCAAATAAGATCATTTAAACATAACCCAACCCAAAAAATTTCACAAATAACTGAACAATTTTGAAAAACCCCAAAAAAATTTAAAAACTCAAAAACCTAGGTCTAAAAGTATGAAATGCAAGATAAATGAGAGAAAAGAGATCATATCAGAGGAAGAAATCAAGATTTAGATCGAAAATCAAGTGGGGAAGGTGAAGGGGTTGAGGGAAAAGTGTTTGGGAGAGAAAAGAGAGAGTTTCTGTCGAGAGAGATCGGAGAAAAATGAGAAAGAAATCATGCTGAAGCTATATATAAAAGCACAAATCTCGATGGATCAAGGAGGTGTCGAGAGCTATCGAGGTGCTGTCGAGCATCTGTTGACGGCCAAAGAACCTCAATGGATCGAACAGCTATCGATAAGCTATCGAGCAGACAGAAACTTTCTCGATGGATCAAGAAGCTATCGAGACAAATTCCAGAAAGTTTCGATGGATTGAAAATGTGATAAGATCTATCGAGAAACGCAGTCCAAGGGTCTCGATAGATAGCTATCTATCAAGATCTGTCAAGATGGGCAAAAACATTTTTTCAAAGAAGAGAAAAACACAGAAATGAATGCAATTAAGCATGTTATTCAACTAAAGATCCCAACAACATTTTAAGTTTTCAAAATCATCTCTCAACAAGAAAAAATGTCAAGCATTTAGATCCAAAACACACACACACACTAAACAAGTCCAACCAATTTTATATTTCAAAAACAAGTCAAAACAGTTTAGTGAGCATACATTTGCACATGTATTCCTTGTGATGGTCAAATCACATTATACCTGCACATGTATCAAAAGTAGCAAAGAATTTGCATGTTGTGTGTGAAAAAACATCACAAGATTGCTTGAGTGTCTACATGTTATGATGATTTGAGATATGAGAAAATCAATTTAACTCACACACAATCATAACTGCTTGATGGGGACTATCACCTTCGAGGTACATCCTATGACTCACACATCTCTTAGAAACACGCTTGCAATCATATATAAAGCATTTCGATTCTTTTTGCTTTTATTTTTCTTTGCATATTTTTCTTTTGTTAAGCATATCACGCATGAGCATATAAGAGAAAGAAGAAAATACCCAATTATGTTAAGCTTTTGACATTGCACTTTTACTATGCCGAAGAATACAGATGTCATTTTATGATTGGCGGGCAATAGTGGTGAGATGGTTATTTATGCCTTTCTCATAGGATTTTCTAGTCCTACCCATCAAAAATAGTGATATGAGTGTTAAGTATAAGAAATTACCTAATCTTACTCATTACAAACACAAGCCACAAAACTCATTTACTTAGTTGTGCATAGAGATGCTCATCTAAGTTACAAAAGATACAAAGTCTAAAATTTTTTGTTTCAATGGCCATCCAAGGTACACAGTACCAAAGTACACAAAACACACACTTTTTTTGTATTTTTCAATTTTTTTTATTTTTATAAAAAAATAAAGCAAAACTGAAAACAAACAAACAAAAACATGTTAAACAAAGCATAGCATAAAAACTAGACTGACTCAAAAGTAAGAAAGCAAAACACACAAGTAATGCAAACAAAAATATAGAGGGAGAGAGAAAAAGTAACTAGATCACTTAGAGCATTTTTCCTTCCACACCTTGGAAGAACCTTTCCATTTAACGAACCCTTGATCCGACGATGAGGGGGAAGAATTGAAACCGTTCAAGTTCAAAAGGAATATGAGGGCTTTGAGAAGATCTCCAAGAGGAGTAAAAGAGGATGGAAACTTATTCTAGTTTCCGGATGAGATCATACTGTTGCTCTGTTGAGTGGCTAACCACTTATAGAAATTAGGTCAAGTATGTCCAGTAGCTCCACAATAATGATAGAGATGCTGCTTCTTTTGTTTAGATTTTTGGTTATTGCTCTTCTTAACCCTAGGGTTTTTAATCTCTTTCTTATCAAGTTTAAGGGGTGCTCCTAAGATAGATTTACCCTTGTCTATGTTCTCACTAGCTAAAACAGTTTTCACATCATTATTCTAAGATTCAACATTATTAGCATGTGAAACAAACACAGTAGTACTAGAAGAAGCAATATTAGAGGAAAAGAAAACATACCCCAAACCGGTTCAATTAGAAGCAGATTTCTAAAAGCTAAGCATCTCATCAAGATTTGCACTTGAAGTCCTTTCCAACTAAGCTCTGACTTGGAACAGCTCCGCTTCAAGCTTCTTGGTTCTTTTAGCCAAGAAATTGTTCTCAAATCGCAGTGCTCTAATGGTTTGATTAGCTTCATCAAACTTTGTGAAGATTTCTTCTCGTTCAAGCTCCACATCACTGAGCTTCTTGGTGGCCAGCCTATACAATTTCTCAGGTTTTTTAAAGACCTTGTACAATTTTGCATAGGTTGTATGGATGTCATCCTGTTCATCCATCTTCTCAAACTTAAACTCCACCAAGTCCTCTTCTTCATCCACTACTTCAACAATCCCCTCAGTAGGATTCATAGTGGTAGTGAAGGCATTCAGGATTCCCTCGTCATCATTTTCCGATTCATCCTCAGGCTCAACGTCACTCAAGGTAGCAACAAGGGCCTTGCTTTTCCCAATAGTCTTAAGATAAGTTGGACATTCTTGTTTCATATGTCCAAAGCCTTGACATTCGAAGCACTTTGGTCTAGAGGGAACAACGTACTGACCACCATCCCTAGCATCCTTTTTCCCTTTATCTTGGCTCTTGAACTGTGAAGAACTAGATTACTTTCGATCCTTGTCAAATCCTTTAGCATTGGCATTCTTTATAAACTTTTTGAACTGCCTTGTGGTGTAGAATTTCATTTTAGAATCTTCATTGTCTGAAGACTCATCTGTGTCACTACTTTTGGCCTTCAATGCCATGCTCTTACCCTTACTCGATTTCCCAATCCTAGTCAAACCCAATTCATAGGTCTGCAAGTTGGCAACCAACTCTGTTAAAGGAATTTTGTCAATATCCTTTGATTCCTCAATGGTAGTGATCTTGGCATGAAATCTCTCAGGTAGAGATTTGAGCACCTTTCTAACAATCTTGAGTTCGGGAAAGGTTTCTCCAAGATTAAATGCAGAGTTCACTATGTCCTTGAGCTTGGCATAGAACTCATCGAACAACTCATCCTCCTCCATCTTAATCTCTTCAAAGCTTGTGGTAAGCCTTTGAAGCTTTGAATCCTTAATAGCCTTAGTTCCTTCATGGGTTATCTGGAGGATGGTCCATGCTTCCTTTGCAGTTTCAATAAAGGATATCTTCTTGAACTCCTTATTCGTGACTACACTGAATAAGGCATTCAATGCTCTGCTGTTGAAGTTAGCCGCTTTGATCTTTGTATCATCCCAATCAGCTGGCACTTCTTTTGGTTTAGTCCAACCAATCTTCACAGCTTGCCACACTTTTTCATCTAAAGACTGCAAGAAAGCTCGTATGTGTACTTTCCAGTATGCATAGTTAGTGCCATCAAATAAAGGAGGTATAATTAAAGATTGTCCTCTATCCATGACAAACAAAGGTCAATGGATCACACAGCAAAGATTAACCCTAATTAGAGTGTGCCCACTCTGAAACCATTTGTTGGACCGTGAGCTATGCCATTCCATCTCAAAACTAATTGGTGATGAGGAAAGCATACTCAAATATTTTATGGCATTTGACACCACACCACGCGGACCTGTTTTTAGAGTGGTTGTAGGGAGTTAAATTGTGGTCCCCCTAACACTCCTTTTTGGTGGTCACTCCTTTATCCATTCCAAGTTCTGCCACTCATGGGCCTGATGCTAATTTGTCTTCTAATGAGGGATCTGAGGAGGTCCTTGAGGATTCTGAGGACGAGCCTGTCATGAAGAAAAGGGTTTCTGATTCTGACGAGGATGGTGGTGGTGAGCATGAGACCAAGGCTATGGGTATGCGTTTCTTGCCCTTGTCAGATTTTCTCTTCTGGTACAATTCTCTGATTGTTCTGCACATTAATTTCCTTAGCCACAAATATTCCCGAGGGCCCCAAGACTGCAGCAGACACCGTGATGCCCACAACCCTCACTTCTACCACACCTATAGCCCCCACTCCTACGGAGCTTAGTACTTTTCTTTCTCTCATATCTTCTTTAATCGTCATTTCAGATTCATCCCTTTACTTCGTTCATCCCTTGCAAACTCATGCTATACTTCATGTTTCTTCCCAAGTCTGACTCTTGTCGAGGTGGCTCCATCCTCTCGGTTTGAGGTTGGTAGCAGTTCTCCCACAGTTCCTAATCCAACGAGTGAAGCCGCTGCCTTCTTCTTCCGGTTTAACCAACCCAAGACCAATGATCTTGATCTAGCAAATTTCTGAGGTGCTTCGGCCTCTTGTGTTGATTATCATGGCTTTTGGGTCCTTGGGGAGTGCATCTCTCATTTGGAGGTCGTCTACAATAGCCGAGGGGACTTCATGCAGGGGTTTCTTTTTGGCCGATCCACGAGGGAGCACTTCCTCAAGCTATTGGGGACCGTAATGAACGACATCGAGCATAACTTCATCGACACCGTGTTTGCTGAAAGGATCCTACAGTGAAGGGCCGTGATTTAGGAGTTAATCAGAGTTAGGTTTGCTGTGGAGTTCGTGTTGGATCACCTGCGAGAGCTTGCTCGAGCCTTCTTTACGAAGAGGGTTCAGCTTGCTATGGACACCATAGATGCTCGCATCAAGATTTTGAAGAAGGAGGTGGCAAACTTAGAGGCACGTCGTGAGCACCTCCTCTCTGGTGTTGCTGGTCCCAGCTGCTTTGGAGATCAAACCCTTATTTCAGGCCTTTGATGAGACTTATTACATTGTGTAGTTCCTTGTTTATTTCCTTCCTCTATGTTTATTTTCTTCCCTTTTTCATCCTACCCAGTACACTTCCTTATTTTCTCTAGCACTAATTTGATAAGTCTAACATGACTTACATATTTTGGGTTTGTAATCTATTATGCTACATCTGATATAGTTATTACTATGATCATGATATAGTCTTCATTACTTTCTTGTGTTATCATCATGTTTTGCTAATACTCCATAGTCTTCATTACTTTTTACAAAACTACAATACTTTCTTGTGACATCATCCCTTGCAAGGGCAATCATTTGGAGGAAAAATAAAATAAAATAAAATAAAAACAAGAGAAAGGAATAACTACACAATGTTTCTTAGGCATAATATCGCTTTAGCCATTTGTCGTTAATAGGGTCCATTAGATCTTTTCCATTCATCTGGGTCAAACAATAATACCCACTTGCATGTGCTTTCCTTACTACAAAGGGTCCCTCCCATTTTGGTGAAAATTTAGATGGTCCTGCCATACCTTGCCTAACGTGGTCTACCGTTTTCAGCATAAGCTGTCCTTCTGCAAACACCCTTTCTTTGGTCGTCCTGCCATAGACTTCAGTCATCTTTTGTATGTGTCTGCGGCTACACTCTTGGGCCTCCTCCCTTTTCTCATTTAATCCTTCCAGGTCTTCGCATCTTTCTACCACAAAAACTCCCTTATCCTTTTCCTTCTTTCATGCCTACATGACCCTTAAGGAAGGCGTCATCACTTCAGCTGAGCTCATTACCTCCGTTCTATAGACTAAGGAGAAAGGTGAAAATCTCATGGCAGACTTGGGTGAGCTTCGATAGGCCCAAAGGGCATCTGGTAAATGCATTGCCCATCCTCTAGTGTACTCCTGACTCATCTTGCTAATGATCTTGATGAGAGTCTTGTTTGTTACTTCTGCCTGCCCATTCCCTTGGGGGTAATAGGGCAATGAGTGGCGGTGTTTGATCTGATAAAACTCCAACATCTTTCTCACCTCACTGTTGGCAAATGGAGTGTCATTATCACTGATGATCCTATGGGGTACTCCAAATCTAACAATTATGTTCTCCTTGATAAAATTTGCCATAGCTCCTCTTGTGGCCTTATGAAGTGGTATGACTTCTTTCCATTTGGTAAAGTACTCTGTAGCCACAAGGATCCATATGTACCCACGCGAAGGTGGATTAACTGGTCCCACTAAGTCAAGCCCCCAGGTATGGAAGGGTCATAGGGTGACAATGCTATGCAAACTTTGTGGGTGAGTGTGAATCAGGTTAGCTTGCACCTGACAACTGTGGCATTTCTTCACAAAGTTTGTTGTATCTTTCTTTATAGTGGACCAATACTGACCCATCTACAGCATACACCAATATAGCTTCTTCTTCCCTTGGTGCTCTCCGCATTCCCCTGCGTGTACTTCCTTTATCATTTCCCTTGCTTCTTCAGAACCCAGACATCGTAATGGGTCTCCATCATATCCTTTCTTAAAAAGGATTCCCTCATGTAAAAAGTAGAGTGTTGCCAGCTTTTTAAGTTTATATCTTTCACTCTGCTTCAGTGGCAGGACACTTTCTGTTAGGTATTGCACAAACAGGCTTCTTTAGTCTTTATTGGTGAACACAGTGTAACTTTCCTCCTTGTCCGTAGCCAAATGGCAGGCCTTGCACTGGGTTTGGACTAGGTTTGCATCCTTACCCATGCTTGGCCAATAAAAACTCGCTCTCTAAAGTCTACGGTAAAGGTTGATTTCAACGCAGAACCCGCAGGTTCTTCCATGCACTTCCTTCAATTTTCTTTAGGCCTCTTCTTGCCCCACACAGCTTGACAGAATTCCTCCTGGCATCCTACAGTATAGTTCCCTTTTTATCAAGGTGTAGTCCTTCACTATCTTTAAATCTGCCATATCTCCTTCTTTCAATAGGGATTCCTTAATGGGAATTCTCCAGTCCTCCTCACACCCTTGTTCTTCCTGGAACCTTTCCTGCAGTATTTCAACAATAGATCCCCTTCGTTTGCTAACTTCGACTCTGGTACTACTTCCTTCAAAGGCTATCTGTGAGCCCAGCGTGGCCAGCGCATCCGTGTACCGATTCTCGCTTCTCTAAGTGTGCTCTATCTTAAACGTTGAAAATCTTTCTTCCATTTTCTAGGCCAACGTCCTATACGGAGCCAAACTTGGTTCCTTCCAAGGCTGGCCCTTCCACTAGGACAATTAGGCAATTGCCTAAGGCCCCCAAGTGGAAGGGAGCCCCAAAATTTTAGAAAAAAAAATGGGTAATAGGGGCAAAAAAAAAAAAAAAATTTTTAGATAAAGTCTTATTTTCAGCGCATCCTTTTAACCAAAAAACAAAAATTTTGGTAGATCCGGATAAACATTGGTTCTAAACAAAATCATTGCTCAAAAATAACATTATTATCCTCTAGACAAACCAAAAATCAACAAGATAAACTACAAATCCGGTCTAAGAGATTAACCACAAAACAATTACAAATCAAAACAAATAAAACAACTCAAATCCCTAAAATTTTTAGTTTTACCGTTCCCTTAAATCCCTTTGTAGCTCTACTTCTTTCTCTCTGCTTTCCGCCTCTCTCATCTTAAGCAAGCTTGCCTTTCTCTGCCTCTCTGATTCCTAATCCTTCTCATCTCAAGCAAGCTTGCCTCTACGCCTCTGCTCCAGCCTCTAGGTTTTGAGTTCTCTCATCTCTGGTCTTCTATCAGGTATTATTTTTATTTGGGCGCTTGGCTTCTTTTTTTTCTTTTTTCTTTTTTTTTGATGAATGGGCACTTGGCTTCTTTAGTTTCAAACTTTCACTACGTTTTATTTGCTTAGACTTAACTTAAGATTTAAGATAAAAAAAAAGATTGGGCCGCCTGCCTCTGTAGTTTCACGTTGTTTGGGCCTTCATTTTTTTTTTTTTTTTATAAGGCCTGCATTTTTTTGGGGGGGGGGGGGTTATAGATATTAGATATGAATATATGATTTGTTTTGTGTTTTTTTGTAGGTGGGTCTTTTTTTTTTGTTATATATATATTTTAGTTAGTGGTAATATATTGAATAAGTCTTTATTTATGCAGGTTGAAATTGCTAAAAACTTGTTATTGTTTGGTGAAACTATAATAATACTTTTTATATAAATCAGGTTCTATTTCTCATTTGCTCTACACTTGAAAGTTATTTTTTATTTTAGTCTTTATAAATATATTGTTTGATTAGAAATGTCTACTAGAAAATATGCAGAAAGAAGTTTTTCAAAATTAAAATTAATAAAATCATATCTAAGATCGACAATGTCCCAAAAAAGATTAAGTGGATAAGATATATTATCGATTGAAAAAGAGATGTTAGAAGAACTTGAATACAAAATTTTAATTAGTCAATTTGCATCCCAAAAGGCAAGAAAAATTGATTTTAAATGAAATATATTATAATATAAAAATATTAAATAAACATTAATTTAATTAATATATATAAGTATAAAAAAGACCCCATTTTTAGTTCTCGCCTAAGACCTCAAAATGTCTAGGGCTGGCCTTGGTTCCTTCAAAGAGAAACTCTCATCTCAAAGGCTGTGGCCAACCCAGTGAGATAGGCCTCGTACTCTGCGGTATTGTTTAAGTAAGGAAACTCCAACTTGAATGAGAGTGCCACGGCCTCTTCTCCTTTATGATAGAGGACTATTCCTGCGCCTCTTGAGTGGGCCATAGAAGAACCATCAAACTTCATCACCCATTGCTCTTTAATTACTTTTGCCGCGGCCACTTCCCTTGGAATTTCATCATCCTGTGGGAATTCCTCCTCTCCCGGGAATTGTGCTAGCAAATTTGCTATGGCTTGACTCTTTACTACCTTGGATGTTCCTGCCTTCAAGTCATATTGTGATAATTGTAACAACCACTGAGATATCCTCCTGGAGAGAATTGGCTGCCAAAGAAGAGCTTTGATTGCATGAGACTTCATCATCAAGTATATCTCATAGGCCAGGAAGTAATGGTACAACCTTTGTAATGCGTATACTATTGCCCTTTCTGCTCTGGGGTAGCAGGACTCCATATCCTTTAAAGTGCGACTCACGTAATAAACTGGTTGTTCAATACTACCTCCATCTTGTTGAGCGATCAAGGCACCTATGGCATATGGGTTTGAGGCCAGATAAAGAACCAGTGGCCTTTTTCGGATTGGGGCTTGCACTATAGGGAGATTTGTCATAATCTGTTGTAGCCTTTGAAAGGCTGTCTGTTGTAACTCTCCCCACTCGAAGTTTTGTCCCTTCTTGAGTAATTTGGCGAAGGCTGAAGTGATTGATGCTAAGCTCGAGATGAACCTCCGGATGTAAGAAACTTTCCCTAGAAAACTCTTTAATTCCTTTACTATGGCAGGTGGCTTCATGGTTGCTATAGTTGTTGCTTTGGCCAGGTCCATATCTATTCCCCTACTGTGGACCAAGAACTCCAAGAATTTCCTGGTAGACACTCCGAAAGCACATTGTTGAGGTCCAAAAAATCACAGCACCCAGGCTCAAAGAAATAAACACAAGGGGCCATAGAAAATGAAAAGAGATGGTAAGCCCAAAAGGCTTGAAGCCCAAAAATATAAAGAAAAAGACAAGCCCGGAAGCTTATGAGAAAAAAAAGAAGAAAAAAAGAAAAGAACCCCAGAACAGAAGATTGGAAAATTACCAGCGTAAAAAGAAAGCTGAGTCAGAATCCTCAGAGGCTGCCAAAGGCTCGGGATCCCCGAGGCATGTAGCACAATCAAGAGAGGATTAAGACAGCTCAAAGGAAAAGCCAAAAGAACACAAGAAACAGAGGATGGATACGTCTTTCTCAAGTACCAGAGATCCAGCTAGAAAAAGAAGAAAACCTGGAGTGATCTCTCACAGCGCAAGTAGACGGTACCTCGGGGAATCAGAATGAAGGGCTATAAAAAGGGGAGTAGCAGCAAAGGACTTTCGAACCGGTAGAGTGGGATTCCGCCCATTTGAGAAAAAAGATAAAGAAGAAGGATGGCTAAAAGCTGAACCGTGAGGAATGTGACATCAGAAAACAGTGCACTCCGAAATAGATAGTCAGCCATGGGCTTTCGAGGAAACAGCACCAAAAGGAAGAAAAAATGAGAAACAGGAAAAACTCAACCTTCTGGGCGATGGACACAAAACGGGCTCTAGTACCCAGGGGGCAAAACAAGGGAATCAATGGTTCCCCGAGACCCTAAAAATAACACTATAAATAGGGAGAAGGATCGTGAAGAAAAGGAGGAGAAATCAAAACAAGAATCATTTGAGAAAGCTCTGTCGAGAAAAACTCAGAGAAATTAGTAAACCATCTCCTGGTATCCCAGAAACAGCCACTATAGCACATACTCGGATTCAAAAAGATTCAAACTTTGCAAGTCTTAGAGGCTTGAATAACCATCTAAGTCTGTAATTTTTTAGCTTACTTGAACCTTGTATCATGTCTTAGTGAGGACACTGTAATCATAACAAAGAAAATTTAATGAAACATTTCTTATTAATTTGAGGATCCCTAACCATTACTTTGTTCATTTTACTATTTGCTTTGCATTACTTTTGCTGTTTTGATTGTTGTTCAATACAAATATCCTTGTTTGCTAGTTTATGTGTATTGTAGGAAGTATACCTTGTGCACCACTTGATTCTTAAACAGCCCTTTTAGCTACGGTGAATCAAAGCCCAGTCCACCAAATTACAATCATTTGGCCCAGGATCCTTGGGCCTGTGTGCTAAAAAGCACTCTTACACACATTTAAGCAGATTCATTCTTAGTTTAAAAAGTCTGCATCTTTCAAACACCTTTCTTAATACTTTAACATGGTCCTCTCGCCTCCTCAACTTCACAACTATGTCATCCACATAGTCTTCCAGCTCGCGATGCATCATGTCATGGAATATGGCGGTCATCATGCATTGGTATGTTGCGCCTGCATTTTTCAACTCAAAAGGCATCACAGTGTAGTAGAAATTACCTATAGCTGTTCTGAAACAGTTTTCTCTGCGTCTCTTGGCGCCATTCGAATCTGGTTATATCCACTGAATCCATCCATAAAGGAGAACATGGTGTTCCCTGCTGTAGAATCTATCAGCAGGTCCATATTCGGCAGTGGGAATTCGTCAGGCAAACTCGATTGAAGTTTCTGAAATTTACGCAGCATCTTATCTGCCCATTTTTCTTATTCACCGACACGATATTAGACAGCCATCACGGGTGCTGGATGGGTTTAATGAAACTAGCAGCCAACAACTTTTGCACTTCCTTTACTATCTATTCTTCTATTTTGGTATGAAACACTCTAGCAGGCTGAGCCACTAGCTTAGCCTATGGATCTACGTTAAGCGTGTGCACTACCAATCTTGGGTCTAGCCCAGGCATCTTGTTGTAGTCCCATGCAAAAACATCCCTGAAATCTTTCAACAATAGTATCAGCTCTGGCTTTTCCTCCCCTAATAGTTTTAAACTTATCAAAATGGATCTTGGCTTCTGTAGGTCTATGCCCAAATCAACTTCCTCCAATTTCTCTTCTATCGTTACCTATGTATCCTTTTCTACTGTAACTTCCTCTTCTTTTTCCGTATTGCTTTCTTTTCCCAAATTTTCCTAGGCTACGTAGCACACCAAACTTTTATGTTGCGACCGTTGTCTGGGACCCCCTTAGGCACTGTAGGCGGGCCTTAGGCACCTTCATAACTTATAGACTATTCTGCCATCAGGGGTCTGAACCTTGACGCATCGTGGTGCATCACTTAACTCCAAAGTGAGCGCTTATTTCCTTTTCTTTCTCCACATTAGCAGCCCTCTCAGATTGGGCTTTGGGTCATCCTGAATATCCTTCCATCTAGGGACGAAGGGGCCTTGTGTTTTGGACACCGAGCTTTCACTGGATGGCACCCACTCATCGTAAAACATGGTTTCTACTAGATCAGCTTCTGCTTGCTCGAAGGGTGACAGGTTTGCCGCTATCCGTATCATTCTGCCATTCAACCTTCCTTTCACGCATTGATGGTAGGTAGATGGGACCAATCAATGTTTATGCAACCACGGCCTTCCTAATAATATATGGTATGAGACTTCTATTTTCACTACATGGAAGCGGGCCAGGGAGGCTATTGGCCCCACTTTCAACCATAATTGGATGTGGCCTGCAATATATTCACTTCTTCCCCCAAATCCTGTTACCTCCATTGGACATCCCTATATTTTCCCTTCTGAAATTCCTGCTGCTTGCAGCGTGCCAAGCAGAATGAGGTTTACTGAGGCGCATGTATCAACCAAGATCCTTTTGATAGGGATTTGATTTATGGAGGCCGTCAGGTAGAGAGGTCTCCTATGATCAAAATACCCTACTTCCATGTCTTTGTCACTGAAGGTGATGTAAGAAGGCTTTGTCAACTCTAGTTTCTGCTGACAAGCATTCTACTCCTGCTTCTGAGGCAATGCTCATCAGAGCCTCTGTGGCAATTCTCCGTTCGTTGACTATGAGTTCCAACTGATCGAATAGATTCTTGAACCTAGAACTTTTCTACAAGGTGGTAATTGCTGCGGTAGGTAGGGCTGGCCTTTCCTCTTTATCTTCTCCTGGATCCGTGCAAATAACGATTGTTGCTACTCCTTTTCCGTTGTGGTTCAGGAGTGGGTTTCTTTAGACTTCTAGCTGAGATAACTCGAGAGTTCCTTCTTTGATTCTGCAATGCACTAGTCTTTGTAATGCCCAGCATTCTGCGGTAGGGTGTTGCACATAATTGTGCAAACGGCAGAAACGCGAGTCCTTCCACTCTTCTTCGGTAGGTTCCCTGGAAACCTGGTTGGGCTTGAAGACCCCGTCTACAATCCATTTATCTAGGAGCACATCTAGCTCCTTCGGTGAACACAGTAGTGGCGGAGGGGTCTCGTACTCCCTCCCATCTGCTTTCCTTTTCCTTTCACCAGTAGATACCGCCATGGCTTGCGGCGTGGACCTCCATTCTTTGGGCCTATCAGAGCTTGGCCTCACTGATTGGGCGGTCTTCCTGGCTTTCTGCAGTAACTGTGCAAACTAGGAGATTTCCAAGTTCTCCAAAACAACTCTATATTCCATAATCATGTTACCTATACACATTTCCACCAATGTCTTTTCTTCACAATGATCATAGAAGTCAAGAGCTATGTCTTTGAATCTTTTGATGTATTCCATCAAGTCTTCGCTGCTTCTTTGCTTGGTCGCTTGCAAAGTTACAAGCATTACTATCTCTTATCCATGAAAGTACTCAGTGCAAAACACGGCCACCATGTCGTCCCATGTCGTGATTGATCCTGGCTTCAAACCGATGTACTAGGTGTACGCGTAGTCACATAGGGATTTAGAGAATTCCTGAATGCATAAGTCCTTGTCGACCGCGTAGGGACCAAGGGTGTCAATAAACTTGCTCACGTATTCGATAGCACTTCCCCTTCTGCCGTCGTATTGTGCAAAAGTTCGTAATTCATATCTCTCAGGATATGGCTTGCTGAGTATTCTCAACGAATAAAGAGGTCTTCAAGCATAAAATCTCTCCTTAAGCGCGTTGGCCCTTTCCTGCTCTAGAAGTGCTGCAACTTCAGCCATGGTAATGAAACGTTGCTCCGTATTTTGCGAACCACCCCCTACAGGGGTTTCTTCCTTGTCTGCCGCATGCTCTGGGTCATGCTGACTTCCTTTCTCTTTCGTCTTGTCCGCCTTCATCTAGCGAATCTCTTCCATTATCTGCTGCTGGAAATGCTACACAGATTGCAGCACTTCGATAAAAAATTTGGCATTATCAACAGGAACTCTTTGTTGCTACTATGGTCCAACCCCCGTTCCGTTAACACCTTTCGCCTAGTTGGGTTGGTGCTGGTGGGGCGTTACTAGTCTTGACTCTGCCTATGAGGGCACGGCGCTCATGTTTCGTATCTTTTTTTATCTTGGGGGCATAACTTGCGAGGGTTTTATCTGCTTTCCCTGTCTTTTTCCCAACTCCCCAAAGGAGTTGCCAATTTAAATGTGATGGGCCTTTTTATATATTGGGCTGGGCTACTCCTGCCGCACTACGGCCCAATGATTCTGGGATAGGAGAGTCAAGACTGGCTTAATTGAAACTCACCTTAGGCCAACTTGTGCGCAAGTTAGAACCCTTGGTAGGAATCTTGATGGAGTCACGAGCCCATGGCAGGAAACACTGTCACAAAAACGTTATAGTAGGAGAAACATAATATAGCAGGATAGCTAAAATATTTTAAATAAAGTACTTCCTACCGGCCAAAGATAATATTTAAACAATTTTGCAAAAGGAAAATACAATGATATAAGTATGGCAGGAATGAATTAGTAACACGAAAAATAACGTTAGCACTTTAACAATCATAATAAAAGAAGGAAGGGGGTTAGTCTGCTAAACTTGGCTCCTTGACAGATTTAAGTCCAAGAAAGGGAACCAATCTCCAATGTGGATAATCTCACAGGGGAATCCTGCCATAGAAATCACCTACTTTGGAAAATGGACTTAAGTGGCTTAATCTCAGATTCTTAACTTGCTAGAGAGCAGGCTATTGAGAGGGAGAGAAGTGGGTGGCCTATTAGTGCATGCTTTCCATTCCTCACACTCCTGTTTTGCTTCCTCTTGGTTATCTTATTTTCTTTGTTTATCTTCTCTATTTCTTTGTTTCCTACTTCTCTGTTTTCCTATGTTTTCTCCTATTCCTCCTTGTTGTTGTTAATTGTGCACGGCTAAGGGCTTTTTATATTGCCTGTCGTGATAAGATTTACCATTTTACCCATCAACTTCTTTTGGCCTATTGTAGATGTCCTTCCTAGACTGCCCACTAGTCTACTGGCTGCCTAGCCACCACCATTACCCTGTGTTGGCCGCACCACGCTTCATTCCCAAGCAAAAGTTGTTTTGTTTTTGTTTTTTTCTTCCCGTGGCACTCCCATTCGAATAAGGGCTGGATTTTTCTCTTACTAACTCCTATAGCATTCACCTAGTGATTCCAGCTCATCTTTGCTTCTTTTAGGTGGTAAGTCATCCTAGCAAGACATTTCCCCTAAAAGAGCTTGAGTGGTAACCCCAAAACAGGCTTCCCCCTTCTCCCCACTGCCAGACCATACCTTTTCTTACCTCTGACCCATGGCCCACTGCCCCTGTATTAGCTGGGTACAAGTGGGTGGTGTCTGAGCCTTATGCATGCTCCACTCCCATATAAGTCCATTGCTTGTCTAGTGTTCACGCGTTTGCCATTGCCTGCGGGTTTGTCTAGTCCTGTTGCGTGTTCTGCTGCTCGTTTAACTCTTTGTGGCATGGATGAGTCATTGGGTCTTTGTTCTTTGTATCTTGTTTCTTCTTTGGGTTGGGTATTGCTTGGGTATGAGTTTCTTCTTCTTTAATTCAGCCTCTGTCTCCTTTCACTTCTGGTTTGTGGGCTAACTGGTACTCTTGCCCATGCCACTGCATTGTTACTGCCTTGATATCGTTTAACTTGTGTTTGCTGGACTCCCTTTGGGCCTGCCATGCCAGTTTCATGCGCTACTCCTTCCTTTAGTCCATATTGCCCAGTATTCTTGTTAGGCCAGTCCATATAGCATCTTGGGCTTCCCCGACTCATTTTATTCCTTGGGCATCCTCAACCCGTTTCATTCCTTGGGGCATCCTTGGCCCATTTTATTCCTTAGGCATCCTCGACCCGTTTCATTCCATAGGGCTTCTTCAGCCCATTTCATTCTTTCCTATTTCTTACATTCTCATGGGCTTTTGCTAAATCTTTTGGGCTTCCCCGGTCCAATTACCACATCCTTTGCTTTTGGCCAATTTACTAATTCCTTTCTTTGGACTCCTCTGATCCCTTTTTTGCTTTCTTTCTATTTCTTATGATACCCATGGGCTTACCATTTTATTCTTTTGGGCTTCCTTGGCCCGCTTGCTTGCTTTGGAGCCACTTTGTTATTTTGTGAGCTTGTGGACCATTATTCCTACCATTCGGGTTTTAATGGTTTTTACTTTGCTACTTTTTCTTTCTTCACCCCTTTTCATATTGTTGGGCTTCTTCTGTCATTGGACCCTTTTGCTAAAATGGGCATCAAGAACGGTCTAACTTTTGGTTTTTTTTTTTTTTTTTTTTATTATTCTTATTTTTTTTATAATTATAAATATAAACTATTGATCAATTGGTGTGATACATAAGAAAATTTACAAATTTTTTATTGAACGTCCCCAAGTTGTTCTTAAAACTCTTATAAAATTTCTCTACGTGTAGGGAGAATCAATTAGATGGTAGGAACTCTCTCTTTGGATAAAGGAATCTATTAAAATTTTGACCTCTTAACCAAAAGCACCCAAAAAACCTATACTTTCCATTAGTAAAAGGGGAAGCTCGTTAGGTTAGCTTGTCTTTTTTTTTTTTTTTTTTTTTTTTCTGTTTTTTTTTAGAGAGTTTTAAGCTCTTTATCACCAGACCAAGACACTAATCGGTTTTTGATGTAAGCGGGGATTGAACCCCAGATCTCTTATTCAACCATCAGAGACTTTACCAGTTGAGCTAATTGGAACCCATGTTAGGTTAGCTTGTCCGGTAAGAAAAGTGCAAGAATGCACATTTTTTTATCCTAGTACAAAGAATTCCTTCATTTTCAAATTTTTTTTTTTTAAATCAAGAGAAAAACCCTACCCAAATCGGGTACCTTTCGTAATTAAACTGAAACATTGTAAGTATCATCAAGACATCAAACACTAGCTAAAACACACCTACTTCACGGGAATCATGAAAAGGGAATGTGTATCGTCATCTTAAGAAGGAGAACCTGATGATTTTTGGAGTTTTTCAGTCATTAAGGAAGCAACGCGATGGATATTATTCATCACCGTCATTCTCAAAAAAGAGTCAAAAAGAATCGTGCATTTTGATACATCTTTTCTCCCTCACATACTTAATTGATTTTTCTCGATTTTGTGCATTATATTAGACTTAAATTTTGTGAAGTATGCTAATGAAAGCTTTGTTTGTTTCGATAGAAAACATTGTGTAAAGATCGTTTTCCTTATTTTCCAGTATTTGGTAGCATCAGAAAAAATAAGTCAAAGGAAAACTACCTTCGGCCAACAAAAAAAGTATAGCTTATTTTTATAAATTAATTTCTACTAATTTTTTTTGAAAAATAACTCTATTTCACAACAAGCTAAATAAGGGAATTTAGAATATTGTTTTTCAACTCATTTAAGGTTGCTACAAACATAGAAAAATAAGATTGTTTTATAGAAAATATTTTTTCTTGAAAAATGACTCATTTTCTAAAAAACATTATTCCTGAAACAAATAAAGTGAAAAAAGTAATGCTTAATAGGGTTTTTCTTTTTAGATTTAGATTGCAATTTAATTTGTGATAACAAAAAAAAAAAATTTAGGTTAAAATTTGATGTTAAATAGATAAAGCATGTTTTTGATGTGTTAAAGTAGCATTTGGCTTAGCACAACCAATGTAGTGCTCTAATATAGTTTCTTTGGAAATTTTCATTTTCATATCATGATCATTAATTAATATATTCACGCTTCATGTAGAAATATATTCGGGCATGCTAGGTTAATAATTTCTCGTTGAATGATAATCTTGAGCCCCAAAACAAGCTAAGCAGATAAATTGTCATTAAATGTGAAAGAATTTTGTGACATATTGGATTAGGGTTTTTATGTGAACTAACTAATTTTGTTTATCTTTAATTTTACTTGTTTAAGACATTTAAAAAAATTTGTCTTATTAAAAATCTGAAAATTATCTCATCGAATAATAATAATTTGTTTGCAAGATGATTAAAATTTTAAAATTTAGTCATCTAGGTTACATAATAATAAAAACCAAAATAATGTCTGATTTTCATTCTTGAACATCTTTCATATGTCATATATATAGAATAGTTACATGTGTTGTGCTCACATGAAATAATGAAAACTATCATAAAATAATGAGTTTTTTTCAACATGATTAAAACTCAAATATTTAGTCATTTTATTTACATGAGATAAAGTAATAATAAAAACCAAAATAATATTTTCATTCTTGAATGTTTCATTCATCATATAGAATAGTTTCGTGCATTTTTCTCACATGAAATAATATAAATTTCACATAAAATAATGAGTTTTTTTCATGACACGAGTAAAACTCGAGCTACAAGTTGTAATGTTTTTTTTGTTTTTTTTTTTTATTTTATAGTATCTTAGTCTAATTTTTGTTCATATGTCCCTCATTTTTAATGATAATTGAAATATTTAAGTATCAGTTTGATAATTGCTTCAATAAGATGGATAGATTTTTGGGTAAAATTTGATCAAACTTTATTATTTGCAATAACACTTTCTAGTTTAACCAATTTTCATTGATCAGCTGGGGAAATTGACCTTGGTCTAGCTCAAATTAGGTTTTTCTATTTTACGCTTTCGATGAACAAAAATTTTCAAGGGGTAGCAACACATCAAAAGTTAGGAGTTTATCATAGCTCCAAAAATGTTTAGTTCAAGAATAATAGGTGATGTTAAATTTAATGAGATAAAATGAGTTTTGGACATTAAGAGACCTGATTTTAGGAATGTTTCAGTGTGAATCTCCATTTCAGGACTTAGTTTAATGCTCCTAAAGTTTATCATAGGTGTAGTTGATGTTTGTAGAATCTACATTCTACTGTAGGCCTAGTCAAACCATTATCAAATCCCTTAATTTCCCACAAATAAGTACACCCTATAACAACGCTTGCAAAAGTCTATGAAATGGAGGTAAAGACTCATTATTTCTATTAGTACATTCAAGTTGTAAATAGCGTGAGTTTTATTCTTGTAATAAACACCACTCTATAAGTTAATATTTTGTGAGTGTGCAGCAGTATTAGGAGTCTGTTTGGATACCGCTTATTCCTAAAAATTGAAAACTGAAAACACTTTACCAAAATAATTTTTAAATGTGTAAATAGTATCATGTGACCCAGTTTTAACTTAAAATTTGCTAAATTCCGTACTTGTGGGTCCCGCGAACAGTGCATGGGACCCACAGAAAAACGCCAAACGCACTAAAGAAATTCATCTCAACAACATCCAAACTCACACTAGATCATATTCATTTTCATCAAAGAGAATGAAAAATGGAGAGAAGGAAAGTATAGGGAGACAGAGATTTTCATCTATTTCTTACGGATGAAAATTGGGAGGATGGATGAGTGGAATTTTCCATTTGGGTACATATTTAAAATTTAATCTCCTCGTATTGGAGAAAAAAAATGAAGGAAAATAGGGAGAGGGAACACAGTTTCTTTTTTGCTCCTCATATAGTCTTTCAATGGTCTAAGTTGCTATAAAGTTTGTCACTTGTGCCTTTCATTTTTGTCAATCTAGGTGCAGTTTGGATCTGCATCCATGGCTGCGTTTTACGTTTTCACGCGTTTTCATTTTTTTTTTTTTTTTTTTTTTGCTTCAACCGCATCTTTTGACTAAGTCAGCAGTGAACAGTGCATCCGTGCACTGTTCACGGGTCTCACAAATTACACTTTTCAGCAACTTTTTCATTAAAAATGGGTCCCACAATACTATTTACACATTTAAAAATTATTTTGCTACAGTGTTTTCAATTTTCAGTTTCAGTAAAATAAGTTCTATCCAAACAGACCCCTAATTCATATTAATTGGGTAACGAAGTCATTGTCTCCATCAATCTATGTCGGCCGGTTGGGTGGCGAAAATGTCATTTTTGTCAATTTGGTTAATTTCTATGGTGGAGCCTTCATCGATCCCTGTTGATCCCGGTTCCTATTCACCACTATCAATATAGTTCAAGTTGAGTGATAGAACTTCCGTGTTTGTCAATCTAGATTTTGTTGGATGACATAGAGGCTGTTTGGCCACCATTTTTTGGTCACTCAATTTCCGTTACTCATCACTCATAACTCATCACTCATCACTCTAAATACCAAGGTTGTTTGGCACCATCACTCACTTCCTATCACTCAATATTTTTCACACTATTTGTGGGTCCCATACCTGTCACTGGTGCAGCTTTTTTTTTTTCTTTTCTTCAATACCCAAACTTACCGAACCTAGTAAAAAAAAAAAAAAAAAAAACCAGAACAGACTGAACCAGTGAAAAAAAAAAAAAAAAAAAAAGAACCAAACAGACAACCCAGAGAAGAAAGGAAAAAAAAAAGAAAAAAAAGTCAAAGGTCAAAAGTTGCGGCTGAGTACTGTTTATGGGTCCCCTATGTGTGTTTAATTACAATATTGCCATTGAGTTATGAGTTATGGAAACTAAAAACAGTCAAAATGTGTTTTCAGTTTCCATAACTTATAACTCAAAAATCAGAGAATTGAGTGATGGAAACAGAGTTATGGAAACAAAGTTATCGTTTGCCAAACGGACAATGAGCTATGGGTCCCACCATTTTTGAGTTATGAGTTATGAAAACAGAAAATTGAGTTATGGAAATCACTCATCCAAACAGCCTCATAGCCAGCCACACTAAAATCACCTACAAAATGACATAACCATACTGCACCGTAAATAACAGTACATTGCATCGCATCGCATGGTGCAGTGCTGGTATAGTGCAGTTTGCAGTTTTATAATAAGAAAACCGCACAAAATGAACCGCACCCTCTCTATACATTAATATTTTTTTTAATATTAAATATATTATTAATAGTTTAATAACCCTAGTTTTCAAAAAAAAAATTTATTAACCCAAGCAGCTAGCTACTAGGGTATTAAATTATTAATAATATGTATTTGATATTATAATACACATTATTTTGGACAGAAAAAACCCAAAATTTGAAAAATATATCGACTTCAAATCGTATCTTATATACCACACTGCATATGTGACTACAAAAATGAGATGTGGTGTGGTTATATATGGTTTTGGCTAAACTAATCCGCAAAGCGCGGTGCTAAAAATGGCCTAAAACCACACCACGAACATCCCCTAAGCTGTGTATCATCTTCATATTTGTCAACCATATGTTTTTCTTTGAATAAATGTATTTTTGGGAATACTAACACCTTTTTATTTGTTACTTACTGGATATATGCATTGGTTTTTTGGGAAATTTTATCTTATAATTTGGTCTTACAATACATCCCTCTCACGATATATGTGTTTGCACCTCACACATGTGAGTCTATTGTGAGAAAGATATTTCATAAAATACCCCCTCGATTTTGCAGGCAACATGGAAAAAAGAAAAAGAAAAAAAATTCACAGATTATAAATATATCATATCACACTTACTAATTTTTACAAATTTTTCTAATTCTACTGTTAGCGGATGATAACTTTTGAGCATCAATAGTATAAGTCATTTGTTAATACCAAATATTATTGCAATAAAATTTTATATACTATAAGACATAATAAATAATAGTTTCTTATATAATTGTATAGGGTATATATAGTAATTAACACAATTTTTTTCTTCATTTTTTTCCACTCAACCAAATAAAAGAAAATAAAATGTTTTTTTATCCTTTTTCACCAAACACACAAAAGGAAAACAACAATCTTTTCTTTTCTTTCATGTTTCTATCCTCCATATATTTTTCATGCACTCATTTTTTTTCATACTCTTAACCAAATAGAGCCTAAGGGAAATTGATGGTGTCGATAATTTTCTATAATTATTCACCATAGCCCTTACGTTTAAGAATTTTGTGGAGAGTTTGAAGAATAACTCCGAGGCTTCCCATTTCGTTGATTGAATGGGAAGAAAGAAAAAGAACGCCATGCCATGCCAGCAACATATGCTTTTACATGCATTTTTACCAATGATATTACGAATATATCGTCTGCCATATTTTAACATCTTTCTAGCTTGAGAGAGAGCGATCCTTCAAGCAAGATTGTGGGGAGTACTAGCTATACTAGGTAGGAAATGATGAAAAGAATCTCAAAGTAGGATATTTCTTTTGCAACTTGCAAGAGCAATACGACAGAAAAAAGCACACAGTATTTTTCAATAGCACTTTTGAAATTTGACCTTGGCGCGATTCATTGTTTCTTTGTAATATATTCAGCAGAATTCTGCACTATTTCATTGTAGACTCAAACAGTCAATAAACTAGGTATACCTAGGTTTCTTTTGTTTCCTCTTGTGGCTTTTTCTATCAGTCCAATTCACTCTGAACTTGAAAGGGCCACTTTTGGACGATTTTCATCTTGGCAACCAAAATATGATACTATCTAGATTCTAGATAGATACGAAGTGACTTGTCATTTATTTGTAATGACTTTTAGGCTCGGTTTGTTTTGATGGCGGAAAATATTTATCATCCATTTGAAAATTAAAATATTTTGAAGTGTTTGGTTGTGTTTTTGGAAATGTTTTGAAAAGCATTTCCAAGTGTTTAGTTGTATTTATGAATATGTCATAAAAGACATAGTTATTACCGCTTTCCCACATATATACAAACAATTTTAGTCACCCTAAATATATATGGGCAAATCCAAAAAATGTTTTTGGTCAAATAAACAAAACCTTATTTTTTCCACTAAACTTTAAATTTTGGTTAAATTGCACATTCGGTTCTCAAACTTTAACCCTTATTTTAAAATTATCTCTATCCTCTTAAATATCACTTTAGTTTCTAAACTCTTAAAATTTTTCAAAAAGATTGTTTTCATCAACTAATGGAAAGAAAATGCTAATGTCAAACATTAAAATACATGATGGATTTAGTTAGCTTAACGGGTAAATTTTTTGTAATCGAATAAGAGATTTGAAATTCAAACCTCTCCTATATATCAAAACTCAATAAATATCTTAGCCCGATGATAAGAACAATTATCTTGAAATTGATGTCATTGGTTGACATGGAGCCTATGAGTCAAGAAATCCGAATACATTAAAATAAATAAATAAAAGAAAAAGAAAAATCTCCAAAACCAAAAGAAGGATGTCAATAATTTGTTACATTCCAAGAAACCTAAACTATTAGTCACACGTACGCGCACTTCTTTGCCTCTTCATTTTTTTTACCCTTTTCCAGATTTGTTGACACATATGCTCCATGCATGTCATCTAAGTGAACACGAGTTTTATGAATTTCGTTTGCTACATTAATTTTTTTTTTTCCATACACGATTGAAGCAATTTTAAAATTTCAGACGCTAAAATGAAATATTTAAAATTATAAGACGATTTTGAAACAAGTGTCGAAATTTAGATCAATATAAACTAAGCTGACAGAAACCATCTCTCAAAGTTTACAAGCTATTCATTCTTCTAGGACAACATCGATCTTTAACGATTGCCTGCAACTTGAATATGCGATATGAGGCGCAATATATGTAAATCTTAATATACCACTTGCATGTGCCTTTAGTGCTTTTGTCTGCAGACTCTGCAGTCTGCACTATGAGCATTATACCTGTTTGAAGCTATGCAGTCACCCAATACGAAACTACTATAAAAAGGAAGCACTCATTCAAATCAGTGACTCAAACTCTTCCATATCCACGCTTTTAGAGATTGATATATGTCTTCCCAACTCCTCTCTTTGTTAGCCTTCCATTTCTTTTCATTTTTCTTCCTATATCTCATCACCTTATTTGACTTCATAAAAGAAACGAAGGGGAAAAAAACAAGGAAAAAAAAAAAAAAAAGAGTAAAGAGCTCACATGAGCAACACTTTATGAGGTCCTTGAGGGCAAACGGTATAAACCTTTATGTGAATAGTATGTTGTATTTTAGAGAGAGAAAAAAAAAAAATCTACAGATGTTTGCCTATTAGGGTTTTTTACGCATAAAAACTTGGTTTCAGGCTTTAGATAGCAAAATATACTTTCTTACCCAAAAAAGAATATCAAAATATTTTAATCAATGAAGACTCATTTAGAGTTCAAATAATTATAGTCTCAAATTGAAATTTAATGTTTTACTAGCTTTGAAACTTGAGTTGAAACTGATTATATGGTTATACAAAAAAATTATAATGCAATAAGTATTCTTTTAAAAACATATGCAAAATGGAGGGAAAAATAAAAAGAATGATTACTAGGAAATTAATAGTGAATAGTAAGATTCCTCTTTGATCTGGCCCCAAGCATAAATATACGGCAGTGAGATTTTAGTTGCAAGTTGCAATCAATATGGAGACATTAGTCTTCATCTTTTTCGAAATGGAATAAGACCATTCCCACTAAGAAGGCAGCGCAGATAGCTAGAATATGAGTATATGTCAGGGCCTAAACTGAGAGTCAGGTTGAAGAAGGTTTCAGTCACCCATTATTTCCAAGATCTTCTTCTGTGTCCGACGGTGGGGTCTTATTGTTCAAGAGTCGCATATGACAATCACTCAGGCATGATGATCACATTCTTCTACTTTCTCTTCTTCGTATGATTTAAGTGAAGAATATGATGGGATCTTAGAATTAATCATTAATATTCGACATTGGTTCGGGTTGAAGAAATAATGTCACTCGATCATTATCAAACTGACTGCAATATTTTCCTGTATGTATAAAGATCCCACTAGGGGCCAGGGCTAAACTATATATCATGATTCAAGTCAAGATAATATTCACGATCGTGATTTTTGGGCAACCACAAGAATGAAATTTCGTAGATATGAATGTTGTAAACTAATAAAAATGGATTTTCATAATTTCACTTCCATTTCCATTGTTTACTGGTTGCATATGAAACACCCCTCAAATTTTTGTAAATATATAGATATGTATATATATACATAGATCAACATTTTTAGGAGTTTAGAAAAAAAAAATTAGAATTAGGGTCCGTTTGGATACAGCTGAAAACTGAAAACAGAAAACTGAAAAACACTGTAGCAAAATAATTTTTAAATGTGTAAATAGTACCGTGAGACCCCTTTTTTAATATTTTTTTCTGAATAAAGTGATTGTGGGTCCCATGAACAGTGCAAAAACAATGCATGAACAGTAAAATTTGTCTCTGTACAGTAAAATTTGTCTCTCGCACAGTGCATGAACAGTACTTTTACTGTTCATTCGCTGAAAAATAAAAATTTTCTTAAACGCAAACGCACTCTTAGTGAGCGTTTGGATTGTGCTTAATCTTGCGTTTTCAGTTCCACGTTTTGCCTTTTTTTTTTTTTTTTTTTTTTTCCGTCACTTCACGCGTTCCAGGGGACATAAAGTACTGTAGCAGTACTGTTCATCACTGTTCACGTATTAAATATATTAAAATTGGGTCTCACGGTACTATTTACACATTTAAAAATTATTTTGCTACAATGTTTTCAGTTTTCAGTTTCAGCAACAATAAGCTCAATCCAAACGGACCCTTAGTGTATCTAAAACAAGAAAGAAGAAATTACCTTCATTTTCTTTTTTTAGTAAAAGGGTAAAAGGAAATTATATATATTTTAAACCCTAAGGTTCTGCGACGATTTCAATCAAATCTCAAGTTTCTCAGTGTAAAATTAAATTGCATACTTTCATAAATAATTTCAATTCAAATCAGAAACTTATTTATGGTGACGTAATTAATAGAAAACACTTAAACAAAATGTCGTTGGGTGATTATTTCAATACATGGCTATTACTATAAATCTTATTTTACTTCAAACCACACGTCATTTTGTTTGAACACTTATAATCAAACAGCATCACGCATAATAAGTTCATGGTTTGAATTGAAACACCTTTGAAAGTGTAAGTTTTGAAGTTTTAGAAAGTTTGAGGTTCAATATCCCTAAATTATGTTGAACAATGTCAATATGTAGTTTACCAAAATAAATAAATAAAAAGAGGTGAGCCCAAATAAACATTTTGGAATTTATTTGAAAATTCGCTCTTAGAGAAAGAGAGCCACAAATGACAAAACCAGGTGAAAGGGTGAGCAAGCTATATAGTGCCTCTAAAATTTTGAAATTTTAAAATAAATTCTTGTGTTGGAAACCCCCAAAAATTATGAACTTCCCCTTAAAAATTTTAGATCTCCCACGGTCAAATATTCAATAGAATAGAAATTTCAAGAAAATAAATTGTCTCATAAAATGAGTTTAAGGTTATAAGCATATTTGAAGAGAAAAAAAGTTATTCTCTTTCAATTTTTTTAATGAAGTTGAGTAAGCATTTATAGTTATATTTTTTATTATTTGCTATATATTAAATATTAAAGGATAATATTTAATTAAACATTATAGTATTAAAATTTACAATACAATTAATTGAATCAATAACATTTCCCATGATGCTAATTAGTTTAGTTTTTTCTATAAAAAAAAGATATTGAATTGTGCATGCCGACATACACAATTGTGCATGGATGCACGCGCACACGCACACACCCATAGAGGAAGAAAATTATGATAGGGAGTTAAGGTGAAGCCTCATGAAAGTTGATGGATATACATCCTTTTGTATATGGTATTAATATTGTTTATAGATTTATAGATGTATAACATTCAAACAAACCTTAATGCAAATACACTAATTAGTTAACATATATACTGAAAAAAGTGCTTCCTTTTTAAGGAAACTGTGGACAAAAAGTGCAAGTAGGCTAAGTAAATCTGAAAATGCTCATAGTTAAATGACTTACACATAATAAAATTGTATGTAGAAAATAATTTAAAAAGAAAAAAAAAAATCTAACTCCTGAAAATTAAGTCAATCAAATAGTAGCTAGAATGTTAGAAGTTAGAATTGTGTCTATGATTGCATACCTTCGGAGGTGTGGTTAAGGAAGGTATTAATACCTTTTTTTACTGGGAGAAGCCAATATGAGACCTCCCTTCTGCTGCTTTTGACGGATGTGACAGGTCCACACCTCTTTTACATTTTTAGGAATCGGTCCCAAAGGATTGGAACTCTCACCATGGGAATAGGCCACATCACATGAAATACTAAGTGGGTAATTGAAGGTAATAAGTGTGATACTGATTGAATTAATCTTTGGATTTGCATTTTAAGAGCCACTATAAACCAATAGTAGCAGATGGCTTGTCATCCTTGGCCCGTGCTAGTCACTCGTGTCGATCTCATGTAGTAAAGTTTTGTTTTTCCCTCAGAATATATAAGACCCACCCACAAAATCCTTAATTTCAACAGCACTTTCAGTGGAACACATGGAATGTACAACATAATCGATAAACTCAGAAAATTAAAAAAAAAAATATAAAAAAAAAAAAAAAAAAAAACTATCAATTTCAAACGACAATTGCAAATAAAATCAAAGCTCATGTCTTACGCTAAAAAGACAATAGAATACCACCATGGTGTAAAACACAACAAAAAGCCTCAGAGAAACATAGATAGAATCAATAAACCCAACACCCCTTTCATGTGAGATGTTCCTCATGCATATGAAATTCAAAAAATCTCTAAAACCCATGCTTCCTTCGTCTTTCTTCCAACATAACTTATTCCACGCCACCCATGAAATCATCCCCCCACCCCCCCCCCCCCCCCCCAAAATAAATTTTCGTTTTAGTCTTTTATTCTCTATAGAGTGTTTTCTTATATTTTGGGGGCTATTTTTATTTTGCTCCTCCTCGTTTTTTTTTTACTTTCAATTTGGTTTTTGAGTTTTTGAACCTATAGTCATTTTGGTTTTTATGGAAAAAACTTACATGGCTAACAAATTTCATAACTCGTAGAGAATGTACAACCTTAGTGAAATGATCACTCTACAAGAATAAATGTTTGTGGGATGTAGGAGGCAATGGCCGGAGTTCAAGTCTCCAGGAGGGAACTTCACACATATATACACTTAGATTAGGCTAAAGTAGAATTTCTATCTTGTATAAAAAAAAAAAAAAAATTTTAAAAAAAGGCTATGTGGTTAATAAAATAACAATACATTTTAATATATTTACATAGAATTTGAATAAAAATAAATAAACAAAAAATCTATTCCTCAATTTTATAGGAAAAATATGAATTAAAAGAGAAATAAAGCTCAATCTACAATCAAACAAGCAACACACCCAATCTCTTTTGGATCTTTATCACATTTTTTAAACAAATAAATCCTAAATTAGTAATTCCAGACTCCTAAAATAGCAAACCCAATTTAAGATTTTTTTTTTTTTAATTCAAATGTTAACGTGGCATTTAATGTCAATTAAAATTTATTTGTTATTATTTTGTTAGAACGTAATCTTTAAATGTGTCGGTTGTGCATTTCATTTACCACATTAGTTTTTTCAATCAATGGAATAACAATATGGTCCACAATGATAATAGGTTTAATTGAATTGAAAGTTATAAAAATATGAGAACCAAAATCAAAATAGTTATAAAAAAAAGTGTTTTCCCTTTTTTTTATTTTTTTATTTAACCTTGTAACCGAGACACACGGGTAGGATATACATTGGATATACTAGATAATTTCACTGAGATCCGACCAAATAATATTCATGAGGTAGTAGTAGTACCTTTGCTTTTACTCATTAGCTAATAATCCCTGAATCAGGGATTGACGAGTTTTCCATGTCAGACAAGTAGGTCAAAATTCAAATGATGTCATCACTCATCATCTCTTTCTTCTTATAATTGAAAGATCTAAGTACAAAATCCCATTTTATTAACAAACAAATAAAGCCCAATCAAACCCCCATATTAAACATATTTTAAATAGTCCAACAGTACTAGTTGATGCAACCCCAGCCGTTTGATTCACTTTGGATTCTGTGAACAATACAGTTCTCAAGGTTAATCAACGGCCCAAAGTTGCGCATGCCAAAACTTCTTTTTATAAAGATCCAATTCTAATCCAATTTCAAAAAAGCTTTTAGACTTCAGTCAAATCTTTCCATATCAGGGCGTGATCTCGACTAAATAAATGGGGTTGTGACACGTGGCATTCTAATGCAATGACTAAAACACCCTCGGTTACCGTCGTATCAAAATGTACCAATCCTCATACGGATTTTCTGTTCGGAGGTCACTTCAAAATTTTCAGAGTTAAGGCTGTAAAGAGCTTTAAGAAACCGATAAACCAAACGTAAACGTGTTGTTCTCAAATCTCAAATCTCTGCAAAGTGCATATTTTTGCTATTATCAATGTGTCAATAAGTTGTGTTAGGGTCATTTTTGGTTATTAATTTCAATCGAGTGGGGCCAGCAAACGTGATGCTCATGCAATGCATACTTCAGATTCTATATATTGGCTGAGTGTGACTGTGTCAGTGCCGTGTGTGTGTCATGAGGACTCAGGAGTGACGGTGGACTTAGTTTACGTGACTTCACCCTTGTTCAGCTTCTCCGGACGATCTCTTTGATCCAGAAGTTTGTTTGCTGTGTGCTAAACGCATAATAATGCATTGCTTACCTTGTATCATTTCATTCCATTTTTGCCATAACGTGATCGACCATTAGTGAGTGCGGCTGTTCACGGTCAAATTGACTTTAAGAGTTTGTTTGAATACTGTTTATTTGCTAAAAATACTGTAACCAAATAATTTTTAAAGGTATAAATAGTGCTATGGGATCCAAAAATCATAGGTATGTGTATTTTGCTGAGTTTGATGGTCTCATGAACAGTGTCATGTGACCCCAAAAAAAGTCGACTGCGCTAAAACGCGCATTCAGCGCTATCCAAATTTACACTAAGTCCCTTTGAAAACAACTTATTTAGTTGAAATTGAAATTTTTTTGCTAAAATTACTATAAATAAAGTTAAAAATTAGTTAAAATAATACAATGGAGCTCATTAATAGAGGAAGCTCGATTAGTGTAGAAACAATAATGCTTGTTTAGACCTCCCAATTTTAAAAACACAGCTTAATTGATTTTACTCTAACTTATCTAAGTGCAGAACAAGAGTAAATTATACGCAATAAACCGGAACTGCTCTCTAAACCATAACCACGAGCAAGCAACAATAAATATAAAATTTAAAGAGTAAGGGAAGAGAGATGCGAATACAAGATAACACCAAGACATGTTATCGAAGAAGAAACTAAAGAACTCAGCGAAAAACCTCTATGCAACCCTCCAAGTCGAAATCGATCCACTAGTGAATAAGTTGGAGTACAAGGATATCAAAAGACCCTCCAAACCTAATCTACCCAATGTACTTGAGCCCTCTAAATTCCAGCTACCAACAGACTTTTCGGAGTCTTGTCTTGACTAGTTATCCGGATCCTACAAGACCACCCAATTGCATCCACCAAACCTCACCGACTTCTTTTGGCAAATCTCAAATACTTCCCAACCTCCAAAACACTCTCTACACTCTGAATAGGTGTAGGTTGTGTTTGAATACAAATCTCCTCTCAAGGTATAACAATAGGAAAGGGAAAGGTGAAGAGACTACAAGGATTTTTCTATTGAGGATGAGTAGCTCTCTCTAACAAGGGTGGGTGTGTTGTAGAAACCTCTCTAGGATTTTCTACTGAATAGCCTCTTTTCAATTTTGTGGATAATGAGGGTATATATAGTATGGGTGAAGGGTATAAGAGTCACACTTAAAATCCTCTAGGTAGGGAGTTTCACGAGTCACTCGCGACTTGGCCTGAGTCACGAAGTGACTCGCGAAATACAGCCTGGCACTTGACTCTTCAGCTTCCAGCATGTGCTTCTCATGTGACCTTTGTGGGTTGCACCAGTCGTGAGCCAAGTCACGAGATCAATTTCTTGAGCAATTTTCATCAACTTAATACTAAATTCAATACAATAAAATCCCATAAAATACAAGAAAATAAATTAATGCATTTACAACACTTTTTGTCATGGAATAAAGCCAACATAAATGTTATGTGAAAAACCATAACTTAACAAATAGTACCAAAAGGTGCAATAAGACTCATGAATAGTAACAAAAATAAACTAAATAGGAAAAAAAAAACAAAAACAAGCTACTTTTTCAGCCAATGCCAAATACAACCTAAGTGTTGAACTTCCAAATTCTTCGCCAACATGTAATTTTATCGAAATCAACCACCACAACTTCGTTATTTTTCCAATCAAATTTGTTTTAGGCATGACGGGATCTTTGACGCTAGGAAAACGTGTGAGGTTAATTAGACCACATTCTCACCAGTTATTGTGGAGATCTCTACCAAATCTAGCGTATATCTTGCCAGATTAGTAGCAAAAGTCAAAGAACATGGCTCACGACGAGGAGCTAAACAAAGAGAACAGTTGGCTTCTCAGTCGGATTTCGAATAATGAAACCCACCACTGACTGCCACACTACTTAGATCGAGCAAGTTTCAGTTCGAATGGTTTTGGGTTTGACAGATTTCTTAGGTTTAAGTCTTTGTTGGACAGCTCTAAATTTGAGTAATTGAAAATCACTTTTATATGAACCCATTACTTTTTCTCCACCACTCATGATCAACTACATCAAAGTTGTGATACAAATTGTGACATAAAGGTTATGTCCCAAGACTTTATCATATATAATTGAAAATTAAAAAAAAAAAAAAAAACTACCCTATGTTTTAGTCCAAATTACATTTTTCAAAAAAATAAATTATATAAGGGCAAAAAGCTATTCCAATTAAAAAATAAATTACAATCAAATTAAAACATAAAGCCTAAAATAATCAAACTAAAAAATTACTAAATATACCTATTTGCACAATGATGGAGTTAGAATTTTATACTATTTGGGATGGCCAAATTAAAATATTAAAATGTGACGATTTTTTTTTTTACATGTTATACTTTCAACATGTAAATAAGTATTTTATAAATCAATAGATTTATAACCAAAAGTGCTTTTTTCTTTTTCTTTTTTTTTTTGAGAAACCACAACACAAACTTTTATTAACTGTGGCTATGAAAATTAGCATGAAGTACATCTGCAATCTCTGGTGGTACATCTTCCATCCAGACTTATAATGAAGAAAAAGAAATTGCTCGCCTCACAAGCGAATGAGCTATAGTATTACAATACCTCCTTACATGAGAATAAGAAATGATGGAGAACTGAGAGGCTAAGTAATGTATATCATTGACAATGTGACCAAATTGTGAAAGGCTGTGAGAATTTGATTTTAGAGCGTTCATGAGGATTAGTGAGTCACCCTCCAACACTCCCTTATTGAGGCCAGTTTCCAAAGCCAACTCCATTGCATGTCTTGCTGCCAACGCCTCAACTTCGATGGCTGTATTGGGCAGGGGGATTCGCTGCACCAAGGACACCATTACCTGCCCCTATTCCGACCTGATTCTCGGCCTTGAAAAGTGCCCCATCAAAGTTAATTTTGTACTGTTGGTGTGTTGGGGGCTGCCACTGAGTTAGAGGTCTTCCAACGGGTTCCACATCTGCAGAATTATGCAGCAAAAAATCATGTAACCTGCTGCGAGCTTGTTGCACAAGGTTCAGGAGAGTTTCACCACTTTTCCCTACACTCATGTCATTTCTTCTCTTCCATACAGCCCACACTATCATGGCAAACAGGTCTGGGTCCCTATTCTCCGCCAGAATACATCCCATGAGATCAACAAAACTCGTCATTTTCTGTAGATTGCGCTAATTCCATGCTTGTACTGAGAGCCAAATTTCCTCCAATTTCGGGCAGAGATAGAGAGCATGGAGGGTGTCTTCATGTTGCGTTTGACAGTGATCACAATAGTCCTTGTTTAGAACCTTTCTTTTGACTAAGTTCTGCTTTGTAGGGAGGGAGTTTTTTGAAGCTCGCCAAGTTAAATTCTTCACTTTGCTTGGTACATTGAGAATCCATATCCCTTTCCACAGTGGCTTGTGCATCAGAGGTTCGGACTGACACAGTTGTTGGTTCTAGAACTCTGTCTGCAAAAACCGATAACCCGTCTTGACCGTGTAGGCACCATTAGCATTGTGAGGCCAAATTAATTCATCGGATTGCTTAGTAAGGCAGAGGGGAATGCTTTTCACCAACTCTGCCTCAAAGTCTAGCAATGTTTCATTAATTAAATCCATCCTCCAGCAGCTTCTATCTTCATCTATCAACCTGTTGACTTTTGCTTCGGCCAGCCCGTCTACCTGTGGAGATAAAATTAGTGGTGAATGCTTTTGGGGCAACCACCTATCCCCCCAAATATGAACTGACTTCCTGTCTCCAATTCTCCAAATTGCTCCATGCTTAATCACATCTTTCCCCTTTATAATGCTCTTCCATGCATAGGATGCCGAGCTTGGACAAGTGGCTTCCATAATTGAACAATGTGGGAAAAATCTCGCTTTAAAAATCCGGTAAAATAGTGTGGATTTATCATGTAGGAGTTGCCAAGTTTGTTTAGCGAGAAATGCATCATTAAAGCGTGATAAATCCTTGAAACCCATCCCTCCTTGCTCCTTTGGCTTTCATAGCTCTTCCCACCTTACCCAATGCACCTTTCGACTATCTCCCCGCTGCCCCTAAAAGAATCTTCGAATGAGAGCTTCAATGTCATGGCAAAGAGTAACCGGTAGTTTGAAACATGACATAGTGTATGTAAGTAGTGCTTGAGCCACTGCTTTAATTAAAATTTCTCTCCTCGCTTGTGATAAGAGTTTGCCTTCCCACCCTTGAAGTTTTTTCCACACTCTTTGCTTAATATTGTCAAAACTATCCTTCTTTTTTCGCCCTATGAATCTTGGTAATCCCAAGTACTTCTCGTATTGTTTGACCACAGGTACTCCAAGGGCCTCTTGAATTGAAGCTTGCATTTGTTGGGAAATGGACTAACTAAAAAATAGAGTTGTTTTATCTCTATTTATTTGTTGCCTGGATGCTCATTCATAAGTGGCTAAGATCTCCAAAAGCTTCTCACACTCATTTAGTTTTGCCCTGCAAAAAATAAGGATGTCATCTGCAAAAAGTAGGTGTGTTAGTTTTGGTGCACTTTGACAAATAGAAACGCCCCTTATATCTCCATTCTCCTCCACTTTTCTCAATAAACCATGGAAGCCTACCGTGCATAATAAGAATAAATATGGAGACAAAGGATCTCCTTGGCGCATCTCCCTCGTGGGTGTGATGATGCAGCGTAGGCGTGTAGAAGCAGAATCTATAACACACAATTACTACAACTCTTCCATGAAACCTAAGTTCTACAAGAACACTAGGCTAGTAGGCAAAATAATAGAGAAAACCTCTCTAACAAACTTTATTAAAAAACACACAACCATAATCAACCTCTCTATAAAGAGTATTTACAGAAATAGAATTTCTCCTATTCCTTTTAGAAAAAGAAATAATAAACCTACTTCTACTTGAGAAAGGAAAAACAATTTAACTAGGAAAAGAAAAACAATTAAAATCCTAATTCAACTAGGAAAAAGAAAATAACATAAAATATTAAATATTTTATTCTTCCTTAACCAATCTGCATCATGTGATGTGACCATGTGGCTCCCCATTAATCAAGACAGAATAAGTAGCTTTTGAAATGCATTGCATCATCAGATTTACCCAAGTGTCTCCAAAACCCATCTTCTTCATTTGTTTCTCTATATACAACCACTCCATCCTATCATAAGCCTTGCTCATGTCTAATTTAAGTGCTTATGAAACTTAATAAATATGTAAAATAAAAATCCTTTACCTCACTAGTGTTCCATTTAATGCTCTTGCAACTATAATATGCCAAGTGTCAATTTTTTTATATATTTTATTTTAAACTTTAGTTTCTTTACAAGGGGAGGAGGAAAGAACATGTGACAACTTGTGGAGTATAAAGTGGAACACTTAAAATAGGACATCGGATTTTTATTCAAATATATGCTAATATTAAGAAAAAAAATTTGACATTTTTTATCTATCTTTAATCAATTATCATGAAGATATAAGATAGGTATAAAAAAAACTAATAAAATTAAAAATGATCTCAATTGAAACTATAGCCTATGCTATTTTAGGGACTTAAAATAATCGAGTTTGAAGTACAAACTTGTGGGGGCCATTTTTTTGGAGTGGGAAACTCTTGTACTCCCATCCTTTTTTTTACGTGCGTCCCACATCGAAGAAGACTCCTTCCCCCCTCTGCCTTATAAGCGTGAGCTAAAGAGAAAAGAGTACCATCAGTTATTTATTGTGGGGGCCGTTTTTTTTAATAACTGATGTTACTCATTTCTCTTTAGCTCACGCTTATAAGGCAGAGGGGGGAAGGAGTCTTCTTCGATGTGGGACGCACGTAAAAAAAAGGATGGGAGTACAAGAGTTTCCCACTCCAAAAAAACGGCCCCCACAAAACTAATTTCTTGATGGTTTCTCTTTCAACATAGATATATAAATTAAATTAAAAATACTCGTCCTTGAAGATTCTTACAATGCTATTCGAGAATTGAAGTTTCAAAAGTAGAATTCAAAGGAGTATTACTTTCTATATTATCAACATATTTTCTTTTAAAGAATGTATCAATATATAATTCCTAACTTGGATATATCTAATTTTTACAATTTAAATTACAATAAGGATTAATAATAACCTATCATAGTTCTTGGAAATATTAGCTAAATTGGATAACTTTAGATTTAACCAATCATGAAATTAGTTTAATATTTTTATATAAAATTAATATGGACTTAACAACTAATCAAGTAATAATATTTTTGAATGAAATACAAAACTATTAGAATTGCAAATTGTATTAATTTCCTTACACAAAATAAACTCAATAAAATATTCCATGATAAATAGTGGTATTATGACATGAAAGATGTGCGTTGAGAGTTGAGACTCAACTATTAGTCACCTTAAACCCCTGTATTGCATTATAACATGGGACCGCTTAAGCATTAATATATAGAGCTTATCACTACTCAAACACACAACTCTCGAAGTTTCAGGTATTGATAGATCACAAAAACTTTCTATTACTAAGCCACCTTCACAAGTGGTGCTATCAGTCACTTATTGGTGTCGGAAATGAGGCTAATGAGAGGGGCTCAGGTCCCCAATATTTTCAATGTTTAGGTTTCAACGACCATACAAGGCAAATTGGCATTTTAACTGCCAACCGCATTGTGTGCGTGTAAGAAAAAGAGAGGCAGGGTGGGGGACCCATTTGTTGTAGTAAGAATTGTTAGTGTCAATGACAGATCAACCTTTCTCGGTTCTCCCTCTCCTCACTAAACCTATTGACAGATCAATAAGTTTTGTTTTATTATATTTCAGCATCCTTTCTCTGGCTTTGGGGGAAAAAAAAAAGGTCGTCATTGTATACCATATACGTTATGAAAATATATGCAAGGAAGATACTTAAATTCCACAAAAAGTCTACGACAGTGGTCTGTATCACATATTTTTTTCACAATTATTTTACATGATTAATTGTGAGTAGTAAAGAAAAATGGTAAATTAATATGAAAATGACAGATAATTAATTACAATTTACAACATAAGATATTTATAAAAAATGATGTGCTAAAGATTATAATCCTAGAATATGCACAAATTCCATAGACATTATAACGTTGTGTAAATAAGTTTTGTTCTGTGGGTTCCAGTTAGCTCAACTGGTAAAGTCTCTGATGGTTGTATAAGAGATCTGGGGTTCAATCCCCGCCTACACCAAAAACTGATTGGTGTCTTGGTTTGATAATAAAGAGCTATTATCAGGAGCGGACGCCATAGGTTGAAACTCTCTCAAAAAAAAAAAAAAAGTTTTGTTCTTATCATGTCTCAGACTCTCAGCATATCCTTTCTCTAGCTTGGATTTTACATTTTTTTTTTTTTATGAACAAAAGAAATGGGTATAGGGGGGCGACCAACGTGGCAATTCTACCTAGGTGTGACCATATATAGTAGCACTCTACCCACTAGGTCTGGGGCCCTGCTGAAGTGCAGAAGGACTGTGGTGAGCCATAACTTCCCAACCTCACAAGAGACACTAATAAACCTTGAGCTACTGAGGGAGGCAACCCAAATGAGCCTATATTCAGACTCAAACCTTAGATCACACACTTAACGTATCTTAAATATCACCCAAGACCACTAGACCACAACCCTCAGTGGTAACTTTGATTTTACATTGCCTTTCAATCGAATTGACCTATCATCGATGTTGTGTATATCAGTACATGGGTTGGATGTGACGTCATGTTATTGAAGTTTTAATGTTTCAACAGTTCAACTAGAAATAGATTAAAGTTTTTTTTTTTGGTGGAGTTTCAATTGGAATATATATATGCAAACATTTTTTAAAACTTTTTAATAATTAAAAAAACAATACAATGAGTCTCAAATAGAATGTGTAATATCCACATTCAATCATATATAATTCCTAACTTTAATTATATTACACTAGTATAGTATGTCCATCAAAAGCACGACATAATTAAATATTCTGAACAAATTGAAGGAAAAAAAAATTCACCAATATCATCAAACTTTTAACGTATAGTCTCGAAACTGATCATGGTGGAATCGCACATGCTCCAAATCACCAACCTACGCCCTAACTTGTTCCACAATCATAGGCTCGACCATACATACAATTATCTTGTGCAATAGCAAGCCATTCGAGACCAGGTCATCAATTTGATAGAAAAAACATATTGTCCAAGTGTGAGGAGAACTGCCAAGACAATATATAGAAAACCCTATCCAGAATGAATAGAACAAGAAGTAAGAACTTTTTCTTCCTCCCTCTTCTTACTGGGGCGGATTCTCAAAAAAAAAAAAAAGAAGAAGTAAGAACTTCCTCGAGACTATAAATTACTTGACTTCTGTGTGTTTTCAGGGGAAGACGAGCTGCTGGAGCATATTTCTCAATTCACCATCCATTTTGGAAAGTTTTCAAACAATGAGTTTTTATTGTAAATTAATAATGTTTTCTAACTCCTTAATTAATTGATTGTCAAGATTTTATATGGTATTTAAATCTGCCACCAAATTTAGTCCACAAAAGTAAGAATGGTAATTTTGCCCCATCCCACTTGACCTGCCCCTCCCTGCACGGGTTTTTCCCACCCCGCAAGGATAGTGGGACGGAGATGGGGCAAGATTTTAGCCCCGCGTTACGGGGCAAAATTTTAGCCCCGCATTACGGGGCGAGGCAGGACGGGGATGGGTTTAGACTTTTTAAACCCACCTTGCCTCGTCCCGCCCACCCCACCCCGAGTTGATAAGGGTTAAATTGTAAATTTTTAATACCCTAAAACCCTACTATTTGAATAAACATATCATCAACTTATTTTATTTTACCCAACGTAACTCTCTACCTCTTTTTTCTCTCTAGCAAGGTTAGAAATAAGGTACCAATTTTAACATTTTCTTTTGTCTTTATTAGAAATAAATTTATATACTATTGAATCTTTGATTTTGTATTATGAGATTTTTTTTTTTTTTTTGGGTGATATTGTCTTGTTAAACACTTGGATAATATTATTCAGTTTTTGCTAAAAATTAGTTTGATTTAATGGGATAAATTTATTTATAATTTCAGATATATTTTTATTAATGAAAAAGTTTTACTAAAAATATTGTAATAGTTGTGGACAAATTAACAAGAATTAGAATTTTACTGAGTGGGGCGGGGCTTCATGGGACCGCAGGGGGCAGAGATGGGGCAAGAAATTTTTTTACATCATGCGGGGCTGGGCAGGGATGGGACAAGACAAAACCATGCGGGACGGGGGCGAATACCCCATCTTTCAGCCCCGCCCCGCCGCATTGCCATCCCTACACAAAATGGGTGATAATAGAGGAAAAGTTCCAAACCCATTTTGCGCAAATTAGCATAGGAATTTCCATGGAAGACTTAATTAGCTTAACTGAAAGCTGAGACCAGTAGAGATTATTGTACAGATCATAATGAGGTTCAAAGGAGCCACGATGAAATTTCTGAATACTTTATTAGAGTCAGAATATGAGAAATTGGCTCAAGATGGCCTCAATTTTGAGTTTCGGAAAAAGTTGGAATGAATGACCATCTATTAATTACTTCTAGGAATCGTCCGAGAGGGTAGCTCATGAGCATAACGGTCAATTAGAGGTAAGACACTCCACACTCAAATTTAAATCACTATAAATTTAGATAGCTCCAAAACTGCTAATTCTTCCCACTATACTAAGGAAACCTCCAAATCAATTCAATGGGTTTAGCACTTATTAGTTTAAGCTAGCTAATTATATAGTTGAATTCTTCTTATTCAACTATACAAAAGTAACAAAACCCCAAATTATATGCATAAATAATTAAAGTCACTTATAGTTGAATTAGGAAATCTAGGATTCGAACCTTAACTACACCAAAAATCAATTAGTATTTTAATCTGATAATAAAAGCAATCATCGTGGAGTGGATGCTATATTGGAATATAATTCTAATAATTACATACCTATCAAAAAATAATAATTAAAGCAAAATCAACCGTATAAAGTGAGGACAACTGATATGACAGTAGTTTCTCAATAACAATAATAATATGAATATATATGTGAGTGGGCGCGCGCATGCGCGTATATAACTGCTAAGATTCTCTCGAGCTAGTATATATTCCTAAAGATCCATATTCTAGATTTTCTCTCCAACTTTTTTGGGTCTAGCTAATAAGCTCTCATGTTGGTTTGACCCAAAAAAGAAAATACCTCGCTTTGCTTTTACTTTTTGTTTTGGAGTTTGAAAGTCGACAAGATACCAAGCAGATACCTACATCACAATTTCTAGACATTGTCATTCATAAGGGTTGTTTAATCTTATTTCTTCTTTGACTCATCATAATTTTATTCTTCTAGTCTCTTTGGTATATAAATAACCAAAGTCTTTTGCAGTTGAATAAGAGATTTAGAGTTCGAACATCACCTACACCAAAAATCAACTAGCTAATATCTTATCCTGATAATAAAAGCTATCATTGTGGAGTGAATACTATAGATTGAAATTCGATTACATACCTATCAAAAATAATATTTAAATCAAAATTAACCATATAAAGTGAGGACAACTAATATGTTAGTAGTTTCTCAAAAATAATAATAATATGAATATATATATATGTGTGTGTGCGCGCGCGCGCATACAACTGCTAAGATTCTCTTCAACAAGTATATATTCCTAAAGATCCTTGCCCTAGATTTTCTCTTTAACTTTTTTAATAGGTCTAGCTGATAAGCACTCATGTTGGCTTGACAAAAAAATAAAATTTGTGTTTTGTTTTTTTCTTTAGATTTTCAAAATCGACACAGGATACCATGTAGATGCCCAGATCGCAAAGTAGACACCTATATCATGGTATCTAGACATTATCATTCGTAAGAGCACTAGCAATAGTGGTGCTAAATAGCTATATTGCTATTTTTAGCACCACTAAATATCAAAATGTACACTGCAATAGTGGAGCCAAAGTTATATTTTTTAGCTCCACAGCTACAATGCACAGCCAAAAGTTAAAAAAAAAAATATATATATATATATATATATATATTTGCGTTCGCATTGCTTTTATCTCTCTTCTCACTACCTCTCCATGTCTCTCCCAATGTCCACCATACATTCACACTACTTTTGGTTGTGGTTGTGGTTGTGTTTTGGTGGTTGATTGAAATATTATTTTATTATATTAAAAGCTAAAATAAAGCCACTGCTGTTGGAGGTGAGAAAGTAAAATAGATAAAGTAACTTTTTGTGATACTAAAAAGCTTAAAATTTAGCTATGCTATGGATGCTCTAAGGGTCGTTTGATCTTATTTCTTCGTTGACTCATCATAACTTTGTTGTTCTAGTCTCTTTGTTGTCTATTGAGCTTTGAACAAGTGCAAGCTCAGTATTTCTCATAGATATGAGTACGAATGTGGGATTAAGAGTATGGGCTCATGTATTGCCTAGTGTCAAACCAACATCAAGCCCCCACATACGCTTTTTCTTGAATAGACATACATGCAGCACTTTAGCAAATTTCTGAAAACCACACCATAAAATATAAATAATACGAGCCATGTAGCCTGAATTTGCTTCTCATTTTAGATTCCAAAATATCTTCAGCCCTGGCATTATTTGCAATATGCGCCCTCTGACAAAATATTGACTTTAAGAGTATGAATTATGGTATGAGGATGTGGGTTTAAACGCATGCAACCCGGACCATATAGTTCGAAGATTCGATGGATAATACATTTCTATATCAACAATCATTAGCATATGTCTATCTTTTCAGTCAAAAATAATAATAATTAGCATATCAATATCAATAATTCGTAAACCACCCCAATTGCCTTCTTCATGGGGAAAATGAAGGAAATAATTTTATTTTTTTTATAATTAAAAAAAAAAACAGTATTTAAATCCCTTCTTCCTTCCCTGCTAACTGTTAAAAATGTAATTAAGCAACGTAGCACGTGTTAATATACACAGAAAAAAAGGTGAAAAAAAAATATTTTTTAAATGTTAGCTTGAGAGAGAGAATGGAAAAGTGGAAGATTGGCTATACGTGGGAATAAAAAAGTAATAAAGAAGAGTAGAGAATCTATTTTATGTTGGTGGGATATGTTGGTAACATACTAACATGGTTCGTGGACACTTCAAAACCAGACTGAGAACAGTGGAAATGAGGCAATATCTTCTTGTAATGACAAATCTAATAAACCTAGTAAAAGGTCAATGCGACATCTGTATCTGTCTTTTTATAAATAAATTATTTCAGAGGTTAGCATTTAGCAAAGTCCATCTTCCCTTAGATTTAAATTCTAATTAAACAATTATATTAATTTTTTTTTTCTTTTTTAAAACAAAATGTAACTTAAGAAATTTATTTATTGACTTTTCAAAGATGACTATGCTTTGAAACATCTCAAAATAGAAGACTAGTGGGAGAGAAGAGTAAAAGGTAAAGGCCAGGGAAGGAGAGGAGAAGGAATGAGAATTGTTACTCGTTTTCTTTATCTAAATGTTTTAAAAATTAAGTAGAAAGAAATAGGAATAGATATAAATTGACATTATCATAAGTGTAAAATTGACATTTTATATATTTTTAATATAATTGGAACTCTTCTCTTCTATCCCACCTCCAAATTCCTTCCGAATTCGGAAGCAATTTGAAAATATACCTCTCCAAAACTCACTGATACCCCACTCGTTCTTCTAAATCAAAGATCTAAGCAAAAACTATTCTTTATTTCTCAACTAGAAGACCTAATGAGAATTTCTTAAGCATGCATGGGGGGCCGTTGGCCAAACACCACACTAGTGTTGCAGGATTTCTATCCTTAATTGTTTTAATTTGCATGGTCCATTGTCAAGCTAGCAAGGGTCATTATAAAATAAAAATAATTTAACCTATATCGTCATGCATCAAATGGTGAGATTTCATTGTGGCGGACACTACAAGAAATCTGGATTTAGGCGACGTTTTTTTTAGCGACGTTTTTAAATTCGCCACCATAAATAGTATATTGTGACGTTTTTGAAAAACGCCGTTAAAGAGTGATCCTTTCGCGACGTTTTTCCAAAAACGTCGTTGTAACCCAAAACAATAGCAGCGTTTCTTAAAACGCCGCAAAAGTGCAGTTTTAGTGACGTATTTTTTGTTTATAGCGACGTTTTTAGAAAACGTCACTATAGTTTTTAAAGAACTCAGACCATATTTTCCAAAAAATTTTGGGGAAACATATAGCGACGTTTTGGATAAACATATAGCGACGTTTTCAAAAACGTCGCTATATGTTTCCCCAAAATTTTTGTCCTTTTCCCTTTCAAAATTTCACTGAGTGGGAAAGTTCCCATCGTTTCTTCTTTTTGTTTTGGATAAACATATAGCCACGTTTTGGATAAAGATATAGTGACGTTTTCAAAACGTCGCTATATGTTCCCCATTCAAAATTTCACTAAGTGGGAAAGTTCCCACCATTTTGTCCTTTTTTTTTTTTTGGTCTCCTTTCCTTACACGTTTTTTCAGTCCTTTTTCTTTCTCAAACAAACTTCCCTTCCTACTTCCATATTCTCCCCCCTCACCCCCCCCCCCCCCCTTATCACTTCTTCACACTTTGCAATTGCTAGCCATTGCCGCCACCGCCAACCCAATGATGTACGACTTCTTCCCTCTCTAGCCACCACCCACTGCCACTACCATTCTTTTTTTCCCTCTTTTTTGGTGTTCAAGTTTCTTTAAAGTGTAAGTCTTTGTGTTTTGGTTTATGGGTTTGCTTTGATTTGGTTTTTCTTTAATGGGTCATGGAGTTTTTGTATTTTGGCTTATGAATTTGCTTTGATTTAGTTTTTCTTTAATAGGTCATGAAACTTTTGTGCTAATTTTTTTTGTTTGCTTGTTTTGGTTGGAGTTTGGTACAGAAAACTCTTATTCAAATTTGGATTTTTGAGCAAAAAGACTTGACCATCAAAGGCTAAATCATTGTAAGTTTATGTACAAGTTTGTAAATCTTGGTTTTTTTTTTTTTTTCCTACAATTTTTCTGTAGTAAGTAGATTTTGAATTTTTTTTGTTATTAGTTTTGTGGTTTAGCTAGCTTGAAATTAATTTTTTTTAAAAGCTCACTACCCACTAATGTGTAAATAATCTCAACTAAATGCTCTTTATATGTGTGTGTATATATATATATATATATATATATTTTTTTTTTTTTTTATTGTTACTAAATTCTCAACCACCATGACTCATTAACATTGGACATTTGATATTGTGGAATAATGATGATAGGTCTATTTGATCTATTACAAGCTTATTGCAAGCACATGTTAGTTATTATTGAATTTTCAATAGTTTTATATAGCATTTTTTATATTTTTTTAAAAAAAAATGAGTAGGTTTTGCGACGTTTTAAAAACGTCACTAAAAAGCAAAAGGACAAAGGCTTTTGTGACGTTTTCGAAACGTCGCTATTGGTGTGATTATTTGCGGCGTTTTATAAACGTCGCTAAATGTATTTTCTTACATCATGAACGAAAATGTTATATTATTTAGTCACGTTTTATAAAACGTCACTAAAAGTTTCTGAACGCCACTAAAGAGTACCATATAGTGACGTTTTTCGAAACGTCGCAATAGACCTATAGCGACCGCTCTATTGTGACGTTTTCGAACGTCACAAAAAAAAACGTCGCTGTAGGCCATTTGTGGCTATAGTGACGTTTTTTGGGTTTTTAGTGACGTTTTACAAACGTCGCCTAAACCCAGATTTCTTGTAGTACAGAAAGTGGGGGAGTCTAGAGATATCTCATCAAACTATTTATCTTTCTTTGTATTTTCATTTTTTTTTTATAAAGGAAAGGTCTCTTATCATTACAATAATCAAGATCACACTAATAAGCCACCAAATTTCCATTGAAAAAAATAATAATATTAAATAAAAATTTAAGCCACTTGGCGCAAAAATGGTCGAAAATATATGTAATCGGACGGCTGCTGACTTAGGCAAAGTTGCTCCAAAGGTTTGTCCGTCGTTGTCTCTAGTGGACTTAGTATTAAAAAAAAAAAAAAAAAAAAAAACTATAACTCCTATTCAAATAGTTACTTGGCATCCAAATGGCTCCATCTCCATGCAAATTAGGCCCCATCAGAGCAACTAACTGTGCACCTTCATTTGTGGCGGCAAGTCGGCAACCCATACAGATTATAGAGTCCTACGCGCCTCCATGCAACTCATCAAATAACAAATACATTCTCTTTTCCTCTATGACTAGCAATACCCCCACACACAACATACATACATACATACATATTTATAGTTCAGGAAAATTTTCAACTTTCAATTATGAATTTCTAATAGTAATTAATGAGAACATTTTGTTTGAGAAAGGAATATCATTCAATAATTTGTAGTTGTAACATTACTCTTACTTTTGCACGTAAATTTTGTTAACATGTGAAGTAGAATCTAATAAGAATTAGGGTTTGTATTCAACCCACCAATCCAATAAGAATTGGGATTTATTGCATGTATATATAAGTTTATTTTATACCTTTATTTTATTTTTATTTTACTTTGCTTTATTTTGGTATTTTGAGAATTATTTTCAATGAATTGGAAGCATCATTGAGACATATTATGTGAATTGTAATAACTTATTGAAAGAAAAAAAAAAAGTGTTTAATTTAGATTTCATATTTTATGAAATATGAAATCTATAAGCACAATCAACTAATGCAATCCAATCCAACCCAACCAATGTGAGTGTGGTTAGTTTGGTTTCTGCCCATTAAATTAGGTTAGCTAATACACATTTAATGAATTGGGTTGATAATTTTTCAACCTAATTCAACACAACCCTTAAGAGTAAAAAAAAAAAAAATGATTTAAGAGTTCAAAACATATATAGTAACTGTTCTATATGGTATGTAGTGGTTTATGCTAAATATTGAGGCCAATTTCCAACTTTAACACCTAAAGAAAATTAGTATAGGGGAAAAAGCTTTCCCTCCTTTGTTTTTGGGTAGTTCACAATTCCCACCTTCATCTTTAAAACCAACTAATTTCCCCCCTTATATTTTGGAAATAAGCAAATATCCCCAATTTGCTACTTTCTCAATTAAATCTAACGATTTTTTTTTGTGAAGAAATCGTTAGTTGTACACCATAAGGAAGAGAAAAAGTTGAAGATTGCACTATTATTTTCTTAGATTGCATATGTAATCATTGTAATTTTATTGGATTTAACTGAAAAAGTAACGGATTAGAGATATTTGCTCATTTTCCAAACATTTAGAGGGAAATTGGTTGGTTTTAAAGATAATGAGGAAAATTGTGAGCTACCCCAAACATAAAGGTGGAAAAATGTTTTTCCCCCGTCAATATATGTTAGTGCATTCCCAAATCCAGTTCTTACTTCTAACAAGTTTTCAAAATATAAATATAAGAATGTGTTAAAGAACAATGAATTTTTGTAAATGAATACCTTAAGGGCATTCATTTTAAAAATACTCTAGAAACTTTTTTTTGAGAAAGGAAAAAATAAACTGATTTTTTTTTCACAGTTTTTTATATTTTCTATAAACATGAGGGAAATTTTAACGGATGTCTTAAAAACATTAATTTAGGAAATATTTTTAAAATTTTTATGAGAAAAGAAAGAAGCCATTGATTTTTTTTTCAACTTTTTATATTTTTCAGGGAAATTGCATTACATTAAATCTTTCCTAAAATAGTCAATTAACAAATGTACAAAAAACACTAGTTAAGAATACTCTGAGGATTCGTTTGGTTGGAAGGGTGGAAAAGTGGAAGGATAGAAAATTGTGGGAGGGTGAAAAAGTGGGAGGATAGAAAATATTTTAATTTCTCTCATTTTTATTTGGTTGTGAGTGGAAAAGTGGAGTAATGGAAAAAATGAGTTTGTATAAATTTACTCATACACCCTTGTTAAAAATTGATAATCAATTAAAACAAAAAAGTGACAAACAACCAAAAAAAAAAAAAACAATCACCTTATTTATTAAAAAATAAAAATCATGTCCCAAAAAAAAAAGTCATGTCACGTGCCCATTGCTCAGGAAAGCACAAGGAGGGGGGGGGGGGGGGGGGGGGGAAGAATGGAATTGGACGAATCGTCCATGTGTAAGTGCACACATGGGCATTTTTGTCTATTAAGCAGCCTCATTTTCTTCCTTCATTTTTCTCTCTATTTTGGAGAGAAAACTTTTGGTGGGCTCAATGAGAAAACACCCGAGCTTCACTATTTATTTTCCTTTCTCCCTACCCAATCTAACACACTCCAAAAAAGTTTTCATTCACCATATTCCACCTCCAAACAAACACGTCCTAAAAGTAGTATCAAAATTTTTCTAAAATTGTTCATTAAGAAATGCTCTATGAGCACCCGTTAACCGGTCTCTCTTAAAAGAAAAATAACATTTTTTTTTTTGTTTTGGCAATGAATGGGAGCATCTTGTGGGATTAGTGGACTACTCAGTATTTTTTTTGATGGGCCAGTGGACTACTCAGTATAGTACATTAGTACATAATTAAATTGATAGCTGTTCCAAAAAACAAAAAACAAAAAAAAAAAAAAAAAAAACATAATTTGATAGAAGAGTGGTAATGCATCAAATTTAACATATAACTCATTAAAGACTCTCTAAAGTAAAATGAGATTTTTTATTTATTTTTTATTTTTTGGGAATCCGAGAAGAAATTATTCAATGCAACAAGAAACGTACAATAGCAATATCTAGTTGTCATTCCAATCTAATAGAATATTGTTTACTTTGTTTAAATAACAAAGTCAGATCTTTAGTCGGTCATGCAAAAAAAAAAAAAAAAATGTTGCAAAGCAAGTTAACAACATTTAAAAGTCCACTAACTTTGGGGAATTTTCTCGTTGAAATGATCTTGGAATCATTGGGGAATGTTAGTTGAGTCGGATCCAAATGGGAGAGAACTCTTTACGGTTCAATACCGCAATGACTTCTTGCATTACCAAGTTGCTACAGCAGAGTGTCAGTGACTTCAATGGGGTGACTTGTGTGTCCAAAAGCTTGTCCTTGATGGGGAAGCCATATGTCCATATCTATCTATCTATGCAAGAGTCTTTTAATTGAGGGCTTGCAAAGATGGTTTGCCAAGTTAAGTCATTGGAGTATTAGTGGGGGGTGACCACTCCCCGCCCCGCTCCCCCCCAGTTGTTATCGCTAAAACTTTTAGCAATTAAGAACAGTAAGTTGGTATATTTTCTCTCTCTCTCTCTTTAATATCTTTTCTTCCCTCTCATCTTTCTTTATATTATTTTATTATGTTGGATGTTAAAATAAAAAATGAAATGTTAGGTACATTATAAAGTGAGATGACATAACAGATATAGTAACTTTTTATATGGTAAAATAGCAATTTTTATGCAAACCCGTATGTGAATGCTAAGCTCATGAAAAATACCAACTTTCATCAAATTACTTATTTGCTTAATTGTGTTTCCATTGGCATTAAACTAATCATCAAAACCCTGTCATTAAAGATGGTGAGTGGAGTCTCATGCCTAGAAATTAATGGTGTTCCTTAATTCCAGAGGTTAAATTTAACACTAGTGATGTATAGGATTTCCTAATCAACCAAACTTAGGTACTGTGCTTTAAAAATTTTCAATTAAATTGAACAATGTGGTTGTATTAGCCAATATAACACAATTGATGTTGTTTCTCACTAACAGACAATTACATTCAACAATGTGGTTTATTGGCCAATACAACCATATGGTTGTATTTGATTGGAAAACCTAAGAGATAATATCTAAGAATTGTATCTAAATTTTTTATCATTTCTTAACTCATTATGTTCTTGTAATGTGTGCTAATAGCCTAATGCAATTCCAAATGATGAACAAGATGTGGTGAAAAGACTACAAGCAATGAGCAAGGGATCTTCACATAACCATGGATTTATTGCAGAGAAACAAAATTTGGGGAGGACTAGCAGGCACCATCACATTGTGAGATTTTTAGTGTTCTACCTAACCACAAGACTAACATTTCAGTTTAGGAATATATGCCAAATGAAAGCTTAGTTGAGGTTCTTTATGGCAATAAAATTTAAAAAAAAAAAAAAAAAAAAAAAAAAAAAAAAAAGCCGTTTGCATTAGGATACTAGATATTAGATAGCGAGAGAGGTTGTCAAGGAGAAGATATACCCAGCATCAGGTATATGCCTGTCCTCTCTCACGGTATAGAAATGGCTATTGTTATAGAATCATTAAATATTCCTTCATACACAATATGTAATAATATCCATTTCATTTTACTTAAAATGTAAATAGTTTGTTTAACTGTTAATAAATTTTTTTTTTTTTTGAGTCTAAATTTACTAGTATTATATCATTTAAAAATTTACATAAAGTTGCATTTGATACAACTTTAGATTTGTAATATTTAGTTTAATCATAAAATAGATTCATTTTAAAGAAAGAATATTGTTCTTTAATATATAGTTATTTGAAGGGAGAGTATTGATTTGAGTGTTTTGAATAATTATAATTCATAATTTATGTTTATATATATATATATATATATATATCGGATACTTTAGTTGAGGTTAGAGAGATTGAATTCTGGATACCTTTTTCTTTTTGATCAGTTAAGAGCCTGTTTGGTTTATAGAGTTTTCACCGCTCATCACTTAATTTTCATAATTCATTTATAGAGTTTTCACCGCTCATCACTCAATTTTCATAACTCATCACTCATTTTTCATGGTTCTACCAAAACTTAAAACTACCAAAACTTAAAACTACAAAAACTCAATATTTAAAGTTGAATTTTACTCACGTATGCCATTAAAAAACAAATGCAAGTTGCCTTGCCTTTCCTGTGTAAAATCTGGAGAAGTACCAATTATTTTTGTTTGTAATTTTCGGACCACTCAACTATTTAAGCATTTATTGCCATCTTCACCTTGCCCATTTCCATTTGCTTCCTACACTACAACTCTTACCAGTTCCAGGACGCAAGAATCTCCCTGCAGAGGAGAACCGAGAACCTGAGAAGAAAGGCCTTGAGAGAGAAAACTCAAATCCTTTTCCTTAACCCTCACGCTTCCATTACTCCACTCACTCTTTCTCTCTCTATAAATTAATTACTTCTTCCTCATAATTTCTCTTCTTCCAGTCTTTCTGCCTTGCTTTCACTTCTCATAAAAAAAAACTGTTTTTCTCTCTCTGCATTATATGCATTAAAAACTCTCAGACCCCAGGCTTCATCCCCTGATTCGCTTCTCATTGAATCTTCCCCTCAGTGTCTTATCTGTCTCTTCGTTTCCCTCACCACAAGCTGCACTATTTTGATTCCGCACCTCATTTACCCAAGGTTTTTACTCAGCAAAATATAGTAACAGGAGCAGGGCCTAAAAAAACAATAAAAGAAAAAACAGAGTATTTTCAAAAGAAACAAAAAACAGACGATTCTTGCTTACTATCTTTCCTTTCTTGTTCTTTTCATCTAACCCCTACTTCATCCTGGTCTTGAGATTTTCTTACATGGGTTCTTGCAAAGAAAAAGAAGAATCAACACCAATGTGTGCTTGGGTTCAAGGGCCAATCATTGTAGGTGCTGGACCATCTGGTCTTGCTGTCTCTGCTTGCCTATCTGAACATGGAATCCCTTCTGTTATTCTTGAGAGAAGCAACTGCATAGCTTCACTTTGGCAACAAAGAACCTATGACCGCCTCAAACTCCACCTTCCCAAGCGCTTTTGCGCTCTCCCATTACTTGGTTTCCCTCAAAATTTCCCCAAGTACCCAACAAAAGAGCAGTTCATTTCATACATGGAAGATTATGCTACACACTTCTCAATTAAACCCAAGTTCAACCAGAATGTCCAGAGCGCTGAGTTCGATTCCAGTTGTGGGTATTGGAGGGTTAAGACTCTGGACATGGAATACAATTCCCAGTGGCTGATTGTAGCCACCGGCGAAAATGCCGAGCCAATCATACCTGAAATTGTTGGGATCGAACGCTTCCATGCTCCTGTTGTTCATACTAGTGAATATAGGTCTGGCTCTTATTTCAAAAACCACAAGGTTTTGGTTATTGGGTGTGGCAATTCTGGCATGGAAATTAGCTTGGATCTTTGTAGGCACAAAGCTGTCCCTCATTTGGTTGTTAGAAATACAGTAAGTTCTTTATTTTATTTTGCCTTCTATTTAGCCTTTTCTTTTTCTTTTTTTGTTCCTAATTCTTGTTTTTTAGTATCATTCAGTTTATGACTTTTGCTTATTTTTCTTAACTTTTTTGTACAATGTTTGATGACGATACAGGTGCACGTTCTGCCTAGAGAAATGTTTGGTATCTCATCATTTGGATTAGCAATGGCTCTACTCAAATTGTTTCCCTTAAGTGTAGTAGACAAATTCCTTTTGCTAATGTCTTACTTCACCCTGGGAAACACAGAAAAATTAGGCCTCCACCGCCCCAAAACAGGTCCTATGGAGCACAAAAATGTTACAGGCAAGACCCCAGTCCTTGATGTTGGAGCTTTATCAAAAATTAAATCCGGTAAAATAAAGGTAAATAAAATAGACCCTTTATTGATTCCCTTTGTATTTTTTTTTGGTGTGTTTTGTGCCCACGTGTAATTTATTGCTATACATTTAGGCTTCAGCTAATCTTGTTAGGGTTTCAGGTAATGGTAGGTGTGAAGGAGATAACAAGAAATGGAGCCAAATTTATGGATGGTCAAGAAAAGGAGTTCGACTCTATAATCCTAGCAACTGGGTACAAAAGCAATGTGCCTTCTTGGCTGAAGGTAAACATGAGCTAGCTGTCGAACCTTTTTTAGTTTTAGCTCTATCTTATTATGAATCATCTATCACTTTCCTTGGACTCATGTACAGAGGCCGCACAAGCCTACAATTCTCTTCTTTTCTCCATGCAAAAAAGAATAAAATCAGTCTGGTTTTCTTTTGGGCTATTATGCCTTTTGTACATACCTTTTATTTTATATTTAAAACAGAAAAATGTTATTTCTTGTGGGGTTTTATGATATGTAACTATCAAGAAAGTTGTGCTCTATGGGGTAGCAGCTTGCAAAAAACCCTTTTTGCACTGTGTTTCTAGTCTAGATAGAAGCACAACTAGGATTCCAGGCTTTAGTTATATCCTTGTTTAGAATTTTTACAATTCATTGATTATAATTCTGAGAAAACAATGAAAAACATGGGGGCTCCTTATTTTTCGTGACATTAAGCAGCACCTGAAACATTTCTGTTGCCGTGCTTTGGTGACATTGGCATGACAGTGCATCAAAAGTGTAACCAAATATTACTTACAGAGTCTTATTATTTGAAGTGTCCAAATTTTTATTCCTACGGCTACATGGATACAACTTTTTAAGTTTTTGAGATACGCAATAACTCAATAAGCAGCAACTCTCTGATTTGATACACAGGGCTGTGATTTCTTCACAAAAGATGGCATGCCTAAAACACCATTTCCTAACGGTTGGAAAGGAGAGAATGGATTGTATACAGTAGGGTTCACAAGGAGAGGACTACTAGGCACAGCCTTTGATGCCAATAAAATTGCTAAGGACATTGCTGATCAGTGGAGGCCTAGCGAGGACTGGAAGACTATTAGTAATTCCCAGGTTATCTTACTCAAAAATTGTAACAAAAATAAATTCTAGAGGGAGAGAGAGACAGAAACTGGGTTTCGGGATTAGGATTTTACATGTGATCAATTTTATTGACTTATCAGGACTTGTAAATACAATTTTGCAGGGGGGTTTCCATCTCTTATCAATGATGTCTGATAGTTTCTGTATATCCAATTCGATGAATATATATGTCTTTTAGTTCAAAAAATCTATACTTATCAACCGTCCACTGTCAGATAAGTAAGATTATCTATCATAGTTTCTTGACTTCTTCAACTCTCACTCTGTTCCTGTATTATGTTGATTAAGAACACTGGTGAAAATTTCTCAGTTTGACCACATCCATTCCTATGTCATCCCAGTATATGATTATTTTATCAGGTGGAGGGTGAGAGTGTTTTAATGTTATCGTTGGAGGGTAAGAAAATTTTTTTTTTTTTTTTTGCTAAATGAGGGTAAGAAAATTTAAATAAGGAAAAAGTTAATCAAAGTATGGTTTAAGAAGTATTTTTAAAATTATTTTACTTCACAAATGTATATTAAATTTTAAAAAAAATAATTTATTAATAAATATCTTAAAAATAATTATTTAAGTAATTCAATTAATGAATGTTTTTATAATTGAATTATATAAATAACTAAAAAATAGCAGCTTAGTTATAAGGCTCTCGACAAAAAAAAAAAAAAACTAAACAGATAAAAAATTGACTTAAGGTTTATTAAAACGTTGTTTTTTTTTTTTTTGTGGGTAAAAAGGTTTATTAAAACGTTTAACCTTACAAATGTTTCCTTTCAAAAAATTTGACCATAGGTCCATATTAAAATTCTTTGTTGGTTACACGTGCCCTTACAGTCTTTAAAGAAGGTTTGAAACTTATCTCTGCTACATTTTTCTTGCTTATTGTGCTGGCAGCCTTCCATCAAAGCAGCATCAAATGAGGTCCTCCAAACGAGAAACTAGGGTCAAAATATTAGTAGAAGGAAAACCATACAAACGTAGATTTATTGAAGGCAACCACTTCTTGGTCTTTCTATTTTCGAAATGCACAAGTTTCATCCATGTTAAATTTCACAAATTAGCTTGGGCCACTTTCTTTCATAATAAGTATGGGTTTCGCGTGCTATAAGATGATGGTATATCATCTAGTTAAAATCATAATTTCAATTCATTCTGGTAAACTTTTTTGTTGTCAAGTAAGGTGTTCAAATTAGAATCCAACCTACATTAAAAATCATTGGGCAACTTAGCTGATATAAAGTAATCATCATGAAATAGATGCCTTAAATGAGGTCCTCCAAATAAGACTTGGGTCAAAATATTAGTAGAAGAGAAAATTGTACAAACATGGATGAATTGAAACCATTGGTATTGAAATGTAGAAGTTTCTTCTATGTTAAATTCGAAAAATTATCTTGGGAGACTTTTCTTTTATAACAAGTGTTGGTTTTACATGCTATCAGTCTCATAAGATATCCTCTCGTGAAAATCATGGGTCTTAATTAACTCAACTAGTAAAGTTTTTTGTTATCGAGTAAAGTATCACAATTCAAATCCTTACCTACACTAAAAATCATTTGTTGTCTTGGTTTAATAATAAAAAGTAAGCATCGTGGAATGAATGTCATAAGTTCAAATCTGTCCCATCTATGTGTATTTTTTAATCTTTAATTTGTTAAAAATTTCACCTAAATGGCATTGATTAAAATTATGATTCTAAAATTATACATGTACACACACATGACATTCATAAAGAAATAAATGACAATAATTAAAATTAAAATTTCAAATAAAAAGCAATAAATACTCCAATATGAAATACATTAATGGAGAAAATGTTCAAATCTTTTAGTAATAAGTTCCAATATTTAAAACAAACTAACAAAAAACGAATAATAAAGACGAACAAATTTACAAATTTATACTTTAGAATGAAACAATTTCATAAATTTCTGATTTTAATTGACCAAATTCAAATGAACCTTATTTAAAATAGGATATAAACTTTGAGCCTTTTATCTAATTTTCCCCAATAAATATGCAACTCGTGTATATTTCTATGGACAAAGTTTAATTACAAAATTAATTGTAGCCTAAGACTACAACCTTACTCAATAAAATAAATATTACTACATATTTTGAAAATCTAACCATTGAATTGTATGTTCTTTGCGCTCTTAATATACATGTCAAATTTTGTGTCAATCTGATATTATTTATTATATGATCTATAAATTTATATTTTATGCATAATTTTAAACTATAAAAATTTACAATTTAAATAATTTATTGATAACATAGCTATTAATCTTTAATTTTTTTAAAATTTTGCAAGTATGGAAGATATAAGAAGAAGAAGATGTAATTCAATAATGGATTTGTCAAAATTCATCTCCGATAAAAATATATTGAATAACGTTGTAATCTTAGACTACAACCAATTTTGTAACTAAACTTTATTCTATTTCTATTTTATCTTTGTCAAAAATTGTCACCTTTATTCAGCATTTGAAATTTTGAATAGAGAACTTGATAAGATTTTGATTCAATAAAATAATTTGATTTATGACAAAAAAGGGGAGAGTTCAAAAACATGTGGTACGTTGATGTAAGGATTTTTCTTCAAAAAATAAAATTTTGCTGAATGTGGATATATATATTTTTTATAAAGAATGTTTAGATTTTTTTTTTTTTTTTTTTTTTTTTGGATATTATTACAGGTCGTGTATTGGAACATACATGAATAGAAATTTCACATTATTTTTAGAAAGGGAAATAGAAATATCACTTTTGGAAATGGTGAGGCGTGATGAAGATTAGATTTTCTATCAAGTTCCAACCTATAATTATGTGGATACAGTACTGGATTAGTTGTCTAGCTACCATCCTGATCAACCTTCTCTCTTATTTGTGGATTTTTTTGGATAAGAAAATTAAAGAGAGTTTTGGATTTCAATCTTAATTTAAATGACTCGAATAAAGTATGAAATAAATTAATTTTTTCTATTAATGAAATTCATGAGTAATTTGTGCTTTATTAATATGTATATTTGAAATGATTAGGTGTAAACTGTAAAGTATAGTCATCAACCTATGGAGTATTTGATTTAGGACACAATTTACTATCTAATTATTGTAATTTATTAATTTTGGTATTTAATTTGTAATTTTCGTTATTTTAGGTTTAGAGTTATTTTTTCCTTCTTTTTAGGTGCTTTAATGTTTTTTAGGTCAAATTTGGTTTTTGTTATGGTTAGGTATTAATTAGGACTTATTTTAGAATATATTTTCTTGTTGGTTAAGTTTTACGGAGCCTTTAAATAGGCCCCTAAGTCTGTACACGTTTTTTAATAATTATTCAATCAATAAAATTCAGACTTTTGTCTATTATTTCTCAAGCAAACGTGTTTTTTTTTTTTTCTTATTTTCTAGACATAGACATTTTTTGTCTCTTAACGCTTTCGCATTTCGCATCAGTTGATATTAGAGCCTTAACTTATTCTGGTCTGGTCGCTAACGTATGAGACAGTAGCAATTCCAGTGATAGAAAATTTAGCAAGTATGACATGACGTACAACTAGCACTCACAAATATCTTTGCTAAAATGTTGTTGTTGGAGCATGGAAACAATAGGGATTACTATTGCGAAGACATAACTCACGGGTAACTTATTGGTAAGCAAGTTTTAATGGTTATTTTTTAAAAGAGGATTTTCTTGATTGGTTACTTGATCTATAGGATTTATTAGACTTTGAGAATATTTATTATGAGAGAAAAGTTAAACTTGCTTTGTATAAACTTAGTGAGTATGCTTTACGTTGATGGGAACAAATACAGTCTAATAGAATTAGACGAGATAAAGACAAAATTCGTTCATGGCTAAGGATGAAAAAGATGCTTGCTATCAACTTTTATCTTTTGGATTGTGATGAACTTTTGTCGTATACAAAACAAGATTATTATTGGCCAAAAAGTTCACACTTGAATTATTTTGAAGAACCATATATTCCACCAATTAAGGAAGAATTGCATGTTGAAGAAAATATTGTTCTTGAAGATTATGTAGAAGTCAAAGAACAAAATATAGAGATTTCTGAAAAAATTCTTGTTATGGAAGAAGATCCTCAAATCAAGATTATTGTGGAGGGGAATAGTGAAGATCCTATTATAGAGAAAGATGTTGAAGTCAAGATGGTAGAGACCATTGAGGAAGAAATTGAAGAGGAAAATTTCAAGAATCTCAATGAAATCAAATCATATGATTGTCAATCTCAAGATCCTTTTATTTTGGTGGTAAGTGATACACTGAAGTTCATTGATTTTATTGGGGTTGATAAATTTAATTTAATTGTCAGTTCTTATTTGGTAAATCTCTACAATTACATGAAGACCAAGGAAAAAGAAATTCAAGTTGATTTGTTTATTCTAGATGAGTTGCAAGTATAGAAAGAATATCAAATGGCTCGTTATTTTGATTCCTGTTACGGTTAGGTATTAATTAGTAGTTATTTAAGAATATATTTTCTTGTCTGTTAAGTTTTACGAAGCCCTTAAATAGACCCATAATTTTTTACACATTTTTTAACAATTATTCAATCAATAAAATTCTGACTTTTGTCTATTGTTTCTCTAGTGGATTCCAAAACCTTTTCTCGTTGTGGATTCAAGAAACCCTCATAGATTCGTGGTTATTTTCAGAAGCAAACTTATTTTGTTTCTTGTTTTCTAAAAATTGACATTTTCTACTTCTTGACGCTTCTGCATTCCACATCAGTATTGAACTATCTGAAAAGTGATATGATGTTTATCAATTCAACAATTGCTTCATTGGTTCAAGTGTTGGATTAATACTTAAATTATATATAGAGTGGCAAAAATATGATAATTTATTTGATTTTTTGACTACTTATTTCAAGTTAGAAAAAAAATTAAAAATTAAAAGTCCATAAATAAAAGTGCAAAATTGAAGAAAAGTATGGCTATTGGATCAAAATGGCTTAACGTTAAAATAGAACGATTTGAATAAAACATGTGGCCCAATATTTTTCTAGAAAGTTGCAGGTTTTTCAAAATTTAATTGGTTATTTCATAAATCCAATATTTATTTTATGCTAACTTGGATTTTTGCACAGTTCATCAACTATACGATTCAACCGTGGGTTCGATACGATTTAGATAACTACGAGTATAAGATGTCATTTTAAATCCATAACATCACAAGTTTTCTGTCCAACAATATTTCCAAATTAAAGCTCATATATATTAATATCATATGTTTTTATATTTATTATATATGAAACAATTTATATTAGTAATTGTTCTTCAAATTGCTTGATTTTAAATCCTCAAACCAAATCCACAAAACCCTTTAAAATTTGTTAGCTGGGTCAGTGGTCACCAAGCTGTTTTGTTAGGACTTATGAAGGACACGATATCAACTATCAAGTAGATTTTCTGCTTCAGCTTTACAATGAGTTGCTGTGAGTTTGCGACTCTTAAATGCCTGCTATGCATTATTATTGGTGGTGCTAAAAAGCCATATTAATATTTTTAACACCACCAAATACAAAACTATGACTGCATTGGTGGAGCTAAAGCCAAATAATTTGACTTCTCAGCGGTGAGAGGGGAGGAACTGGAGCTCGGCGAGGGCAGCGGTGGCTAAAGGTGGGGGCAGAGGATTTTTCTGAGAGCAAAGAAGCAATGGGAAAAGAATGAGAAAAAGAAATTTTTTCAGCACAACACGTAAATAAAAAATATATATATATATATATCTCTTTTTTTTTTACATATGAGCTACAATGCACAGCTAAAAGTAATTGTGTACTATAGCTGAGAAGCCAAATTATTTAGCTTTAGCTCCACCAATGCAGCCATAGTTTTGTATTTGGTGGTGTTAAAAATATCAATATGGCTTTTTAGCACCACCAATAATTTGCATAGCAGGCATTTAAGAGTCACAAACTCACAACAACTCATTGTTAAGCTGAAGCAGAAAATCTACTTAGATAGTTGATATCGTGTCCTAACAAAACAGCTTGGTGACCACTGACCCAGCTAACAAATTTTAGAGGGTTTTGTGGGTTTGGTTTGAGGATTTAAAATCAAGCAATTTGAAGAACAATTACTAATATAAATTGCTTCATATATAATAACTGTATACGGTAACTTGGTTCTTCTTCCCGTAGGGAGTTTCACACTTGTGGGGTGGTGCCATGAGTGCTTGAAGATAGTGAAGAATAGAGAAAAAAAATAATAAATTAATTAATTGTTTATTGTAGTAGATATATTATTTTATTGTATTGTTTATATTATTTTATTATATTGAAAGTTAAAATAAAACCATTGATGTTGAGTGTTTTGTAAAATAAAGTGGTAAAATAAATAAAATAACTTTTTGTGAAGTTAAATTGCAAAATTTATGGTGTCATCAATGTCAATGCCCTAAATGTTGAAATTACAAGGACACTTTATTGGAAAAGAGGGTATGGCATACTTGGATTAGGTATCCAATTATTAAGCTCAAGGTCAAGATTGCATGCGCTTGATAAACTTTTAGAGTTTTTTTTTTTTTTTTTTTTTTTTTTTCATGGAGATACTAGTCTCAAAATTGTAGGAAAAAATAATCATACAAATATAATTTGAATGAGCAGTTCTGACTCCCACAGAGTCCATGACTCCATATGACAGTCTCCTAACAGAGTTAATAAATGCATGCTTTTATCTAGTGGTTGGACCGTTGGAATAGGATATATGTCCTCCTATTTCTAGAGTTCGTAAAATGATAAAAAGTAGAGTTCAAATTAGAACCCTGTTCATCCAAGACCTCATCGACCAGAACAACAGTGTACCAGAAAGGGCTAGGAACAGGGGCTGAGCCTGAGAAAACCAAGTGCGGATGGAGTTTATTTTAGCGCACACAATATTATAATCCAGTTTAAACTTTTTAAAGCGTGATACTATGAAAGTTAAAAAGTCATTTTTTACGGTTTTTTTTTTTTTTTAAATGTAGTTGGTATTCTCACGTTTGAATTAATGCCAAGCATGTCATGATATTTCAAAAATATCTAATTTGGTCTGTAAATAATATGCTCTTAGAAATGAAATTATTGTATTTAGCATATTGTTTAGGGATCAAACTAGTTAGTTCTGAAATGTTTTGAACCTGCTTGCCATTAGTCCAAATCTTAGGGGTGTTGACAATATTTTACTTTTTTTAAAAAAATATTTTTTGGTTGAGGTAATTTCAGATGTTGGTTATAACTCTTTTGCTAATTGAAAAAAGGTGAGGGGCAAGGACTACCAAAAAAAAAACATTGTTGGTCAATAATTGGTTTCAGGGAAAAAAACCAAAAATGACAATGCACTCTCTCACCCAAAAGCTCCCAAAATCGTGAGCCAACAGAAATTCAACTAATTGAAACCCTAAGTTGTTTTAAAAAAAATATATATATGAGTGTATCAAATCATAATTTACGATCAATTTTTCATAACAATTTGAGATTTCAATTTGGGTAAGCTATTTTTCCATTTGGTATATTTTTAACAATAGCCGTACAAAATCTCCACACCACCACACATCAAATAATCTATTTCTCTACATAAAAACCAAAATTAAATTCAATTTTCTTTTACCATGCATTACTTCGCTCAAGCAAAAGTAAAACTCATCGATTTTTTATTCTCTAAATGATATTAATCTTGGTTTGGTTAGTACTATTCATCAAGTTTTGTGTTGAATATATCTTTTCTTGGGCAGACTTAAGCTAATGGATGATTTTAAGTGAAGTATGGTGATAGTACATTTGATAAAGTAGATTCTATTGTTATATGCATTCATTTTTATTTTATTCTTGTCTACTACAATTTTATTTTGTAAATAATTTTTAATTATTAATGTCTAATGTAAAATATAAATTTGGATATGAAATAAATTTAGAGATAGAAAGAGAACTTAATAGAAAAAATGATTGAATATTTTTTTTTTTTTTGAGAAGGAAAAAATGATTGAATATAAAATAGGATATCCAGATAAATTTTTTACTAGAAATAATATAGATAAAAATATCACAAAAAAAATCATAAAAACAATTATAAGGTAACCAAATAATACAAAAGACAGGTTACAGTGAAAATAACTATAATGATGTTTACATATGTAATATAAAAACTATTAATTTTATAGAACAATTAGATTCTTTTCTAAGTGCATATATTGTTTATAAAAGTTTACTGTCAATATTTCTTATAATTTTGTATGAAGAAATAAGTTATTCAAAATTAAGATTGTAAAAATCCTACTTAAAATTGATTATGTTAATTATAAGGAAATTAAGTGAACTAACCATATTGTGAATTAAAAATGTGATGTTAGCATACTTATTTTGCAAAAACTTAATTAGTCATTTTGCATCAAGAAGTTGGAATAATGGATTTTAAATTAAAAATTATAACATTTAAAGTGAAATAAATATTATTTAATTAATATTTTTAAAAACCAATTAAAGTTGTTGTCCAAGATCTTAAACTATATCAAGTCAACCTTGAGTTACTTTATCTAAGTGTGATCATATATGGTGGCTATCTAACCCCCAAGGAACCAATGCCTGAGGGATCTAGGTCGACAGAGACATTATGATAGCTATATAACCACTGAGGAACCAATGCTTGAGAGATCTATACGAGGATGAGGCCTTCTTCAAGCACTTCTTAAGATGAGTTAATTCAAAACCATATCTCAATCCTACTTAGAAATTAAGAGATGGATAATTTAATTAAGTAGAATAAAATTGTGTTAAGTTGTTTTTTTTTTTTTTTTTAAAAAAAAATTGCTAAGGGGTTGGATCGCATGGTTCTTGTCACCGGTTTTGCATAAACCGTGCGGTCCAATCCCGGTTTTAGGAGTTCACAGAATTATCACATATACCCAGTTTTCTATGCTTAAAAAACCAAATTTCAATCCGATTTACGATTTTCACGGTCTGACCTCCCCGATCCGGTCCAATCCAGGTCTGCATACAGTGCTTAGAATACATGTTTGAAATAATAGTCCACAAACCAAACTAGAGTCACACCGATTCAGCTAAAAAAAAAAACTAGAGTCACACCGTCCTCTCTACAAATTTAAATGTGAAATATATTCAATATTGGAGTTTAGTTTTAGTCCAATGGTGCTGCGTACTGGAAATGTAGACCGGTACGTGATCATTTTAGAACACTTGTCAAATGTAAGTGTAAAACAGGTGTCTTCCAAGAAGAAGAGATACCATGGCCCAAACAAAACCTAGCAAAGTAGCTTAACGCACACCCCTTTTCAACCACAGACTAGTCTACATATATGACGCACAGTGCATGTCAAATAGTCCTTTCCTTATAGTACTGTGAAAGTATTCAAAGCAGGCAGTCTTTCTTGACAGAGTCTCTCTCTCTCTCTCTCTCACTCACGTTTATAATTGAGACAATGATGGGGCTCTGACGCTACTCTCTTCCCATAGAGGAGAGAGGATTGGTACGAAGGTCTCAGAAACGGATTGACAGCTCTGGTTTGGCTTTTAAATATATTTGATGATGCAAGGGCTATATATGACTATATTACAAGCTTTCACTATATGCATATATTCTCTTTATTGTTTATATCTAAAATTTCACTGTGTGCGTACTGCCGCCATAGACAATGCAACACCAGCAGTCTTGGTTGAAAGGGAAAAAAAAATGGTGTCAGCTCATCTCAGTGGGGAAAAGTCCGAGGGAAGAGTTACCTGATGATGTGTTTGAGTTGAGGCATGCATTGAATTAGAAAATCCTCATCACACGCTTTCAAAAGCACGCGTTTCGGTGTCACTCACATCATCTTTTTTTATTTCCTTCATTGTCTTTCTGGTCACTCTATACTGACCAGTTTTGTAGTACGTACTCAGAGGCAGATTGCATCTATCTCTTTCTCTCTCTCTCTCTCTCTCTCTCCTCAGTCTTCTTGATAGATTCATTTCATACCTCTTTGCATGAATATCTGATGTCACTCACCCCCCTAGTCTCTTCACTCTCCCCCATAACTGTGTGAGGTACGTACGCGAATTTATTTTTGTATTAATTAGCTGCAAAGTATCTTCATTTGCCCTTCAAAGCTTTGACAAAATATTTATAGAATAGTAACTCTACAATTTTATTACATAGAATTTCTAAATTGATGTGTTATCGGTTAGTATTATTAAAAAAAAAAAAGTCGAATGTTTATTTATGAGATAGTCGACTTCTATTAATCATATTTATTATTATATTAATTTGTTTCTTTTATATAATAAAATTTGTTTGATTTTATTATTTTCCTTTAATTTACTTATGTTTTTTAGATTTTACTAATGTGTGCCCTTAGAGTATATATTAATTTTCATTTTTGAAAATTTTTTTCTCGAGAATTGAAAAAGTAATGACAGCTTTTTTAATTTCTAAGAAAATATTTTCAAAAATAGAAAGCTTAATGTTTAACCGGACTTATGTTTTTTTTCTTTTTTCTTTTTTGAAATGTCATAGTTTTGATTTCCGAGATCACTTTTGTGTGCATTCATATATCTTGGAGTATTAGATATATGCATTGTCACTTTTGTATTGTGTGAATTTTATATGTTGGAGGATCTGCGTAAAATCACGGTCGTAGAGTTGTGACATGATAGTAGAAGTTCTCGAATTGCTTTATTTGGTGACCAGTTTGAGCGATAGCTCTAACAAGGCCCGGTGGTACGTGTGGTATTATTTATTACCATCACGTAGCGTGAGGTCGATGAATTCACACCGAAAACCTCCCTTTTTTATTTAGCCAAAAAAAAGGATATATGTATAATCAATATATCTCTTACCTCGACTTCATGTGAGAGTTTCTCACATAGGATCACGTCTATACAAAAGGAAAGTGTAATTTATTAAGTATCAAAAATTTTAGTTTTTGTTTTAGGTGTAGATAGGATTCAAACATCTTTTATTTAACAATAAAATACTTTACCAATTGAGTTAAATAAAATCCCCAATGTTAGTTAAATTTTTTTTGGGGATAAAATGTTAGTGTTTTTTTTTTTTAATAGCGGGATAAAATGTTAGTTGAGAACATATATATCTAGTGAAATTTATTTTGAACCAGTCTATATACAAGAATAATAATGTAGTCCTTCTACCCCAAAAGAAAATAGTAATCTAGTACAGTATTAATTAATTTGTTGATTTTGCTGGTGGAGCTAGCCTGGAGCAAGGCACATGATTTGGCACGCGCTGGAGGAGGGTTTAATGGGTTGTGTGGGAGTTTTACATTACTCAGAGTCCAATGCATACTGCAGGGGTTTATCTATGCAAAGTAGGTTGGCATGACATGGCATGCAAGTGTAGTACTGATCAAGGACTGATGGTTGCGCATGCATGCCATGCTCCATGCAAAATATATATATATATATATATATATATATATAGTTTTTACAAAGCACAGAGAGACAAAATTCAATTCAGCCAATGCCGATTTTTTTACTGTTTCAATTCTATATTTTGTTGTGTTTTTTTATGTTTTTGTTTTTTGGTAGTGATGAGATGATGATGATGCTATAAGAAAAAGGTCCCAAGAGAATTCTCTTGATTTGGGGCCAATTTGATCTCAGTGGTATGTTGCTTTTGCAGCAGCTTAGCTTAAGCTGACACAGGGAGAGAAACGTTAGAGGAAGAGAAAGACCACACAATGCCCGCTATTCTTGACCTCTTCTCTTCCCACGTAGATGTATAGATATCCAGTTGAGTTTGGATTTTGGAAAGAACGAGCTCTGAATTTTTGTTGTTTCCCTTTCATATCGTTTTGCATGCCTTGCTAATACTTACATTGAATAGGGCAAAACAGGAAAAAAGCTCAAGCAGATCGACACATGGATTGCTGCTCTTATATATATCCCCATATGTCTCATTGTGTGGTGTGCTTTCTCTTGAAGCCTAAATGGCTGGACCAGTAGGGAATATTGTAAATCAGACACATGATTTAAAATAAGTGAGAAATGATATATTTGAATCTAAATTCTTCTCCAGAGATATTTGAAAAAAAATTACTGAATTACAAAATTCTTAGTTTTGTTAATATTTTATTTAAAACAAACAATAAATTTATCTTCATTTTGCCCATCAAGGGGAAATATGTGTGTGTTTTGCAGGGAATTTACTAATTTAGAGCAGGTAGCTTAAGTGCTCTTCTTTTCTTTAGGGAAATAGACAAAGCTTAAGATCTTCTATGATAATTGTCATGTAGAAAATGTTTCAAAAGTCCCAACAGGAAAAAGAACAAAAAGAGGCCTTTTGGATTCGGGAAGAACTAATTATTGGGCTCCTTTAAAAAAATGATTAAATTACCAATATACATATATGTTTGTTCCCAAAAGTCCCAACATGAAAAAGAAATATAGAAACACAGAGAGAGATCTTTTGGATTTCGAGAAGAGGAACTTATAATTGGACTCCTTTCTAAATAAATAAATAAATAAAAAATGGACTTATTAAAAATATTTACGGGTCCATCAACTATCGTGTTAATTTAACCTCACAATTTCTAAAATCAACTCAATGTTACCGTTGTATCTTCTTTTCATTTAAATTTGAATGAAAAAATTATTTATATTTTATAAATAATCATAGTATAGAAAAATGCTAAAAATCCATTTTTATTAAATGATCATCTCCATTTGAAATGGATCAATTTTATGGTTTATATTAGATATTAAATATCTATAGGTATATTAAGTGTCATGTTATTTTAAATTTTAACTAACGTAACTGACTAATCATGTGTATGCTGATAAAGGATCCACATTGGTTGAGGCAAATTTTTAGTTTTTTGACACCACAAAAAGCCACTTTATCTATTTTAACTTACCATTTTACAACCTACTCCACGTCAATAGTCTTATATATTTTCACATCAAAGTTAAACACTATTAATTTATTAATTATTTTTTCTCTCTCTTCGTCTCTATCTCTCTATCTTCTCCCTCCCTTCAACCCATAGCCACTCACCAGCGCCATCAACCACTACAAACTGATCCAAACTGTTCCACCACCACAATCCCAGCAACTATCAACAAAACCCATTCATCAACCAACTACAAAATCAAAATCCATTCATCAAAATAAAAATAAAACCCATCAACTAGAAAAATTCAAAATCAAAACCCATTAATGGTGAGGTAGAGATGATGATTTGTCAGTCACGGTGACAAAACCAGTCGTTTTGTCAGTCATGGCAACAAAATTAAAACCCAGCACTAACGAGAACGTCATTTTGTCAGTCCCAGCGAGGAAGAAACGATGATGACGAGCAATGGGTGGCTTGTTGTGCAATCATAGGTCTTGGTGTTGGTGGTGGTCGGCAACGGCAACAAGGGGTGAAGAGAGATGGTGCTTGTGCTTGAGGCGAAGAAAGAGTGAGAGATAGAGGATAGGAAAAATGAGATAGCAGAGAGAGAGAGGCGGAGAACGAAGAGAGTGAGGGTCGATGTTGGGTAGGGGCTTGGGTTGACAGCGAGTGGAGGAAAAGGAGCTTGCAACGGGAAGAAACGAAGAGTGAGGAGAGGGGAGCAATGTGCAAAAATGAGAAATGAGGAGAAAAAGAAAAGAAGAGAAAAAGAAAAGAAAATATTAAAATAGTTTTACCAATGTGAATGCAACATAAAATATATATATACACACTTTTGAGTTACAATGCACAACCATCTTTGACTGTGCTTTTTTCAAAAAAAAAAAAATCTTTAGCCATGCACTATAGCTGAGAAGCCAAAATTTATGGCTTTACCTCCACCAATGCAGCCCCAAATTTGTAGTTGGTTAGTAATATGATTTTTTAGCACCACCAATAATAATGTTCTTAAATCTAAAAAATAAAATTTTAAAAAAGAAAGGGAGAGGATAATGTCGTTTTTCATCTTGTCCATGGTGCTTTCAAGCTGATCTCAGTCTCCTCTAAAGATCAACTTGCAGATATCTTCACCAAGTCACATCCTAAGGGACGCCTTCATACTTTAGTTGACAACTTCTAGTTAGTCTCACATCCACCTTGAGTTTGAGGGGGGCTGTTAACGTGTATAGTGTTGTGGGCTTTAGGCCTAACTAGATTACTTGTATAGCACACATTCTTGTACTACATTCTTACTTGTACTACACTCATATGCCTCCTATATAAAGACACTCATGTATATTCTTTCACTGAGAAATATAATACAATCATTCAGTATTTCTAACATAATGTTTTTGGAAAAATAGTGATCTTGAACTATTTGAATAAAATACAACATTTTAAGATAGTAGATATTATATAAAAGTTTTAAATTAATCCTTGGAAAGGCAAAAATAAAAAAATAAAAATTCCAATCCATTTGCTTCAACTCTAGATCTCTTTTTTAGCTTTTCTAGTTTGTAGAGGCAGAGGCCCAAGGTCATACAATGGGCCTTGAACCCAGTATGGGAGGATTTACTAGTCCGAGAAGAAGGTGTAGGTACGCTAAGGGCTCTAGGCCCAAGTTTCGTGGGTCCAGTCATCTAGAGGGCGATCCGAGGAGGAAGGTCTCCTCGGATGTGGCAAATATGGCTCGAACATGTCTTCTGCCAGCTATGAGAACTCACTCCAGCAAATGTTGGAAACAGGGATGAGTCCACCAAACCCGTAAGAGGGGTGACATCGTATGAGGTCAAGTAAGAGGCTACAGGCAGCTGCATTAAATGCATGATAGCTACTTTTCCGGCTGCATTAATGGGGAGGGGACTTGTGAACAGTGTTATCTTGGCTACCGCAACTCACAGAAAGGCAGGGAAGATGTCCGATGGGACGAGCACGCAGAAGGAGGCTCAGATGATCAACAAGTTTAGGGTCCCAATGACATGAAAGGGGCTATATAAGTGAGAGGACTTCCCATGGAGAAGGGGAGAGAAAAAAAACCAGAATCACGAAGAAGGACTGAGATATATCTCCCACGTCTCCTCGGATCATACAGAAAACAAGCAGGAAAAGATTTTCCCGTTTATAAGTGTTGCGTGGCCCAACATTCGTTAGCATGCACTTAGTTAAGGCCTAGTTCTGTAACCCACTTCTCTAAAAATTCATTGTTTTGGATTCCTTGGGTCAGAGTCTCCTACCTGTTGGGCCTGGACCCCAAATTGGGACCTTACATAGTTTATTTGAAATTTGCTACGACTTTACTTTCTTTTATACATAAATTTTCCAAAGCTTTAATGGTGCGACACATAGTTAACAAACCCATGTCACAATTTTGATTATATTATTAGAAAAAAAAAATCGAATATTATTTAATACGGTAAAATGATAAGAAATTTCAAGCCTTCCTTACACAAGGAATCAGTTTTGATTACGTACATTTATATTTTTTCTGTTTATCAAAATTTTTTTTTTTTCTTTATCTTTTAAAGGTTTCCTCTCAGTGGTTTAATGAGCTCCTAGATCGAAATTCAAAACCTATTAACTTTCTTACTTTTGTTTGTGAAGCTCAAAAAAGAGTGGTTTAGAACAAATTGGGCCGAATTGGAGTAGTTTTAAATAGAGAGATCTGAGGAAAAAGTAAAACAAAATAGGCCAGTATAAAAGCCCAACATAGAGTTTTGGCAATGGGCCTATGGGCTTTCCAATCTTGCTTTTGCAAAAGAAGCTAATAGCTACACTTTTTGACTGTTCCTAGCTTCCTACATATGGCAGTGTAATTATTATTATTGTACTTTCTTCTTTAGCTAAGCCAATACGGCAATATTTATTATTATTTAATTAATTCAGAAAAGCTTTTCGGGTAATTAATAATTCAATAAAGCTGTAAAGTGGAATTTCGTCATATTGATATTGGTTCAAAGATCTGTTTGCTTTAGTCAAAAAGACGAAACTACCACCAAAAGGTAAGGCAATTCCTGAAACTGGGTTGACTTGCTTTGCCTTAATTTCTTTGTAAATTGCATAGAAATGTTGCAATCAATTTCCGAATAAGCTTAACTAATATACATATATATATATATATATATTGCCAAATAAAAAATATGGGTTTCAAACTCCGTTTACATTAAAAATTAATTGATATATTGGTCCGATGACAAAGAGTAGTGATTATCTACAAATATTTACATTTAAAATCTAATTAACCTTTGTTTTATTTTAATGGAAAATACACAGCTCCTCAAAACACTACAGGGATTTAATGGCAACCATTGATCAAAAGTGAAAAAGATATTATTAGCAGTTTTGTATTATCCTCCCTAGACCACGTCATATGTCAATCCAAAGTTGTTCAACCCTGCTTTTAAATCCTATTGTGACATCAAGACTCCAGAATTATCCTACAAAAAAATATCTACTACTTTTTATTATTATTTTTTATATGGATATCTACTACTTTTTAGTTAAGAGGATATTGATTGCCTTACAATTGTAGTTAAAAGTTTAAACAATATATTTAATAATAAATAAATTGAAGTGGGTGTATATAGGATATGCTATAACTTTTGGTTCATCAAAAAAAAGGATATGCTATAACTTTTATATTTTAAGATATGTAAATCCATGGAATATAATAAACATATATTAGATGCTAAGAGCATTCACACTAAGAGCATTAACATTAGTGGCTGTTTTACCACCCCAAACACCAAAAGGATATGCTATAACTTTTGGTTCATCAAAAAAAGGATATGCTATAACTTTTATATTTTAAGATATGTAAATCCATGGAATATAATAAACATATATTGGATGCTAAGAGCATTAACATTAATGGCTGTTTTACCACCTCAAACACCAAAAAGAGCACTTTATCAAGGGTGTCATAGCTCAATAAATTGGTACTAGTACCAGTTTACTGTAGCAATTTGCTATTAATATTTTTTTTTTTGTTTCTCTCATAGTCTCACATTGATGTTGAGTATTTTGTAAAGTAAAGTGGTAAAATAAATAAAATAGATTTTTGAGATGCTAAAAGCTAAAATTTTTAGCTTCTTTGATATGAATGCTATTTTGTAACTCAATTAGTACCTTGTAGTATTTTCAAAAAAAAATGTTTAAGATTTAAATTCTCACTCTTCCAACTATTAAAATATCAAAATAATATAATGGATAATATCAGCCTGTTCAACCCATCCAATTTCAAACAATTGGGAAGAAAGAGATATAAAATTTATATTTTAAGCATTGAGAAAAGAAAAGAAAAGAAAACCTACTAAAAGTGCACCCTACGATTTAAACTTTACATAAAAATCCTGTCAAACTTGTGATTTCATTCTCTAGGTGCGGACAATTACTCAATATAAAACACATTTTCAAGATGTGATTCTACTTGAACTTGAAAAATGCAAGTTTACAGTCAATAGTATTATAATTTAGTGGCATTGACAAAACTCCTTTATAAGGAAAATCTAAGTGCAAATCCTCATTTTCCATTTAGTATAACAGTTAAAAATTATCATTAAAAATAATATTTGGCCCGCATTGTCTTAAGCAAATAATAAGCAGACATTTATTGTAGACCCATATAATCTGATATTCAAGTATTCATTCACGGATATGCGTATGAAAGAATTTGTGGCAATATTTTGAAATCAAATTTCTTGAAATTCATGGGATGGTTGCAATTCTTGAATAAAAAAACTATCTCTTGTTTTTTTAAGCCTCCTATATATATATATATATATATATATTTTTTTTTTTTTTCACTTTAAGTGAATCCCTAAAAGCATGAAGTTTGGATAAGAGTAATTCCTTGTACATCAAGACGAGTAAGAGTTAGATCTTATCAAAACCTCGTTCAGTTACCTATATCCTAAAAAGTTATAAAATGACAGAAACCCTATAACTTTTTTCATTATCCTTTTTCTAATATAATAATCTTCATTATCTGTTTGACATTATAGTAAATGTTTGTGTGAACTTTTAAAACTCTTTTAGATTTCTTTGTTTATGATATTTTTTCACACTCTCAGTGTTACTTTAAAATTGAGACAGGATATGCTCTAAACATAGTTTTTATTTTATTTGATCAATAATAGACATTATTCTACATTCCTTAACTCAAAGAGCAATGGTATAGTTACAAACTACTTTATAACGTTTTTACAAACTTTTGTTATGGCCAATGTTTTACTGATTCTCATCTGGATCCACCAATAACATCACATTTTTATTTACTAATGATCACTTATTACATTAACAGTTTGTAAAAAAAATTATATTTCTAGTATTTTCTTAATTCAAATACACGTGAGATGCATTGAAAGATTCATTACAATTTACAAGTCATGTATTATTATCTATTTACCTATATTTTGACGTGTAATTATTGGTTAAAGTTTTATATTTTTATATTTTTAAAGAAGTTTTTTAATGTATTTATTGGTCTAACTATTTAGATAAATTAAAAAACATTGAGGTGATTTTTTATTTTATTTTATATTTTATCATACTTTATTAAACTAAAAGGAAGTCACGCTACACTTTCTATTTTTTGAACCAGTCACGGTACACTTTGATGCAATCAAATGTAAACTTCTTTTGAGACTCAAAAAAAAAAAAAAAAATGTAAACTTCTTTTGACATGTAATTTTATGATATTTCCAAATATGCCGTATTGACTCCCAATCAAATCCGTTGTAACCTTCAATTTTTTCTTTGTTATATTAATTGTATCATTAGTCGTCATAAAGTATGACCCTTTAAATCAGGTCAAGATGGTCATTTCCACCTTGATAATCAAGGTAGTCTACGCAACCCACCATAATTTTTTTGGGATAATGATTAGTGTTAACTTGTACATAGGTCAAAGTTCAAAACAATGTTCTTTTAAAATACCTGACGGTGAAGCCAATAGATTTGAAGGTCGTGCCACAACTAAGAAGTCTCTTATTTATCATATATTATCAATTTAAAGGTTTCTAATATGTAACATGTTTTAGGGGTGAGTAATAGCATAATTTGGCCAAAAACTTTTTTTTTAGAATAATTTTTTATATAGGCATGAAATATGATAAAATTTTAATTTATGACTTTTACTTTATAATAATTATTCAACTCATCGTATTAAAACACCCTAGAATAATTTGGTCAAAAACTTAATTTTTAAGAATATTTTATAAGTATGATTAAATTTCACCTTATGACTTTTGTTCTATGACTATTACTATTTCTTGCCATGTCAAAACATTAATTGCTTTCGAATCCAGATATCTAGTGCCCGTTTGTATCCACGTCCAGCGTCCAGCGTCTGCGTTTTCGGGCTTTTTTTTTTTTTTTTTAATGATCAGTGCCTGTGTCACTGTTCATTGTCCATGAACAGTGATTCTAGGCTTATGAACAGTAAAAATTTGGGTGAACAGTAATTTCTCACACATTTAAAAATTATTTTGCTACAGTATTTTCAGTTTTCAGTTTTCAGTTTCAGCAAAAATAAGTTGTATCCAAACAGACCCCTAGTTCGGAGAAAAAAAAATCTTAAACAATTGAGCTAACTTTGACTCCATAAACTCAAGGCAAGGAGCATAAACAAAAAACAAAAAAACATAGGGTTCATTCAACAAGCAAGGAAAAACACAAGCACCACAAGAAAAAAAAAAAAAAAAACTCCAGTAGGAACTCAATGCAGAACTTACCAAATTTACAAAACCACCCCTACTGACTCACCCAGTACAAGAGTAATTTTGTAAAGACTTCCAAGGTCATTTTAGTCATTCAAGTAAAAAGCTGTCCTTAAGCTGAGTGTCAGAGACTGAAAAATTTGACAGAATTTGAGGGTCATTTTGGTAAATTTGATCAACAAAACCATTATGATATCTACAGACTAGGCTGACAGCAACTCCTATCCACCAAGGGCTGATATCAGAAAAAAAAAAAAAAAAAAAAAAAAAAACACTATCAGAAAACAAAAAAAAATTTCAGAGTCTCAAAAAACAAAAATGGAAAAGAATAAAAATTTAAAGTGAAAAGGGCAAAAGCAAAAAAAAAAAAAAAAAAAAAAACGTTTTTTGGGTTTCAGGTATCTCTATCTATGTTTCACTTTCTTTATTTATTTATTCAATTAAATATAAACTTAATGCTATATATATTATATTGTGCTTAACTGTATATTTTTGTTCTGTATATCTTTTGGTTCCGTTTATTCACATAGATTCTCTCTCTGTGTCTCTCTGTGTTTGTTTTTGTGGGTTTTAATGTTTTTTCAGTGACAGCAAAATTTGGTAGTCATGGTGTTCTGGGTTTGGTAATCTCAAAGAGTCTTACATTTGTATCCCTAGCTCGTGTGTGAGCTACTGGATTTAACCACCATGTCTCAGACTAACTGGGAAGCTGATAAAATGTGAGTTCTTTTTCACTCTTCCCCTGCATTTTTGTTCTTGCTGTTTCAATATTCTATCTGGGTTTCTCTTTTCGTATCATTCTATGCCTTTACTGTGCTGTTTTCTGTTTGATTTGGGTTCTGGGTTTCTAATATTTTCTGGGTTTTTTTTTCCTTTCTTTTTCTGTATAAAATATTTTGATTCAAGTTGTGTTCTTTAGTTTTGTGCTATTTTGTGTGTGTGTGTGTGTAAATTTGCATGTGTTGTATTTGTATCTTTTGTGTACTTTAGGGTTTGTGTTTTTCTGCTATTTAATGGAGTTAAACTTGTGCAATAGGTGATTTAGTTTTTTTTTTAATGTTTGTAGCTGTAACATTTGGGTTCCTGGACTGAAATTGTGTAGTGATACCACAGTTTCTTTGTAGGCTTTCTATAATCTCTATTTTGTATGTAATCTTGGGTTATTGTTATTTTGAGCTATTGTTCTTTGTAAAAGTTCTAATTTTTCTTCCCCTAATATTCATGATTGAGACAATATGTTCTTGCTACTTCTAAATAACAGGTTAGATGTGTATATCCATGATTATTTAGTAAAGAGGGATTTAAAGGCTTCTGCGCAGGCTTTTCAAGCTGAAGGGAAAGTATCTTCTGATCCTGTTGGTGAGTATATTTGAACAAGATGTTGGGATACAAAGACAAGTTTCATTTCTGAGAGATTTTTTTTTTCTTCATCTCTTTTTAACCATTTTAATTGGTTTACATTTTTGGAACATGGGTTACAGCTATTGACGCCCCTGGAGGTTTTCTCTTTGAGTGGTGGTCAGTATTTTGGGATATATTTATTGCTAGAACTAATGAGAAGCACTCAGAGGTTGCTGCATCTTACATTGAGGTTGGTTAAGAATATTTTATTTTCTTGGACATTCTCCTTTAGTATTTGTTTTGTTTTGACAATGATTGTACAAGAGAGGAGGAAATGCGATAACTACCTGGTAAAACAAGAGAATAAATAAACTTGCAGTTCAAAGACATAGAACTTTTCTATCATGCATACTCCAAATTGTTTCATCTAAAGACACTTATGCTTTCAAGAAAGTATGGATTTTGAGTTTCCCATGCAGAATCAACTTGAGCTCTTATGTGGCATTAATTATGGGAAATTATTGATTCTCTTTCCATCTCTAGTTTAGTTGGTGCAAAACAAAGTTATTTATTCAGATTTGTTTGAAAAACGTTAGTTATGATCTCACTCTTAGATGTTTATACTTTGGAATCCTGGATATCAGCTAACTTTGTGACTTGCTAATTCTAAAATTGCTTGTTTTATTTCTGTGACTGGTGTAACACATTTATAGTTATCATGGTCTTTCTGGTATTTATCTTTTCCTTTGTCACTCAACCTGGAAATCGAAACTGACCTGCTTCTGTTGCTCTGTCTGCTTTTGGAAGTCTGTAACTTGGCATCATCCATTATAATTTTTGCTAACTGTATCTTGCATTTGTCCTTGACTGTGACAAGAATTTAGAATCAGAAATGATGGTTTCTCCTTCTCCATGCTTACCCTTTAGTTTTTCTTTTCCTTTCCGCAACAAGAGTTCATCTCCCCCGAAGAAAAACCTGTGTTAGGTGTTTTTCTTGCTCGACTGGTTTATATTTTTGCATTGCTCATTGACAGTTGAGTGAATGACAGAATGGTTCTTAAAGAAACTAAATCATGTTATCTCCTTTACGTGTCCTTATGTTAGATGTGTCCTACCAAGATGTTTGTAGCTAAACTGGTTCGCACCTCCTAGTGTTTTCAACGGATACATCCAGGGTTCAAATCCCCTGCCCCCCAACTATCAAATTATCAAAAATAGATGTGCCCTGATTGTTCTTCTTCTTTGATTTCTCATTTTCCTTGGTAGATATGAGGTGAATCTTTGGCTTATTTCCCATAGGTAGCCATTTAAGAATTTTGATTTGCTGACATAGAATTAGTATGCCAATCTTTGTGGAAATCACTTATTCTTTCTGTAAAACTGTCAAATGGCATAAAGTTCCTAGCTGGAAACATGTTAAAGGGTAGCCTATTTTGACATTATAATTGTTACAAATGTTTTTAATGCTACAAATACAATTAAAAATAGATGTACAGCATGCCATTCATATAGAAAAATATATGAATTCTCCCCCAGTACTTTCGGGGGGAAGCTGCACCAGACAAACACATTCTTGTATTATTCTCATCATCAATTTTTACTACTGTACTGTATCATGTTTTTCATGCTAATTTACATCTTTGTAGAAGCCCTTCTAGGTTGGCAGTGCTGCAAAACAGGCAACCCATCTTAGACTAGTTGAGGGCTTTTGTAGTTAGGTGGAAGGGAACTTTGGGTTTGGAAAGATGTGTGGTTTCCTTTCAGTAGAGGCACCAAATAACCTGAAGATTTCTGTCTCCTGAATCACAATAAAGATATTTATTAATAAAATTCCTCTGATGTCAATGAGGTATTTGATTTGTCTGTTGTGCTTATGAGATTGATGGTGGACTGCAAACTGTAACCTGTACAGGTACAATGGTGTTTGTTGAAGTTCTTATTAAAAAAAGAAAAAGAAAAAGAAAAGAAGAAAAATAAAACGAAAACAAAAAAAGTGTTAATCAGTCGAAGCTTATGGAATTATGAAATTGCAGACGCAGTTGATTAAAGCAAGGGAGCAGCAACAGCATCAACAACAACAGCAACAGCAGCAGCAGCAACCTCAACAACCACAGCATCAACAACAGCAACAGCAACAGCAACAGCAGCAGCATATGCAGATGCAGCAGCTCCTGTTGCAGAGGCATGCCCAACAGCAGCAGCAGCAGCAGCAACAACAACAGCAACAGCAACAGCAACAACAGCAGCCGCAGCAGCAGCAACAGCAGCTGCCAACACCACAGCAGCAGCGAAGAGATGGGGCCCACCTTATTAATGGCAGCACAAATGGGCTTGTTGGAAATGACCCCCTCATGCGGCAGAATGCTGGAACTGCAAATGCAATGGCGACAAAGATGTATGAGGAAAGATTAAAACTGCCCCAAAGGGATTCTTTGGATGATGCGGCTATGAAAGTAGGTCATAGATGGATTATTTGGTTTCCTCAATAGCCTGATGATTATTGGTTTTTAAGTTTTTAACCATCTAAGGAATCTTTACAGCAAAGGTTTGGTGACAATGTGGGCCAGCTTTTGGATCCAAATAATGCCTCAATATTGAAGTCAGCTGCAGCAACTGGCCAGCCTTCAGGGTGCGTTTCTCATAACATGAAATGAAATAACTTGTGCATGACATATGCATTGAGCTTGTATTTGGAGGAATGTATAAGAATGTTTATAATTTACAAAAATAATGCTTCAAATGGCTAGTAGAATAATGGGCAAATATTCCTCTTTCTTAGGGCAATGAATCATTGTGAATATGAGTTCGAACCTTTTCCTATCAACGCGATACTCAAAATTCAAATAATAAAGATGTATCATCTGATGCTTCATCCATTTATGAGCATTAATGTAGAGGGTTTTTTGATCTCCTTAATTTCAGGCAAGTGTTGCATGGTGCAGCTGGTGGCATGTCTCCACAAGTTCAAGTTCGAAATCAACAACTACCAGGGTCCACACCGGTATGGTATTTTCATGCAAGTAATCTTATTGTTTGACTTTCCTTATTTTTTGTGGTGTTCTGACTTAGTATGGAATCAGGACATAAAGAGTGAGATTAATCCAGTTTTAAATCCCAGAGCTGCTGGTCCTGAAGGATCATTGATAGGAATTCCTGGTATTCTTTGCTTGACTGTTTTCTCTTTTGTTTCTTTTGAATTATGATTAGCGCACTTGTGAAAATTTAACTTTGAGTCTGGTGTTTATGATTTAACTTGAATCCTTTGTGTTTGTTCCTTTTTTTTTCACAAACCAGTAAACAAAGAGAATTTGGAAATTAGGACCTGCAAAATTTCTTGAGATTTTTTAAAGTGGTATAGCATAAAGATGCTTGTATCTAACATGAAAGGCTGTGTTGTTTCAGGGTCAAATCAAGGTAGTAACAATTTGACTCTAAAAGGGTGGCCACTCACAGTAAGTTTGTTTATTTGTGTGTAATTTTTCCCCCACTCCCATTTTTGGAAGTTATTTATCACTGTTTTGAGTGCATGAATACTACTAATGTCTTTCTTTTTGGTCTGGAATATCTGTTATTTTGGATGTGTTCTTGAAAATTGGCATTTTCTATTCTTATTTCTTAGTTATTATGATGATAATTGTGAACTGTTTAACCTTTCTGCTTGTTTTTAGGGGCTGGATCAGCTTCGCTCTGGGCTTCTTCAGCAACAAAAGCCTTTTATACAGGCACCTCAGCCCTTTCCTCAACTTCAGATGTTGACACCACAGCACCAGCAACAGCTTTTGCTTGCACAGCAAAACTTAACATCACCATCTGGCAGTGATGAGAGTAGGAGACTGAGAATGCTTTTGAGTAGTCGGAGCATGAATCTTGGGAAGGATGCCCTTACAAATTCCATTGGTGATGTGGTTCCAAATGTTGGATCTCCGCTTCAAGCTGCTAGCCCACTATTGGGTCGTGGAGATACAGAAATGCTGCTTAAGGTTCTCTTTTTCACTATCAATTTGGGATACATCAGCAAATATAGTTGTTCCTACATTTGTTGTGGTTGTGTTTTTTCCCTTACCTGCCTCAAGATGTTCCTATATCAGAATTATCATAAACATCATGGTCTTTCTGCGTCTAAGTTTTTGGTTTTTTTTTTTTTTTTAACCTCTTCCTGTAGTTAAAAATGGCTCAGTTACACCAGCAACAGCAGCAACAGAACAGTAACCCACAGCAACAGCAACAGCTTCAACAACATGCTCTTTCGAATCAGCAATCACAGAGTTCAAATCACAATCTTCACCAGCAAGATAAAATGGGTGGTGCCGCCAGTGTCACTATGGATGGCAGCATGTCAAATTCCTTTCGAAATGATCAGGTCAGTCCTTTTTATGTCATCTCTAGCAAAATATGTGACATGTTTTGCTCTTGGTATTATCTCCTCCCTCTATGGCACTCTTGCTAGTATTATTTTTTCAACTATTTTGGAAATCAACATCTTTATTGATTTGAGTTCTCTTTCGTTCATGTGTACAACATGACTCTTGTTTGTGAAATCCTAGTCATAGCCAATTATGTGCCATAATCTGGTAGCACCATATTGGGAGCCATATGCACTTGTGTGGGGGCTATCTGTACTAGTAGGATCGCATTCAACATTTCATGACTGGGGTTTCAGCAATGTTAACATGAAAGAATCCAAGTTCTGCCTTTTCCTAAATCTTTATAACTGCTAATATTTTTCAAAAACAATAATTTTTTCTGACATGCCATACACCCAATTTAGAAACCTTTCTCTTGCTCTCTTACAACCCCCCCCCCCCCCCCCCAAAAAAAAAAAAAAAAAACTGAAAATCACCTTTATTTACTGAATAGTTATATTCATAATTATATGCATCAGTATGCAATTAAAATTTAATTAATTGCTTGCCCGTTTCTATGTAAGTTACATAAAAACATTTTGGTATGCAAAGATTTAGTTGGAAATAGCAGTTCCATATAATTATTGGTGGCCAACTAATAATCCTTATTGTCACTCTAATATCATGGTCTGGGAAAGTAGTAACCATGTTATCATTAAGCTTGGTGCCCTACTCTCTCTCTCTCTCTCACATGGGTGCATGTGACATGTTCAAGCTGTCAGAATTTACCCATTACTCTAATTTTTCAAAATGGGCTTATAGTTTTGTTATGCATATCCTATGAAAAGTTTGGGCAGGTTCCTAACATGGTTTTCCTGAATGCATTTTAAGGTTTCTAAAAACCAGACTGGGAGAAAAAGAAAGCAGCCGGTATCATCTTCTGGTCCTGCGAATAGCTCTGGAACTGCAAACACGGCCGGACCCTCTCCAAGTTCAGCACCCTCAACACCCTCAACACATACCCCTGGAGATGTAATATCAATGCCTAATTTGCCTCATAGTGGTAGTTCTTCCAAGCCATTGATGATGTTTGATGGTCCTGGCACCCTTACATCACCATCAAATCAATTGGTGAGTGTATTCTTTATGTTCTTGTATTGAGGAACTCAAAACTTCTTGCATTGTATTCTCATTGGCATTCCATTTTGGCAGTGGGATGATAAAGATATTGAATTGCAGGCTGATATTGATCGTTTTGTAGAGGATGAGGATAATGTTGAGTCTTTTTTATCCCCTGATGATACAGACCCTAGAGATAGTGTTGTTCGCTGTATGGACATGAGCAAAGGTGCAGTAGATATATTTCTTTTACTGATTATGAGTTTTATGAATAGCATTGAGAATTTGAGATAGTGGAAGTACCAAAATTTCTTGAATTTGATTTGACAGTTTGCAAATTTTTAATTCATGGGTCAAGGGGTTAATCTTGTTCTAGAACAGGGATCATAGGAAGACATATTGGTATTCCATTTCTGCAAATGACAAAATTCAATGGGGGCAAGAATGTGAGATTATCATAAAACATGTTTCATCTGATTTGTCAACCACTAGGTGGTTGGAGGTCACTGGTATTTAATTATCATTTGAATTTGGGCTGCCTGTCATGATTTACTTACATTTGACTTTAGGGTTCACATTTAATGAAGTAAGTTCTGTTCGAGCAAGCACAAGCAAAGTCGTCTGTTGCCACTTTTCATCAGATGGGAAATTGCTTGCCAGCGGTGGCCATGATAAGAAGGTGAGTGCAAGAGGTTTGATAAACTTTGTGTGATATATTGAGCAACGGTTGTCTAAAAGCACCAAAAATGTGCTGTGGCTGCTCTGTTTTGAAGACTAATTTCTTGAACATTAAATTCAAAATTATGTGCCTAATTTTTCTTTCAAAATATAAGAAATGATTTTTTTTTTTTTTTTTTTTATCCACGTAATTTAATTATCAAGATTAGGGTATCTAAAACTTTTTGCATGGTGATTATGTGACAGGCTGTATTGTGGAACACAGACTCTTTAAAGCAGAAAACCACACTCGAAGAACATTCTTCTTTGATTACTGATGTCCGTTTCAGTCCAAGCATGTCACGTCTTGCAACATCTTCATTTGACAAAACTGTCAGGGTTTGGGATGCTGACAATGTTAGTTGAACGTTCTTCCTGGTTCATAGTAGTTTTTTTTTATATTTTATTTTATTTTATTTTTTTATAATAAAATTTTTAAAAACTTAATACTCTATTCTTGCATTCGAGTGGTCTTGATACATTTAAGTCATAATAGTTGTGTTTTATTGAATGATGGCCCCGTCCCCCCTTGTATCTTCAGGTCATTTGTGTGGTCAAAGAAAATAAAATTGGATTACATGAATTTTTTGCAGTTCTTATTTATCCAAAAAAAAAAAAAAAATGTTGTGGTCATTGTCTCCCTTGGCTATGTGTATATATATATATATATCATTTGCAAACTAGTTAGAGAGCAGATTAATGTGGGTTAGGTTGAAGGGTTTCAAATTCATATTAATGCTATTAGCAGCATGGAGGATGATTTAGAAAACTGTGCCCGTATGACTTATGAACCTGGAATATGGAACCATCAAAACTGACTATGCTGTGCCATCCAAGGCACACTAGAAAAAAGGACATGGACATTTGTACTTTGTCAGCTCGCTTATTATTTTTTGTTCCACAATGTATATAAAGGTATTACTGCTCACACAATGCATGATAAATATCTTGGTGAATTTTGGGTCCAAGCTTCATATTTAAACATGAGTGCTTATAGTTATATGCCTTCTTGTCTCTAACACAAGCAACAATCATTGTTAAATATTTCAAATGCTGTTTCAAAAAAGATGACAAATTTTCTTGTTCGGATTTCTAGAAGTAATTTAAGTAAACCGGCAATTAATTTAGTGGCAATGGCTAGTGAATATGCCCATGTTTGGTGAAGAGGTGGTTCAGAATAAATTGCTTATATTAATATTTGGATTCATTCTGTACTTCATTCGATATAACATTATATAGTTCTCTTGTGCTTTACAAAATATCCATATTATCTGATTTTTACGATCAAAATGAAGTACATGATTAATAAATTGCTTATCATCATATGAAGTACATTTTATTTGGTGAAGTACATGAGATATCAAGATAGATATTATGGATGGTGGTTCAAGAAAGAGAGCGAAACATGTTTCGGATAATTTATTCTGGCCACTGATTGTGAGGGTCCTTTGTGTATATTTGGTTTCTGAGTATACAATTTGGTAAAGATATAAAATCTGGTTTAAACTTGCATAAATCCTGGTCTCATGTTGCATACAATGTCAATCTTTTACCATAGACCAGTATGAAAAATTCTGTCCTCATCTGCATAAGTTGAGTAAAGTGTTGATCTGTGTTCTGGGAAATTATTAATGGCTGCGTGATTTTATAGTTTCTGTGTGGTGGACTAATTGTGTGCATCCTATTTTAGTTTGTTTGTTGGGGTGTTGTGATAGTTGAACCTATACTTCTATTAACAATGCATTTTTTTTCCTATTATTAGTATGATACCTCCATGAGCTAGATATTTTTTAACTTTATTTACATCCTATATGCAGCCTGGTTATTCACTTCGTACCTTTACGGGGCATTCTTCCACTGTGATGTCACTTGACTTCCACCCAAATAAAGATGACCTCATTTGCTCTTGTGATGGAGATGGTGAGATACGATACTGGAGTATTAACAACGGCAGCTGTCAAAGAGTGTTTAAGGTATGATCTAACTTATTACTTCTAAAAGAAGTGTTTAAGGTAGGATCTTTTATACTATTTGTTCAGTAAGCATTAATTTAAATAGCATATCATTTGCAATGAAAATAGGGTATAAGGTGAGGATTTGGATTAAAGATCTATTGATTTTGTAATTAACCAAAAAGAAAAAAAAGGAAATTTTCTTTATTTGATGCAGGGCTTTTTTTGTCTGGGTTGTTTTGCTTATTAATTGTTTCAACGTGGTTTTTTCTATGAATTTGAAAGTACTTTTCACTTGTGATAGGGTGGTACGGCCCAAATGAGATTCCAACCCCGTTTTGGAAGGTACCTTGCTGCTGCTGCAGAGAATGTTGTATCTATACTGGATGTGGAGACCCAAGCTTGTCGGCATACATTACAGGTCAATTTGACATTTTCTATTATATTACTTTTGAATTAGACCAAGGATGTGATGCAGTTGTTTAGTGAATTGTTCTCTTAGATTCTGTAAGCAGGAGGGAAGTAAATGCTGCAGAAGAGACACATGGTCCTGCTTGAATCCTGAAACACCATACCCTGTTTCTCAACTGATAGGAGTTATCTCCCAAAATGTGTGCTCATAGTTTCTCATGCTAATCAAATCCTCAGTGAGACAAAATGTTAAGCAAATCCCCAGTGAGACACAAAATATTGCATCCGTATATCATGTTAATCTGCTTTGATAATTTAGATTAATTTTTTAAAATAGTAAATCAGAAGGAAATGGTAAAAAATTTTACAAACTAAAAAGGAGAGAAAGAAACTAGTATTAGTTTGCCTTGAATTTGAATAGATGAAAAGAAAGAAGATGCATATGATGTTAGTGAGGAGATTTTAGTTTCCTAATTAACCATACAGATATCAACAAAGCACTGTTAGTGACAACTGATGGAATGTCTTTTACATTGGTAATAGAAGTCCTTTAATATCTAATTTACATTTAAAGAGAATTAGCAATGTAGATCATTGATTTCCAGTTAATTTGGTAACAGTTCTGTGAGTAGTTATGGGTTCTTTATGAGTGGTAATAATATCTTGAAACATCAGGGATTATTTATTTATTCATTTATTTTTGATAAGTAATTGCAATTCATTAAATACCAAAAAAAGCATATACAGGAAGAAATTGCATATGGGATTGTGCAGGTCATGTATGCAGCTTTCTGGATATCTTATGCAACCCTATGGTTTGCATATGTAGTTCAATTTCAGACTCCCAAAATCCTTGTATTATTATGAGATACAAGTTTCAGGGTCCTTTGCAAAAATATTTTTTAGTAGTGAACTGCATTAGGTCTTTAGAGCATTCCTGGATGCAAAATACATTCTCAAATACACAAAAACATACAAAACTGCTCCTTTATCCTGGAATGCATCCCTGTAGCAAATCTTACGACCTGCTACAGTAAGATCTATATTTAAATCTTAAATTAGCAAGCTCTATTTCCTTTTTTCTAATTTTTTTAATCATATGTTGGATGTTGTGTTTTTGTTTTTGCTGAGTAGAGCGCGGGCCTTATTATAAAAGTACATTTTTAAATTTAAAAAAAAATATGATGTATTGTCAAATAGAGTTTGGGATGTAGGGTGTATTGTTAAAGTGGGAATGTAAAATAGATAAAGTAGCTTTTGGGGATGCAAAATGCTTTTTTTTTTTTTTTTTGATGGGAATGCTCTTAGGTCAGGATGCCTCTAAAAGGCAAAATACTGTAATTGATGCACATTTATCATTGAATACTTGGGACATAAAGTTATTAGCCGGTGCAAAATGAGGGGTACATACACACAGACACCGGAATTGAGTCTAATTGAACTATATTCTGAAGTTAACTAACTACTGAAACGATGAAGTTCTGATGGTGATTGCCTTTGCATCATTGTTTTTGTGAAAGCCGCTCTAAAGTTTAAATTTTTGGTCCCCACTCCAGTATTCTTGATGGTTGACTTTCTTGGATTCAAAGGCAAGCTGGTCTTATTTCATTTAAGAACAAGGATGCTTTTTTATTATTTTTGGGTGATAATTAAGAATAAATTTGTTGAAAATGAACTACATCATGCAAAAAAAAGCATAAAGTAGCCAAAAGAATAACAAAAAATTATTCTACTCCTGCCGTGGCAAAAACTTGTTTCTGTGTGCAACATGCATAACTGTTGTTCTTGGTGAAACGAAACAGAAAGTGTCAGCATTAAAGAAACTTCTTTGTTCTCTTATAAATTCTAGAACTATTTTCTGAAACTTTGTTCTCTTAAGTGTCTTTTCATTCTACTCCTGTGTTCTACCTCGTAAAATTTGGCATGGCTAACCTTCTTCCTCTGATTGTGGGTTTGTAATTACAGGGACATACTAACTCAATCCATTCTGTGTGCTGGGACCCTTCTGGTGAGTTCTTAGCATCTGTCAGTGAGGACTCTGTCAGAGTTTGGACACTTGGATCAGGGAGTGAAGGAGAGTGCGTACATGAGCTGAGCTGTAATGGCAATAAATTCCATTCATGTGTTTTCCATCCTACATATTCTTCATTGCTGGTCATTGGCTGTTATCAGGCAAGCATCTGCATTTTTCTTTAAATTCTTCTGTCTACTGTTTTAAATTTTTAATAGCTCCTTAACTTGGCAATATATATCATTATGATGCCTTTTTTTCTTTCTTCCATTGATATTCAAATATAGCCACATTGTCAAATTGCCTGTGTAAGTTAAGCTTGGGTTGGCTTGTCATTGTATGGGTATATTCTCAGTAACCTGAAAATTGGAAATATCTTGAAGCTGAGTTTGAAGAAAAGTGCAAGGAGCTTCTAATTTGTAAATTCTGCTTCGGATATGGGGTATGAGTATTAGGAACTTAAAGGCAAACTGTCTTATTGATTTTGTGTGTGTGTGTTTTTTTCTATTGCATTTGACGGTAAGATTTGGTTGAACTTTTTGATCTTTGGTTTATAGTTGTTATAATGTGGTTGTAAATGGGGCTCCGACCCTGGTTTGTTTCCTATTTTACCTGATTCATTGCTTGGCTCAGTAAGTGTGATGATTACATTGCACTTATAAAAAAAAAGAGTGTGATGATTACATTGCTAATAGGGTTTCATTTTTTCACTTGCTGTGTGCAGTCTCTGGAGCTTTGGAACATGTCAGAGAACAAGACAATGACTCTGTCGGCTCATGATGGACTAATTGCTGCATTGGCTGTGTCAACTGTTACAGGTTTGGTTGCTTCGGCTAGTCATGACAAGTTTGTCAAATTGTGGAAGTGATACAATTGTCTCGAAGTAACTAGCAATACAGGATTAGTGTTTTTTTTATTCACTGTTGATCCAATGCTTGAAGTATCTGTTTTGGTTGCTTGATCTGCTCACATCTGTATCTTTCCTTTTGGATGTCCACATTATCCCAGAAACTAACCTTGTAAAATTGTTGTTGTATGTCTGCTATGTACCATTAAGTGTATTAACTTGGAGATATTGTTATGCTTCACAGACTGGTTGTAACATTTTGTACTCTTCTAAGAACTTATATATTTCAGTTGTGTTAGCTTGTGTTTTGGTTTGTAACATTTAACGTCTAGATCAATGATACAATTTACTTTTTATTCTCCTCTCCCTGTAATGGACGTTTAGATTTCACTTTTCTGTGTTTTCCTTTACTGATGTCAAATCAGTTCAAGCAAGTATTAGCGAAGGTTATATGATTACATTATTTTAATTCCCCAGGATACTAATCGTAAAGTTGTTGCTTTGTAAGTTCATGATATAAGCTGTACAATGGCGTATGGATTCTTTGATGCAAGAAATTATACTTGAAGGACCTGCTTCATTAGTTACTGATGTTTTGTTAAGTCAGCTAAATAATCTTATTGGAACAAGCTTTTGATATTTTCAATAAGTATTGGGTACACTGTCTACTGAAATAACAAATATGCCTTTGAACATTTTTTATATAACTCAATTGTGGTTTGGATGGTATCATCTCCTAATTAAATCTTGATTTGTGTACGCTTTTGACCCTTGAAATTTTGAGTTGTTTTTATTTTGGCATTTTACGTTTCAAAATTTATATTTTTGCTTTTTATGTTTGATTCCATTTTCATATTAGTTCTACTGTCTATTTCCATTAGTAATTTGATCATCCATAATATGTTTTTCTACCTACAATTAAATTCTTGCATTCCACAACATTTTAGAGATAGTATTCTATGAAATGGTTAAATCTAAAGGGTGTCTGTTGGTTAGATTAGTGAAAATGGATAGCATGACCAATATTAAAAAGGAATCAAACATCAAGGGTCAAAATAAAAATAATCCAAAATGTTAAGGTCCAAAAATGTATTTTAGTCTAAAATCTTCATATCTTGGGAAGACAAACTTTTTAGATTGACATAATCTGTCCCAAAACTTCCAATCCAGAAATTTCCCATCTGAATTGCTTGAAATCTAGCAAAAATTCTTGCTTGCAACATTCAGTTTAGGGCATATCTTCTTTGTTAGCTAGTAGGAAGACATGATAAATGATAGAATGGATTGAGCTAGGCGGTTTATTAGAGTACTCCTATCTGCCCATTGAAGGATGCTTTTTCTCCCATCTAAATCCATTCAACTTAGATCCTATCTTCTAAAATAAAAAAGAAATAGATTCTATCTTACCTTTAACAAATTGCAAGTCTTGGATTTTTGTGTCTGGTTAAGCGCTCTAAATAATTGGTGCTCTATTAATTTGAATTTCTAAAACATGGCTCAAAAAGTTCTAGGCCCAATAGACCCTTGCAATCACAAAAGTGCTAGCCTACTTATGTCTTTGTTAAAAGTCCGGATACCAAAATTCTACTTTTTTATCTTTGACACCTATGTCCTAAATGTACTAGTTGTTTATATCTTTTTCTTTTCTTTGTTTAGCTCTTACCAGGAGTTAGTTTGTTTTCTTTCTCCAATGGATAAGCCAGTAAACTAGTGAGAGAATAAGAGAAATGAGTGTGATAGCAGTGCCAATATTTGCATACCTTACTCCAAAGAATGGACGAGTGTTTTTATAGGTGTATGAGGGATTGGTTCTGGTGGGAAAATCCTTCTCCCGCGACTTTCCAGTCGCTTGTTCTCTAAGTTCATCTAAGGAGATGTGTGTCAGCCAGCCGCGATAGCAAACTCCCAGTCACTCTACATGCGGATGGAACATTACTCAGTGACATTAAATATGATGGTTTAGGATACAATAAATATTGATGTAAAGAGAGTTAGAGGACACGACTTTTGAGGATGACCGCTATGTCTGATCAATTGGAGGAAGGGACTCACTAATTAGTGGTCGGATTGATTGAGATGATTGCATAGTTTAGTTTTTGGTCCAAGGCTTAAATTGACTCCCCATAATTGATTTCACAACCCATCTACCTAAATACTATTTAAAATCAACATCGATCTTTTTAGAGTTTTAATTCTTGCACCCAAACCTTTGGTTTTTATTTTAAATAAGTGTCTAAATGCAAAAACACCCCCCAAAGTTTGAATCAGCTGTAAAAATACCTCTTAAGATTTGGATTAGTTTGCCTAAACACCATTTGGAATTTAAATTATTCCTTATAACTTCTTGAGATTTTTATATCCACCAATTGACCATTGGAACTAATTTCTGTTAGCTTAGCTGTTATGGACCAAAAAAAAATCATGTGACCATCATATAATTAGTGGCGCGGACATTATTTTTTTTTGTTAATAAGAGTTTAATATAAATATAAAAGGCTCAAGAGTTATAGAAATATTGGACTAAAAACAAAAAAGAGTAATAAAAAAAAAAAAGTTAGAATTTACAAAGAGGGTAAATTACAAATTACACCTCTAAAGTTTGTAGGTATTTGAATTTACACCTTAAAGTTTCAAAATTTAGAATTTACTCCCCTTAAATTTAGGGGTATTAGATTTTACATCCTAACGTTTCAAAATTTGAATTTTACCTCCTAAACTTTGGAGGTGTTTGGATTTTACACTCTCAAATTAAAAAATTTTAGAATATAAAATCTAAACACCTTTAAACTTTAGGGTGTAATTTGCAATTAACTCTTAAAAAATCGAAACTATAATGTTTCATCCGATTGACGCACATACCCATGGAGGGTGTTAGCATTTTGGCATTAAATAAACTTAAAACAGTTGGCAAGTCAAAACCCGCTCTCGCTCACGAGTAACTGTAAAACAACCGACATGGCCGAGTTCCAGTCCGAGTCAACGAGTTCTCTTGATCCGATTTTGGATCTTCTCCTCTCAGTCGGTTATGCCGACGCCCGAAAAACCGATATCTCGGCCTCCAAAAGGCTCTCCGGCGGCCTCGCCTGGTGCGTGGCCGCCGTCAACTCCGATGGTCCCCGGTTCGACGAAGTTCCCGACGACGAAACCCTAACACAACAGGAGGAAATGCAAGTATCTCTCTCTCTCTCTCTCTAAGAAACACCGTTTACGATATGATCGCAATGAATGAATAATCAAGTTTTAATTCTCTTTGTCGTTGATGTTGATGTTACAGTGAAATTGGGAAGCAGGGGATTGAGGAATCTTTGAGATCGATGGGATGCCCACACTCTCTTGAAGATTCTCAAATTGAAACCCTAGACTGCAATGCCATTTTCCCTGTTGTACAATGGCTTGTTAATCGGATTCGTCTCAGCCTCAGTGATGATGAGGTAACTTTTTCATCAGTACAATTGACTTTGACTAATACATTTATACCATATTGCAATTGGAGTATAAAGTGGGAACACTCAAGGCTGGCTTATTTAGCTTATTTGCATAACGTGAGACAAAAAGTTAAAAGGTAGCTTATTTCAAAAATGATAGAATTTTAATTATTTGAAATAAAATTGAGATAAAAAGTAGTGTTGGACCCACAAATGGTATATAAAATAAGCAAAAAGCTAGCTTTTATAATCAAATGTCAAACACACTAGAGTGAATAAGGGTAAAGGGAAGGTGGATCTTATCTGGGTGTGACCATAGACATAGTAGTCCCTATTGGGGAGGAACCAATGCTTGAGGGACACTGAGACCAAAAATAAATTTAAATGAATTGAAAACTTAATCTTGAAACCTTAGTTTTTCTAGGATGTTGTGGGTGTTTGATATTTTTTTTTTTTTTTTTTTTTTTTGGTTTAAATTTTTTTAGTTGGAAAAAGAAAAATTTTAATTTAACATTATGCTAGTTATAATATTAGGAAGCATAGGTTACTTACAATGGACATTCCATTGAGGAGGAGGAACATTCTTTCAATGAAACCGAGGGAGGAATTGAACAATGCAGGAACTTTGATTGAGATGTTGATTGGAATTTGGGGGAATTGGTGGTGGAGATGTTCTATATTGTATATGTAAAAGAACTAGTTCTGGTTGAGGTTCATGTAATAAGTTTTTTGTTTTTAGTTTTCTGAATATTTTCCGAGCATGATGTCTTGGCTTTCCTGTTGAAGTGATATATTTCAGGGGCATTATTTTTAAACAATAGATTTCGTGGTAGTTGGATTGATTTGAAGACCTCTGGTCATTTTAACTTTTCTCATATTCTTTATTTGCTCTGCTCCAGAATCAACAAGAGCTCAATGTTATGAACCAACTCAAACTTTTACGAGAAAGAATAGATAAGGAGGGTGCTAGTATTGCCGTGCAGAAATTGATATCACTCATGGAGTCATTAAAGGTGTGCCGTCTTTCTGTTCAGTGAGTGTATTCAGAGGTCTTACTCAAATGTGAACTCTATTTATGTCTGCCTCTTGATTCATGTGATTTATTAAATTTTCCATTTACACACATCTGGAAGAAGTCATCACAGGGATTGTGCTCCATGATGCAGTTTCTGCTACAAAGAAGCCTGACCCCCAATTCCCTATCAGTCATCAGACTGTTCTCTCTCTCGATATTGAGGAATGCTTTTCTAGGTGGAGTTAGCTCTGAGGGCTCCATGTCAATGTTTATAGGTTCTCCTATATGTAACATACTGAGAATCACCAAAATTTTCATCATGGTTAAAACAGAAGGAATGAAAATATTGTAAAGTCTTGAATGCCAGATCTTATTTCTTGATGTCAGATTGAACATTAGAAAACCACTAACATATTTGGTGACCGAGATTGTGATTGATCTGTCTTAAGCTTGAATTTAATTGAAGAACCATGACGTGCCTTTGAATGATTTACCCCTTTATGTGCATCTATTTTCTATATTATATACATGTGTGTCTGTGTTTATGTATGTACATACATATTATATATATATTTTATTATTTATGTGTGTATATATGTATATATTTACTTTCATTGATGAAGGGGAGTCACTTAAGATGGTTTGGTCATGTGCAAAGGAGAGCGACTAATGCATCAGTAAGAAAGAGGAAGTTTATCTAAGTTGAGGGAACGAAAAAAGGTAGAGGAAGACCAAAACTCACATTAGTAAAAGTAATAAAAAATGACATGTCAATTAAGGGAGTATCAGAGAATATGACTCTAAATAGAGTAGAATGGAGGCAAAGGATACATATGGCTGACCCTAACTGATATGTTGAGTATCCATAGCCGACTCCAAAATTTTGGGACTAAGGCTTTGTGTGTTGTTGTTGTATATGTACATGTTTACGTATTCAAGATTTGGAAAGTAATTTTTAGACACATTACTGGCTGATTCCCAGGAGATTTGAGAGTTTCAATGAGTTCAGCTAGAAATTAGAGTCTTGATGACTGCTGTATGGTCAAGTCTTTTTTTACTGTTTGCCACCAAAATAATATCTTTACTAACATTATAGATTATGTCTTTTGTTTTTGTTTTGTGTAACATGTTTAAATTGGAATAAAATAATCTCTATTCTAGGAAACATGGATACTTCAAATTAGCAGTCATTTCCATATTTGATACATATACTCTTGGATACCATGAGATACTTCTTTAACTTTTTTTCCTTTTTCTTTTAAACAAAAATTCTCTCCCTCTCTATCACTCAATTTCCCTTAATGAAACAAATAATTTCTTTTAATATTTTTTGTTTTTCTTTTAAACTAAAAATTATCATAATATGCACGTAAAACATTAATTATGTATTAGTTCGGTAAAGCATCCATTATGGGACAGAACTTGCATGTACTAGTTTGTTGTATCAATTTCCTTGTCAGTTGACAAGAGAGATTCTATTCTATGTGTAATCTTACTTTGTATCCTTACTCGTTAATCTTGCCTCATTTATGCATTTCATTTAGCTGTTAATGCTAATTATTGGAAGGTTTGTTCAGCATCTGGAAAGGCAAGAATTTGAATTCCAGCCTAATTGTAATGTAACACGTTTGGAGCTGCAAGCTGAGGTTATTGAATTGGAGGGAAGAATAGCAAGTGGCTGCGATAGCAAGAGTCTCTCTCATAGTCTAAATCAGTCTTTTATTGAACCACTGGAGAAACTGAATTCAGCAAAAATGGTAAAAAAATTTAGTTAAGAAATCTCATCTTTTTATTTGTTTAAATTTCCTTTTGTGGCCAAAGAAAGTTAAGGCACAAGTTCAGGTATAATATGCTTTTTAGACAATTTAATTAATTGATCAAAGCTGGTTCATTTCCTTTCCTAGAAGTATGCGTTATTCTTATCTCATCCACATCTTAATAGTATTTCTATAAAGCTGCTTAATAGCATTTCTTATCTCATCCACATCTTAGCTTTGAAATATTGGATGGAATTAGACCCTCAATCTCCATTTGTAAGGCTCACTAACCAGCACATGAGTGACTTTGTTAGCCTCTCTAGGAACCCAAATGAAAAGAACACTCACTGAGATCGCTAGCCATGCTTTTGATATCATCTAAAATTGCTCCAGACTGTCAAGATGTACCTGCAGCCAGTCTTTTAATGGCATCAATACACAACTTGGAATCACTTTCAATCTCTACCATCAGTAGTTTCTCTTGATCACTTGTAGTGCCCATCGAATACTTTCTGCTTCAGCCGCTTCTGTAAGCACAACTGTGGTCATTGTTGTTAAAGGATATACTACTCTTCCATTGCAGTCTCAAAACAACAGTGCTAGACATGCCTTATCCAAACCAACAGCAGCATCTAAACTTAAAAAAAAATTAACTATCCATTTCATGATGCTACAATTGAGGAATTATTTCTCTCTTTGGATCCAAGTATATTTAGTAAAGTAGGGTTTTCTCATATAAAAAGACTGCCTCTTAATTTTGACATATCAAGCTTATCATCTGGAATTTGTTTATTTATTCTTTTGTTCCTTCTATAATTTACTCTCTTGTTTCATATATTTGCCTTCTCTTTTGTGAGAAAATCACCTTGATGTTAATTATTCCTGGCATAAAAAGTCATCAATTAATAATAAGCTTAAATAATATATGGTTTATGCTTCTTGTAGGAACTTGCAGCTAGATATAGGGCAATTGTAGCAGTAAAACGGCAACTTGATGATGTGCCATCCCAATCAGAACTCATCCAGTATGTTGTTATTTTTGTTGTTCCTGACTTTCATTTCACTTTTCTTATTGACATTTTATTACTCCTTAAAATTTGGTTGTTTCTGTTGCATTGAAATGGTTTCATACTTACATGGGGTTTGATAATTACAAGAATTAGTTTCAATTCAATGGTACTGTAAGTCTTATTGAACTTAAGGACCTTTTACTTACAGAGGTTTTAGTGTTTTACAGAGCAGAAGCTCTCACTATCCTACCACTCCCTTCTAAGTTATTGGTCTTCTCAAATTGGATTTCAGTGCCATTATTGGGACAATTATCAGAATAATTAGTTGAAAATAATCCTAATACATTTCTTTTCCCATAATATTTTTCAGATTAGATAATAGAGCTTTCATTAATAGAGTGCCACATAAGATTTACGACAGCTTAAAATGTTACAGGTTCAGTTAGTATCCATTTTCTGTCATGATAGGTTTTTTGAAAAGTTGGGGAGCTAATGGCATCAATGAAGTTGGCAGGTATCAGTAATAATTTGAAATAGGATTCAAAGAGGCATGTCTTTGTACAAAACCATTTGGAATTGTTCATGCTTCTAGTAAATTGTTGTAAATAAAAATTTGGTAGTTGGTTTCTCCGTTTATATGATGTTGATATTTCTATCTTAAAAAAAAATCACATTATTATATTCCTATTTTTTCCTTTTGTTTTGCTACTTCCATTGTGAAAGTCTTTAAAATTTTGAGCAGGTCTTGATTTTATCGTCTAGGAACAACTATAAAGTTGTTTCTTCATTTTGGTCTTTCTTTATCCATTGTGACTCGTTGTTTTTGTTTCTTTGAGCCAAACGTTACAAAGTCATCTAATTCAATTTTCCCTTGTTTTCACCTCATTGGGGACCCACTTTATCATGAATATGTCTGTTTCTCATTCTATTTTTTCTTGTACCACCACTCATCTATGTTACCATCCTCATTTTGGTTGCACTCGTTTTTGGGTCATGCTCTTATGAATCTAAGTTCTTCAAATGCTGCAAATGCACTTATCTATATCAGAATTCATGATTTGCCCCTTTTCTATGTACATTTGGATTAGAAGTTTTTATTTTTCCTGAAAGTTGGCAAAATTGCAGTTGTACCTAGAAAAGTAAAGCTTTAAAATCTGTGCATAAACAAGTAAAGCTCATAAGCTAATGGAAAAAGGCTAAAAGCTAGCCCAACTGCACGTCAGTCTCTCATACCTTTTTCTTTAGTAAGTAATACAATTTTAATAGAATAGAGGAGATATCTCATGTACACAACATGTGTACACAAGAATCTCCTGTTTTCAGTTGCTCATACCTTATGGATGGTAAACACAAGATTTCAAAAGTAATCACTTTTGAATGTTCTGCTTACTTTCTTTATAAATATGTTGCAGGTATGAACGTCGATTTTCTGAACTGTATGTCCATATCCAGGTTTAACAATGGTCTTTGCAGTCGATTGGAATGCCCTTTTTTCCCCCAAGCCTGCATTAGTTTGTATGTTTTCTTTAGCTCTTATATAAATTTATGCTAGGGTTTTGCTACTGTGCAGGAAAAACTTCGACAAACTCGTAAATGTTATGGTACCTATAATGCTCTTTTGGAGATAAAGGAACTGATGCTAAAAGAAACATCCTTGTTGAATTCAATAAGTTCACAGGTACAGTCAAACAAGACAGGAATATATTCTATATTCTAGAATATGCTCTCTCTCTCTCTCTCTCTCTCTCTCTCTCTCTCACAATTTTGGTGCAGGAACTGAATCAAATGGTTGCTTTAGATTGGTAATTCCTCAAATTTGCTGTCTCATTGCAGAGAATCATGGCAATTAGGATTTCTCCTTATTATGTCATATTGGATAATTGCTTTACTAGTTTGCTTTTGTTTAAAGGCACAATTAATCCCAATTAGACTTTCTGATTCTTGTCTTACTTTGGTGTTGTTAGATTTGGTAATTGGTTAATGGGGCAATTTTTCTGCATAATTTCAAATTCAAAATCTAAGCCGCTGGGTCTTGCATGGTGCAGTCCTGCTTTAGATAGAATTTGGCTATACCTAGCACACAAGGTCTATTTGGTCGGATGGAAAAATGGAAGAATAGAAAATATTAGAAAGAAAGGAAAATGGGAGGCTAGGAATGATCATAGTTTAACATTATGTGTGCTTGGTATACATATTATATAATGTATGTTTGGTAGAAGAGATAGAAAAGTGGGAGAGAAAATGGTTATACATTTTCTTTGTTTGGTTGAGAAGAAAAATGGAAGGAAAGAAACTGTAATTTATATCAATTTAAAATCATGGCCTTATAGTATAAAAATAAATTTTTTTCAATTATTTTTCTTATCAAAGATAAACATGCAAATCATATGTTGCTTCAGCAAATGAGTTTAAGAAGTGTCTCAAATAAGTTATGGGCTTGTTGTAAATACAATTGAAATTGGTCTCATTTATTAGTTTATTATTGATGATGTGTTATAAAGAATTAAACTATCCTAGACATTTTATGCAAAGTCAAAAAAAAAAAAGTATTCTTTGTTTTTTTTTTGTTTTTTATAGGAAAAAGTATTCTTTGTTATTCGGTCAATAATGTTGTTGTTTATAATTGTTAAGATCAAAACATGTTATATTATGTAATTTGTATCTGCTTCAGTATATAGCCAAAAAAAAAGGTCCACTCTGAAGGAAATATTACGGCACATCCACCCATTAGTTGAAAACGTTGGGTGGCATGTGCATTAGCCAGTGTTCTCCTAAAAGACAATTAAGACAAGGTCATTCCATAGCCAAAATTACCACATCCAGCCATTTCACTTATCTAGCTTTGTTAAAAACAATAAGAGCCTTCTCTTCTCTCCTCTTCCCTTTTGTTTTCTTCCTGGTACAGTTCAAAAGAAAACCACAAAAGAATGATTAAAACAAAGAAAAAAGAAGAAAAGTCTGAACAAAACATCTAGCTAATAGTAGCTCCATATGCTGTGCATGAAGGATGTAGCCACTGTATTGGCTGAGTGACGCACATCAAACAAGACCCTTCAGAGCACTCTCTCTTCTTTCTCTCTCCCTTGTTCATCATTAAAAACAAACAACCACCATCAATTGGTAAAGAATAATGGTTAAGGAGGCTTTCTGAAATGGGTAAAAGATCTATCGTGGATGGGATTGTAAACAAATTAGTCCAGGAGAAGATAATTTATATAGGCACTTGGAAAATAGGGTTTTTAACAGGAAAACGAATGTAAATTGTAGAAACAATGACTGGGAGAATAAACATGGCGTGCCTCAGAGACTAAGTGAGTAGGTGAGAAATCTAGAGAAATTGAATATACATAATATAAATTAGTATGAAAAAATAGAAATGGAAGGAAAATAAAAATATAAATGGGATAGGATAATCATAGACAAAAATCTTAAAGAAAAAGTTGAGATTTGGAGGATAGGGGATATAATCATGTTAATTAAACTTGTTTTAGGAGAGGAGAAAATTAATATAGTAGTTTGTACATTCCTCAAGTAAGGTAGGAATAATCCATTAAGAAAAAATATTAGGAACACATGGATAAATTGATTCAAAAATATTAAGAAAAAACACTTTTATTGGAGGAGACCTGACTAATCATGTTGGAAAAAATGGTGGGGGGTTTTGAAAGAATTCATGGGTCTTACCAAGATCAGTTGCAAACACTCTTTTTGGTTGGTGGATTTGGTTGGGAAAGCACTCATCTAGCATTTGGAATGTTGTTTCATTGTGTTTAATGTGGTGTATTTGGAGGGAGCATAATTGGTGGACTTTTGAAGACATGGAAAGTTCTGGGGATCAGTTGCTTAATTCTTTTTGTGGTTCTCTTTTTGATTGGTCTAGGACTTGGGGACTCACATCTAGTGATTCTCTCTCCTTTGTTCCTTAGCTCTCTCCTTTGTAATTAATTTCCTCTTTGTTATTTTGTTTCCCTCTTTTTGTAATCTTTGGTCTGCCTTATGCCCTTTTGCATAAAGTAGCTTTTCGAATATAATTCTTTCTTACTTATCAAAAAAAAGAAAAAAAAAAGGAGATGGAGTAAGGAACAAATCAGGGGATGCTATTCTAGAGTTTGCGATATGTGATTTCATATTATAAAACTCTTGGTTAAAGAAGAGGAACTCACACTTAATTACTTTTAAAAGTGGGACAAATGTTAGCCAATTAGATTTCATTCTTACTCAAAAAGTTTATATTAGATGTAAAGATTGTAAGGTGATACCAAGAGAAAGTGTATCTACTCAACATAGGTCAGTGATACTAGCTATTTGTATTAGAAGAAGGAAAAAAGGATAAAATAGACAGAGAAACCCAAAAATTAGGTGGTGGGGTTTGAAGGTAGAAACAAAAAGCGTTCAAAAATGAAATGATCAAAGAAGGCAACTGAGATCCAGATGAAGATGTAGATAAGCTGTGGAATGAAATGACTCGTTGTATTAAAAGAGTTGCTAAGGAAGTACCTGGAGAATATAAAGGATGTGGGTGACTGACTAAGGAGATCTGTACTGCATTTAAAAGTATATCTAGATGCATGGTTTGCATAATTCACTCCCCATCATCCCCCCCCCCCCCCCCCCCCCCTTACCCCACCTCCAAAAAAAAAAAATCCATTCTACGAAGGGAACAAGATTTGGACATTACTTTTTAAATTTACATTTTGAGTGGTGGAGCCTGCAGGGGAGATTTAAATACCAGATGTTTATGTTTGAAACACCAAGAAATGCCACATTTAACCTAAAGGTCATTGATGAACAAGATTTGGACGTACTGTTATCTAATTTACATAATTTGAGATATAGTTAAGACTACATTGACTTACCACCTACCTTAATTATATTTAAGCAGTTTCTGATATCTTGATTTGATGTTTAGTGCAACTAACTATAAGACTAAAATGATAGACCACCACCTTGGACTGTAAAAGCTCCCTAAATTTCAGGCCCATGCATTTAGATTGAAATCTAGGCTGGGTTACAAACTGAAGATACTTATAGTAGTAGTATGCTGTCCAAGAAATTGAAAAAAGTGGTCAATGCCACATTTGTGCACAGGTTATTAGTTTTAAGTTCTGCTTCCTGGGTTAGAAGAAAACTGAAATGTGTTTTGTGAATAAACTTGCAACATTCTAACATACATGTGATGTTAATATACAAGGTTGGACATACAAAAATCTTCAATATTTAGTCAAATAACATGACTAGCTAGAATGTCCTGAACTGTAGTGTAAAGCATGCTGCTGTTTTCAGTAATTTAATAATGTTGCATGGGTTACAGCCCTTTCTGTGCTAGCATAATTCACACCTACTGTCTCCTCGACTTTCTACAGTTCCAAGATGCCATTACTAGCACTGCCGGTCGCATGAAACTGATTGATTCCATGGAGGGAATTGTGAAGAGCAGTCAGCAGGTGATTGTAATTTCCCCCCTTTTCAATTATGAACTTCAAAGATGAAAGAAGGTTTGATAGCTTCTTGGGCAGCTCTCAGAACCTCTTGCTTTCAATATAATTAATGGATAAGTCTTCAAATATCCATAATATCATTGTCATTATATTTTCTGTTTGAGATGCTTAGGAAACAACCTGACAGTGCTTCATAGGTCCCTATACTTGTTATGAAGAAGAATTTACTTCCTCCAGAATGAGATGCATATGTGGTTGGATTTGAAGATCATTGCGTTTTATTTATTTATTTTTTATATAATAAAAATAAAAATGAACTTATTGCTGTTTCCGGAGAGGTAGTATTTTCCTCCTTTATCTGAAGTCCAAATTTTGCAACTACACTCTTCGACTTCCATTACATGAGTGGACATTGTATATCAATTATCAACTGGCAATAAGTTTTTTTTTTTGGGGTGTGAAAAGTCTTTCTATCTACGATCAGTTGGTCAAATAATATCCATTGGCAAAATCCCTGGGGAGGATATCCATTGGGCCTTTGCTATAGACCAATGTGATCTTCATAAAAAATCGAATAATGTGAATATAGGAATGAATATCAAACTTGTTTTGGTACTTTTCTATGGAATTGCTTTCAATCATTTGGAGTTCTGACTAGTGTGTCCATTTTATAGAAACTAGACAAGGTGCAACTTGGGCTTCTGGAGGAGCAGAAGGTTTGTGATGCTCTCAAACAGAGATATGCTGTAGCAGTTGCAGAGCAAAGACACTGCTACAGTCTCTTAAAAGCTTTTCAGGTAAGCAGTGTAATAGTAATGACACAGCAATTAGACGATATTTTGATAGATTGTAAAATATAAAAAAAAACTTTTGTTTTGTTTTTTGTTTGGTTCTCTCTCTCTCTCTCTCTCTCTCTCTCTCTACTGTTTCAACATCTTCTAGAGTGACCCTTATCACCACACGGCTTTCTTGCCATTTTTTTGAAAATCTTATTTTTATGAAAAAGGACTGTATGGTTGACCAGAAGGTTTCTTCATATAACATGTGCCATAAATTTCAACTAATTTTTTTGGTGAATTGACCTATACCAATACTTCATTTTCTCTGGGTTAGATATCAATATTTATGTACTTTTAGTGTATGTTTGGCAAAAATTATTTTTGCTAGTTTATTTTACTATTTAATTTATTTTTGCTATTATTTATGAGTCCCATTGCACTTTTTTGTACTATTCATGGGTTTTACTGTACGATTTCAGCTAACTTTTACCTTTATTTATAATACTTTCAGCAAAAAATTTTCAGTTTCAGCAAAATAAGCGGAACTCAAACATACGCTTAGTCATTTTTTCACCTTTAGTCACTACTCGGTTCAGTACTTTTAGATACAATACTGTTAGTCTTTTGTTTGGTTGTTCAACTCCAAGCCCAATTGCTTGTAGTAGCTCTGTGATTGCAGATTTTACTTGCAATTTTTAATTGAATCTTTCAATTTCCAGGAGGAATGTGCAATGAATGAGAAACTTCGGTGCCAAACTTCTGTCTAGAAACGTTACTGTCGGGGGTCCACGTGCTATTAACCTGAGTGCTTTACCTGTTGGAGCAAGAAAGAAAAGAGAGCGACTGATAAGTATTGGGAAGCACTCGAAATTTGTGGCCGTTTGGTAACGTTGTTCTAGTAACGTTATAACGTACCAAACGGCCCCAAAATCATTTTTATTTGGGTTTCTAAATATTCGTTGTATGGCTCTTTAGTGTTATTTTCATCTCTTAAGTTGTGGCTATAGTATCGATTAATATGTGTATAACTTTACTGCTTGAAATAAATCAAAATACAAAAGGAACTTATATTAGCAATTTTTTTATTTTATTATTATATATAAACTAATATTTCTATCAAATTGGTCATTCTGTCAATTGTCAAAATATAAATAAAAATTACAGCATATATTTGATGACTCCATTATCAATAGAGGATAAAACTTGAATCTAACTTGATTAGAATTCAAAATTCTTCATGAGTCTTTCTCCATTTCAAGGACAAAAACTTTCTCGATTATATCTACCAGTTCAATTCTCATGCGATAGTGTTTCTTTATGTGGGGTCAATGAATTTGACAACTTCGGCCCATTTTGTACTAAGCCCAAAGCCTACGCCAAGGAGGAGAAATGGCCGAGGACAAACGGAGAAAGCCTAAATTGTCAAGAAACATTGTCGAGGAAAACCCTGTCCTCGGCCAACCGTGATCCTAGAAGGGAAGAACGGCGCGTCATTGAAGGCAGCCTTCCAAAGCATCCCAAGAAAAGGACAAGTACAGTAGGACATCTATGGGAGCCTAGTGGAGGAGCAATTCAAGGAGAAACTGTCATCTCCGCATTAAATGCGCATAACTAACATTCTGGTCGCATTAACGAGGAAATGACCCTAGAACAGTGCTATTTTAGTTGCTGCAACACACAGAAGGCCTGGGAAGATGGCTGATGGGACAAGCACTCAAGTAGTGACCTGCATGATCAACAGATGGAGGGCCAAGATCAACCGGAAGGGGGTATATAACGTGAGAAATCCTCCAGAAAAAGGGGGGAGCAATCTGCATGATCTTGGGAACCCTTGTAATTGGGCACTGACAAGAGAATAAGAACAAGAAGTTCCTCGGAAGAAATGCCCGAGGACATAATTTCCTATTTTAGTTCACGTCCTGGTCATTCTACCCACTCATAACCATGTCTAGTTGTTGTAATCTTCACTAAGGCCTAGTTCTTAAACTCATTCTCTATAAATTTATTGTATTGGGCTAGTTGGGCCTGAGTCCACTCGTCTAACAGAAGAAGTGCTCAAATCCAATCCCTACACTTTACTTAGCTCTACTTTCAGTTGTTTTTACTTATTGAATTTTGGGCATTTTCATGCTTGTGTATTATGGGAATTTTGTTTTCAATATTATTATTATTATTATTATTATTTCTTTTCTATATATTGAGAGGATTCAAAAAGTTAGTTATTGTTTTTTTGACTTACAAAAATACTCCTAACTAATAAAAAATGAGGTTAAAATCGTAAATCGACAAAAATTAATAATAAAAAAAAGTGAAAAAGTAAAAGCTCTCCACAATCTCCACCTTCTCCTAAAAAAAGCCATCCCACCTTCTATCAAAAAAAACCAAAAAAACCTACCCCACCTAAAAAAAACCCACCCACAGTTTCCTATTAAAAATAACTGCCCCATATCACTCATAAATCAGTTGCAACTTCATGAATAAAAAAAGTATTCTTCTTTCAATTGTTCCTCTCTTCCCCTTTATATCGTTGAGGTCTCTTAAACTGCAAATCCACAATATTCCTTCAGTTTCTTCTTTGTTCTTTCTATTTCATATACTAAATTCTTCTCAATAGTCAAGCGTTTTCCTATCAAAATTGGTAAGCCTCTAAACAAAAATTATATTATACTTTCTCAACTACATATATTTTGAATGGATAATTCTATGGTTTTTGTAAAAAATTTGGTTATAAATATAAAATTATGAGGCTAGTTATTATTATTATTATTATTTGGTAATTGGGATAGGAAATTTAAATCTTGTACATCTCCATTGAAACATCAGGAAATATAAGTTGAGGTACAAGCTCTTAGCATTTTAATATATATATATATATATATATATAGTTTTTAATTTGGTTTTTGAGCTCTTTTCATGTAAATGTGTAGTGGTGATTGCTTGAGGCCTAAAATGCAAATATTAGTCAATTTTAATCATAATTTTTCCAATACTTGAAGATTGTCACATATTTGATATATAATAAAAATATAATACATTATTTACATATACTTTATGCAAACTCCTTTTACACTAGTTCCATAGCCATCATTCATTTTTCATTCAATTGATTTTAGACTTATATTATGTGAGACATCATAGGATGTTAGATGTTTATATAATTTTGAATTAAAGGCAGTACTTAGATAGTATAAGTTAGGGTGTTTGATGGTTTATTTATTTATTTTTAATAATTAAGCTAGGTTGTAAGATGTTGAAACTAATTTGATGCTTAGATATTAATTTACATAGACATCTTAATTAGAGGGTTAGATGTTAATATTAATTTGATATTTTGTTTCATTATATGGTTTTATCATAATGGATGACAAGAGATATAACCTCTTGAATGAAATGCACACACACTGAAAAGGATTATTGGAATATCTAAGTAAGAGTTATAATAATGATGTGGGATGTATTAATATCAAGTCAAATAGTAAACTTATTTGTGTAGATTTGGTGCTCATTAATGAGAAGGTAAGTCGTGAAGAAATAATGAAATTTATTTTAGGTCTTCAAATGCGATTGAACTTTCTTTTTCTTAAGGCGTAAATACACTTTTAGTCCCTACATTTTGGATTTTTTCTATTTTGGTCCCTACATTTTAATTTTACCACTTTTAGTCCCTAAACCAATTAACAGGTATTATATTCGTCCTTCCCGTCAGTCAATCGACGAAAATATCTGAGGTGGTTGATGGAGGAATTAAAATATTATAAAAAATGCCACATCAGCATCTAATTTTTTTTTAAAATAATTTATCAATTTTAACTAAATAAAAAAAGAAAAAACAGAATTAAAAACAATAAAATACATAAATTTAGATCTAATTCATTTTGAACAAGAACACACAAGAACATGATCACAAATTTAAACATCAACACAAGAAGAACAAGAACACACAAGAACATGATCACAATTTAAACATCAACACAAGAACATAAGAGCACAAACCTATAACCAAACACAAACTCAAATTTAAAAACACAAAGAACACAAGAACAAACTAAATCTTTCCTCTACCCATTCAATCTCTCTGCCCATTTTGTCTCTCTGATTTCTCTTTCATCTGCTCCAAACCCAGACCACCCATGGCCAGAGAACCATCCCAAAATCCCAAAATCAAAACAACCATCCCAAATCCTTGCCCTAGCTCGACAGAGAGAGAAAAAGGGTAGAGGAGACTGAGGACGTGAGAGAGAGGGAGGGAAGATCAAGAGAGAGAGAGAGAGAGAGAGAGAGAGAGCCAACGAGTAGATGCCAGAGAGGGTTTGGGTGGTGGATCGATTTGGAGCCGCAGAGCTTTTGGCTTTCCTGGAGAATCCGAATCTAGAGAAATCGAGTTTTTGGGTTTCTTAGAGTTTTTAAGTTTCTGGGTTTGCTGGAGCAGTCGAGCTTTTGGGTTTGGAGCCTCTGAGTTTTTGGGTTTCCTGGAGAATCCAAAAATAACTCTCTCTCAGTGGAGGCAGTGGGGTCGGTTAGGGTGATAAGTCAGTTTGGGTAGTGGGTGTGCTGTGTTTACTGAGACGGTGGGTGTGCTGTGTTGTGCTGTGTTGGTGGGGCCCATATTGGTGGTGGTGCTATGTTGTTGTGGCCCAGATCGGTGGTGGAGTTGTGTTGTTGTGAATCCCAGATCAGTGGTTCTCAAACCTCTCTCTACCTCACCCTCACTCTTTTCCTTTCTCTAAGGTTGATTTGGAAGTTTTTAGCTTCGAATTTTTGTGGATTTGATCTAGTTTGGGGTTCGTGGGGTTGATTTAGTTTGTTATTATGTTCTTTATGTTTTTAAATTTGAGTTTGTGTTTGGTTCTGGGTTTGTGCTCTAATGTTCTTGGGTTGATGTTTAAATCTGTGATCATGTTCTTCTGTGTTCTTGTTCAAAATGAATTAGATCTAAATTTATGTATTTTATTGTTTTTAATTTTGTTTTTCCTTTTTTTATTTAGTTAAAATTGATAAATTATTTTAAAAAAAATTAGATGCTGATGTGACATTTTTTTTTTATAATATTTTAATTCCTCCGTCAACCACCTAAGATATTTATGTCGGTTGACTGACGAAAATAACATGTTTTAATTGGTTTAGGGACTAAAAGTAGTAAAATTAAAATGTAGGGACCAAAATGGAAAAAAGCCAAAATATAGGGAATAAAAGTGCATTTACGCCTTTTCTTAATTAAGTTTTGTCTTTATTTTCCCCCTAGTTTGGTTTTAAAATTGGTACTAAGTATTTTAGGATAATCTTATTCATGCAAATATTTGAAAAGATTTTATTGATCATTTTAGAGATATTATACAAAAATAACAAATATATACTGTAAGGACACGATTTGAAGCGACCCAAGAACGATACTGGGTTCGCACGTAAATAGGCCCTCACAATATGATTTGTAGAGCGTGGGTGTAAAGAACTAGGTTAACCTTTCGTTTTTAAGTTAAAAACTGGCACCACGAGATCCTTTTGTTTCTTTTGATCGATACAGTTCCTCTCTCTCTTTTCGTTCTTTTTCTCTTTGTTATCTTCCGATCCCCTCCTTCCTGTTCCTCTTTCAGTTTATATACCACCCTTTTTACTCCATCCTCACCGCACACGTGTAGGTTGGGTTCGGAGGATTTCTTTCTGTCCCATCTAGCGCCTCCTGTAACTTCTTATGGGCAGCTGTAAGGCTGCCTCCCTACTGTTCAGGTATCACCTCCACATTAATGCGGCCAGAGAGTTGGTTGAGAGGTAGTTAATGCGGAGGCAGCTGTAGTTACAGATATTTGTTTTCCTTTTCTCTTAGACCCGTAGTCTGTTATCCTTATCTTCAGTGGTGACGTAATTTTGGGGTCTGGTTGTAACAAGGGTGCGTCCTGTTCGTCCTCGGACACGTACTGCCGAGGAATATAGCGTCCTCGGACGAACATAGAACTCTACCTTCGTGATATTGACCATCCCCCCCCTTCGGCAATTTCCTTGGGACCTGACATGGCCTCCTCGGAAGGATGCACATCCTCGGATGGGCCACAAGCCCAACGATCCTGACCTTAATGAGCCGGCTAATTGACAGGCCCCCACATATACAATTAAGTATATCAGAGTGGTAGAAAACAAGGATGCTCACAAGTGTGAATTACTAGTATATGATTAAAGTTAACGCAACAACATTTGTGAAGTTGCTATATATAGATAATCAACTTATTGTAAAGCAAAAGATTTAATCGGTGCCATTTGATGGGTTGAAGTATCTTGCTAACAAAAAGTTTTTTTTTAAATAAGTTTTATTATATTTTTAATTTTTTTTATAGTTTATATTTGCTTTTGATAAAAAGTTAGACTTACACAATATGCATTTATAATTAATATATAATAATTTTTTCTTTACATATGATTCTATATTTAAAACATTTTTTAAAAAAATTTTACAATTGATATTTAATACTTAAAAATATAAAATTTTAATTTACATATGATTCTTAATAAAGCGTGCATCGCATAGCATAATACTAGTTGTTTATAAAATTATTAAGATAAATCAATTCAAAAATGCATTAGTTTTTATTTTTTTATTTTTTATTTTTTTGAGAATCATTTTATTTTTTAAAATTGATTTATCTGATTGCGAACCAATTCAATCATTTGCTAGACACTCCTTAATCAATATTAAATAATGCAACAATTTATTCCCTTTTTTTATTATAATGAAAGTAACATTTTGTTGTCTTGTACCATTACCACCACATGAAAGAGATTTAGACACTATAATAAGAAACAAAAGGATGTCATGTCTCCCATCAAAGGAAAAAAAAAGAAAAAAGAAAAGATGTCATGTGTCATGCAGATTCAAATGTGGACAGAACTGATGTCTTTGTAAGAATCGTTTATATTCCAACTTAGAGATAATTTTTTGTACTTATATATGAGATTTGATGCCCCTTTTTACAAGTTGAACTAAGCATACGTAACCTACAATATCTCTTCCCCATTTTCTAAGCTTAGAGGAATAGGCTGGCGCAGAGAGAGACAGAAACAGAGTGACAGAAAACCCAGTATTTGAATGACTAATCATGGTTCAATATCAAATGTATCAAGATATGATTAATTCACCATGCGCGGTTGACCACAACAACCACGCAGTACTAATATCTCCTTTTAGCTGGCGTACAAGTGGTGAACCTATCCAACTACGGGCCCCTTATGAACTATGATCCTTATAATATTTTCTGTTTTTGTTTTTTCTAAATGGGTGTTTAGAACGCGCTTTTTATTATTCTCTTAGGTGTATGTAGTTCTCTGCCCCACACATCAACTAATTACATGAAAGAATTTCTTAAAGACAATCTCAAAATATTGAATAGGAGTTTTGAATCTAGAACCTTGTAAAATCTCAAATCGCTAGATCAATTGCTTGAGCTAAGGGTTCTTATCATTACACTACAAAAAAAAGGTTCTATAGCCACGTTTTTAAAACGTGGCTATAGGTCAGAAAAATGTAGCTATAGGACGATTTGGCCTATAGCCGCGTTTTTATAGGCCGCGTTTTCAAATATGGCCTAAACCTCGTGACTATAGGCTTGAGGGGGTCTAAACAATGATATAATTGTAGTTATTGTTTTTTATTATTATAATATTTTTTATTGTTGGCACAAAGTAAAAATGGGCACACTTTTTTTTTTTTTTTTTTTTTGAGAAAAGAAAAAAGCGGATTCATGTGTGACAGTTATTGTCCCATGCCTCATGGTACAGTTGGATAAGTCCATGGGTACCACCAGCTCGAACTGGAGCTCGGAAACTCCGAACTCACACACACCCCAGACTCTATTGGTTTTTGGAACTTCTAGAAATTGCAATTACAGTTCTTATGAGAACTCGAACCTGGGATGTGGTGAAGGCTCAGCAGTCACCTATCAGTTGTACCACACCCGGTGGTGGTATGGGCAAACTTTGTTTGTTTAAGCTGTTCACACTTGTTTTTATTCTAATATAATCTAACACTTGATAATTCAAACATGTTCGAAAAAGACAAAAACAAAAAAACAACTGTTGTTTGCAATATTCTACGCGTTTATCTAGTTACATTACATCCACCCCCTTTTTTTTGGAAGAACATCCTCTCCCTTTCAAAATAAATGGATAATGGTGATGATTTATTTTATCATGAATTTAAAATTATATATGATATTATGTTATTTAAAAATTTTATTCTAACGACTAAAAAATATTAACTGATCTTAATTGATGTTACATCAAATGTCTCACCCTCTAATTTATGTAATTGAAATATCATATCCAATTGTTATATTTATTAATTTTAATTTAAAATTAACTATACAATATGCATATGATGCACAAGAAGTTTGCAAATAAAACGGAAATGGATAACTAGGCTAATATAAAAAGGGAATCAATATGAAAGGTTAAAATGAAAATTTTGAAACCTAAACAGCCAAAATAAAACAATCCTAAAATTTAAGGGCTAAAAGTGTATTTTAGTCTTATTGTGGGGGTACAAAACTGATAAGGCAACAGTTTGAATTATCCATAATCTTCTTCTTCTTCTTCTTTTTTTATGAGAAAAGGGGGGGGGGGGGGGGGCGACCATTGTGACTCACTCCTTGAGCGTGACCATAGGGGAACCCTCCGCTAGGGAATGTTGGATTGAACCATAACTACTGTGATCTGAAGTGACCATAGACCTCACCCTAGCACCTCGAGAGAGCTGGTAATTAGAGGCTCCTCAGCAGGGATACCCATAATCCTCCCCAGGTACTCGCCAGGGCTCAAACAAGGGACCACAAAGCTAATTCATGGATCCCAACCACCAAGCCACCCCTCTCGGGGCAATTATCCATAATCTAATTTACTTATTCCCATACCCCAAAAAATTGCTAAGAAATATTTAGTTAAATATAACAATATAAAGTTGTTTATAATAAAATTGAATCGATAATCATATGGCGTTAGTTTACTCATTTCTCAAATACCATGATATTTTTCATTAAAACACTTTTTAAACAAGTATGTATGTACACATCTATGCACATATGTATGCGTGTATATATGTATATATCTTTTATATCTTTTTAATTTATTTTCATTCATCCTTGTTTATAAATAATTTCGTCTAGTGGGACAGGATCCAAAAAGCAAACATGTTTAGTATTTGCTTAATTAATATATAGAAACATCTTTTTTTTTTTCTTTTCTCAATTACAACAAGTGAGGGTGGGAGATTTTGAACCTAAGTTTTTCCATGAAAATAATTAAACAATTCCATTAAAATATAAGATTCTTGACAACAAAAATGTCTACTAACATAAAGAACTAGACATATCATATATATTAGGGAGAAACTTTTGTCTAATGCTTCAATGCACCAGATTGGACATAATGCAGACACATGACCAATTTGGACACATGTTTGCATCATGCCGCGAGATGTAAGCCTTGACCATATAATACAACCTCCCACCATATAACTTATTTTTTGGTCTAAGCGTTTTGCACAAGTACCCAAAATCATAACACGGCAACAGAAACACAATTACAAGAATCATATTATCTTCTACAAATGGCACATTTACGGTCAGAATTGCATATATAGGTTCATTCATGCAAGTACTTACCCTAATTCTCATACTATTATAGAAAGTGAATTTGCACACTTATTGTACGTACAAGCTTTTTGTGCACACCACTCCTCTTATTTTGAACTACCAACTATTAACATATGTGATAGTTGACATCAAAATATGATATAGATGAAAGTTTTTTTTTTTTTTTTTTTTGGTTTATCACAGTATTTCCTCAAAGCTTTCAATTAGAAACTAATCACTGTTCGCGACGGATGGATCCATAGCGGGATAAATCGCTGGTTCAGGGAGTTTTTTTAAAGTGCTGGTATCCGGACTTAAACTAAGGAGCTCTTAGTCAAATCCAAGACAACCGCTTTGCTATCCAGCAGAACCCATAATCTCATTATTGGTGGGAAAAAAATCAATCCCCTTAAGCTCTAATAAACGAAAGTGCTTTCTCAAGATTCTGGGCCTTGATAGCAACATACTCTTTCACTGCAACAGAGCGGTAATGAGGAGCTTGAGCTGAGTTCAAAACTTTAGAGAAAGGAGAAAGAATGAAATCAATAGGAGGGCCGTAGAAGTAGGCAGTGGACAAGCGTTGCTGGGTTCCACTGACGACGACACGATGAAGAACGTTTGTAAATCGTGCATTGGTGAGGATATGGAAGAGATCACCCATGTTAACCACGAGTGCACCTTCAACTGGAGGAACTGGAAGCCATCCGACTCCGTCTTTGAAGATTTGGAGGCCGTTTGTTTGAGTTTGGTGGAGGATAGTCAAGAGGAAAGTGTCGGTGTGAGGGGCTAGACCCATGGTTTGGTTTGGTTCTGGACATGGGGGATAGGAATTTAGCTGTAAAGCTGCGCTGACACTACTAGTACTTCCAGAGTCATTGCTGGTTGAACTTAGCCAGCTTATTTCTTCATCAGAGATGTTCAAGGACTTGAAGATTAGAAGGGTTAATCGCTCTGCCAAAACCTTCATTTTCTTCTGATAATCTTCCATTACATCACTGTAATTACAAGGATCCAAGGAGAACAAACAAAAGAAAAGAAGTTAATAATTATTGATGGTACTGTTAGAATAATGGTCAAATAATTAAAATTTTTTTAATTTTTTTATGGCTTAAATTTTCGAAATAATTGGTATTTTATTGTAATATCAGATAGTATCAATGATATGACATGTTTCGATCTCTTTTGAACAAAATTGTTGGTGTGAAATATTCTTCTTCTTCTTCTTCTCATTATTAACTTCTTACTTCTATTAAAGGGATTATTTGGAATCAATTGCAAAAAAAAAAAATGATTTTATAGTTTGTACTTGGCTGTCTCCTTCAGCTCATACTTAGACCATCTAATCGAAGTTAGTTTGAAGATTTTGTGTCAGCGATTGCAGTTTAATTAGCTAATTAAGTTTGGGTACGTTTCAAAAAAAAGAAGAAGCTTTGTTTGTTGAATTGAGGGATTCTTTTGAAAAAATCAAATGTTGTTTGGAAAATGGGATACAAGTTTAAAAGGAATGACGAAAGCACTATATACGGTTTTAACCTTATTTTAAGATTGTTAACACGTTAATTAATTAAACTCTGTCTCACTATTTGAAACTAGAGGGCAGGCCTTACTTTTTTCTCAAAAAAAAGAAGAGGGCAGGCCTTAGTTTTCTCAACAAAAAAAAGCGGGTAGGCCTTAGATCTAAATCTTACCCATAAATAAAGTGATTAATAATAAATAATAAATTAAGGTTACTGTATAGGGAAATGACTACAAAACAAATATTTGAGATTTCAAAACAAAGCAAATCTCTACTTTTCTTATCCAGACAAGTCAAAAAGCCTTCTATAACTCTGTCTTAAATGTAAAAGAAAAAAAATATTTGCTTCACTTTGTCCCGACTCCCACGAACTAAATATATAAAATTTGCAATTAGATAAAAGCCTTCTTCTTTCTCAAAAAAAAGAAAAAAGATAAAAGATAAAAGCCTTCTTCTTCTTGAATTTTTAATATATAAATCAACATAGCTACAAACATTATTGATTGTCTTATTGCTTTCAGGAATAGTGTATATGATGTTAATTAATAGCCAAGTGGCTTAGTATATCGCTTGCCATGTTTTATATATGATCAGACAAATATTGCACACACTTTAATGCGCATACTTACAAACAACTAAAAAATTGAAATCATTTGCTTTTTTAGTGGTGTAAAAGTTTGTATTAAGATGTGTATAATAACTAACAAACACCATTCATGCTATAAATAGTTAAATGAATTATACATCCATCATTTGCATAAACCTATGAGAGTTTTTAATATACCTTTATCCTTGCTAACATATATATAGTGTTATATATATATATATATATATATAAAAGCAGCTAAAAATTTTCTGAAATTTTCCACGTGCATGGAAGTGCATGGACTTACCAAAACCTTTCATGGTCATGGGGCCAAAGTTCCTTAACATGATCAACAGGAGAACCCATGATGGTAAAACCTTCATGCCACATATACTTGGAAAAGAATGGCGTTATTCGAGCTATGCCGTATCCGGTGGCCCCACCTGGAGATCGTAGGGCCTTCAATTTTTGTCGAGCCGACAGAGCAAAGAACTTTGCAGCCTCGGACTCTACCTCCTCTATAAGACTCAAGGGTATCCCATGGTTCTTCATTTGGAACACACCCAATGTCTCACATGCTTGGCCTATAAGCTCTGTGGCATTGGAATCCTCGAGGTCGATCACAGGCACCAACGAGTTTTCATGCTCATCGGAGCAGGCCCCAAATGATGAATCATGCCAAACATGCGAGTCAGGCACGGCTTGGAGAGAAGCAAAGTCTACGGGTTTGATATGCTGGAGATCGAGAGGGAGGTCTTCATAGGCTTCAGAGAGAGTACTCATGGTCACACTTCAAAATTGAAGCAAAGGGTTAGAACTTAGAACTTCAAAATTGAAGCAAAGGGTTAGAACTTTTAGCTCTCTATTGTCTATGAGAACTGAGTAGATGTGTTATCTACTAGAATGAACAAATGGGAGTGTATATATAGCATAAAACTTGCAATATCTTAGTTGCAGAAACGTTAATTTCTCCAATCAAATTTAAACACATAATTATATTAAATTTAATTACTTTAAAAAAAAATAATATTATTTATATTTTATCGGCCAATACAATTAGATGTTTGAATTAAATAGAGGAACCTGATGTAGTGTACAAAGGTTGGTTTATGTGTCTCTTTATTTTAAACATATATAGATATATAATAATTGATGAAATGGGATTAGGTTAAAATGATACAGTTGGGTAAGGGTGGCTGTTGGACGGACTTGTGTCTGTATGTGGTTTTGGATGGATATGAGATTGGCCGAAGATACGACAAAGGAAAAGATCAAACAAATCAAAAAGTCGTGGCATCTTAAAGACTCAAAAATCAAACAGTTTCTTTATTGCATGATGAGGGGGGGTTGGGGGGGCCTATTTTTCTTTTTACTTTTGAGGAAAATGAACATGCCTTGTCCACAAGTTGGAAAATTAATAGTAGGAGATAAGCTTGAGCAACCTATTGGGGTTTGTTAATTGTTGTCTCACACTAGTTGATACATACTCTTTGTCTGTTTGACATCAGTTTATAAATTTAGTTTTTAGTTTTTTTAGCTTTTATGTATAGTTTTTTAAACTTTAATTTTTCCTGCATTTTTTTATTTTTTCAAATTTTTTTAAGATACAATTATACTTTAACATACTTTCAACAAAAAATTTTCAACAAAAAACTAAATAAATTATTCCTAAACGGACATTTTATACATATAACATTCATAATTTCATGCACGATGTCCATATTTTTTATTGATGTGCACTTTTAAAACATGAAATGAATTATGTGTATAGATAATATATAATAAATAGTATGTGAGAATCAATGCCTTTTGGAGTTTGGAACGTATACGCTTTTGATGTCTAAAATAGCCACATGTTTAAAGGACTTAAAGCTGTAAGATGACCTTAGTTTTTAGAAAATGACATAAAAAGCTCATGTTAATTTTGTCTCAACAAGTTCGTCGAAGAGGTACAAATTTCTAAACTAAAATCTTTTTGTCAATTATATCGGTTTCTAGCGTCTATAGTTTTCTTGGATTTGCCTCTAATAATTGATTGCTACGAGGAACGTCTAAGATTTTGAAAGCAACACAACAATTATTCGTGTTCTACACAATTTTTTATTTTTGTCATTTTGTTTTCAAAACGTGAACTTGATTTTCAATATTCACATAATTTCACACACGCATATATACAGTAATCGAGAATTTTGAATGGAAACGTTTTCTAATACTGCCTCCCATTCATGGTGTCATTTTTAAAGTCTTGTGAGTATTAATAAAGTAATAAATGGACAGTAGTACTATATACCAATTCAAGACTATTGTACATTTTTAAAGTCTTGTGAGTAGCATTTGGTATAGGAAAATTCACATTACTCTTGACATTTAGATTATTGAGAATGTGAAACCTTGCAATTTTTTTTTTTTTTTTTCCGTTTTTGAAGATAATTCTTTATTATCAGACTAAGACATTGATTAGTTTTTTATGTAGGCGGAGATTGAACCCCAGATCTCTTGTTCAACTATCTAGACTTTACTAGTTGATGTCTTGCAATTTATATGCCTAGGAATGTAATTATTTTTATGTTTGGTTTAACAAAGAATTTAATAAGATTCATAGGAATGTGAAATTATAAATTAATAGGAATCTTAAATGAATTATTTATTTTTCTCATGCGATCATTTGTAAATCCAATATCAATTTTTTTTTTTTTTTAATCTTCCTCCAAGTAAATAATGACAAATAAAGTATCTAGAGTATTGTATCACCATAATCATGCAAAATCTTTTATCTAAAATTATAAATAAATAAAAAAAATTGTCAAATGCTGAATGAGGAATTTTTTGAAGTTCTCACTTGCATTTGATAATAGCAAATTTGAAAAATCTAAAGTTCAACCAAACAAAGCCATTAATCTAAAAACAAAAATAAAAAAACAAAAAACCAAATGAAACCACCAATCCAAATCTATATTTCTAGCAACTAATCAAAACCAAGAATTGAAATACGAATAGATACATTAACAAATTTCCATGAAAATAGACCCATTTATAATTTGTTGAGCAACACACACACAACAGTAAAAGTGAATACCTAGCAACAATGGAGGGTCTTCTTCAAACTTTTTTTTTTTTTTTTTTTCACACGTGAAACCTAAATAGAACTTTGCTAATGAATATATCAACAAAACTGTCTACCCTATTTATATTGTTTTGGCTGGAAGAGTTAAGGACAACATTCCTAAAAATCCTAAATTAGATTCTTGTTATAAGCCTTGCCTTAATTTGATTTTTTTTTTTTTTTTTTTGAGTCGGTAAAATGGAAAAGCATGGGTTAGACTTAGACCAAAGAAGCCTTTTTCATTTGACCGTTTATTCTGACTAAAAACTAGGTTAGATGTTAATTGGAGGCTTGGACTTGGAGCTTTGCAATGAGTCCAAAATTGTTTTGACCAATGACCCTCATGGAAAATATGTGAGGCTGAATTCAAAAAAGCACATGATTAGAACAGAGAAATTAAGGTCCAATTTCAAAGGAGTAAATTAAGCATGGAGACTATTCTAAGTTATCAATAATGACCCCTTTTGTCTCTTAAACGTAATTTCATTTCATTGGAGCCAATTCCATGGAATTTCAGAAAACAAATCAATATTTTGTCTCCTTTCTTGGAAATTGTAAGTCCAAATTCAATATATAAATTGCAATTACAAAGAGTAGTTGAATACAAGTACAGCGAGCGTTAGGTTCATTATACCATTATACTACATTTATATTGTGTAGGCGTGTAGCCCACATTCAACGTATATGAAAGGTCTCCCTCAAAAAAAAAAAAAAAAAAAAACTATATGAAAGAAGTGTTTTTTTTTTTTAGAAATAATTACAACATGCTGCTAGCCCCGCAGTTCGAACCCTTTTCCCCCTAGAAACCCCCAAGCACTTTGTGCATGGAAAGGTGTCAATTCAGCTACAATGCCTTTGGCTGAAAGAAGTCCATTGTACATCATTTTGCACAGTTCAATATAGTAAGGCTTCAGTTTTAAACATAGTATCATAGCAAGATTCAAACCATGTCTCCATGTTACTTCTCATTCAAAGATTTTTCACGTGTTGGTCCCACTTAATATGAGTAGTTTAGGCTCACATGTAAAGGAGAGTGTTAGATTAAATTATTAAAAATTAACAATTTCCTAACAGCTTAAATTTTTGGCGTTTTGGGACAACTGATAATTTATCATAGTATCTAATTATGAGAAAACTTCAAGACAAGTACACTACCTTTGATTCAAAAAAATAAAACCTTTGATCCCATCTCTAGAGATAAGTATCATCAATAACAAAATAATCGACATATCCATCGAGTTTCCTTTCAGTCTTTGTTGACCCTAAGCTTACTCGGGTGTATATTGGGCAGGTGATTTCACAAATTGTTAGTCCATTACAAGTTATTGCTTTCTTTTTGGTGACTCACCCATCTTGGTGCAACAAGAAACAAAATTGTTGTTGCTCACTCCAATACCAAGGAAGAATATCATGTACATGCCAATTTTCCATAAGTGTACCAAACATGTTGAAATTGATTACCACTTTATTCTTTATCATCAGCTTTAGGGTACTATATTGCTACGATTTGTCTCCTCATATGATCAATTAATTTAGTTGATATCTTTACCAAGCCTCCTTCACCAGGGTACTTTCATGAATTAGTTTCCAAACTCAAGTTGATCTCCATTCATCCAACTCATGGTGGGAGGCTGTTGAAATACAAATTAACCAAAAGGGCTTTAGGTCTATTGTATTGCATTCTATTGCTCGAATAACATGCATACTTTACCCATACAAAGGATGTTGCTTGTATATCATTTTACATAGCTCAATACAATAAGACTTCAATCTTCAACAAGTAATAATGAAAGTAAGTTACCCAAATTTAAATCAATTTATAATAATCCCCAAGCCTTAGCTTAAATTATAAATTCTAATCTCTAATTGTTTCATATAATTATTTCCTATCATAAAGAGAAATGCTATTTTCACAATAAATTTTAAGTGGCAGATTGTTATAGGTTGTTATTGGTGGGGCAAATAAGTAATTTTAATGATAGATTTATAACCAATAATAACTAACCATTTATAATTTGTTGTGAAAATGTTGTGGACGTAGCAATTCTCTATCATAAAACATTAAAATCACATACTTTACGGTACTATATATTTACATACGTTAATATGCTATTTTCTCGGTTTGTTTCGATGTAAAAACATTTTTTTTTATGAAAAATATTCTCTTTGTTAGTCAAAAATATTTTCAAGAAGAGTGATTTATTTTTATTGTTTGATTTGAAATTCTAAAAATAACTTTTTTAGAATTAATTCTCAAGCATCATAAGTGGAGTTTTATAATCCTTTTACTATTTTGGTGGGATTGTATTTCTTTAGGACCCTTTTTAGGTCTATCCGTCTATGGATTTGTAACGGAATTTGTTTTTGAATAATACTCCCTCCGTTATAAATTGTTTGGCCTAGTTAGAAAAACTCAATTATTTAGGGAAACATCATTAACTACCTTATCTCTTTGAAAAAAGTTACAAATTTCCTAAATTACCCTTAAACAAATTTGTTTTTCTTTGTTGAAGGTTTTTTTTTTTTTTTTTTAATTTTTAAATTTGAATAAAGATAGCATGTATAGTGGATTTCAAAATTTAGGTTTTTTTTTTTTTTTTTTAATTTTAAAAAATGCTCCCACAATAAATTAAGGGCATAAAGGGAATGTTAGTAAATTAATGATGTTTGACTTTTCAAACAGGACATAATTTTGGGATATCCTAAAATAGAATACAAGCCAAACAATTTGGGATGAAGGAAGTATATATCTATCTATACTATTAAGGGTTATGTTAACGAATGCTCTTAAAGTAATTGTTAATAAACTATAATGAAAACTTTTGACACAATTTTCATGGGAAATATAAAAATTTGTCAACAACATTTATTATTTTATCATTCTCCCAATAAAATGTTTTTAAAAATAGTTCCTAAACCATTGGTTAACATTTCCCTACTATTAATAACAGGATTCTCTTTTTGTGTTTCATCATTTTGCATACTAAAATATCCTCAAATAAATTCTTAAACTTTCTAAAATACCCCTATCTTTTAGTTGAATAATTTTAAATTTAAAAACACAAATTGTTTAAAATTTACTATTTTTAAAAGAGTTCCTAAATTTTAGGCTTTCAAACTTTTATCAAGATCCTAAAAATTAGGATATTATCTCTATCTTACTTTTAAACATTAAAAAAAGCCTTATTGTACGTACGTGCAAAGTATATGTGATGAGTCTAGTACTATTAATAACAAGAGAAATTATAAGGTCTTCACCTTAACATCAGCCGTTAAAGAATGAAGTTTTAGGCTTTCAAAGTTTTATCAAGATTCTAAAAATTAGGATACTATCTCTATCTCACTTTTAAAAAATTAATAAGAGTATTATTGTATGCACAAAGTGTGTGTGTGTGTAGACATCATGATTTGAATTTATGGCATTTGCTATATAGTGATTGTTAATTACTATCATGTCAAAACACCAATTAGTTTTTTGGGTAAATAGAATTCAAGTTCAGGTCTTTTTATCTAACTTTAAAAAACTTTACTAGTTAAGCACACTGAAACTCATTACTTTTAACTACTAATCAAACATTAGCATTGAGTCATCATTTAATTATGAAATAGACTAATTGCATATAAAGTTCCATATAAAATGGTAATACTTATGTGACAATCTAACAGACAATTGTGAGCCACTTATTTAATGTTAATTTTTTTTTATAAAAAAAAAATTAAAAAAAAAAAAAGCATTCCCCTAAACATATACCCATCCAGCTTTTTTTTTCTTCTTTTTTTCAGCGAAATGCAGATAATTAGTGGGCCATTAAACAGTGTCAGTTTTATTTTATTTTAGGGCAAAATTTAGTTACAAAATTAGTTGTACTCTAAGACAACTTTACTCAATAAAATAAACGTTACTACATATTTTAAAAATCTAACCGTTGAATTGTATGTTCTTTACTCTCTTAATACACATGTTAAATTTTTTATGAATTGAATATTATTTACTATATGATCAACAAGCTTATATTTTATGCATAATTTTAAACTACAAAAATTTGCAATTTAAATAATTCATTGATGACATAGTCATTGATCTTTAATTTTCTAAAAAAATTTCAAGCGTGAAGGATATAACGCTCTGTTTGTTTCAACATTAACGTTTTCTAGAAAATGGTTCATTTTCCAAAGAGCATTTTCTAGAAAACTGTCTTATTTTCCAGTGTTTGGTAACGACCTTGAAAATGCGCTTGAGAATGTTTTCTGGTGTTTGGTATGCAATTTTTTTTAAATATTTCTTGTATAATTTAAAACATGTATATTATGTAAACTAACTAATGTAATCATTATAAATAAAAAAACCAAGAATGAATTTGGTTTTCATACTAATTAATCTAAAATTTTGACAATCGATACAATCAAAATTAATTAGTTGTCAAATTTTCATGATGTCTACCACTCATCTTGCTCATATATATAGACAGTAACGTACGTACGTACACACACACACACATATATCAGCCATTTGTCTACTATTGTCAACTATAAGTCTTCAATATTACTCTAAATTATGTATTTACATAATGTACTGCATAATATATCATCACTACATAGTATCTGCTAACAAAAAATGTATTTGCCAACAAATGCAATTCTCCTAAACAATTATCATTCATTATATAACAATATTATTAGTCCACGGTAAAGATTGTCTCAGGTAAAAGCAATTTAGAGCAATATAGTTACTATGTTTAAAATTTTCATCTTTTACTTCTTTCATTCTTTCTTCTTCTTCTTCTATTATTTTTATTTTATTTTATTTTTTTGCACTTTATGTACGAAAAAAAAAAAAAGTAACTTCTGCCTAGAATCCATCAAACCGAAAATTTCTTAGAGAAAAGAGAAAATTGAGCTTGAAATTCAAAGCAAAGAATTGGGATTTTGGTAGAGAGGAATGAAATAATTACCGCTGCAAATTTGTTCTCCTTTGCAAGTTGGAGCTATTGATCGATCAATGAAGTAAAGAAAAATCTAATCAGAGAATTGTGTTATAGAAGGGAAGAGAAACATAGAGAGACAGTTAAAGAAAGAGATCTATGGGAAGAGGAGAGACTAGAGTTAGTGACGGTGAGGGTGTGAGGAGAGAAAAAGCAAAGGGAAGAGAGAAAAAGTGAGAAAACTTACCATGAGAGAGAGAAGGCACCAAAAAATTATGTTTCCCACGGCTATAGACGAAGATAATATTTATAGAAGATGCAACGCATGAGAGAGAGATTGTTTTCCAAAAAAAAAATTTGGAAAACAGCTTATAGAAAATAAGCTTTATTTTTATTAGAGTTTTCCGTTGACCAAAGATAGTTTTCTATTGACCAGGTTTTTTTTGTGCTACCAAACACTGGAAAATGTGGAAAACTATCTTTACAGAAGGTTTTCCAGCGAAACAAACAGAGCGTAAGAAGAAGATGTAATTCAATGATGGATTTGTCAAAATTCACCTCCAATAAAAAGACATTGAGTAAGATTGTAGTCTAAGGTTACATCTAATTTTGTAACTAAATTTTGTCCTTTATTTTATTTGTTTATTTATGGGACTAAACAGTGTTGTCGTTGGTTAATCATCTCTCATAATCTAATCTCTAAACAAAATTAAAATTTAGTTCTAACTTAGTTCAAATATATTATTAATGAATATTTTGAAATATGTAGACAAAGACTAAATAGAGATTAGTGAATAGTTAGAATTGAGCATTCACATCAAAAGTGCTAAATTTTTTAATTTTTAGAAATTAAAATTTTTATTTTATCTATTATAACACCTAATTTTACAGTGCACCCAATATCGAATATTCTATTCTTTTACCACTTTATTTAAATTTTATTTTAAGTCTCTCTCTCTCATTTAAATAAATTTTTTTTTTTTTTTGGTGTTTATCATCTAAACTGCTAGAGATAATAGTTTACTATAATTAGATGTTAAAAATTTATAAATTTGGCACTTTTATATCGTGGGTTTTTTTTTTTTTTTTATTATTTTTTTTTTAATAGTATTTTGGGTGCTAAAATAGCATTTTAGCAACTTTGATAGAATGCGCTGGCCCCAAAAGACACCTTCACTATAATCCCTATAGAGTTCTGTAGTCAAACCAACTTTTCTAGAGGAAAAAGAAAAAGAAAAATATGACTTTGATTGGCTCTTTTTATAGAAACAACCACATGCGATTAAATTCGATTTTTTTAAATTAGATCGATTTTGGATGGTTATAATGCGATTAAATTCGATTTTTTTAAAACCGATTTTGGAATTGTAAGTGCCTCTTACGTTAAACTGACTTTTTTTTTTTTTATGGAGATAAAACTGACTTTAATCTTACTCAACTTTTTCAAAATACATCCATTCCATTCCTCTGTCAGCCAGATAATAATACTAATCCATATGTATTAAAAAATAATAAAATAAAAGGAAAAAATGAAAAAGGTTGAGGACTGTTACAGGATAGCATATCTTTACCTACCCAGTTGGAGACTATGCCGCTATGAAAACCAATAAAGCATAGGGCCATGATGAAATGGGATTCACCGTTTGAAAATCTAATTAAAAAATTGATAACAATGCTAATTCCAAATTATTTCTTAAGGGTGGCTAGGAGTGGACAAGAGGAGATTTTATTATTATATTATTGTCGGGCGGCACGTTGAAATTGAACGATATATTTTTTCTTTTATTAAAAATTTAAAATGTAACTGTGTAACTTTTAAACGTATTATAGAGCATCTAAAAATTATTAAATATGTCCGACGAACTCGTACTCCTCTCACATGAAAGTGACTCCCATTTATAAGCCCTCATGTGTAAGTCCTAAGTTAATGTGAGAAAAGGACGAAATACATGAGACAGGCTTTAATAAATTTGTCCAAAACTTCTAAAGTGTAGGCATATTCAATGAAGCATCAAATGTATTCATGAAATTTTCAAATTAGTTTGGGCCACCACCGACTGCCAAGAAACATTATATGGACCCCCAGCTTACGGGTGGTTCAAGTTCTATTTGACCTTAACACATTTACAAAAAAATATCATCAAGGAAAATACTTTAACTTGGTGCTGAAAATATTTATATTCCTTTTGAGATGAGCTAATGAATTTATGAATTTCATGTGTTAAATTTTTTTTTTACTTAATGAAAAAGGGGGGAGTAACTTTTGTTTTCCTTTTGGTTTTGGTTGAGAGGAAAAAAAAAAAAAGTATATAAGAGTAGAACTTCATTCAGTCTCTTTGTTCAATGCATATAGGCTTCCTTTGGCCTAATCAATAAAGGTGGAAGCTACCCAAAACTATAATTCTCAAGGAGATCCATCAATTAGGAGTGTTACTCAAATGGCCGATGACTCAGTTTTCAGATTGTACTAGAGGTATTGCTTTGGTGGGAGGGTACGTGAGTTTCATCTTAATACTTAAACGAGTGAGTTCGAATTTGGAAATCAGTCATTACAAAACAATTGATAAGACTACCTATTGATCACTACCCCCCCCCCCCCAAAAAAAACACATAATGAGAAGGATGCTAGTGTGATTCCTGTAGAGTGGCAAGGAAGTCTTTGGATTTCTTCCCTTAGCTGTATGTCAATTGACGTAAAGGATGTATTGGAGATTTTAAACAATTTTTAACTACTCTTATTATTATTATTATTATTATTATTTTGGTTGATAATTGGGGTGGTGCGATTTAAACTCTAAATGTCTTTATTGAAAATGACAAAACTTATATACAATACTTTAGGTATTGTTCCTTAGGTTCCCCTCTTAAGATTCTACTATGTGTGCGTTTGGGAAGCACGTTTGCGCTTCCTAAACGCACGTTTTGCGTTTTCAGGGTTTTTTTTTTTTTTTTTTTCCACGCGTTTCAGGCAATATTTTTACTGTTCATGCACTGTTGCGGCTACTGTTCATGAACAGTAGCCGCAATATTTGACTTTTCCCGTAAACAGTGCACATCATGCACTGTTTATGGACCCACAAATTTTATTTTTTAACAATTTTTTCATTAAAAATGGGTCCCACGGTACTATTTACACATTTAAAAATTATTTTGCTATAGTGTTTTTCAGTTTTCAGTTTTCAATTTTCAACCATATCTAAACGGACCCTATGTGACTATTTAACTAAAAAATATACTTCCATCTTATGAGAAAAAAGTCACATGGCAGAATTTTAAGAGCGGGAACTAAGGAATAGCACCTAAGTACTGTACCTAAGTCTTGCCCTATTGAAAATATCAAGAAGTGTTAGTTGAGCTACACAACTCTTGATTTACCTACTCTCATTTAAAAAGAACCAATGTGTTAAATTATTTCCCACATTTTAGTACTTTTTTTTTTTTTTTAATGTGTAGCTCACTAAATAAAGTGCGTTTAATGGAAACACCCTATGTTCAAAACCCTCTTCCCCAACTATTGAATTATGAAGAGAGAATAAAAAAAAATAAATAAATAAAACTTCTTTCTTTTGCTATACATATTTCCAAGAAGCAACCATCTAAAAGGGTTTTTTCCCCTCCAGAAGGGAGGATGCTCGTTGCGAGGAGTTTGCAATATACCCTTTTTTGTCATCCATGAACCTAAAATATATAGCCTTTTTCCTCTGAATATATATATATATATATAGAGAGAGAGAGAGAGAGAGAGAGAGAGAGAGAGAGAGAGAGAGAGAGAGAGAGAGAGAGAGAGAGAGAGAGAGGCTTTTCTTTTAGTTTTCTTAAGTGTTATATTTTTCTTATATTAGCTTGTATGTATTTTGGTATTTAAAAATGATGTTTATTATTTAAATTATTTAAAATCAATTGATTTTTTGTGTGTATTACAAATTTTTTAATTATTTTTTGGGGAAATTGCACTTTATCCACCTGTGATTTGGCCCGTTTTAACAATGCCTACCCGTGGTTTAAAAGCTATCACTTAACCCACCTGGGGTGGCCTCTACTAGACCCTCGTTACCCACACCTGCCCTTTCTATTAGAAAATCCCCTACACTATATAAGCCAAAATTAGAACCCAAATAAAACACTAAAAAGAAGAACGAGCTCTCTCCCTCTCTCTACCTCAGAATCCCTAAAATCCCCAAATCCATAATCCCTTTCTCTCTTTACTTAGATTGCCAAAGTGAAATCTGAACATTTGCAAGCAAGGAGGAGGTGTACTGAAGTTTGGGTTTTCCTCTATATCAAGATCCCTAAAAATCCCCAAACCCATTTCTCTCTGTACTCCGATTGCCAAAGTGAAATATGAACATGTCTTCTTCAAGTTATTACACGGGTTCCAGTCACCATTCATGTTCTGCTGACCGTTGTCAGCTACGGACTGCTTTGACCTTGAAAAATTTTGGGAGAAGGTTTAATGGGTGCTGCTACTATGATGTGGTGAGTAACAGTTGGTTTTTAGATTTTTTTTTTTTTCCTGGTTTTGTTGGTTTTGTTGGCTTTATGAATAACAATAATTTGATTTTGTTTGTAGGATGATGAACCTACTTGTAAATACTTTAGGTGGTTAGATGGCAAAATATGTAAGCGTGGATCTAAAGTTGCACCCATTGTCCTTACAAGATTCAATATGTACAAGAATCAAGCAAGAGTTGCATAGGAAAAGGAAAAGGAGGCTAATGATAGGGAAAAAGCAACTATTGAGAGGGAAAAAGTAGCCAAGCGAAGGGAAGAAAAAGCTAGGGTGAGAGAGAGGATAGCTAAAGAGAAGCTACAGAACTACAAATTTGCACTTGTTGTGTCATGGGGGTTTTTTGCTATTTTTTTTTTTTTTTTTTTTTTTTGTGTTTTCTGGTAGGATGGGAGAATTTGGAACAAAGCCATTGAGTCTTCCTTGAAGGCAAGTTGTTGTAGTTATTGTATAATTTTGGGTACTACCACTTTTGACAAGTGTATTCCATGTATTTGGCACTATGTAATGTTGTTGTTTATTTGAATAGAGTATGCAATGTGTTCTTTATGTAATGTGTTATTCTTTATGTAATCTGTTCTTATTTATGTAATGCTGCCTTATTTATGTAATGTGTAATGCTACTTTATAATGTGTTCTTGTAATTTGAATAGAGTATGCAATCTACTCTTCTTTATATAAGGGGAAATTGCACATGCACCCCACAAGATTCTGCTTACATCAAATGAAGAAGCATAAAGAAGTATGTTTTAATAAAGAAGTATAAAGAAGTATCATTCCATACATTAAATGAAGAAGCATAAAAAAGTACCATTCCATACATATATAATAACATATACAAAATATTGTTCAAAACAAGTGGACTCCACCTAATATTAATGGCTAAACATTGTCAAAGTACTTCAATAATAAGTGTTTTTGTCCCCACTAAGACAATCACAGAATAACTATACAGTAGAAAGTTATGCACAATAACAAAAAAGTGGTTACATGCCACTATTAGACATGCACAATAACAAAAAAGTAAAGTTTCTGCAAGCACATTCTCCAATCTTCATTTCCCAAAGACCTTGCCCTTGTCCTTGCCCTTGTCCTTATCCTTGCCTTGCATACTATCCCCTGTTGAGAACATTGCACCAAATGTCTTAGCTCTTAATCCACATCTTCCATATGAGAACAAACGACTTCTCCCAAGTACCCTTGGTGGTACCAACCCCCTTGGAGGCTGCAAAATATATAGCAACTCCATATTAAGATCTAATCCAGTATTTTATGTAAGTATAAAGGGTGGTGTTTGTGTATATACCTGAGATAGAGGTTTTCTTGTGTCCCATGTTTCCTTAGGAGTATGAGAGATAGGCTGACTGCATGAGAACCATTGAGCTGTGTGTGCTTTACTTGGTGGTGGTTTGCTTGAATCTGCTGCAGATGGTGGTGGTCTGCTTGAAGCTGAAGCAGATGTTTCAGTTGGCTGTGTGTAGGGTTTGCCTGTTGGTTGCCTTAGTGGTTGCTTTTATGGCTGCTTGACTGATTAACTTGTTTGATGGGTGGTTGGCTTTCTTGTTGGATGACTAGCTACCCCACTTGTTGCTTGGTTGGTTATCTACTTGGCTGCATTGTTTACTAATCCAGGTAGGTACCTTGCTTGCTGGTTGGCTACCTTGTTTACTGGTCCAAGTGGGCGCTTTGCTTGCTGGTTAGTTGCCTGGTTGGCTGCCTTATTTGCAAATCTAGGTGACTACTTTAGTTGCCTGGTTGGCAGCCTTGTTTGCAAATCTAGGTAGTTGCCTTGCAAACTTCCTTGGTGGTTTCCTAGGTGGCTGACTTGCTGCCTGGCTAGCTGCCTAGTTTGCAAACCAGGGTGGTTGCCTTGCAAACTTCCTTGGTGGTTGCCTAGGTGGCTGACTTGCTTGCTGGCTGGCTGGCTGAGGTACTGAAGTTTCACCCTGACTTGATTGGTTAGTGCTTGCTCCTTCTCCCTTTTGCTCCTACAAAAAGAATTGTCTTGCGTCAGAAATAGATTTGTAATATAATTGTCATAATGAACACCTTCTTACTTTACTTACAAATTTATTTTGCCTCTCAAGTCTCTGTCTCCTTTGCCATGGTGTCTCACCAGTTATTCTAACCTTACACTTGAATTATGCCCCTCCTTATAGCAAAACCCATATTTTATAGGTCTATTTGACCTAGAAACTTTGTATGGGTTGTTTGGCTCATCTGCATCTTTCTTTCTTTTCATTGGTGGCCTGCCTGGAAGCTTGTATACAATTGGAGCAACAGGGGAAGGTTGGTTGGTTTCAATCCATTCATCTTGGCCAGGCAGTGGGGTAATCATCTCCTTATATGCAGCCACATAGGCATCATTTCTATAGCATGCATGCACATAATCCTCAGGCCTCTTCAGATTCTTATAGATTGCTGCAACCCCATGTTTACATGGGATTCCTGTCAAATTCCAAACTCTACAACTACAACACTTTCTTGTAAGGTTAACCACATGCCTCTCATACTCATTATCAATCTCATATATAAAGCAACCTAATGGAATAGCAGAAAATGACATAGAATCAACTTTCAACTGCTCAAACTTCTGCACTATGTTTGGACATATGTCACTAGTGAACTTTTCAATCTCAATCCTCTTACTATACATTCTAGTCATCAACCTAACCCTAATCCATTCTAGCATGGCAATGATAGGCTTATCCCTAGCGTCTAGTATCATAGAATTAAATGACTCACTAAGATTGTTTACATAACAATTAGAGATGGCCTTTGGAGTGAAATGTGACTTGGTCCATTGGGTTGGTTGGATGTCTACTAGATACTCTCATGCTTTGTCCAAGTCCTTTATATCTTGCATCCTCTTCTCAAACTCCCTAACTGTTGTTACTGCAGCACACCTCCATAATGCAGCCTTCAATTCTAAACCCTTGAAGTTTAACTTTAAGTTGTTGTAAATATATTTCACACATAATCTATGTTCAACTGTTGGGAACAACATCTCCATGCTAGGTATCAATCCCTGGTTATCATAAATAAAATTAAAAAACATCCAAAAAACAAAAATGAACACCATCTGCCTAAGAACAAAAACAGAACTTTCAAAAAGCAGAAATGTAATGACTAAGAACAAACAGAAATCTCAAAAAGCAAGTGAATTGTATTACCTTCTACCTATCGAAAATGAACACCAAATTCAGCTCATCTAACCTCCCAATATCATCTGCAAATGTTTGTAAAAACCATACCCAAGAATCTTTGTTTTCTTGCTCAACTACACCTAATGCAACAGGGAATATATTGTCATTCCCATCCCTTGCAGTTGCTGATAATATATGTCCACCAAACTTGCCCTTCAAATGGCAACCATCTAATCTTACAAGTGGCCTGCACCCCCCTCCCCCAAGAATCCAACTTTTTGTGCATTATATCTCATATATATCCTTTTGAACTTGGGTTGTGTGTTAGGTTCAGTAATCTCAGTTTACAGAATCACCTTACTACCCACATCAATTACTCTTATCATCTCAACATAGTCCCTAAGCTTCCCATACTGCAACCTCTCATCACCTAGTATGAACTCTCTAGCTTTCCTCTTAACTCTGTACATTTGATTTATGCTCAAGTCCACAGACACATCCTGCATAACTTGATGCTTCGCACCAAAAATTGCCCAATCAGGGTTTTTGTTGAAATCATCCAAGTACTTCCTAGCCACATATATAGAAGTGACCTGACTATGCTTGAATGTCCTCTCACATGTACAAGTTGGAACCATGGTCTTTATCTAAAAGGTTAACTCTCCTGAAATTTGTGATGCATATACCCTCCAACCACATTCATACTTGCAGTGGACAGAAACCTTGGTCTTTTCATTAAGCTTGAACTTAATGTCTACAGGCTTTTGCACTGCATATTCCCTCAAGGCAGCCCTAAATACCTTCCCATTTGGAAACTTCATACCCTTGCATAACTGAGGGTTACTCATGCCAGTCTTCTCATTGAACTCTGGACATCTCACCCTTTCATCCTCATCCTCAGAATTGTTAATGCTCCTAGTGTCATCATCATCAAGAGCTTTTTCAGCCCAATCATCATCATCAACAGCTTGATCATTGGCAGCAGCTTCTGGTTTCTTCCCATTATCTGTAACCTGCTCCTTCAAATGCTCTCCCTCATTTACCTTTTCAGTATCTCTTTGATGCTCTCTCATCTCTCATATTCGACATCTCATTGCTCAGAGCACCAAATATGTCATCAGGATAATCTGGTCTTTCATACCTTTCATCTAGCCAATCAGGTTCATCCACATGAACATCTTCACTACCAACAGTTTGTCCATGGGTAGCATTGTCATCCACATTTTGTTCATGGGTAGCATTGTCATCCACATGCACTTCTCCACAACCAATAGGTTACCCACCCCCAGCATTGTCATCCACAGCTCCACCAACACTACCATCCCTTAAACCCTCAACAGGCTCTTCACTAACATCATTTTGGTCAACCACAAATGATCTAAGAGAGACAATATTGTCATTGCCCCTACTGCAATTAGTTGATCTGGTTCAACCATAGGTTCTTCAATAGCAATTGGTTCAGCTTCAAGTTCTACATAAAGTGTAATTTCATTTGTTGGCCATTCAGCATGTAGTTCACACATGTAGGTCACATCATCATCTGATGTAATTAACCTTAACCCTTGCTCTAAGTCACCACCAGACATTAAATAATAAATCCTACTATTAATGGGTCTCCTAGCATCAGCACAAATGTCTTATATCTCAAAATGACTTAGTAGATCTAGATCAACATTACCCATTACAAATACCTCACCACCTACATACTCTAAACCAAGGTTCCACTCAAAATTCCCACTATGGTGAATAGTAAAATCAAAACGAATTTCAGCAGCCATCTGCAGAAGTTAAAACACATGCACAAACAACAATAATTAAACACATAACCAACACATGCACAGAGAGCACCAATCATTGACAAAAGCAAAATAATTTCATACAACATAAAATACCATTTAACGTGGGGTTAGGGGAGACAAGAAACACAACCAACTAGACAATTTGTCTTCATGGGACCACAGACAACCTAAAGATGCATCTACCCAAAATATTCCTAGGGACTACAGTCACCAATGTCAACTATAAAAGCAAGAAATTATTTAACATAAAACCACTAATTTTATGACAGAAAACCTTTAATCCGAATCACCTTCATCAATCGTTACACATTGAAAAAGAACAAACACAACAATGGTAAACCATACAAAGTAATTTCATACTTGATATAGAGGAAAACTCAAGCTTCAGTACACCTCCTCCTTGCTTGCAAATGTTCAGATTTCACTTTGGCAATCTAAGTAAAGAGAGAAAGGGATTATGGGTTTGGGGATTTTAGGGATTCTAAGGTAGAGAGAGGGAGAGAATTCGTTCTTCTTTTTAGGGTTTTATTTGGGTTCTAATTTTGGATTATATACTAAAGGGGATTTTCTAACGGGGAGGGCAGAAGTGGGTAACGGGGGTCTAACGGAGGCCACCCCAGGTGGGTTAAGTGATAACTTTTAAATCACGGATAGGCATTATTAAAACGGGACAAACCATAAGTGGGTAAAGTGGAATTTCCCCTTATTTTTTTATTAGTAAGTTACAAACACATGTAGGAGGTTACTTATAACCCCACGCTTCACCCACACTTGTGAGAAAAGGAAGCATCATTTGAGTTGGAGTTTAGAAACAAATTTTAAAACTATTGTTGATGCCCATTTTTGACGAAAGGGCCCAACGGCAAAAGAAGCCCAACAATATGAAAAAAGATAGAAAAAGAGAATAGTAAAATAAAGACCATTGAGCCAAAATGGCATGAATAATGGTCAACAAGTCCACTAAAATAATAAGTGGCTTGAGGGAAAGCAAACGAGTCGAGGAAGCCCAAAAGAATGAAGTAGTAAGCCCATGGGAATTGTAAGAAATGGAAAGAAAGCAAAAATGGGTTGGGGAAGCTTAAAGAAATGAATTAGTAAATGAGGTTGGCTCAAAGGCCAATAAGCCCAAAGGTAAGGATGTGGTAATTGGACCAGGGAAGCCCAAAAGATTTAGCAAAAACCCATGGGAAGGAAAAATGTAGGAAATGATGGAATGGGCCAAGGATGCCTAAATGATGAAATGGGCTGAGATGCCCAAAGAATGAAATGGGCCGAGGAATCCCAAGGTACAGAATGGGTTGGCCCAGCAAGAATGCTAGGTAATAAAGACCAAAAGAAGGAATAATGTAAGAAATTGATATGGCAAGTGCTTCAACCTGTAAGCCAAGATGTAACAACAAGGCAAAAAGATAAGTGATATCACAGCAGGAGCAGTACAATGACATAACAGGAACACCAGTCAGCCTACAGACACAGGATAAAAAGAGACATGGGCCAAGTTAAAGAAGAGAAAGCCCATACCCAAGCAATGCCCAGCCCGAAGAAGAGATGGGATGCAGAATGAAAGCCCAAAGACTCATTCATGCTGCAAGAGTTAAACGAGCACCAGAGTGTGCAGCAAAATCAAACAAACCTAGAGGCAATGGCAAATGTGTGAGAGCTAGAAAAACAATGGACTCATATGGAAGTGGAGCACGCACACAAGGCTCAGGCACTACCTACCTGTACCCAGTCAATACAGGGGAGGTGGGCCACAGGTCAAAGGTATGAGAAGGTTTGGTCTGGCGATAGGGAGAAAGGGAGCCTATTTTGGGGTTCCCGCTCAAGCTCTTTTGGGGGAAATGTCCTACTGGGATGATAGCTCATCCAAAAGAGGTAAACGTGAGCTGGAATCACTAGATGCATGTTATAGAGGTTAGTAAGGGAGAGGTTTAACTCTTATCCGGATGGGAGTGTCAATGGAAGTAAGAGACAAAACAAAACCATTTTTGTCTAGGAATGAGGCATGGCACAGCCAACACAGTGTAGTGGTGGTGGCTGGGCAACTGGCAGACCAGTGGGTAGTCTTGGAAGGATACCCACAACAGGCCAAAAGCAGTTGAGGGGTAAAAATGACAAATCCTGTCACGGCAGGCAGTATAAAAGGCCATAGACGTGCATAGTGTAAAAGGGGGGGAGAGAGAGGAAAAAAAGAAAAGAAAAACGGTAAACAAGAGATATAGAAAAACAAAGCAAAACAAAGAAAGAGAGAAAGAATACAGGAAACCCAAAGTAATGGAAAAATACGAGTGATAAGAGTAAAAGCATGCATCAGTAGGATACCCACTTCTTTCCCTCTCAATAGCCCACTCTTTAATGAATTAAGAATCCAAGATTAAGCCATCTAGGTCCTTTTTCCAAAGTGTGTAACTTCTACGGTAGGATTCTTCTCTAAGGTTACCCACATTGGAGATTGGTTTCCTTTTTGGACTTGAACCTGCTAAAGAGCTGAGCCCATTCTTTTAGCAGACTAATCCTCTTTTCTCTTGTCTTAGTTGATTAATAACTAACTTGACATCTTGCTATTAATCTTTCTTTGCCGTAACTGCGTTATGATATCTCCCTTTGTGGAGCTGTTTATGTATTGTTGTTCTTAGTAGAAGATGTTTTAGTTAAAAAAAAATGTTTTAGTTATCCTGCTGCATTGTTTTTTCCTACTATAACATTTATAACAGTCTTTCCTGCTGTAAGTACGTGACACACTCAAGACTCCTGCCAGAGTGCGTCAGCACAAGAAGGCCCAACTTGTGCACAAGTTGGCCTAAGGTGTATTTCAGTTAGGCTAGTCCTGACTCTCCTACCCTAGAATCATGGGCCCGTAGTACAGTAGGAGCAATCTAGCCCAAAACACAAAAAGGCCCACCACAACTATTAATATACTCTAATTGGTTTTTATTATTATAAAAAAATAAAATAAAATAAAATAAAATAACTTGATTTAAGATTTTTGAATAGAGTTCATCAGCAATTTTTAAAACTATTAATATACTCTAATTGGTTTTTATTTAAAAAAAAAAAAAAAAAAAAAAAAAAAAAACCTTGATTTAAGATGTTTGAAGAATATCAATTGTGATGTAATTAAGGTTGATTGCACTTTGTCCTTAAATTATGGTGTCAACCCCCCTTTAAAATTTAAAATCAAGCAATGTCCCCATGAGTCATGACAATAAGCAAATTACCCCCATCGTTACTATTTTGTATTTTCCGTCAAATTTAAATTTCCAAAGAAAATTCTTCTTTTTTTTGAAATATGGACCAATCTACAAAAATGTCATGTATAATTCCATTTATACCAATAATAATAAAAAAATTATACACATTAAATTTTTTTATAAATGTAAAATCTCTGGAATCGAAACTCTCAATTAGATGGAATTCACTCACTGTGAGAGAGATGCTATATGAACATGATATATAAGATACATTCTTCGTTCACACATTCGGCCCAAATTCCCATCTCAAAACCATCGATCATCAACCCAATAGAATTCACAACGCCAAACCTATCATGATTCGTGGTTCGAAGTAAAGGAGGTTTTATTTCAATGGAATTTGGATTTACTTTTGCAGCAGTGCAAAAGGGATTTGGAATGGGAACGTGTTTGTGTAGTGGTTTTGGGTCGCAGTTTAGACCTTGTTTATGTTGTGGGTCTTGGGTTGCGGGGAGTGTTAGTGTGTTAGTGTTTAGTTCTAAAACGACAGTGGAGTTGAGTTTTGTGGTTTGTGTGATAGTTAGGGCTTTGATGATGGCTCATGGTACAATTTATCAATTTGCTATGGGCTTCATTCATGGTGGAGGAAAGTAACTTCTGTTCTAAATTGTGTTGTGGCATTTGTTGGGGTTTTTGTCTATGTATGTTTTGCTGAGTTCAAAGAGGTGAGACCGTGAGAATGTGAGTTGTTATTTTCCAATTGCAAACAACGGGTTTTTGTCTTGTATGAAAATTAGGTCCATTATTATTATTATTATTTTTATTATTTTTATTATTTATACAAGATATAAATTATATTCTAACATAATCTAAGTGTATATGTGAACTCTAACCTTTACCCCCTCACACTCTACAAGTACTTATATTTGTGGAGTAACTATTACACCAAAAGTGTACGGTGTGGTCCATTATTGTTATTGAGAACACAAGATGTCGCCCAGGCTAGAATCCTGGGAGGGATTCCCCCCCCCCCCCCCCCTCCTTTTCTTTTTTGTTAACTATTTGGCCCAAAAGGGTAAAATCGATATTTTATGTTAATTTTGTGTGCAGATAAGAGATAACTATAGGATTGGGCACAAAATCCGATAAAAATGGAATCTCCCTCTAAAGAATTTTTAATTTGGCAAAAATTGTTAATAACAGAGCAATTTGCCAATTTCTATGAATGGAAAATGGTTTACACAATTTTGGCCACTAGTTAAAGTTGTAAAATTATGTGGTCTAAACATTACTTTTTTATGAATAGGCCATTTTTATACTTAATTTTACAACTTGTTGATTAGTTGTGTAAAATAATGTGGTTTGCTCTTTTATGAATATGTCGTTTTCATATTCAATCTCACAACTTGTTGACTTGTGTGATTGTATATGATCAATCAAAAATGGTAGATCAATGCGAATAAGAATGGCCAAAAAATGCCCACCACTCATATTAACACATATCAACGTGTTGTAAAATTGGGATGTTGTAATTATTATTATTATTTTTGAGAAACAAACACACACATAAGGGAGAGGGAAATAAGTTCTAATAAAACTCACACCACAAATTCCACTCAAAATTCTCATGGTAACTGAGAGTGTGTCCCACATTGCCTAAGAGGATGTTGTAAAATTGAGTTTGGGATTAATCCTAAAATTAATTGTATCACTAAAATTATTCTTAAGATTTACCTCGGTAACCAACTCATGCAACTAAAAGATAATTCAAACTTATAAAGCAGACTCGGTAAAGTAAATTTGGGTTTTGAGTTATGTAAAAGTCACTCCATCTAAAAAATTTTGCTATATATATATTAAAAAAAAATTGTCTCATATAATATATACAATACATAACGTTATAGAATTATTTAAAAAATAATTATAATGTTATCCCTTGATTTAATAATTCTATATGAAAAAAATAAAAATTCATTGAGAATGACAACAAAGATTGGCCACGTTAGAAACTTGCATGTAGGAGTGGCAATGGATGATCCAAACCCTTTAACCCACCCACTATAAATAAGTCGGTCGTAAAAATTTAGCGGTTGGTTCTGCATTGCATCTATGGCATGACTGGCGCCTTTGAAATGCATTCAATTGCATTAAACCGGACAGTGCAGCAGAGTCAGAAAGTATGCCTGCGGCCTTTGATATGTAGTAAATTGTACTAAACTGGAGAGTGCATCAGAGTCAGAAATTTTGACCCCTAAGCTATTGATATTTAGTCATGCCAAGGTTTCTATTGCAGGTGTTGATTAATGAAGACATTTATTATAAACTATGAAATTAAATTGACCATGTTGTAGCTCGGATTAAAAGAGAGAAAATTATTAACTAAAAAAAAAAATAGGCAAGGTAAGAAACAAAATCCCATGTAAGAATCAAAGGTGCTGACACCCCATGCACACATGCAAACACTTTCTTCCATCTTCTAGGAGATATGAAGTAGCAAACAACAATCCAATTTTACACATGGCCACTACACAAAAGCTTATACTCCCAAGGCTGGTAGCGGTAGAGATTGAAATTAATTGAACACTAGGATTTTATGGTACACTGCTGATATTCAGTTCCAATTCTATGAAAAAGTAATCTCCAAATACCCTTTTGATCTGGGATAATATCGAAATTGCATGAAGGGATTTGAATGGTTCCATTTCCACGAGGCATAAAAATAAAAGCATATTATAGATTGGAAAAATGCTGTATCTGACTATGAATCTGATAGTTCTATTGGGTCTCTACAAACAAGGAAAGCTCCATCCCACCACCAAATAGAAAATTGCGTAACCCCGAAAGATATTAGAGGAAGAAAAAGCTCATTTACCCTAAAACCTGTATGTCGATTTTGAAATAACTAACACCTATTCAAGGCTTAAAAGTCATGGCTCTCTTTTTGCTTCAGGATTGAGTTCTGCTGCTTGAACGGGGTTGCTTGGATCTTTTACTACAATACTGCCTTGATGTCCCCCTACAAAAGTTTTTAGCAGTCAATAAAAGTACACTATACAGACCATAAAAAATTTGAATAAGTGATTTGTTACTCAATGTATTTCTTATTTAGGATGTGTCATCACCAATAGCACTGCAATGATAATAAAAGACAAATTTGCTGGAATCCAGAAATGATGTATTTAGGGAGGTGTTGTGGACAAACAAACTTTACAGGACAGGACAAGGCAAAATCAAACCAAGTAAACCATAAGGGCCTGTTTGGATTGAGGGGGGAGGGAGGGGGAGTGGAGGGAAGTAAAGTAGAGTTGGTTAAAAATTGGCTAATTTTGGGCCAACTCCCCTCTACTCCCCCCCCCCCCCCCCCCTCTTCCCCTCAATCCAAACGGACCATAATGGATGTTGGTTTCTCATTCTGGGTCAAACACATCTCCACATACAGGGTTGTTAGGTTAGAGGATCACCTGATGGCGTTGATATCCGATCACCAGAGCCAACTCCATGATTAGAAATCCCGGTGGCAGATAACCTCCGAAATTCCTGTGAAACTGCCATATTATTTGCCATACCTGTTTCACTGTCTCCACCAGGCATGCTACTTTCACCAGTTGGCCTCACAGTAGATTTGGGTGAGTAGGTTGTTGACCAAGATCCTCCATTTGATCCAGCTAAGGCCATTATAATGTCTGCCTGAAATAAATTAGAAAGCAAACAGTGATCATGAAATGTCATGTACATGTAATTATTTCAGGTATTGTATTCTGCATTAAAATTCAATGACATTACAGGACTACCTAAACTCCCTAGGAAACTAAGAAGCATGTACCAGATATCCATAGTATTGAAAAGTTCCCCAAACTTAGTTTTGCTAGCTTTAAATTCAGCTCTTTCTTGAGAAGTGGACTAAATGTTCATTGCAGTATTTAATTTCTGGGTACACAGAGAACATAATATTGAAAATTCTCTTGAAGTGGCGCTGATTGAGGGCTTTAGTTGGTACCATATTAAAGGTCATGAAACCTCAAGAAGGTGCTAGGTTTTTTTTTCTTAAAAGCTCCATAATCTTCTGATTCTACAACAAGATCTTTGATGTTCAAAAGCAATTTATAAGAAATAACAAGCTAGGCTAACATATATATACTTGACACCATTATAAAAACATCAAAATCTCACATTTCATCTGACTGATACCCACTATATTATGACAGAAATCAAATTTAAAAGGCAAACATAAAGAATTGTAGTCATCAGCAAAATCATAAAGTAGCAGTATCCAAAAGAGGAAGAAATGGACATAATTCCCAATGGAGCCACACAGTATAACTTCTGCAACTTTACATAATTCACACTTCAGTGAATAACTACAAATACATTTAAGAAAGCATGATATGCCTGAACCAATGGAGGGCTAAAACTATGGTCATGATAAATATCATGAGTAGAACTACTAAATTGAAGACTTTCATGAGGACAATCTAGCAATAGAGGAGGATTAGACAAATCAAGAGTACAAGAAGAGTGCAAAGCAATTCCATCGACTCCTAATGAGAGCATATTGAAGACCTCAAGGCGGTAGTTGTTCAATTGAGAATGTCATTTTCAATAAAATTCCTCATCTTCCAGATAAACATATATCTATAAAGCTGAACCATAAGTTTTATGGTCAGACATGCAGTGTCAGTATTGGGTACTGAATCCCTAGCAACAGGCAACAGCTGTAGCAACAGGCAACAGCTGAGGCCTCACAACAATGAAGGAACAAAAGCACAGATAACATGACCTCATGAATCCTATATCAGTGACAGAGGCACACGTAATGAAAGTTTATGTCCTCTAGCCTTGAACTTTATGGGGGTGCCTACAATGTAAAAGATGGAAATTAGTCCATTAACACCTGGAAATTCAATCCAGGAAATGCAAGCCTTTTTTTTTTTTCCATCAAAACAACTGAATAGAAGGGCCTTTGCGTGGTTATGAAACACACAAGTACAACAAGAGACTTTTTACTGAAAGTTCCAGGTTTAATATTGGACGTAGAGGATATGTCAAAGAGAGATCAACAAATAATTTCCTGAACTGATTTGACCCAATGGGCTCAGGTTTTATTGCAGAATGAGCATGAACATGATGTTACTTCAGCACACAACAAACTTGTTTTGGAGTGTTTGACATGATTATTTCATATCATACAAGCCTTTGAACAACAGAATACTTTTGGCATATTGCAAATCTCTAGATATCATAACAATCCATGAGCGAGGTAATGTTGGATCTTACTAAAACCATACTAAGATGTTGAGCGGTTTAACAACAATTTCCATCATTACAAGTGAAGGCCTGAAAAGTCCAACACTCTTATGAATCTAAATGCAAGACTAACAATATTTTTAATTTTATATGAGCATTTGTGTCAACCATTTTGAGAATAGCCCCACAATCATCTCTAATAACTCCGAAAAAGCTTTGCATTGTAGTTTATAGACTAAGTTATGCATTTCTGGTCTGCAGGCTCACAGATTTAGCAAAAGAGCTCCTGGTAAAATGCCACTGCATGCAAATTAGCAAACTTAGTTATTAACTACATCCTCGGTAGTGTCTATGGCATGTTTTGAAAGCAGGGATTGTAAGGTAAATGATATTTCATAGCTTCAGCCCTTAGAAGACAGAAATTCATGATAACTGTTGATATAAAGCAGAACAGGAAACTGAACCTTATGGACATCTTACGAAAATCTATAATTAACTGGCCATCTGCTATCCTAATAATGATATTCAAGGATACAAGCTCCTCTCAGGCCTAGGTTAATGTTGCAGCTCTGCTTCTAATGGTTGCATGTATAAATCTCCACTATAATTGTGACTCAACATTCTAACTATGAAAGCCTATGTAGCCATTCTATATAAACTCCAGCAAATAAAAGAAGTGATCTTCTAACAAGCTTTGCCAAATAAATCTCAACAAAAGAAAGAGGGTCTCGAGTCCCAACTGCTGTTATCAATCCTGTACAAGCACTGTGAGGTGTGCATTTCATTGTACATTGCAAACTGCAGTATCAATGACATGAGTACAGCTGGAAAACAACCTAACAAGACCAAGACTCTGTTTCTGAAAATGATCAGCACAGTATGTAACTATGTATAGGTCAATTATCATCCTCATTTATGTCTGCTGTTATATAGATCATGCTGCTCTTCTACAGATAGTGCCAGGCAACTGTTACATGATTAAGCCAACCAATCACTCATGTATTTCTCCCAAATGGTTCACCAACATAAACCAATTTAGGACCTCAATAAGCGAGCACCATAAGCTTATTCAGCTAGGAGACAGTTGAATAACACACTTACTCAAAACATATTTATCTACCTGACAGTAGAAACCAATAACATTAAATAGAGATGCGTCTGTTATTGGTAGAAAACCAGAAAGCAAACCTTGTTGGGATGGACATCGTCAAAAACATGAGCTTGGCCGCCATAAAATATAGTCATCTGACGACTAGGAGATGTTAAGCCAAGTCTACTGCAATCACAACAGATATGCAATCACAACAGATACAAATACATAGCATCAACTGTGCTCCTTCCCGCTGAAAAAACGAAATTGCAAATGAGGTAATAGGGTGAATAAGCTGTATCATCAAATTTACCTTGGAGGAGCAGAAGATTCTGGCTCTAAAACATTAGTCCCAGACTTCTGTCTGTTGCCAATTGGCAGCATGCCAGATGAGTTTCTCTCAGAGGCGCCACCAGAGGCATTGACGGAACTCAAAATTCCAGGGCCTTTAATTCCAGTTCTAGATCCCTCATCAGCCGCTGATTGAGAGATAGTTGAAGGACCGGCATTGGCATCCCTGAATCTGTTTGAAGGTACCTGATGCAGGATAGGTGCAAATTGACCCCCACGTGGAGGGTACTGTACTGCGGAGCCAACATTCATAGAAATAGGCCGTTCCCACTTGGAAACATTACCATCGATCCTACTGCTGGTGGGAGGCTGAAACGCAAGAGAAGTAGAACTTGGCCTTAGTGGATGCATACCAAAGAACATTTCATCATCATTGGACCTTCTATGTCGCTCTCCCCCAGCACCATTTCGGAGTAACTGTATCAGAACACAACTAACAATATTAGAGAATACGAATCCACTTATGGGGTTATTTGGCTTGTTTAAGCATGGGAAAGTCAAAGCTTACTATAATTCACACCTTCATCAAATGAGAGTTCTCGATGGAATCATGATCCAAGTTAAAAACCCCATCTCTGGATGAAGCCATAAAAGCAGAATCAGGATTACTTCGCTTACTTCCTGCTATCCTGTTACTCATCTCAGGCCCAGAATTATCACTCCTTGTACTATATAAAGGAATCCCCTTTACAACCTGTCTTTCTACTAAAATTAATGAGCAAAAGGAATCAAACTTTAATAGATGTGTAAAACCCCAAATCAGAAAAAAGAAAAAAAAGAAAAAAGAATAAGCTCACTTAAATGTCTTGCATGAATATCATTGTAACACAATTGCTAAGCATCATAACAAGATGCTTAAGTAACATTTCTTACTCTGTAATGAGAAGCAATTGTCAAAGAAAAGAATGAATTGCTCATAAATTCAACATTTCTTTATTCATCACCACCAAACACCACATTGTAAAACAACAACTAAAGGAAAACGCTAAACACTAGATACAAAATTTAACGGAGATGTTCACGAAATATTTGAATAGAAAATAACGTAAAGCACAAACAAAAACTAAAAAAAAAAAACTATAACAGGTATAGATACCCTTGAAAATAAAGGAGAGAGGACATAGAAAAAGCAACCAACCCCATCAATGACCTCACTAAAACAAACCTACAACAAAGACACCCACCCTACCATGAGAGAGAGAGAGAGAGAGAGTTTTCCTACATGAAAATTAAGACTACCCACTTGATTATATGGACAGATGGACTTACACACACAGTGACACAGTTTATATCTCCAAGTATAAATCAAAAGAAAAAAAACAGTAGCTGAAAATCAGAAAAGCAGCCCAAAAAAAGAGAGCTAGAGAAAAGTGAAGATAGCTTTTAGGGAAGCAGACAGGAGTGAGACTGACCGGAACCCAGATCAGAGGTGGTGGAGATGGGTCCACGGGGACCACCGGAGGAAGCACCAAGAGAAGCCGAGGCCTGAGGAGAGTCGGCGGCCGCCGTGGCTTTGTGGGAAAAACCCACTTGGGAATCGGTGGGCTTTTTCATGCCCAGAAAGTCATGGAACATTGGGTGCTTATTAGTATCAGTATTAGCTAATACTAATTCTTGTTGATGTTGTTGTTGGGTTTGGGTTTGGTTTTGGTTTTGGTTTTGGATTGTAGTGTTGGTATTAGCAATGGCATTGTTGTTGGGCATAGTGTGCTGCTCAGCCGTCATTTATATACCCATTATTTCTTCACTTTTTCACTTCATCCCCCACATATTTCTCATGCTTCTCTGCTCTCTCTCTCTCTCTCTCTCTGCATATAATAAGTGTTTCTCTTTCTCAATAGAGAACACAGTACATGAGTGAGAGAAAAGACAGCACGATTTTCTGAAAAAGATTAAAATAAAAAGAGTAAAACTAAGAGAGAGAGAGAGCAATAAAAAGCAAAAGGTTCTCTCGGCAAGTGTTCTGTTCTGTGCAACACACACTCTCTGTCTCTCTCTCTCTCTCTCTCTCTCTCTCTCTCTCTCCGTTTGTGTGTGTATGTGCGTGTCTGTCCGAGTGTTGGGTTGTTTTGTCCTGAGAATAAATGTTTGGGTATATGTTTTTCTGCGGACATCTGGGTGATTTTAAAATTCACTCAACAGCTTTTGTCAATTTAATCAATTATATTTATATCCCCTTTGTCTTTTCTTTTTTTTCTCTTTCTTTCCTTTTCTATGAATAAATATTAAAATTTCTCAAATAAAAACAAAAACATATATATTAAATTCAGTTTGCTTTGACGTAAAATCTTTTTTTATATAGAAAAAGCTTATTGGTAGTTTGTGCAATTATTGGAAAAACAGTTTCTTAAACCAATAAAAAAATAATTTAAAATAGAAAATATGGAAAATATTTTTTTACCGACGTTACTCCCTCCTTGTTACCGCCACTGTTACAATTTGTTTCTCCCCACCCTCCGTCATCATCATGATCTATTTCAATTTAATCCGGCTACAGATATATCCGAAATTCAAACTTACGTAAATTTATAATATACTTGAGTATCAATTTGTAAATAGATTTTAGCATTTATATATGGGACTGCTACGGATATTTGTTGAAAAAATAAAAAAATAAGTGCATCAATTATTAGGTAACACTTAAGTATAATGCGGTAGATTTTATTGTGTATTTAGGGTGTGTTTGGATAGAACTTATTTTGCTGAAACTGAAAACTGAAAACTGAAAACACTGTAGCAAAATAATTTTTAAATGTGTGAATAGTATTGTGGGACCCATTTTTAGTGAAAAAGTTGATAAAAAGTGGAGTTTGTGGGACCGTGAACAGTACATAAATACACTGTTTACCGGAGAATGGGTCAACCATTGCGGCTGAAAAGGCCAAAAAAAAAAAAAAAAAAAGGAAAGGAAGGAGGAAACGCAGACGCAGCAAATAAAAGTGCTATCCAAACTAGCACTTAGATGTGTCTTTAGACTTACTCGTTTCGATTAGGAGAATAAATTGGGTCAGGAGCTGGCGTAAAAGGTGTGTTTTACGCCAGCCAATCCTGACCCGCCACGTCACCTCTTTTTTTTTTTTTTTTTTTTTTCAGAAAAAAGATTAAGCCTCTCTTTCTCTTCTCCAAACCCACATAGTTCAGCAGCTGAAATACCTCAAAACCATCCCATCAACTGAAGCCACATCCAAGATTCACAAACAATCAACTCTCCAGCTCGAGCTTGAGGTCCAGCAATGGCACCAGTCCTTTAGCAACCTGGTCAAGGCCCAAAGGGATTACATCCAGTCCCTTGCAGGCTGGCTCTGACTTAGCCTCTTTCAAATCAGCAAAAATCCACTATCCAGAACTTCTCTAGAATCCAAAATTTACTCACTTTGTGAAGAATGGCACATTGCCGGAGCTTCAAAGCTCAACACAAGTCACCAACCCTCGGCTTCTCTCTCTATCTCTATTTCTCTTTATCTTTTTATTTTTTTACTGTTGTTCGAAAGTTTCTCTTTTTATTGCCTACCTGTTTGTGGGTTTGGGGATTTGGTTTCTTTTTGGGGTTTAATGATTTGGAAAAAGGAGGGATTTTGATTTGGGTTTGGGGGTGTAAGAAAGAAAGGATTTTTGTTTCGAGTTTTGGGTGTTCAAAAGGTTGGATTTTTGGCTTGGGTGTGGCTATGTTTTTGCGTTGAGATTTTGGGGTTTCGGGTTTTCTATGGCTGGATGTGTGTGTGCTGTGTTGGCAGTGGTGTTGGTGGCTTGTGTTGAGCTTTGAAGCTCCGGCCATGGGGCTCATGGGTTTGATTCAGAGATGGAGAGAAGAGAAAGAGAGGGGGAGATGCTTAAGGCTTAATCATTTTTGCTGGAAAAAAAAAAAAAAAAAAAGTCTGCTTTGTATTGTTTCCAAATCCAAGTGTTGCCGGACCATGTTTTTGTCATTGTTAGTTTCCTGCAATTGTTGAAAAGGAGCAAGAGGTCCCGGTAGAATTATGTGGGTTTGGAGAAGAGAAAGAGAGGCTTAATCTTTTTTCTGGAAAAAAAAAAAAAATGTGACGTGGCGGGTCAGGATTGGCTGGCGTAAAACACACCTTTTACGCCAGCTCCTGACCCAATTTATTCTCTTCGATTAGTACCATCAAATTTATCGCCACCAACACGATCAATTTTACCTCTATCACCATTGTCATCCACACAGCTACCGCCACTATCTTTGTAGCACCAAACCTATATAAAATATTAACCATTCTTGTGCCAGCTAAACAGCAACAGAAGTTTTAAAGATATAAGAAGGTTTTTTTTTTTTTTTTTTTTTTTTTTTTTAATTGCCTCTAAAACATTTACCCATGATACGTGGGTTAGTGGAAAAAAACAAAAAACAATCATCCAAAAAATACTCTTAGGAACAATGTGTTTAAGATAATCCCACGCTCGCATTTGTCATTAAGGATCCGTTTGGATACAGCTGAAAACTGAAAACTGGAAAACACTGTAGCAAAATAATTTTTAAATATGTGAATAGTATCATGAGACCCATTTTTAATGAAAAAGTTGTTGAAAAGTGAAATTTGTGGGTCCGTGAACAGTACATGATGTGTACTGATTGGCTGAAAAAAGTTAGAAAAGTCAAACTTTGCGGCTACTGTTCATTGAACGGTGCATGAACAGTAGCCACAAGTCTCAAAAACGCGTGAAAAAAAAGAAAAAACGCAGACGCAGACACACTGGAAATCAGCCCAATCCAAACGTACTCTAAATATATTGAGCATTTTACGAAAAATACCATCTATAAAATACATGCTATCTACAAAGTTCCATTTAGATATGTTTGGATACCACTTATTTGTCGAAAATTGAAAATTTATTACTGAAAACACTATAGTAAAATATTTTTTAAATGGAAAAACACTGTTCACTTGCTACTGTTCACGCGTTTTTGTACTTTGGCTGGTCCATAAACAGTGCCATGGGACCAACCAAAAAACGTAAACGTAAACGCAAAAGCAACGCAAACGCGTTGCTAAACAAACGCACACTTAATATGGAATGAAAGAAAGTTATATATTGTTATCTTCTAGATACTTAGTGCTCATTAAATAAAGTAACAGAATCTTAAATACAAAATTTAGAAAATGTGTAAATTACTTCTTTTTTTGGTAATTCAGCTTAGATTCATTGAAAAAAAAAAAGTACTATTGTGTAAAATAGTATTGTTGTCACTAAAAGTTTAAATTGCAGACTAAATTAATGTCCATTGTCCAGTAACCATTGTACTAATTGTTAGAGGCTTAGGCTGCGTTTGTTTCACCTACTATTGATTTTCGGTTTTTTTTTTTTTTTTTTTTTTTTTTTTTAATGTTTAATGTTTACAGGTATTTGGGGTAACTAATATGTTGATCATTCTGAAAATAATTTTTAAGCTTTGGTGTAAAATGTTTTTAAGCTTTGATTTGCGGTTCTAATATTTTATGTCTCACCCAAAATGCATTAGCTCAACCTCCAAACCTGGCTGTTAGCAGCCCAACCACCACCTCCATTGTCATCGCCAATCACTACAACTCTCTCTCTCTCTCTCTCTCTATATATATATATATATATATATATATATATATATATATATATATATATATATATTTTTTTTTTTTTTTTTTTTTTTTTCTTCTGTAAATCAATAAAATATTTTGAAACTCATTGGTTTTTAGTGGCTTGAAAGTGATTGGCATCTTTTCTAATTCAGAGAGTAGTGTCTAAATCGAAAGAAATAGGAAATGCAGTGTAATTTTGCAAAACTTCCATTAAGGTCAGTATAATTTTCATTTTTTTATGGTGATTTAAAATTTAAAAAAAAAACTTTTTCATAGTTTAAGAGAATAATATGAAAGAAGAATTTTTGCTTGTATTTTCCTAAAAAAGGAAAAAGTTTGTTGTACTACTTCCGAGGGTGGTAAAGTCCTTGTTTCTTTTCTAGTTATTTGTGGGAGTTCCCTCCACTGCTTCTTTGTAGGGCGGTTCAAGCATCGGCATCCCAAACCAAAATGTAAAATAGTGGTAATCTATATCAAATTCTTCACAAACAATGATGGTAGTATAATGATTTTTAAAAACCTCATTTTATATTCTGTAACTTTTTCTTTTTTTTTTAGAAACAAATACTCCTATAACTTGTAAATTCCAGTTAGCTTAACTAATAAAGTTTTTGATAGTTGAATAAGAGATTTGGGGCTCAATCACCGCCTACATCAAAAACTGATTGGTGTCTTGGTCTGATGATAAAGAGTTATCATTAGGAGCGGATACCATAGGTTGAAACTCTCAAAAAAAAAAAAAAAAAAACTCCTCACTTAAGTCTTTAGTCCTCATTGGTAACATTAAAAAGAGCAAGCATCAGCCCCACAAAATGCAAAATTGTCAAAAATAGTGGGGTATGTGCCCTTTTTTTTCCAAGTAAATAATTCATTTTTGCTTGAATTGAGTAAAGAATTACAATGGCGGGATTCTAGTAGAAAAAATAAATATAGAGCACTTTACTAACATGGAAAATTCTTAGGTAGTCCTAGATTATAGTGAAATGGTACTCCCTCTCCTCACATTTATGGTGAACCCCGCCATGAATTAAATGAGTGGACCCTGCCACAAATGTGAAAGGAGGAAGTACCATTCTCCGTACTCCGAGAGTACCTAAGAATTACTCAACTAACAGGCATGGTTTGTAATTTTTTTTTTTTAATCCTAAATGAGGATGTTGAGGATCAAACCCCAGAGACATATACCCTCCACAAATATGGAGATGCATACCAATAGGCCAAAGGGTAATTAGAAAGATATGATAATGCTTACTTGCTTTTTACATAAAATATTATTAGGAGCGGACGCCATAGGTTGAAGCTCAAAAAAAAAAAAAAAAAAAAAAAAAACTCCTATAACTTAAGTCTTTAGTCCTGATGATAACATTAAAAAGAGCAAGTATCAGCCCCACAAAATGCAAAATTGTCAAAAATAGTGGGGTATGTGCCTTTTTTTTTTCCAAGTAAATAATTCATTTTTGCTTGAATTGAGTAAAGAATTACAATGGTGGGATTCTAGTAGAAAAAATAAATACAAAGCACTTTACTAACATGCATGGTTTGTAATTTTTTTTTAATCCTAAATGAAGATGTTGAGGATCAAACCCCAGAGACATATACCCTCCACAAATATGGAGATGCATACCAATAGGCCAAAGGGTAATTAGCAAGATATGATAATGCTTACTTGCTTTTCACATAAAATATAAAACATATCCCTCCCATATGGTATTTTATATGAAAATCTTAATGGATATAGTAATGCAATAATTAAAGAGGATGATTAATAAATTAGAAAATCTATATAATTATTACTTAATAAGACTTTTCTCAAACCAAAAAATATATATATTAATAATACTTTTTATTCCTTTCAAGAAAAAAAAAAAGACTTTATTTTAGTGACTACTTAATAAGACATTAGTGAAGTTCTATTTGAAGGTCCCCCCTCGTAGTTATTGGTTAATATCCTTTTCATCTTTTGTGATTCTTCAAGTTATGCCAATAAGTTCCCTAAAAAATAAAAAGTTATTCCCAATAATTGGACTTTCCATATTGACAACCCTCATCGACAGTTAAGTTACAATTAATTTAATTTGATTTTTCTTATTACAAGGCTTTAAAGTAAAAGAAAAATTATTAAAATAATATTTTTTATGTCAATAATTTTTTAATTGAATAGTAGATTTGTTCAACTTATTTGGGTTAGAGTTTACATTTATAAATTTCGTGAAATGAAAATTTAGTTATGTATTAATATAATTTCCAGTAGTTACAGATACTTTTACATTATTAAAATAATACTCAGAAAATATGTTTTAAAACACATATATATATATATATATATATATATATAAAATATAATATAATATAGTCAAAAGTTTTGTAATTCAATTAGACCCTTTTGACATTTTCAATTGAGATATTCATGATTTAAATCTCTCATTTTTCACTATTAAATTATCAATATGTGTGTGCGTTTGCAGTAAAACATTTTGGCTAAAATTAATACAATTGTGACTATTAAATCAATTTTTACTGTCAAATCAAGTACACTAGGATGTTTATCTGGGGATTCATTTCTTAGAAGGGAAATCTGACTTTTGTAGCCGCTCCATGAGAAACACCTCCTTCCTTGTAGAGTGTTTGAGTCATCGGTGAGAGAGATTTTGGGAATAATAGACAAAGAAAGAATAAATAAATAAAATAAGAATATAGATTTTAGTTTTTCATCTATTTATTATAAGAGTAATGCTATAACTACAAACTATTTTACAATATTTTTATAAAATGTTGATGTGGTCAACTTCTTATTGGTTTTCATCTAAGCCCACTATTAATATAACTTTTTCATTTACTAATAACTAGGGCTGTCCAGACCCAACCAGAGCCCGACAACCCAGCCAAACCGCCCGATGCCGACCAAATTTCGACCCAAACCGAAGGTCTAGTCGATCGGCCGCAGGTTTCCGCTTTCAAGAACCGACACTGGCGGGTCGAGTGGCGGGTTTGCTTCTCCAAAACCCGAGCAACTCGAACCCGATCGGAGCTATATAAAAAAATCCATCCAAATCCTGCAAAAACAAGCTAGATCCGGCGAGATCTCGACCAAATCTGGTAAGATCTCAACTAGATCCGGCCAAATCCAAGCAATTTTTAGTGAAAAAATGCAAATTCCAGTGAAAAAAATGCAGATTCTGGCAGCTTTTTCCAAATTCCAACGAAATTTTCCAAATTACGGTGACTTTTTTTTTATAGATTTCGATGACTTTTTTTATTCTAGCGACCAACCGACACTCACCCTCACCTTAAACCAACTCGACCGATTTTTCCGGCAGTCGGTTTCGGGTTCCTCCACCCTCCACCCGACGCCGGCGGGTCGAGTCCGAGTTGAGTCCAAAACTAACCCGGCTAGACCCATGGACAGGCCTACTAATAACCACTCACCACATCAGTAGTTTGTAAATTTTTTTGTAAAATAGTTTGTATCTTTAGTTTTATTCTTATTATAATATTGAAAAAGGTGGAGGAGCATATGGATGCATTCTATTGGATAAACTAAGTATTTTTCATTACGATTATGAGAAGAAAAATAGGGAGAGAAAGAATGTGAAAAAGAAAAATATAAAGCATTATCTAATATAGGAAACTTAATTATCCATTTTAGGAAAAAATTTTATGTTTTTATGAAAAATTGAAAAATTTGTCAAAAACCCTTTTCACTTTCTCATAAAAAATTCCTAAAATAGTTTACTAACATATATCCTAAAAGCATACGTTAGTATAACCCATACATACATATACATTTATATATATATATATAGATGATAATTGTTTGAAATATATTGTTCTTAAAATTGAGTCTTATTCTTGTCTTTTGAAATTTTTTAAATTTATTCATTAAACTTGTTACCTTTTAGTTTATTTTCATGTCACGTTAACCTTTTAGTGTGTCATTTGACACTTCTTTTTTTGATGAAAGAAAAATGGGTAGAGGGAGCGACCTAAATTGACGTCTTTCACCTGAGCGTGATCATAATGACACTCTACCCGCTGGGCCTGAGCCTACTGAAACAGGGAATTCGGATGAGGTGTCATTTGACACTTTGTTTATCATGTATACAATTACTTTAATAACACATGATAGAATGATGAAAGTTTAAGTGAGGGCTTTTACAATTTTTCAAAAACGAAATTATATCTTTCTAAATTAACAAAATCAATATTCTTCAGCGTCCCATCATTTCATACTAAATCATATATATATATATATATATATTTAAAGATAACAAATTCTTTATTCCTTTTGTTTTTATTTTATTGTCAAATTACATTTTATAATAATTTAGAGACGATTTCAAATTAAACAAAAAAATTCATTTAACACCAACACTTCTTAAAAAATTACAGATGGGGAAGGAAAAGTTTAAGAAGGTTGTCCATTAGAGTAGTGCTAGCAAGATAGAAATTAATAAAGGGTGTAATTTACATAAGGCATTGAATTGAATACAATAACGGACCAACGTTACTCAATGACTATCAGAGGTTTTATTTATTTATTTATTTATTTTGAAACAAGACAACAATAGGGAGGACACTACTAACCCATATCAGGCATCCAAGTCCCTGATCTCACGAAATGATCTTACAACATCGCATTAACTCATACAAAAATTTATGTCTATTTTAGTATAAGAATATACTAATTCTATTTTATATACTCATTTTTCAAAACACACCATAGGATATTATCTATTTTACACTACATTTCATTAAAATATTAATTTTTCTTGATATTTTTAATTGTTTTTCTTTTTTCACATACAATAACCACCATCAATTTTATTCTTTCATTCTTGAGATATATAAAGAAAGAATAAACAACTAAATGTAAATTTACATAATTACTGTAATGAACTTGTAAATTTACACAATTATACACGAACTGATATAGTGTTTTTTATAGATAAAACTGTGTAAATTTTAGACAATTTTTTATTATACAAGAATCGACGTAAAAGCTCTCATGACTTATAACTTATAAGACACTTCTCACATAACATGTATGAGTTTCACACGTGTAAGTTTCCGTTTGGTAAAACTTATTTTTATCAACTTATTTCACTATTTAGTTTATTTTTGTTACTATTTATAAGTCGCAATGCACTTTTAAATACTATTCATAAGCCTCACTATACTATTTTAATTAAATTTTACTTTTATTTATAATATTTTTAGCAAAGTTTTTTTAATTTTAACCAAATAAGTGTATCCTCAAACGGACTTTAAATAGTATGAGAAAGAAGTTTTATAAGACGTTGTTGGTGCAATGCAAATAATGGTCACTAGGTGGAGAAGGAATTATAAGGGCAGATATTCTCTCAAGTACATTTGTTGACTGATCCCACCAGCCATCCATCAATCATACACTCTTTACCATTTATACCCCCGCTGTCCCTTCTTGCACTTTGGGTTTCGTGTGAAGCTGAGTCTAACTCACCATCCACTCTACACCGTTGTTTGTTTAATTTAATTACTACATATTGTACTTGCTTGTCTGAACTGAATTGCCACATAAAACCAAATATATATATATATATATATATATATTTATATAGGATTTTACTAATGTGTAAGGGTATATATTAATTTCTATTTTTGGAAATTTTTTTTTGAGAATTGAAAAAATAATGACAGTTTTTTCAATTTTTGAAAAAATATTTTCAAAAATAGAAAGTTTAATGTGTGTCCTTAAGACACACATTAACCAGACCAATATATATATATATATATGCAATTAAACAAAACTGTCAAAACTCATAAATGGACTCCAGCCGAGTTTCCTATACTTTGTTTTTATGAGTTTTTAAGGAAAAAAAAACTAATAAAAAGATACGCATTTATTTCTTTGCCAAGTTCATATTTAAGAAGGTGGGTGGAGAGTAGATATCTATTTTCAATAAATATAATGATTGTAACATTTTTCATTATGGTTAGACTTAGAATGATGATTGGGATTAATGTATAATAAAAATAATCTATTTATAATTTAAGATCTTAATAAATTGTAATAAAAAAATAAGTTATGTTTGCAATACTTTTATAATAAATCATAAATGGTAAATTGTTATTAGTTCTAATTTAAACCTTCTACTTAAATTATTTTTTTCTCACCAACAATAACCGATAACAATTTGCCATTTAAAATTTATTGTGAAACTGCTGTGAACATAATATTCCTCTAAATAAAAGTTATGAAATTTATTATGTATGTAGAATGTAGTATTGTTGTTCTATTTTTATTTAAGGACTTTAGAGGAAAACTTTATCCTTTATTTAAAAGTCAGCATCCTTCAATGATTATTCTAATATTTTTCAGGTTATAGTATCATTGTTAACGTTTAATTAATGACATAATTTATTAACAAATGTGATAAATCTGCGATTATGTTGTTGCTCATCTAAAATAATAATAAAATGGATAATTTAACCTAAAAACTATCCTATTTGATTTTATAACAGTTTAATTAGTATGAAGAATAAAAAAAAAATACTAAGATTAGAAAATTGCATAATTAAGAGTTTAATGTGACGTAAATTATCAACCGAGTGGAAATTACTATCGTGTGTAATCTCGTTTCTCATAGAGATACCATACGGTCCATACCCACAGTGTGGATATTGTAACTATGTTGCTTGCAGTTTAGCCTTTCTCTTTAATATAAAGGCCAATGCTTAAGCAAAAATTTCGTTGATAATAAAGATGCAAAACACGTGCTTAAGGCTAAAAATTTGTCAACAAATCCATAATAACATGTATTCTTCATGCACCTAGTGTACAATATGAATGAATTTGTAACTATTTGTTTGTAATTTAATCTTTCTCATTTTTTTTTTTTTCTAACAAGGGTATTTAAAACTCTTCAAGTATTTGATACGAAATTATGCGTAATAATATCATCATGCAACAATACTACATCGTTTAGTTTAATTAAGAATAAATATAATCTTTGATAGTTTAAGATATTCTCTTATTCATATTATGAGTGCAAGTGAGTGTTGTACTTGATGGGTGCGTCGACTATCTTGCTGCCTGTGATACAAGCTTGAAAAATGAGGCCAAAAGTATACTTGACCTAAGTAAGATAATAATTATTTGATGAGAAGGAAAACTCAATGCCAAGAAAGTAAATGAAAGAGTCCTGACCCTTCCTCTTGAAGTGTTGAATAAGGAAATGCTTGAGAATTATTGAATATGGTATTGTCAATACAATTTTCCTTAAAGTTGGTACTTGAGTAAATGATACGTTTTAAAATTTGATGAGTATTTTAGATTAATCTCAAATGAGTTATAATAAATGGTTTTGAATAATTTTTAACTAAATTCAAATTAGAGGGACATTTTAGTACAAAGCTAGAATTAATAAAAATAATAATTTAAAACACTTAGCACAAAATTAGATTGAATAAACAACTAACAAGTAATCATTTGTTTAACTTCTACTTCAATTATTTATTATAAATTAACGTACACGCAGTGCCAGTAGTCAACTGAAAACACTAATTGCATTTGACAATGAGGCCCATAAAATTATTAGCCATCACGTCTTGAAATGGAGAAATGAGGAACAAATTTAAGCTCGTACGCCATTGATGTTTCTTTACACCCTTAAAGTATTCTTATGTGGACCATAAGTTTTTATCAAGTCAGTCATTGGATCAAAATCCCACTCAAAGGTACGCCTAAAAATAGAGTGATATGAAAAGGAAAATACTTGTCGCACACAAATAATTTTACACGGTTTTAAAAAATAATTGAAACTAATTATTTTTAGGCTTTGTGTAAAACTATAAAATATCTTGTATGTAACGAACACAGTCCATACAAAAATATACAAAGTTGACGATATTCTATAACCTTTGATGTCCACTAATAAAAATAAGCTTTAAGAGCCAAGAATTTTATAGTTTAGTAATATTGTCTATTAGTCCCTTCAATAAATAAAAAACTAAGGTTAATAATTGAATTATAAAAAAGAAGATAAATGGTAAGATTTATCAAACTCAAAAGCCTAAGAAGGGAATATGAAATTTGGAGAGAGTAACATGCATTTCAAAATATTTTGCCACCTATGTCATAAAATTTAAGATGAAAGATACACCTGAAAACGATATACGCTTCAAAATATATATGCCTGATGAGGGGGTAATTAAAACGAAAATTTATTTTCCATTACATAAGCTTATGGATCAAACTAATTGGAGAATATGCATGGCTTAGAAAAAAAAACTATATTTGCTACATTAGCAGTACATCGTAGCCACCTGAAAACTTTACTCACATTTATTCACCATAAACTCACTTCAAAGTGTATAGTAAAGTACCCCACAGGGCCACAGCTTTGTATAATTCTTTTATTTGTGTTTTTTATTTTTAAATGTTAGCATGGTGAAATAAGACAAATACGTCAAATTCGACAGTAAGCGTTGTCACGTTCATGATAAGTTATATCTTTTTTTCTTTTTTTAAATTTTTTATGTTTTGATCGATCACTTTTGAAAAGAAGTAACACAATTTTTTACCAAAAAAAAAAAAAAAGAAGTAACAAAATAATGCATGCGTTCTAAAAGGTAATAATAATAACATTGCATGCAATAACAAGGTCACCAATAATAATTTGTCATATACAATGATAATTTATGTCGGCATTAAATAATAACTCTATGATTTTATAACTTTTTTTTTCTTTTAAAGATTATGATAGGGTTCCAATAGGACAATTACATCTAACCTAAAGTAATCTCTGCTATGTCGCGTGCAAACCTAATATTTGGTCACTTTTTGCAAGCAATAATGGGATAACTCATTATAGTAATTTTGTTAAATCTGATGTTAATGCATATCACATTGAGCAATAACTTCACAATACTGTGTAATGAAGCCAAATTCGTCAGTTGAAAGATTTGTCCAAATGAAGTATGACCAACTTGATTCCTGCACAAGATTAGAAATATTGTCTCTCAAAAAGGTCACCGGTGTGGTGCCAGCCAATGAGCCTCCGATGACAAAGTCAAATATCTTAGAGAGAAAGAGAGAGATAAGGATAAAGATTGAGAGTATTGTATCTTATATTTTTTGTGTACCTTTGTTTGAGGTCTGATATAGTTTATATGGTTACTTGCTTTTCTAGCCGTTAGAGGTCTACTCTTCAATGGTAGCCTTAATGGCTTTGGTAACGCCTCTGGTGATTTATTGCAGTGCTTTTAATGTCCGTCCAATGGTCATGCTTGATTTATTCGTCCATTTAGAAACGGAAGATGTATTAAATGTGCCTTTATGACTCGTTGATCGTCTAAAGGCCTCTCTGGACAATGAGATTTTCTTGATTCATCACTGTGAAAGCTATAATTTATTTTATAATGAAAAATTATATGTTAACCCCTAAACAATTTATGCAGCTGAATTAATGGGTTTATAATCAATTCCACACAGACTCTGCAAACAAATATCTTTATAATTATATTTATAACACCAAATCTAAGAACAATAAATATGCAAGGGACTAAAAATGCAACAAAAAGATTTTGTAACAAAGTAGAAAACCAATTAAGAATCCCTTCAATGGAAAAATCACATTAAGGGTCCAACCATTTTAGAATACACTTTAAAGGAACAGTTTCAATAGTATATAGTATATACTCATAAAACTTTTGTAGTCTTTTGTTCTTTATGCATCCTCTACAAACGTTGTACTTAATTATCTTCCTATCGCAATAGTTCTAAATGCTCTAAAAGAATAATACTAGAAATACAAACTATTTTACAAATTTTTTTACAAACTGCTGATGTGGTGAATGATTATTGATAAATAAAAGTGATATTAATGGTAGGCCTAGATGAAAACCAATAAAAGATTGGTCACATCAATATTTTGTAAAAATGTTATAAAATAGTTTGTGGCTGTAATATTATTCTGCTCTAAAATCCTTCTACAGTGATCTTCCCCATGAATGAATAGCGCCAGCATGAATTAGAACCTCTGTCACTCCAAGAAACTCCTCAAAAAAGTGCAACAACAATATATCCATTGGAATCAAAGTCTATGGTTTCATGAACAATTGATGCTAAAGGTGGATAGGATCACAATTTTTTCTTCCTGTTTTTGCTCAGGCACAAGATGGTTTTTACTGTTTAGGCTTAGGAAGAATACCTTAAGATCTGAAAGTTTTAGTTTTGGTACATCATCTATCCTTTCTTACCTCTAAGGGTCCGTTTGGATGGAGGAGTGGAAAAGTGGGAGGATGGAAAATTGTGGGAGGATGGAAAAGTGGGAGGATGGAAAATATTTAATTTTCCCTCTTGTGTGTTTGGTTGGAGGGGTGGAAAAGTGGGAGGGTGGAAAACTCTTTTATTTGGTTGGAGAGAAAAATGGAAGGATGAAAAATGTAATTTATATAAATTGACTATTATACCCTTGTTACATAATATGTAAGAAATAGATTTATTTGTACTTATTACATAATATTAAATTTATCACATCATATATATAAATTTATATTTTTTTATTATTATTATAATGTAAAAATTAGATCAGGCCACGTTGAAAAAAAAAAAAAAAAAAAAAAAAACCTTCAGGTCACGTTGAAAAAAAAAAGAACGTTCAGGTTAGTGAAAAAAAAAAAAAAAAAAAAAAAGGACGTTCAAGTCACGTTGAACAACAAAAAAGGGAGGGTATTACCGTAAAACTGCCTTGAGGCAGTTTTCCCCCCTTGCTTTTCCTCCCGATTTGGGAGGAAAAATTTTGTGGGCCCAGGGAGAAAATTTTCTCCCTGGTTTTCCACTCCCCCTAGTTTCCTCTCATTCCCAAACAAAGGAAAACTCAGTTTTCCACTCCCTTTTCCTTCTTACATTTTCCATCCCTCCTAAAATCTACCCATCCAAACACAGTGTAAAAGTCGTGCAACAAGTAATTTATATAGTTGCACAAAATATGGTTAAAACATGGTTGAAGTCATTCTTTAATTTAGCCTGAGTAAAACTCTTAGAGTCAGAATAGATGTACTGTTTTTTACCCCTAATTTTTTTTTCCTTCAAATGCCGATGTGGTATTTTTTAGTGTTAATTAAAAAATTTAATATTATTTTATTGCTCAAATAAGCTTTAAATGTGACAACTGTACGATCGATCCGTTAATCATGTTAATATTGTCATTGAAAATATGATAATGACTAAATTAACTATAAGTTACAAAATAGATTAAATTGAAATGCTAAGAAAACTTGGGATCAAATTGAAAGTAATCCTGTAACATCTATTGCGTCGAAAGTTTCTACCTTAACGCAATAAATCCCTATATTGAGGCGTTTGTATTGCCTTAACAACATTAACCTCGTCACGACATCAATCTATAATAAAGTTGTGAACAACAACTATGTGGAATATGAAAAGTCAAAACGACGTCGGTTCCCATTGTTTCCGAAAACCATAACATAAGGATTAAGGAACACCAACGATAGTTTTTCACTTTTCAGATTGAAAGTTTTTGTCTATCTAAAAAATATATATATAAATGGCTTCCCTGAGCTTGAGCTTCACGTCCATGTCGCTCCGGCCACCGGAATTATCCTCCGGCAATGGCAACTACGGAAACATCCTCAGAAAGAAACCATTCTCTGTCTCAGTTGCTGCAAATTCTCCGGCTCCACCAGAAAAGCCAGAAATTGAGCTCGAATTTATTGGGGTAACATGCATTTACATTTAACTTTCAAACTGTTTCAATTTGTTGTTGTGTCTTCTTCTAAAAAGTACGGACACTTCACTTAGGGTGTCGTATCCGTGTTATACCAGTATCATACCGGTGTTGGCCATTTCATCTTATAATTTTTCAAAAATTGCTCGTGTCAGTATGTCGTGTCCGTGGTTCCTACTTGTTATGTTATGATAATGGGTTTTTGTTTGTTTGGCATAGCCGAAGGCAGAGAGTGATGGGTCGTACCCTTTGGAGACAGCCAAAGAGATAAGTGGAGAGAAGCTTCTGAGGAACATCATGTTGGATAACAAGATTGAGCTCTATGCCACGTATGTAAGTAAGATTATTTCCCTTCTTTCTTTTTTAGCTCACTTTAGACTTGTTCCCCTTTCTATTTCTAACGTGCGCATGGTTACTACACATGTTCCTCCTACAAATTTTACTATATACATTTTATAATTTGAGATATCAATTTCCAAATACAATTTTGTTTTTTTTTTTAATTATTTATTATATTATTGATGTGTCATTATTGATTATACTTTTTTTTAGGTAGTTTGTAAGTTTTTGAGTAAACTGTTATTTTATTTTCTAAACTTTACCAAAAATTTGTTTTTCATTTATAAACTAAAAAAAAATGTTCTTTTTTCATACTTAAACTTTGAAAATAAGTTTTTTTTTCTTCAATAGTTTAGACTTTAGAGACAAAAATAGGGATGAAAAAAAAAAAACATTTTTCAATAGTTTAGGAATAATTTTATTTTATTTTTTTAAAGTTTAAGGACAAAAAGTGAAACATTTCCAATAATTTAGAGACGAAAAACAAAATTTTGTAAGTTTTCTATATAATTTTTTTATAGTAAAATTAGTAATAGTTGAAATAGTTTTCTTTTCAAATATGAATTTTTAGAAGAAAGGCCTTGCACGGTTGCACCATTCTCACCTTGATGTCTCTAGCTACTAAGTATCAAGTAAGAAAAAACGTGGTTGATTTTCAATCACTAATTTTTTCTTCGAAAATTCCAAAAGTCATTGTGGTGGTGTCTGTGCTAATGACTAATGTTGTATACTTTTCTACTCCAATCCTGATTGTCATGAGTCATGAGTCATGACATGAATGATGATGATTCTAAATTGTGAAAAGCTGTCTCTTCTCTTGACAAATTGCTCGATCAGTTATGTTCATTTTATTTGTGGTTCAAATGGTCCAATGTTAAATGCAGTGTTGACTTGTTGATTAGGGAAAAGTGATGAATTGTGGTGGTGGTGGAAGCTGTGGAACTTGTATTGTTGAGGTATAATTCTAACATACATTCATCTAGTACTTGCAGTTTATTTATTTATTATAAATTTTATTTATTAAGTTAAAACTTTATGATGTTATGAGACTAGGGACTAAAAGAATAGTGTTCAAAAACTTGTTTTATTTTTTATTTTTAAAGAATGGTTTTGTTTGGGGTGGTATGTACAATGTTTCCAAGTTTCTGCACAAAAGGTAAAAAAATTATTGAACTTCTACAAGATTAAAGGCAAATATATAAAAATGACTTACAATTAAAAGCTGTATATTCTGTTCATCCAAAATAGGAAAAAGATATAGATGCTACTTGGGAGATTGAGCAAAATATTTTAATATCCAAAGCAAACTATCAGGTGAGGTATATTTAGGAGTCAAGCAAAATTTAAACAGTAATGTTCTTTAATTATCTGTAGCTTCCTTGTTCCTTGCTGTGCAGATTATTAATGGAAAAGATCTTCTAAATGAAAGAACAAACACAGAGCTTCGGTATCTGAAGAAGGCAAGCTCTCTGTCTCTCTCACTCAAATACCCTTTAAATTTAATTGAAAATGCTTCTTATAAACACTCCAACATTTCATGTTCCTCAATTTCTGATACACTTTTGAACTAAATGGTAACAATGGTCTGTATAAGGTTGTAACGGTGCTAAATAACAATGTGAAATTGAAAGTTCATCTCATTGCTTCTATATAAAAAAATGATGGCTTTTCTCATAATTCAAAGCTAGTGTCAATTATTCTGTTGGTGTTCATATGAAGATTTCTTTTTTGTTCATCATGTAAATTCTTTAAAAACAATGGCTAGTTTAACTTGGGTTATTATGTACAGAAACCTGAATCTTGGAGGCTTGCTTGTCAAACTATAGTGGGAAATAAGGAAAATTCTGGAAAGGTACTGTTCCAAACAATTTTTTCTTCTTGGGTTGCAATAATCCACGCTTTTAAGTATGTTAAATGTGTATGATACATTAAATATAATTTTTTTTTTAAATTTTCTTATGAATGAGAAGATTTTATTACCACAAATGAATAGAATATGAAGTTCAAGTATCAGCACCTAATAACAAAACTGGAGCACCAGTATATGCACCTACTCTAACTCATATACATAGGAAAACAGTCAGCTAATCACAAGAAGATAAAGGAATAAAGAAGAACAGGGTTTAAGAACAGCTAAGGAAATTCACCATACACAGCACAAGACTCTGTTTTGAACAGAGTTAGTAAATCAGTCATTCCCTTCAATTTTCCTTCTCACTTCCCATTTGATCATATGAAGAAAATTTTCTTCAACATAAATTCTCCCTTGATGCAACAGACCATTTCTCTGCTGCCATATGTGAAACACAGCAGACCATAAGGCTAAATGGAATACAAATTCTAGTAAATAAATTTACTTCCATAGCTACATCCCTAAAATGGGTAATTGTGTCAACTCCTGCAATGCTTCAGGCAGTTAAAATATGGTTTTATCTAGTAGGAGGTAAAGTATGTTTAGCGATTTTGATCATTGCAGTTGATTGATAATTTGTTCAAATTAAAATATTAATCCCCATGACAAAGCAATATTTTGTTGTTTTTTAATCTAGTAACTCCTTTCCCTTTTTGTAAGTCACATTCTTGCAAATTTTCTGGCAATATTTCTCTCATCAATCTCATATACTGCCTTGTTTAAAATACATGAAAAAAACAATAATCATAGCCTTACCAGTTACCACAGTCCACCAGGCAAAAGGAGGAAGATACTCTCCACATTTTTATTTCCTGCAGTAACAAATACTACTTTAGTGAGAGGGTAGGCAGCTTTTCTTCTTTGTTCAGACTTCGAGTAGTTTTGCTCCATTGACTTAAAAACTAGAAAGGTGACCTTCTGCTTTTAACTTACGTCTATGTAGTTTCTCATTCATTGCCAACAGAAAGATGAATATTCGGTTTACACTATTATTTTATTAATCTTAACTTTTGAGTAGCCCTACTCTGGATTTGTACAAATTTCACATTTCCTAAGGATAGATCAACTGGAGATGTTGAAATTTGAAAAAAGGCCAAACTACACTTTTAATCCTTCAATTCAACTATATGTAAGAGAGTTGGAGTGGCAAGGTTGAGGTTAAGCAAATTTTTAAAACCAAGTTGCATCATGTTAGATGATGGTACTTTATTCTATATGACTTGTTCATTCTACAAATTGAAGAAAAGTTCTCAGGCTTGGAATGCATGAGTTCTTATTGGCATTTTAAGGCTAAGTAGCTATTTCTTTATATTCTTAAGACGATAAAGACAGAAAGGATGAAAAATATTATTTATGACTACAATATATTATGGAAGATTGAAGCCAAACTTTCAACAGAGTTTGCTCTAACCCGAGGAGAAAAGGTGAATTAAAGTTCAAAGGAAAGCAGGCCCAATAGTCCATTTTGTCAACATGTTTGCTATCACTAGAAGAGTATTTATTTGTTTATGTTCTGTTTTATTTGTTATTATGTCTTTACTAATTTTTAAAGGTCTAGTGACTTTTAATGAAATCGGATACTTAGTATTTATCGGTTAAATTGGTGATGAGTAGCTAATATTTTAGGCTTACTAAAGACTATTATAAGTAGCATCTTTTAGTCGTTGTAGCAATTTTTTCTTATATATATTATGAAATTCCAGATATGAATATTTCTTGAGTTCTTTGAAACTTGATGTTTTATTGTTCCATCTTCAATTCTATTTTTTTTTTCCTTTACTATAATCTTGTATTCTTGATAAAATTTCTTCTTAAACCCTTTGAATAGGTCAATTGGCTTGAAAAGTGGCATCTTCTGGCTGGTTCATATTAGATCTTCACTAGATTTACGTTATATTAGATCTAATCTTGTATTGTTGATAAAATTTCTTCTTAAACCACCATCACCTTTTATTTTTCATAAGCAGTACATAATTTAGTTTTGTCAACTGAAATGGACCATCATTGTGATTTTGCATTCTGATTGTCGGTTGCAGGTAGTTGTTCAAAGGATACCCCAGTGGAAGAAATAATTAAGAGCTAGTCCCTATTCATAGATGCAGCCAATGATTTATTGTTGAAAGGGAGGCATCATTACATTAAAAACATGTTTACTCTGGTAACAATTATAAATTTTCTTACCCTGGCATGCTGAAATAGTAATGTGTTGTTCAGATGTTACTGGTAAATGGTAATCTGTGTATACCGCTTCATCTGTCCGCATAATGAAATTGGTCAAGTTGTTTTTCTCAACAGTTGGGAAATTTTGTGAGGCATTTCGATGTATAGTTTTAGGACAAATATTGACTCTAAAATGGTTTGGAGCTATCTTTTCCAACCTATTACGTGACGATTTACACATGGATAGTTTCTTACTTTCTTTAATTGCCACATTACTACTATTACCATCCATACTAAAAGATACATAAGAAAATCTTCCTCATACCTCACTTTTCTATCAGGCAAATACTTTTCATTGTAGTACACAGTTGGACATACATTCTTCCTTCATCACACTTCCAAGTCTACCTCTATAAACAATAATCATCATGGAAATATTTGATCTTAGTTTACCATTTTATTGCTATTGGAAAATTACTTTTGTTACTGTTGAGTTTAATCATGATCTTTTATTGCCAAATACTTAACTATACCAATTACCAAGTCTATTTTTTTTCTAGTTCTATCTTACACTGGACATGGGTATTATTGTGTTTCACCTTATCGTTAAAAGTATGATAATCTGTTTCATTATATCATTGGTCGCCCACTATCATGTTCCTTCTTACCTCTGGCGCTGGACACAAATCAGAGTCTACTGATCACACTTCTCAGATCTTGGGAATGGTTTCTCTTGTAGGAAGAAGAGGTGTGCCAATAACTTTCGACCTTTTTTGAGCCAATGTTGAGTTCTGAACTCAACTTTCAAAAACACACAAAATTAAACTCTAACAGGTTTAATTTGTTACATCTTAAAATTGTAGGGTATAGTGTGCCAATGACTTTCGACCTTTTTTGAGCCAATTTTAAATTCTGTACTTAACTTTCAAAAACACACAAAACTAAACTCTAACTGGTTTAATATGTTACATCTTAAAATTGTAGGGTATAGTGTGCCAATAACTTTCGACCTTTTTTGAGCCAATTTTGAGTTCTGAACTCAACTTTCAAAAAAACACAAAACTAAACTCTAACAGGTTTAATTTGTTACATCTTAAAATTGTAAGGTATACAATGAAATTTTCTTAAAAAATAAAAGGGAAAAATTAACGGATGTCCTAAAAGCATAGTTTAAGATATATTTTTAAAATTTTTTATGGAAAAGTTAAAAAAAAAAAAAAAAAAAAACTAAATTTTTAACAAATTTTTACATTTTATATGAAAGTGGTATTAAAAATTTTCTAAAATGATTTATAAACAAATACTCTAAAAGAATCTGTTAACCAAACGCAAAATAAAATAACTCAAAATAATTTATTATATGTCATGATCAGGCACACTGTACAAACGGTCCCACAGATAGCACATGGTAGATTTAAAAAAAATGGAGAGGTGGAAAAATGGGAGATATAAGAGGTTTTAATTTTTCTCATTTGTATTTGGGGAAAAAGTGGAGAGGTAGAAAATAGAGTTAGCCCCTATTTCATAACTTATTTTATTTTTATAAATGTTTTATAAAGGAAAAAATTTATTGTTGGAATATTAAAAAAAGAAAGAAAAAAAAAAAAAAAAGCAACTAAACCTTCAATAATGAAGAAAATAAAGAAAAGGAATAACGTCATTTAGCTTAGGGGATGGGGGAAGGGTAGATGGGAATTTCCATCCAACTCATTTTCCTCATTTTCTCTCAAATTTCTATTTTCTCCCCCCTTCCCCCAAAATCACTTCAACTAAATTCTTCAATTTTCCATCCCCCACTTTTCACTAGTGGTCAGGGATGGATCTAGGATTTTAAACTAGCGGAAGCCGGAGTATAAAGAAGAAAAAAAAAAAAAAACTTCAAATAGATATTCATATAGTATTAAAAAACTATAAATACAAATAATGTTTTTTTAATACTAGACTGATTATGATTTTTTATTTATTTATAAAGTTGGAGCATTTATAATGATGGTGCTAAAAATTTTATCTTTTAGTATCTCAAAAAGCGACTTTATTTATTTTAGAAAAATTTTAATACCGCTTTTCAAGGAAATTACCAAAAAAAAAAAAAAGTAAATAAAAGTGAGTTATTTTTTACTTTTTCGGTAAAAGGCTTCTAAAAATATAAAGCTTCTAAAAATAGTTTATAAACCTTAGATCGCCCGTTAATTTTTCCCACGTTGTCGAGTTTCATATCACCAACTCTCTCTCTACCAAATTTCTATACCATTGGACGAGTACTTTATTGAGTATTACTAGAATACTAAGTAGGAAAAGGATTTTTCTATGGCTTCGTGGAATTCAATTCCGCTGGAAATCACGTACCAGGTTCTGGGGTGGACTGCTTTCTCATCGTGGTCCATTGGTTACTACCCGCAAATCATCTTGAATTTCCGTAGGAAAAGGTTGTAATATATATATTATATACTACTTGTACAACCTAGTATTACATTAACACCAAGCACTACGTTTGTTCATTCTCAAAAAAAAAAAAAAGCACTACGTTTGTACAAGTTAGTAATTTTCCCTTGGGTTTTTTGTGTGAACGTGTAATAGTGTGGTGGGATTGAGCTTCGACTTCGCGGTTCTGAATTTGATAAAGCACTCCACGTATCTCATATACAACGCTTCCCTTTACTTTAGCTCAGTTATTCAAAAGCAGTACTATGAAAAATATGGCTATGAACAGGTTTGTTTGTGCTTTCTTCTTTGTACCCAGAGAGTAAAAAGGTTCTAAGTTTTCAACAGCAACAAAAGATGAAATCTTTGCTTTGTTTTTTGGATTGTGGGTGACATTGTGTGAATTTGAAGTTCTGGGTATTTGGATTTGATTCTCATTGTAACTTCTTTTTTTCTTTACTTTGTTGTTATTCTAATTATTGCAGATGATACCTGTAGCTGCAAATGATGTTGCTTTCTCTACCCATGCTGTTCTTGCCACCTCAACAATCGTGTTCCAAATTTTAATCTATGATGTAAGTGGTTTACTCTTATATCTTCTTGTGGAAGATCTTTATCTTGGTAAATCTTGTTGGGGATTGGAGTATTGAATTTCACCTTTGTTGATGGTTTTCTATAGCGCGGAAGTCAGAAGGTTTCCAAGATTGCTATTGCAATGATCTTTGCCGTGTTCTTATTTGCTGCAGTTTGTTTTTTCCTAGCTCTACCAAGCCATTCTTGGCTTTGGCTAATCTCCATTTTCAAGTAAGATGTTTCTCTTTTATGTATCTTGAATTTCAACCTTATGTGAATGGCAATAATGGCTGACAACTTATTTTCTATTTGCCTAGCAGGCTAGGATGACCATTAAATGCAAAGTTTCTTTTTTTCTTTTTTTTTTGGCCCCCTATTTTTACCTTTATTTTGCGGAAAATAATATATGTGGCCGATCCTGACTAGTTTGTTGCTTAGATCCATAACCAACCCCAAACTTTTGGGACAAAAGATTAGTTGTTGTTGTTGTACCCCTCTTAGTTTGATGTTTATTTTTTCACGTCAACTTGTTACCATGGACTCTCAAATGGTCGAATATCACTTTACCTGCATTAAGGATAGTTCTGCGTTGAAGTTAATATCAGTGTGATTTCTAAGATCTGATTTGTTTTATGCCTTTGCACACTATGAAGATTGAAAAATTGCCATACATCTGGTTTGGAAAGGTGGACTTGTCACTTGCACTACAAGATGCATCAATAAGATGAGCCTGGACACAATTACTTGCTTTTGGCCTCAGTGTGTCAGTGTGATATTTTTCTTCATCTTTTGGAGACTATCCTCTTTCATCTCTAATATGATAATATTGATATCTTAGTTGCACTTGAGTGTATAGATTCCTCTCACTTCTTTTGCTTCGGTTTTACTGTGAAAGATATGGTTACTCCATATTCAGTTCCTAAAACTTCTCACTGATAATGACAATGTTTAATCTATAGTCTTTCCAATTTGGAAAATGCTAAATGTTGGAAAATTAAAGAAACTCTGGACTCCTCTCCTTACAATGTTGGACTTTTTCTCTATGCACTGGCATAAAGGCCTTCATAGTAGACCAGCTAAGCTGTTGAGGATGGGGTAATCTTAAATGGGGATCATTCTTGAATTATTGGAATTTTGTCATGATACTGCGGATGAATGTAGGAACCTTGGCCTTCTTGTCACTTGATTAGAAGGAAGTTTCACAGTGATCTATGAAGATGCTTGGGTTGTGTTAGGATTTGGATTAGTAATATCCTTTGATGTTGTATTCTTAAAAAGAGTTTGTAACGCTCGTGCATTTGTGAAGAAAAAGACAAGTCTTGAAGCTGCATAAAAAATTGCAACTGTGACAATCTTGCTCAAGCGAAACAATAATTGAAACTGAAAGTTCCCATGTCCCTTGTTTGAGCAAGATCTTTAGTCTTTGTTTTTTCTTTCCCATAAGGAAAGGATTGTGTTGTTTTGTTTTTAACTTATAAATACAAATAAAGCATGACTTTCTAACCCACAAAGGCTGTCGTACCATTGAGCATTTTGAGAGCCTTTCTTTGTTTCAAAACCCAAAAACCTCTTTCTTGTTCTCGCTCTAGTTCTTAACTTTGCACCCTAATGGTATACCTTTACCAAGAACTTCAAGGACCCATATTTGTTGAAACCACAAAGTTCTTTGCCTTCTAACAGTGTGTGCACTGAGATCCCAGAGTTTCGGCTTGAAGCAGACATGTGTTTGTGAAGGTGCTCACATATAAAAAGTCCAGAGGTGTGGTGTAGTCAACAAATTGTCTACTGGGTTGCAAATTTAACTACAAAGGTTTTGTGAGTTAGTCTTAAACTTCTTTTATAGAAAATTACTTGTGGGGTAAGTTACCTCCAGAGTGTTTCTTTCTTTTTCCATTGAAAAAGTTCTTATTTGTTTTTCCACTTCATTACCAAATCTCCATGTTTCTATTTATTGCTTTATTACTGTTGTCTTTCTGCTGATAAATTGGGATTAAATTAAAATTTACAGATTGAAATTGGTGTCCCCCAAACAGTGCATTGAGAGAAAGTTTCCCTTAAAATGTCACCAGCTGCAAAGTTACTTATTTTGGTCTAATATGGGAGTAGATAAATGAAATCTCTTTACACTGATTGCATTCATCACTTACTTTAAATTTTAATGGGGGAATTTCTTCTGTGTACTATCTGTAAAATAATGGTTTCCTTTCTTCCTCAGTATTTGTAACATTCCCAACTCTGCCTGCCCCATCCAAAAAAAAAGGGAGATAAGAGGAGTGATTACAAAAAGAAACTTCAATAATCTGAGGGAACTTCACTGTAGTATTGCTTATGATTTGTAGAACTGTTGTTAAATTTTCTGTTGAATCTTTCTGTGAATTCTTTATTGCAGCTCAATTCAAGCTTTTATGACAGTCATCAAGTACATTCCCCAGGTCAGAATTGTGACTGCTTTAAGTCAGTTATATTATACTCCCTCCGTCCCACTTTTTTTGTCCTCTATTCCATTTTGAGATGTCCCAAAATATTGTTCTGTTTCTAAAAATAAAAGTCATTAATTTACTAATGTTCCTATTATATCCCTATTAATTTACTAATTCAATTTTTTGATAATTTTTTTTAAGGGTAGTTTTGGAAACTTATACATTTTTAAAAGGTAGACAAGACAATAAATGATGTTCCCTTAAAAAGTTTGACTTTTCAAACAGGACAAAAAAAGTGAGATGGAGGGAGTATTATTTAAGATGTTGAGAGTACTTAATCTATTGGCTATGCTATTGAATGTAATCTGATATATGAAAAGTCCTTAAAGGCACTGGGTATAGTGTGACTGTTGTTGGAGGCTCTCTTAGATTGTACTTAGCACTTTTACAGCACTGCCTTCAATCCTTTCCCTAGGTCTCACGTTGGAATATCCTTGGTTGTAATTAAAATTTTTGAACTTTAAATATTTCTGTGGAATTTGAAGAGACGCTTCGTTGGGAAGGATTAGTTTTAACCTGTTACTTTAACTTAACCTTTATTTAACAGTGATTTTTATTTAGTAATTCAATTGGCCGGTGAGGTGTCATTGACTATAATTGACATAGGATGGTCATCACAAATTAGTAACTTTATGATTTTGAAAAAAAGGGCGCTTGGAAAAGCCTCTAAAATTTAAATTTATCATTCTATTTCACTTAGCATCATAGCCTGAATTTTTTAATATTCGTAAAAATTAGGGTGTTGGACAAGCCTTTAAGATGTTGATGGGTAATGTGGAGCATCAACAATTAATTGGAATTGGTTCGTTTGTTTAATTATGCTTCTATTTTCATAAAGTAGTATTAAGCAATGCAAATTAATAAGCTGAGATGAGATACCTTATGGACATAGCTTTGACATGCTCCATTTTTATTTTTATTTTGTTAATGTGGGTGTCAAAGTTCTTCGAGCATCTGACTATTCTCTTGAGTGTGTGTAGTGGCCCCCATACCACACAAACAAGGTACTTATAGGGAGGGATCTCTTGGGGTGGCCCTAAGATACTGGGTAGGAGTGTTGAACCTAGGATATCATGGATCTCATGAAGCCTTTGGAAGCACCAAACCAACCCCTTGGAGTTGGACTCCAAAATTATTTGCTTTTGCTTAATTGGTAATAGAGGGGAAAATATCATTGATTCTAGGTGTTTTAACTGTTTTTACCTCATATGTAAATAATTATTGAAAGAAAAAAAATCTTGTAATTGCTTGGCATTTTGTGATGGTATCATGACCTTTGTACTTGAAGTATCAGCTGGATTTGCCATCCATATTGTATTAATGAATTTGTTATGAAATATAGGCAGTTATGAACTTCACACGAAAAAGCACTGCTGGATTCAGCATTGGCTACATTTTACTTGATTTTACAGGAGGGACGGCAAATTTTTTACAGATGACTGTGCAATCAATAGATCAAGGTGTATTATTTCGTCCTTAAGCATAGATCTTACCATCCAAATTTGCCCTTGTATAATGTATGCCTAGCCCGTGGTTCTTTCCAGGTTCTTTGGTGAACTTCTTTGGGAACATAGGAAAGATGCTGGTATCTCTGGTATAGAATATTCTTGACTTCTCTGATTTACTTTCACCTTCTATACCTCATTCTTTAACTGATATTTATTAATCTGGTGTTTACATTTTCTTGTGCTTTGGCCATAAAATATGTGGTAGATGACTTTGTTTTTAGATTTTAATTTGAGTTGTCATTTTAATATAAGAATTACTTCCATCTCTTTTAAACTAAAGAAAGAAATTAAGTGAAAAATAGTTGAACAATCATGTCAAATTCCTCATAAAAGAAACTTACCATGCTTTTAAAGGCAAATTGTTGCTTGAGATGTACATGAGAAATAGTGTGGACACCAGATTAATCTTGATTGATTCCATTAGTCCATATAATGTGATTTGAAATGGTTTTATTATATTTTGAGGATCATATGGATTCTATTTATTTTCTTTTAATTTGATTTTGAGTGTGATTTTATTTATGTCATAATTATGGCTTACTATTTTTCCATATTTATGTAATCCTAGAAGCTCTATTTAAAAAAGGCTCTGGGAAATGTTGATTTTAACAAATGAAAATGTTCTTGAAAATTTTCAAAAGCTAGGCAGTCTAGGGTTCAAATAATAGGTGGTGAAGCTTAGGGTTGTTTTGCTCTTTGGCCTAAATCCCTAGGCTTATTCCTTTTACAAACCTTGTGTTGCATGGCATCAGCTTTGGTATCAAAGCAAACCCCAATTCAATTTAATCTGTCAAGCCACCATCACTAGAAAACCATAAACTTAGCCTTCAGAGGCCACAAAGAACACCCCCCAACCACTGTACCAAATCTCAAACCAATGTTCCATAACTACCAGCACCAAAATCTACCCATCCTTACAAGTCCAGCCAATCAGTCAATCCAAATGCACAACTTGTCACCATGCAGCCAACAAATCCCAAGATCACTCAAGAATTCACAATAACTGATGGACCACTAGCCCATTCACACCAGGCTGAAACCCATGTGGTCACCAATCACTCCATTGACCCACATCATAAGCCATCAAGCACTGAAACTCATTTGCTAAACAATTGCCAATTGCAAGTCCAGACATGCTTGATGAGATTCCCAGAGGTGAGGTGAGCCCCATCAAGTCACAATCACTACTGCATTTGCTGCAAGCTGTCACCACCACAGTTTCATTAAAAAGCTCACTACACCGCTGCTGGTCTTGCTCTCTTCCCCTTGTGTGTAGTGCCAAGAGACCACCATTCACTCTGCATTGCAGAAAACTGCTCCAAAGAATCATTTTGCCATTGCTGGACCTGTGCCATTTGATCGTTGCTTGGACCAATACCCACCATGAGGACGTCCACTATTGTCACTGATCACTGCCTTGATTGTCTCTAAGAATCAACTTCCATCTCAGAGTGATGCAGTTTTAGTCAACAGGGAAATCCTTGAGAATACTTTTTTTAATACGTTGGCTGTAATTCATGTAATGTAACTTTAGTTTTTTTTTTTTTAAAATGCTGGGAAAGAGCAAGAGGAAGTACCATCTAGGCTAGCAATAAGTGGCTATATTTTTATGCATCCCATTTATCAGACATAGTGTATTCAACCATGCAAGGCCCAGATTGTCTACATGGCCACACCCGAGAGTCCCAATCATAAGTTACGTCCCAATGGCCTATACACTTGGTTGAGCAGCCCACACTTTAGGGTAGCCCAGGTTAGAACTTGGAGATAACCTCAATCCAGGTCTGAACTCTTCTATTTTCTATTATCAATTCAAATTGCTATTTAAAATTGTCATCAACTTCTCTGTGCTTGGATGGATTAATTTACAAAACTTCATTACCAGAAATAGCCATTGATTGTCAATAATTGCTTCCTTGTTCACCCTTTGAGCCAAAAAAAAATCATACTTGACAACAAATTTCTTTGATCATAACTAAGATTCCTTTAACTTAGCCAATAATTATTATCAATTTTTTAGCTTGCCTAAGTAGTGGAAAATTGTGACTATTATGGGTTACTTTTAGTACCACAACTGCTTGACAACAACCTTTCTTTTGCATCACTGACCAAGCTCCATACTTAAATTAGCTTTTTCCTATGTTAGTAGATTTATTTTGTGGGAAAAAAAAAGTTTGTTGATATCACTTGCATCTGCATTTAGCACACCCCTTTTGCATGCACTTGCATAGTGACCATTTAGTGTCAAGTTTTGAGTTTCAGAGTCCCAGTCCACCATGGAGCAAACCCTAGAAACCCTAGTAAAAACATTTCAAGATCTGTTTGCAAATATTGAACAGGACACACTAAGTCTGATGCCCAACTAGAACTCTTACAAGCATCCTTCCAAAGGGATTAATTCACAAATATAAAGCTTATAGTTCGTAGATCCAAATTTTCCTGGGAGAGTATCAGATAGCTCCTTATTATGAGAAAAGAACTTGCTATTACTAATTGAATATAGATGAAGGAGAAAATTAAGGAGAAATATCTTCCTGTCTCCTATTAGGGTGATCTTCTAGATTAATGGCATAATCTGAGCCAAGGTAATTGACATATTACCAACTACATATCACAATTTGAGGAATACAAGATTCAGTGCAATGTAGTCGAAGATGAGAGGGTAACCTTGAGTAGGTTTAGAAGTCCTCCGTGAAGTCACCACCCTGGATCAGGCTTATACATATGTTCAAAACTATAAAATAGCCCCTAATCCTCAGTTTGCATGGCAATCTAAGACCTGAAACATATCAAGCAATCCTCAAACTTTGAGTAGTAACTTCAGGCTAGGTCCACCTCAGCTGATGCTTAACCCTAGTAGGGTATCCTCACAGGCAGGGATAGCAAAGGAAAGGTAATAGTTAATGACCAAAGTCCTGGATCCAATGCTTGAAGTATCAGGGCTTTTGTCATGTTGCCGCTAGTTGTGCCAATAAAGCTCTCTTTGTTGATGGCCCAGAACAGGAAGGTCATGAGGATTAGCCTAATATTGATGAGATCAAAGACGGGGATAACTGTGCAAAGGAGATCCTAAATACCTAGAATGTTTAGGGCCATAACACTTCAAGGCAAGTAAATAGAGGATAGGCTAGATACACATGTGAGAGTATAGGTGTGCCTTGGCTCAACCTAAAGAGAGTGACAGTTGGCAGGAGAGTGCAATTTTCCACACTTTCATCAAATGCAGAGCCAAGGATGGCAAGGTCATCATTAATAGTGGAAGCATTAAAGTAGTCTCTTAGAATATAATCTCTTGCCTAGGTTTGAAACATGTTCCCCTACCCAACCCATATGAGGTGTCTAGAGTAGACTACGTAATCATAGCCACCTTAAGGAAGATGCCTTGTCCTTGTTTCATTCCTCTCCTACAAGGACCTGATATGGTGTGATGTAATCCCAATCAATGCAGGACGTATCATCTTAGGTAGACCTTGGCTTTATGATTTTGATGTCATTTCTTGGGTTTGTTTGAACCTGTGCTTCTTTGTATTTGAAGGGAAGAACATCAAGCTTAATCCTTTGTGCCCCAAGCCTACTGACAAGAGTAAGACAAAAGAGGCGACAAAAGAAAGGGCCTTATCATTATAAGCTTAAAAGAGCTTGAAAGTGCAGTGAATGAAGATTTCATTTTCCCTGCTACCCAATTTACATACGATAATCCTATCGCTAGGTCTATGGGCATGAGTCCATTTGAAGACATACATAGTCAAAAACCTAAGAAGTCTTTAGATCTTCTTCCAGAGTCACTACATATTAGAAAATTCGAGTCAGTAGGAGCATTTGCATGTTATGGTCATGCACTAGATCTTGCTGTCCGGAAAAAAAATCAAGCAAATGATGATCAATATAAATTTTAGGTTAATTCACATAGAAAAATTATAGTAGGGGATTAAGTCATGGTTCATGCATTAAATCATGTTATCAGCAAGAAAATTTAAGCAAGTGTTGATCAATATAAAATCCAAGCTAATTTACATAGAGATTTGACTTAATTAATGCTTTGATTAATTCCGTTGGTCCAAATTATAAGATATGACTTTATTTGGTTCTATTTTATTTTTGAGGATCTTATGTGATTCTATTTATTTTCTTTTATTTTAATTTTGAGGATTCTGTGAGATTTTATTATGACATAATTATGGCCTATTATTTTTCCTTATTGATATAATCCTGAAAGTCCAATTCAAAAAGGTTCCAGTAAATATTGAGGGACATGTTGGTTTTGATGAATGAATGTTGGTTGAAATTTTCCATAGCTTGGTAGTTATGCTAGACAAACTCCAGGTGGTAAAGCACAGAATTTGCTATATTTTTCTTCCTAAATCCCTAGACATATTCCTTTAGCAAACCTTGTGCTCAAGACCGGGCAAAATCGAACAGCCATTTATATCTTTACCCCTTATTAGTGTTTTCTTTTTAAAGATTTGTTGATATTTCATTGGGTAGTCAAATTTTATTTCTTATTAAGATTGATTGAATGCATATTGCACTCATCTTTTTTGTTTTTACCTTCTTTTCGACTTATTTTAAAGATGTGATGGATGCTATGGCAGGTATCTATATTCTTTGACCTAATTTTCATGTGTCAACGTTTTGTGCTCTATCCTCCAAACGAAAATGCCGAAGTTTCGCCTAAACTCATTGAGGAAAGCACAGAGCCGCTTATTAAGACTTCTGATCATCCACAGTTAGATAAAGCTTAGATGAGCTTGTAATGTATAAGCTTCGTGGTTATTTTTCAGAGAAGCTTATGGATGTGAAATGCTTTCTTATAAGCAGAAACGTGTAATGTTTTTGGGAAATCAGGCAAGCTTTGCTGTTATTTACATGTACCTTTAACTTTTTGTATAATGGAAACAATTAATGTGGAATTTTTGAGGTTTTTGTTTCACTTTCCTGATAAATTGAGCTATCAAACTGATCTTGCATAAGTGATAGGATCTATAGTTACCATATGTAGAGTTGGTTTAAAACATGTTCAATATATAAAGCATTCTCATGAAGGAAGGAAAAAAATAAAAACTTTATACAAAATATAAAAGACGATATATTTCTTCACGATGAGGATCATCAAACTCACAGGATGCGTGTTGAGAAAATGAGAGTAGAGGAGTTGCTCTAATATCAAGAGGACCAACATCATATATTAGATTATTATAAGAGTTCGGTTCACTGGTGTGCTTAGAGCATTTGTTAATTTAATTTCTTAACTCAAATATAAAACAAGAGAGTAAAAACGACATCTCTTACTGTTGTTAATGTTTCAGCTACTGTAGGTTAGTTCTATTTATATGCATATGTAATTCACTTGCTTTAGTAATACAGTGGACTGATTAGTTAGATTTGCTTGTTAATAGAGTTTTATGTACAAATTCATTATTGAATGAGATACAGAATTTTCTCCAAGATCATAGTGATAAAATTCATATAATTGATCATTTTAGGAAAATTTTAATACCACTTTCATGAAAAATGTAAAAAATTGTTCAAAAAATCAGTTGTTTTTTAATTTCCTCATAAAAAAATTTTAAATTCTTTTTTTCTAAACCAATATCCTTATAACATCCGTTAATTTTTTCTTTATTACAGTATTATTCCAAACAATGTCGTTATCCATGCCACAATAGAAAGGTAGGAAGTTCATTATATAAAGAGACCGCTCTCAATTGTTAAAAAGATAATATTTTAAAATTATAGAGCAGGGGAAAATCCTAAAGAAAGACTAAGTTGATGATAAATTATTGATCACACCACTAAGCATCAAACAAAGGGAAAAAGTATTCTTGATGTGTCCATTACTTTAAGCCTATTGTTGTCTTATTCATTAGCCATTAGAAAAAAAGACTATTGAAATCCACTTATTTTACTGAAATAAAAAACTTTTTGCTGAAAGTATTGTAAATAAAGATAAATGTTAGTTGAAATAGTACAATGAAACTCATGAATAGTACTAAAAAAGTGCAGTGGAGCCCATAAATAGTAGTAAAAATAAGTTGAATAGTAAAATAAGTTGGCAAAAATAAGCTTGTCAAAAAGACACTAAATTTGTATAATTGTATGCTCCCCCACGCACTAAATAAAAAAAGAAAAAGAAAACTCTAAAATATTATAAACAAAAACGTGCAAGAATCTTATTAAAAAAAAAAATCCATGCAAGAAATTGATATCAAGTGTGCGTTTGGGTTAGGATTAAAAATGAAAATTATTTCACTATTCAGCTTATTTTTGCTACTATTTATGGTCTCATTGCACTTTTTAGCACTATTCATGGGTCTCACAGTACTATTTCAACTAACTTTTACCTTTATTTACAATACTTTTAGTAATAATTTTTCAGTTACAGCAAAATAAGTGGTATCCAAACACACACCAAAAAAAAAACGATTATTGTTGAACTCTGTAGTACGCTATCCTCTGCCATAAGTCATATTTTTTTTATTATAAATATGTCATACTGAATTGATATGTAAGGTTAAAAATAATTATATAAAAAAAAATTCCAGTTTTTTTAACATTCCCCGGAAATTATTTATGTTTTTTTTAATAAAAAATATTTATAATGTATTAGGTTTTTTTTTTTTGAAAAGATGGTTGTGCGAGGCGTAATGCTCTTCATAAGCATTGAATGGCTCTGTGACATAAAATGCTCACCTAACTTTGTATTTGTGGATATAATGAACATTAAACAACTTGATGAACATTTTTTTTTTTTTTTGAAACAAACGATAGAAAACTTGATGAACATTAAACAAAAGTAATATACGTATCTTGCATTTTGCTAAAAGAACTACTCAGATCGATTGATGAAGAGAATACTAATTCAACCTGAAATGAGATTAAAACGTGGACGTTTTGCATATTTTCTTTCAAGTTTCATCAAAATGCAGTAATCACTAAGAGTTTTGTAGTTCAACTCACATCTTTTGATATTTCTAACTTAGACAACCAAGGTTCATATTCCCACTCTCAACTATCAAACTATCCCAAAAAAAGAGAAAGAAAAGAAATGCAAAAATTCAAAGCAAAATAAACAATGCCATTTTAATTATTATTTTTATTTTAAAAAGCTCATTTAATATTGTTGCATGTGGTGTCTCAACTCTCTCCCAACTTGAAACTTTTGTTTTCACCCTATATAGCACTTTGATAAAAATAGGATAAATTACAATTTATTTTCTGTGGTTAGAGCATTCTCATTAGCTTATACCTTAGAGCATTCTCATTAGCTTATACCAAAAAAAAAAAAAAAAAGTATTTTGTATTACCAAAAGTCACTTTATTTATTTTACATATCAATTTTTACAACACACCATATATTCCGTTCTTTATTTTGCATCCCATGATTTCCATCACATTAAAATAATATATTTTTTGTCCAAAATCCTACATCATGAGGAGAGGAGAGAAGGGTAAAGAGAGGAGAGAAAATAAAAACAATTAATTCAGTAAAGAATGATGCTCTAGTTTTATACAAACATACATAATCCTGTAGCAAGCGTTCAAATTCATATGCGAAATGCATCATCCAATGGAGCTGGTATTTTGTGCATTTGTGTCAATTATCAATAGTGTTATGCATTTTGTATTCTCAAGGGTTTTGCATTAATTACCCAATATGAATGCTCTTAGATCCTTTTTCAAGCTCTCTCATGTGAGATTTTAAAGTCAAATTAAAATATCTATATTAGAAGGATGACATGGAAGAAGAAGAAGAAATGTATTTTTTTGAAAGCTTAAAAGAAGCCAACAAAATGTCAAAATCTTTCATTTTATATTATTTTATAAGATAATATTTTATGAAAAAACATTTAGATATAGAAGATATAAATAAATGAATTTATAAATTAAAATCAACCTCTTTTATTTATACATTGAAAATATCATATAAATTAATAGAGATATATAAAATTACTTGGTAAGGTGGATGCGAAACTCAACAAATTTTACTTTACGCCTAGTTTTTGTGTGAAGAGTATTTGGGTGCTGTGGCCACCAATCTAAGAGGCATGAACATGGATATGGGTTCAAGTATGATATAATGATACGAACAATTTTTTAAAAAAAAATTATAATATAACGCAGTGGGTACAACATGAGTACGACACTTCAAATGAAATGTATGTACTCTCTAACCACCCACTAACGTGAAGAGAGTTGAAATAACATATATGATATATATAAATTCATCATTTACTAATTAGAGAAAAAAAAAATCAAAGAAAATAAAGCCAAAAAAGTGTTAAAATATGTGATTAAATGATTAAATTACCATATTCTAATAGCTTAAAATTTTAAGATAATCAGTAATTTAACATGGTAATAATAGCATGGATTGAGATGCAATTGCATTGTGCAATTAACCCCCTCCCTCTCACAATATTTTTTTACTTTCACTTTTTTACTCTTTTTTTTTTTTTTTTTTAATTCAATGGTTGAGTTAAATCTCAATCACTCGTAGCGATTGTATTAGGTGTAGGGTATTGCATCTGATAGCATAATGTCCTAAATTCGTTACATGTCTCCTTCTCTCTACCAACTAATCAATGGCCTTAATTATTGATCGTAGTCAAAACTACTATATGTTTGGCAGTGTATAAATAATTCAAAGCAAAAGCAAAAAAGGGTCCCGCACAGGCGAAAAATTCGAGTACGATAGGTGCCTCACATGTAGGAGATTTAACACTCTGCATCTGAATGTAGACATATACTATAATTCAGCCAAAAAAAAAAAAGAATCTAGACATATACTATTGGAAGTGTTCAAAACTCAAAAGTACGAAGACGTACCAGTTGTCTAGAATCAGAACTCAGAAGTGGGAAACTGTTTTTATGGCTTCCTGGAATTCAATTCCTCTGGAAATCACGTACCAGGTTGTGGGTTGGATTGCTTTCGTATCATGGACCTTTGGTTCCTACCCACAACTCATCTTGAATTTCCGTAGGAAAAGGTAGTAAATCCAATACTTGTAAGAAGTCAACGTATACTTCATTTCCAGACTCCTAGTTCTAGATACACATAACATAATCAACATGGTATTTTATGCGTTTTATGGTTGTTTTTTTCTTGGGTTTTGTGTTGATGTTTGAACTCTCATATAGTGTGGTCGGGTTGAGCTTTGATTTCGTGGTTCTGAATTTGACGAAGCACACCTCGTATCTGATATACAACGCCTCCCTCTGCTTTAGCTCCACCATTCAGAAGCAGTACTATGAAAAATACGGCTATGATGAGGTTTGTGCTTTCTTCTCGTACTAAAAAATAATCACTGAGTCTAAGTTTTAATTTCAACAAAAAATGAAACCTTTTCTTTTACGATTCTTTCCCATATACATACATGTATTCATATAAGAGTATACACGTGTGAATGGACACAACTAAAAAATTTACAATTATAACTGAAATCGTGTTTTCTTCCAAGGCTGTGTGTGACAAGCTGTAATATTTAGCGTTCATATAATTTTACCTTTGATGCTGACAGTGATGTTTTTGGGATAGTGGGTGACAATGACACAGTGAAGTTGAAGTTCTGAATATTTGGAATTGATTCTCATAGCAGATTTTAGTTGAAATCAAAATCTCATTTTTCGAGTGAAAAGCCATTTCAACTAAATATTTTATGTTGTGTTTATTTACTGAGTTGCTGCAGCTGGTGAAACATATCTGCATATATGTTCAATTGTTGACTAGTCTAGCTGCTAGCGCAGGAGATACTTGCCTAGATTAGGCTTTCTTTACTAGTTTTTTCCTAAATAAATCTTCTCTTGGCTTTCTTGGATTTTATCTTAAATTTTTTATTTTTTATTCTACGCGAAGATATTTACTTGAAATTAGGAGGGATCATGGGGACTTTATTTTTTGTCAATTGTCTATGTAGTTTGTTCTGGTTTGGTTCTAAATACTAGAGAAGATGAGGCGACTCGATACCATATTAGAAAAGATAATGTATAACTTTGAACCATGAAAGAAATGACAAGATATACTTTGACACCATGACAAAATGTACGAGAAAATATGAAAGATAATATAAAGGCAAAAGGAGAAAAAAGACTAAGAGAGAATCACGTGGTTCGACCTTAGAAGCCACATTCTGTGTATTACTCCAAGTAGCATTAGATACAGTCATATAATAGACTTGCGCCTTGACAAGGAGTAAGCCTTGATTCCCTTAACATCCCCCTTAAATTCAAGGTGGAAGCTTGAAGACAACTTGAGTTTGAAGTTTAGAGAAAAAGTAAGACCCTATAGGAAATCATGACCGACTTGGATTTTCAAGTGTACTAGGATGGACAAAATAAAATGCAGATGACAAGCTAGAATGAAGACTAGATATGCACAATGATTGAAGCTTGAATGCTGAGCACAATACATGTCATACCTGTGGAGGCTATTGATCAGAGGCTTGACTATGAAATGATATGTCAAAAGATGATAAAGACGTGTGACCAAAAAGAAAGCCAACAAAGGCTACTAATTAGAAATGTGATTCGAGGAACACTGTCTAAAGACGTATGACTAGAAAGAAAGCAGATAAAGGAAGCTATAAATCAATGTTGTCCATGATACTTGGCCTAGATGGTTGAAGATGCTTGATTAGAAGGAAAGCTGAAACCAAGTGCAGAAGAAAGATGCACATGCCCATTGAATGTAATTGAAATCAACAAGATTGCCTTGTAAGAGTGTCGGGTAGTAGTGCTGAGAGAAGGATCCTAAACGTGACTATTGGATTAGTGGAAGTCACAAAAGCCTAATTCTGAAAATTAATGGAGGTCACAAGAGGCTGGATCTAATAATTAATAGATGTCACAAGAGTCTGGCTATGACTCTAATACCATATTAGAGAAGAACATTTCTAATACTATGTTAAAAAAAAGGTGATACATAGCTTTGAAACCATGAAAAAGTGTATGAGAAAATATGAAAAACAAAATAAAGAAATGAAGAGAGAAAGAGAGAGAACATATGAAAATAACGTGGTTCGACTTTAGAGGTCTACATTCATAGCGGAAAACCCTTGATAGCTACATCTGTACTATTAAACTCTGTGCATTACAATGAACTCATTTATAGATATTTTTAGTAGGATAAATCCTAGACTAACAATACTTGAACTACTAGGATTACATTGCTTGCACTCCAAGACTGATTATTTTTATTGTACTCCAGGTAGCAAAAGATACAATGAACTTGCATTAGAGTTATATTATAGATTTGTGCCTAGATTAGGATTGAGTGTTGATATCCTTAACACTGAAAATTGGAATATACAAGACAACATTTGAACTAGCAGTATTAAGAGTCTGAATGGAACTTAAGTTGTGCGTGCTAAAGGATGAGAGCTTGAGTTGGTTTTTGATTTTATTTTAATTAATTAATTAATTTACCCTTTCTTTACTTTGTTGTTATTCTAATTATTGCAGATGATACCTGTTGCTGCAAATGATGTTGCTTTCTCTACCCACGCTGTTCTTATGACATTAATTGTCTTGTTCCAAATTTTAATCTATGATGTAAGCGGTTTACTATTCCTCACTGAGTTCATATCTTCTTTCATATTATAGGTGGAACTTTATCTTAGTAATCTTGTTGGGAAGTGGAGTACTGACTTTGACCTTTCTTAATGGTTTTCTACAGCGTGGAAGTCAAAAGGTTTCCAGGATAGCTATTGCAATTGTCATTGCTGTGTGGTTATTTGCTGCTGTTTGTTTTTTCATAGCTTTACCAAGACATTCTTGGCTTTGGCTAATCTCCATTTTCAAGTAAGATGTTCTCTTTATGGCTTTGTTTTTACCTTGAATTTCAACCTTTTGTGAATGGCAACAATGGCTGACAACCGATTTTTTTTTTCACCCCTCTTTTGCAATAATTTATATACGTGACTGACCTGGATAAATCTATTAAGGATCCATAGCCAACCCTAAATTTCGGAAGGAACTAAGGCTTGATTGTTGTCGTTGTTGTTGTGCCAATCTTAGTTTTGTGTTAATTTATTTTTAACTTCAACTTGATACCATGGATTCTCAAATATCACTTTGCCTGCATTAAGGATAGTTCTGCATTGAATTTTACTATCAGTGTGCTTTCTAAGATCTGATCTGTGTTATGCCTTTGCACTATGAAGATTGTAATTGCCACACATCTGATTTGGAAAGGTGGATTATCACTAACACTATAAGATACATCAATAAGTTGAGCCTGGGTACAATTACTTGTGGTTACTCCATATTCAGTTCCTGACACTTCTCTTGGATAATGACCATATTTAATCTATATTCTTTCCAGTTGGAAATTGCTAAAGGTTATGTGTTGGAAAATTAAAGAAAATCTAGACTTCCCTCCTTACAATTTAACTTATTCTCAATGCACTGGCATGAAGGCCTTCATGGCAGGCCAGCTAAGCTGGTGAGGATGGGGTAAACTCAAACAACGATTATTCCCGAATTAGTGGAATTTGTCATGATACTGCAGGTGAAAATAGGGAACCTTGGCCTTCTTGTCACTTGATTAGAGGAAAATCTCAGTGATATATGAAGGTGCTTAGATTGACTCCCAGATTTGAGAATTTGAGAGAAAATTTCCAATCCTTAAAATAACACTGGTAGCAAAGTTTCTTAGTTTGGACTTATATGGGAGCAGATAAATGAAATCTCTGTACCTTGATTGCATTCATTGCTTACTTTAAATTTTAATGGGGGAATTTCTTCTGTGTACTTATCCAAAAAAATGAATAGTTGCCTTTCTTCCTCCGTATTTGTAACCTTCCCTCCCGCGCCCAAAAAAAAAAAAGAAGAGGAGATAAGGGGAGTGATTACAGATAGGAGCTTCTGTAATTTTAGGGAACTTCATTGTAATTTATATTGCTATATGTAGTGGTTCAGAATATTGAGCAAGTTTTTTCTCCCACATGCCTGTTGAGCTGAGACTTACTTAAATTTTCTCTACTCACTTCATTACAGAAGTGCAGCTTTGACTACTATTATATCGTTTCCTGATTTATAGACTTGTGGTTAAATTTACTGTTGAAACTTTCTGTGAATTCTATATTGCAGCTCAATTCAAGTTTTTATGACAGTCGTCAAGTATATTCCCCAGGTCAGATTGGTGACTGCTTTAAGTCATTTATGTTCATTATTTGAGGAGATGTTGAAAGTGCTTAATCTACTGTCTATGCTGATGGATGCAATCTGATTATAGCCATAATATTGGAACTTAACTCAAATTTCTTGCCAATGACCTTTAATTTGGTCATCTAACATTTCCTAGTGTTTCCAACTGTTTATATCCCCCTACCCCGCATCAAAAGAAAATTACTTAAATTTTCTTGGGGGTGCATACACAAACACACAGAAGGCAAGGGGGTCTAGTGTGATTTGTGAGAGGTTCCATTAGATTGGACTTTGCAGCACTGCCATCAATCCTTTTTTGAATATCCTTGGTTTCAAAAATTTTTGAATTTTAAATATTTTAGTGTTTGAAGTAATTCAATTGAGGTGTCATTTATATGATATCTAAAAGTTGATATGTAGCATTTATTATTGCTACATACTTGTTAAGCCATGTCAGAGTAGAATTTTAGTCCATTTCGGTCCATTCAGTTTACTTTGGTCCAATTCAGTCCATTTTGGTCCATTTCGGTCTATTTGGTTCTGTACAGTCCACTTCGGTCCATTTGGTCAATTTTGGTATACTTTAGTCCATTCTGTCGAATTCAGTCCAATTCGGTCCATTTTGGACTAAATGAGCCTTAAAATGATACTTTTTGGGTTGCCTTTTCAATTTTGGGCTCCAAAAAATTCCCTTTTTTTTTTCTTAATTTTTTGGTTGAAAACAAAAAGTATGATATTTTATTTTAGAGAAATGATACATCCACAACATTTTTACAATATTTTTATAATAAATCCTAAGTGACAGGTTGTTACTGGTCGTTATTGTTGGGGCAAAAAAATAATCTTCGTGTTAGGTTCAAATTTGAACCAATAACAACTAATCACCTATGATTTTTTTATGAAAATATTGTGGACATAGCACCTCTCTTTATTTTCTTTGGGTTAAAATCTTTAGTTTTGAGTTAAAAATACAAACAAAATAGACATTAAAAATTGAGTCCGAATTTGGTAAGGATGGGGTGTAAAACTCATGTTTTACACCATCCAATAAGAAATTGTCATATTAGCATTTTACTTAAAATCAAATATATCCTACCACACCTAATAACATCTCAATAAACTCTCAATTTGGTTGGATTTATATATGGGTATTAAAACTGATTGAGTGTGGTTGTATTTATTCTTAAATATATGATAAGATGATGTGGCATGTTAGGATTTGAGGAGTAAAACATAGGTTTACACCACATCCTTATAGAATTTAATCTCTTAAAAATTAGAGATATAAGCCCTAAAAAAAATGATAAATATTCACAAGATTATTTTAAGATTCAAGTTTCAATGATATATGCATTATACTTATATTTGAAAAGAAAAAAAAAAATGCTACAATTCTAAATTTATATAATAATTTTATACTTAATGTAACATGTTATATGTGTTTCATGAAATGAGGGCATATATTTTTTTTAAAAACTATTTTTGGGTGGGGTGCAAATCATAGTATATTTTTGAAAAGTACTTTTAATTATAACATCTTCTCCATTTATATAAAAAAAAAAATTATAATTATGTAGTTTAAATCTTTTTATTATATATGTGTGTGTGTGTTTCATTGTATAATTAAGTTTTTTAAAATACATTATATGTTCCATTACATAAAAATTATTAAAACATAAAATACTTTTAAATAACACATGCACTATTTAACTTACAAATTTTACATTATATTCTTCTAAAATTGTTATATTTCATTTTTCCACGAGATTTGCGACTAGTTAGCTATAATTGGTGCAGGATAGGTCATTACAAATCAATAGCTTTATGGATTTAATAAGTACTTGGAAACCCTCTTAAATTGGATTTTTTTTTTTTTTTTTTCATTTTATTCCACTCAGCATCATAGCCTGAAATTTACAATATTTGTAAAAATTAGGGCCAAGCCTTTTTAGATTTGACTTTTCTTGGTGTATTTCACTTGGCATCATATTCATAGGCATAGCACCAAGGTTATGGGTGGGTAACGTGAAGCATAACCAATTAATTGGAATGGGGCTCATTTGTTGAATTATGCTTCTATTATCATGTAATAAACAAATGCAAATAAATAAGCTGAACTAAGATAGCTTACTGACATGGCTCTGTGCTCCAAAATAGTTTGCTTTAACTTAATCGTAATAGAGGGAAAATTGTCATGGATTCTAGGTTTTTTAATTGTCTTAACTCTATACCTAATATATGAATAATGATAAATAAATAAATCCTTTAATTGCTTAGCATTTTGTGATGGTATCATGACCTTTATACTTAATTAATAGGTCAAAACCAAAATAATAATAATAATAATAATCTATATATATATATTGTAGGGACACGATTCTGTTGAGGCCCAATAAGGATGTTGGGCTCGTACGTGAAAGATCCCTCACAATATGATTTGTAGAGAGTGGGCTTGAAAAGCTAGCCGCTGGGCACGGGGTGATGTTCCGGTCTTGGTTTTAGGGGAATTCATATAGAAAGGGGAGATGGGTTTGAACATTTAGGCCTTATGGCGTCGCATCCCGTGGGGTTGGACTCCTCGGACTTGATCCGAGGAGCGTAAAGGTCCTACTCCGTTTCCCCAATGGTGGCTTTCTTTCTGATCTGTAGGAGTCGTTCTGGCGTTTCGCCCATGGAGTCTCTTCCCTAGGTGGGATGGAGAGAGACCTCCCATTTGGCTCACTTACTTTTCCTTTTATATTAGCCTCTATTCGCTGTCCTTCGTCCACGTGTAGGGTCAATCTTTAGAAGACTGATATTTGTCCCATCAGTCCCATCCCAGAATTGTTGGGGATGGTTGATAAGGCTGCAGAGTATGGCTCTGTCAGGTGCAGAGTCTTATCTGGAAGGGTAGTAAGGATAACTCCCCCCAAGATATTTTAGATCTCCTTACAAATTTGTTCCTATACCGGTTTTACCCCTTTATTCCGATGGGATTTTGGATCTGCCGAGGACTGAACTGTCCTCGGCTGTATCCCAAAAACAGTTGTGCTCTACGTTATCGGGCTTGGGCCATAGCTCTCCTCGGCCTGGGCCTGGCCCATAGATTATTGGGCCCCACAATAGCCCCTCAAAACCCGGCTGTCCAACCTCCTGGTTGGAAAGGGGGGTTTTGGCAATGCCGAGCCTTTATTACTGCTCCTTTTCTTTCTTTTCATCTCTTCTCTCTTCTTCTCCTCCTTCTTTACTCATGTCCTTCATCTTCTTCATTCATCTCCTCCATCTTCTTCATTGATTTCTTCCTTACTATTTCCTTCTCCTTCATCCCTTCATTGATTTCTTCCTTACTATTTCCTTCTCCTTCATCTCTTTCCAAAGAAGGTTCTTATCGTAATATGAGCAGTGTTGAGGCAGGGACTAGGGAGACTTTGAAGACGAGTTTAAAAGACGCCTGACTATTTACATATCTGTATCGCGGATGTTATAGTTGTTTAGGCAGTTCACATTTTGTATAGGCTTGTTTAAGCCCTTCTTTGTACGCTGTAATAACTTTTCGTATTAATAAAAATTGTTGTTACTTTATTTCGCATGTTCTGTCTTTATGCCTTTTTTATTTGCAAACGCTGCTCGGCACAATAATACAGCATTTTAATCAATGATAACTAAAGCCAAAATACTTGCTAATAAAAAAATGTCACCATAACTTTAATAGAACTGTTTGACATAGCAACGCGTACCTGTAAATAGCGATACTTGCCCGAAACAAAGCCGAGATCAGAACTGGATGTTCTCCGTGGTGTAGGAGGTAATTATTCGAAGGCATATCACCCGCAAAAAATGAACAGCCCCCGTAGGCTGCCGAGTAGCGGAGCGTCCCGCCATCACCCTAACACTCCTATTGGCCTTAACATTTTACAGTATATGGGCCGAGGACTTTCCCTATCCGAGCAGTTGGTTCCCCGTAGGCTTGAGTCCGAGGACCATGCAAGGCCTTGGTTCTGCCCAAAACTTGTAAGGTTTATTTTTTGCACTTGGTTTCCCCATAGGCTTGAGTCCGAGGACCATGCAAGGCCTTGGTTCTGTCCAGAACTTGTAATTTTTATTTTTTGCACTTGGTTTCCCCATAGGCTTGAGTCCGAGGACCATGCAAGGCCTTGGTTCTGTCCAAAACTTGTAATTTTTATTTTTTGCACTTGGTTTCCCCATAGGCTTGAGTCCGAGGACCATGCAAGGCCTTGGTTCTGTCCTTGGGCCCCTATGCTGAACGGGCCTGGGCCGCGAATTTACTGGGCCCATAAATTAGGGGGTATTTCCGTAGTCTTGGGTCACGCGGTACTTTTTGGCGTCCCAGTGCTCGAGGTGCGCCTTCACGAGGCTCCTTTAAGCTCAGGGTTGCAGACGGCATTGAAGATCGAGCCGGAGACGTTTTGTCTGTAGCGTTCCTTGGGACGCTGCGTGAATTAAATGCCACCACCTTATCTTTTAAATAAATAGGAGAGAAAGTTGCTTTACCTTCACACAAATCCTTCAGTCTCCTCCCCTAGTACATCATGTTTGAGGCGTGGGTTGGGGCAGAGGAACTCTCTCCGCCACAAAGGCGCCGTGTCCTCCTGAGACTCCAGATAGTGAGGTACGAGCAAAGGCGGCATAAATTCAAGAGAATATTCCAATTCGACAGAGGGGAAAGGGTGTTTCTCCCTCTTTTAGTCAAAATCCGAAGCAGGTTCTGTTCACGCCAGGATTTTGGTGTGTCAGAAGAAAGATTCTCCGCCATCAGCGCCTCTGCCTTGTTGCAGACAAATTTTTGGTGAAGGCTCCTCAACCTCCGTCTCCCTGCACCTCTCCTTCCGCGGTGCAGGCCCCTAGCTGGGTTCTTTTGCTGCCTGAGTTATGGGCATGCAAAAGCATTGAGGAAGAACAAAATTCTGAAGGAGTAGCCTCCCTCTCATCTGTGCTTATTCTTCGGTTTCACCTTCATTTTCTTGTATTTCTCTTTTCACTCATGTAGTTAGCTTCAGCATAAGCTTCTCTCTGCTTTTCATTGTACACTGTACTATTTCTTTGTCTTAGTAAAAGATGAGTTTGTTTCTTTCTAAATATTTTTCTTTTCTGCAACAACTACTTAGTGCATGGACATTAAATATACGCTCGTCTCTAATAATACTTGGAGCAGAACAATGCCTTAAAATCAATTCCTACTGGTTTAAACTTATCGATGTTATCAAGTATCACAATGGCAATTCTCAATAAATTAAACTCTTGAAACTAACCGGAGTAATGGCTGAGCACTGAGCGAGGCATGCAAAATAGATGCCCGAGAACGATGATCTCTGAATAATTCGTCCGAGATGGTAGCCGAGTAGAGGGATTTCGATTGTGTTTCTGGGTGATATACTGCACTATATTACATCAATCCCTTTGGTATCGGGGATCCGAGGGTAGAATGGGAAATCCGTGCAGTTTAGGGATTGACCCAACTGTTAACGGGGAGTTCTCCTCGGATGGATTTTAAGTTTCATGCAATCAGTTTTCCTTTTAAGTAGTTGGTTTCCCCATAGGCTTGAGCCCGAGGACCATGCAAGGCCTTGGTTCTATCCAAAACTTGTGAGATTTCTCTTAAGTAGCTGGTTTCCCCATAGGCTTGAGTCCGAGGACCATGCAAGGCCTTGGTTCTGTCCAAAACTTGTGAGATTTCTTTTAAGTAGTTGGTTTCCCCATAGGCTTGAGTCCGAGGACCATGCAAGGCCTTGGTTCTGTCCAAAACTTGAGATTTCTTTTAAGTAGTTGGTTTCCCCATAGGCTTGAGTCCGAGGACCATGCAAGGCCTTGGTTCTGTCCAAAACTTGAGATTTCTTTTAAGTAGTTGGTTTCCCCATAGGCTTGAGTCCGAGGACCATGCAAGGCCTTGGTTCTGTCCAAAACTTGTGAGGTTTCTTTTAAGTAGTTGGTTTCCCCATAGGCTTGAGTCCGAGGACCATGCAAGGCCTTGGTTCTGTCCAAAACTTGTGAGGTTTCTTTTAAGTAGTTGGTTTCCCCATAGGCTTGAGTCCGAGGACCATGCAAGGCCTTGGTTCTGTCCAAAACTTGAGATTTCTTTTAAGTAGTTGGTTTCCCCATAGGCTTGAGTCCGAGGACCATGCAAGGCCTTGGTTCTGTCCAAAACTTTTGAGATTTCTTTTAAGTAGTTGGTTTCCCCATAGGCTTGAGTCCGAGGACCATGCAAGGCCTTGGTTCTGTCCAAAACTTGTGAGGTTTCTTTTAAGTAGTTGGTTTCCCCATAGGCTTGAGTCCGAGGACCATGCAAGGCCTTGGTTCTGTCCAAAACTTGTGAGGTTTCTTTTAAGTAGTTGGTTTCCCCATAGGCTTGAGTCCGAGGACCATGCAAGGCCTTGGTTCTGTCCAAAACTTGTGAGGTTTCTTTTAAGTAGTTGGTTTCCCCATAGGCTTGAGTCCGAGGACCATGCAAGGCCTTGGTTCTGTCCAAAACTTGAGATTTCTTTTAAGTAGTTGGTTTCCCCATAGGCTTGAGTCCGAGGACCATGCAAGGCCTTGGTTCTGTCCAAAACTTTTGAGATTTCTTTTAAGTAGTTGGTTTCCCCATAGGCTTGAGTCCAAGGACCATGCAAGGCCTTGGTTCTGTCCAAAACTTTTGAGATTTCTTTTAAGTAGTTGGTTTCCCCATAGGCTTGAGTCCGAGGACCATGCAAGGCCTTGGTTCTGTCCAAAACTTGAGATTTCTTTTAAGTAGTTGGTTTCCCCATAGGCTTGAGTCCGAGGACCATGCAAGGCCTTGGTTCTGTCCAAAACTTTTGAGATTTCTTTTAAGTAGTTGGTTTCCCCATAGGCTTGAGTCCGAGGACCATGCAAGGCCTTGGTTCTGTCCAAAACTTGAGATTTCTTTTAAGTAGTTGGTTTCCCCATAGGCTTGAGTCCGAGGACCATGCAAGGCCTTGGTTCTGTCCAAAACTTGAGATTTCTTTTAAGTAGTTGGTTTCCCCATAGGCTTGAGTCCGAGGACCATGCAAGGCCTTGGTTCTGTCCAAAACTTGAGATTTCTTTTATTTGGTTTATTTTTCGACCATAAGCCCCTATACCAGGGCAGGAAAAGTTGACTTGAGGCCGGAAGCCCCTAGAGATGCCCACGCCCGTGGCACCGCAAGGCGTAACCCCTAGCAGGAGTTTACGCTGGAGCAGCAACTGTATGTCGCCGGAAACGGAGGAGCTTTCGCAGATTCCCATTTGACAGAGGCTTGACTCTACCATCCCCTGTGCCAACGCGCGAGCTTTCCCACAGACGGCGCCAATTGTAGGGACACGATTCTGTTGAGGCCCAATAAGGATGTTGAGCTCGTACGTGAAAGATCCCTCGCAATATGATTTGTAGAGAGTGGGCTTGAAAAGCTAGCCGCTGGGCACGGGGTGATGTTCCGGTCTTGGTTTTAGGGGAATTCATATAGAAAGGGGAGATGGGTTTGAACATTTAGGCCTTATGGCGTCGCATCCCGTGGGGTTGGACTCCTCGGACTTGATCCGAGGAGCGTAAAGGTCCTACTCCGTTTCCCCAATGGTGGCTTTCTTTCTGATCTGTAGGAGTCGTTTTGGCGTTTCGCCCATGGAGTCTCTTCCCTAGGTGGGATGGAGAAAGACCTCCCATTTGGCTCACTTACTTTTCCTTTTATATTAGCCTCTATTCGCTGTCCTTCGTCCACGTGTAGGGTCAATCTTTAGAAGACTGATATTTGTCCCATCAGTCCCATCCCAGAATTGTTGGGGATGGTTGATAAGGCTGCAGAGTATGGCTCTGTCAGGTGCAGAGTCTTATCTGGAAGGGTAGTAAGGATAACTCCCCCCAAGATATTTTAGATCTCCTTACAAATTTGTTCCTATACCGGTTTTACCCCTTTATTCCGATGGGATTTTGGATCTGCCGAGGACTGAACTGTCCTCGGCTGTATCCCAAAAACAGTTGTGCTCTACGTTATCGGGCTTGGGCCATAGCTCTCCTCGGCCTGGGCCTGGCCCATAGATTATTGGGCCCCACATATATATATATATATATATATATATATATATATATATATATATATATATATATTAATAGGCAAAACTTAGAGAAAATCCAGTTAGATCTTATAATTGAAATCCAATTTTGCGTCATGTGTCCTAAATTATTTATTTTTAAAAAGAGTTTTATTTCTTAATTTTGGAGTCAAATGTGGAACCACATAATAAATATCTATTCAAGTGAGTAATTATGTACAAAAACCAAATAGTCTAGAATTAATGAACATAAAAATATAAATAAATAAATAAAATGGACAATTTACATTTTCTACCTAATAATATTCTTACAAAACTTTTTAAAGAGTAAAAAATATATATATAAGAATGACTATCAATAATATTTAAATTATATACGTAAGAATTATACTATACATCTTATTGTATATCTTTTATGTATATCCATGTATTTGCATTGGATTACAAGTTAGTAATAATAATAGCTAGATTTGTATTTTATCAATGAAATTGTTATGAAATATAGGCATTTATGAACTTCAAGCGAAAGAGCACTGCTGGATTCAGTATTGGCAACATTTTACTCGATTTTTCTGGAGGAGTAGCAAATTATGCACAGATGATTGTGCAATCAATAGATCAAGGTGTAATTTCTTCTCTAACAGTAGATATTGCACTCTAAATTTGTCCTTCACGCTTACCATATTCCTAAAGTTGTTGCTTTTTCCAGGTTCTTGGATTAACTTTTATGGGAACATGGGGAAGATGCTTCTATCTCTGGTACAGAATATTATTGACTTCTCTGATTTTCTTTCACATTCTATAGAATCTACATCTCATTCTTTAACTAATATTTATCAATCTGGTACTTACATTTTCTCGTGCTTTTGCCATAAACTATGTGATAAATGACTTTGTTCTGTTTTTCTTGTTTTGTTCTTAGATTTTCATTTGAGTTGTCATTTTAATATAAGAGTTACTGCCAGCTCAAATGAAAGAAATTTAGTGAAAAATAGTTGAACAATCTTATAAATCTCTTGATAAATCTCTTGGTGTGACTGATCACAAAACCTCATAATCCATAAATTTTCATTGATTAGATGACATTTTAATTGCTGGATTAATTAATTTTCAACAATTTCTTTTGTTGTGAATTCTAGTTAGCTCAACTGGTAAAGTCTTTAATGGTTAAATAAGAGATTTAAGATTCAATCTCCACTTACACCAAAAACCAATTGGTGTCTTGATCTGATGATAAAAAGCATACTAAATTTTTTTTTTTTTTTAAAAATTCTTTTGTTCACCCTTTGATCCCCCCAAAAATAACCCTTTGTTTTTAACAACTTTTATTTGAAAATCCTCCTTGTGTATATTTATTTATTTATTTTTTAAAAATCAATTGCCTTAAGATTCCTTTAAATTAACTGGTACTAATTATTAATTGTTGAGCTTGCCTAATTAGTGGAAAATATTGATACCAATGGTTACTTCTTCTTCTTTTTTCTTTTTTTTTTGAGAAAGATACCAATGGTTACTTTAGTACTACAAATAGTGACTCTGCTTGATTGCAGCCTACACCTATATGGATTACAGATCGAAATCCAATCATAAATTAGCCTTTATTTTGTATTGGAAGATTTATTTTGCGAAATCCATACATAAATTAGACTCTCTCTCTTTTTACCTTCTTTTCGATTTATATTTTAAAGGTGTGTTGGAATATGTTTTTTTTTTTTTTTTTTTTTTTTTTTTTGAACTTTGTGATGGAATATGTTATGCCAGGTATCTATATCCTTTGACATTATTTTCTTGTGTCAACGCTTTGTGCTCTATCCTAACAAAAAAGCCCATGTTCCTCCTAAACTCATTGAGGAAACTACAGAGCCGCTTGTTAACACTTCTGATCATAAGCAGTCAGAAACTGTATAAAGCTTAGGTTAGCTTGTAATGCATAAGTTGTTAAGCTTCATGGTTTCTTTTCAGAGAAGCTCATGAATGTGAAATGCTGTCAATTATAAGCAGAAACTTGTAATGTTACTGTAAAATTAGTCAAGCTTCACTGTAATTTTCATGTACTTTTTACCTTTTGTATAATAGAAACTATAAATGTTCAACTGAATGATTTTTTTTTATTAAAAAAAAAAATTATAGTCACTACAGACTGGAATTGAGATATCAAACTGATCTTGTATAAGTGAAATATGGTAACTGTGGTACCCAAACCCGATGGTTCTCGCTAGGAAGGGATTGGACTCCCAATTTATTTGTTAGTGGGTATGATTGAAGTCCTACTATGGAAAACCTCAAATGCTGCCTTGACAGCCCAACTATATAACACTTGAACCTTTCGTTTGTATCACTCTCCCTTCCTTGGTATTTTTCCCTCTCACCTTCACTCCTGCTTCTCACCCCTGATTTTTGCTGACCAATGCCCTCTCTTCTATCCTACCGTCCCTTTTATAGTCTCTCCTTAGTGGGGACTCAAATGATTACCTTTTCGTCTGTTTCTATGTGGTCCTCACCTCCATCTAGAATCCTTAGTAAATTGGTCCATTCTGGGGATTCTCTTGAAACTTGCACCTGATGCCAAATGGCGTTTGGCAGCAGATTCCCCTAAGGAATTAGCAACATTCGGGGATCGTTTTAAGTATTGGCTGTTACCCTTTCAGTTATCCCCAACCCAGCCAATGTCACTGGGTCGGGCCCAGCCCAATAACAATGGGCCACTACTGGACACCATCTCAATGTCCATACAGTAACTATATGTAATCACCATCCTTGACCAACATGTTAAATAGACCCCAAGAGGGCCAAGTGTAATTAAAATCCTAACTAATGAAGGAAGAAAGTTGAGTTTTAGGGTGTGTTTGTTTGGAGATGAAATAAGGTGGATGGAAAACTTTGGAGAGAAAATGGGAATGAAAACTTTTTTGGAGTGTGTTTGGTTGGATGGGGAGAAAGAAAAATAAATTGTGAGACCCGGATGTTTTCTCCCCAAAATGGAGAGAAAATGAGGCTGCCTAATGGACAAAAATGCCCATGTGCACTTGCACATGGGCAATTCATCCAATTCATTTCTTCTTCTTTTTCTTCTTTTTTTTTGTGTTTTCCTGGGCATGTTGCCTCTTTCTTTATAAGAGCATTACCCCTAACAACTGGGTCCTTTAAATATATATATATATATATATATATATATATAGGCAAAGTTAAGAGAAAATACGATTAGATTTCAAATTGGAATTTAATTAAAGTCTAATTTTACACCACGTATCCCATCTAATCTAAGCTTTTAAATTTAGGTGTCAAGTGAGTTAATTAGAGTTTAATTTTGTGCCATGTGTCTCATCTAATCAAAGTTTTTAAATTTTTGTGCCAAGTGAGTTAATTCAGTATAAGAAACAAAGAGTCCATTATAAATAAACAATAAAAAAAACCTAATCATATATCTAACTCTATATAAAAAATTAGAGGAAAAGAGAGTTTGAATAATTTTATATTTATAAGCCATTTTCTTGTGTAACTAAAAATAATTTAATTTTATATGTTATTTATGTAATATATCATGACTATGTACGGTCCATTACTAATTAGGTAATATATATATATATATATATATATAAATATTTGAAAAAGTCGATATACTCTCATTTGTAATAAATAAATAAAAGACTTAGAAAATCCGAGTCACCAAAAAGTAAAAAAAAGGGGTCCCTTGGAGAAATCTTGCCCGTGTCTGAAACCGATAATTTCGGTATTTGCTACCAAGCCTACCATAATCTGATAATCATCATTATTATCATTGTCAATGGGCCCATGTCCACTTCAAGGAGCCTCATTTAGGGCCCCTCACTTTTCATATTGAAACTGAAAAGTTAGTGGCTCTGGTATGCTTTGTATGTTGAAAGATTGGTTCTGTAGGACCCTGAGACAAATCATAAATGTCTTACAAAAAATTTATAAATGGATAAAATGTTAGGTCCAGCATCTTACAATGCATTGTCTAATAAAATTCAAACATTGTATTGATATCAATAAAACACAAATAGTACTATCTCTTCCAGGAACAACTAAGTTCAATTCAACCAAGAGTTTGAATTCAATTACAACTCAAACTTGTGGTTGTATTGACAACAATAAAACACAGATAGTACAAATAACAATTAAATTCAATTCAACCAACTGTTTGAATTAGCTAAGTTCTAGCTTTTATAAATCATCCTCACCTCTAGATAAAGTTCATATGAGTGTGATTGTGTCCAACACTTTCAAGTAATATCTTTCTAGGCTTCTAGCTTTTAGCAATCTGAATTGTATAACGCTCCACTTTGCTGCTTTTTTCGCTTCATAGTTTATAATATTTTAAGACAACATGGTTTAAACGAGAATGAATCAAAATCTAAGTGCCAGCTTGGTAATATTAAACAAGATGAATTGTGTATAAAATATAAATACGAGGGCATAATTTATGATTCATGACTCATGAGTACCTATAATTCATATGAAAGTGACAATGCTTTGTAAGGTCGTAGAAGTTGAAAAACAACCTTATTGTGTTTGCAAATCACAATTCCAAAAAATTGGTTTAATGGTTTTTATTAAGATCTAATGATATTCATGAGATTTTTAGGATTGAAAGGTCTCCCTCTAAAAAAATCCAAGCCTAATTTTTTTTTCTTTTCTGAAGCCAAGTCCTTGAAGCATAAAATTCTTTTACTTTCTTCCACAATCATTTTCTCCTTTGAAAACTTGCGAAGGATTTGGTGGAATCAGGAATGTGATAAGAGGAGCGTAGGCCAAGTCTTCGGCTCCTCCTTTAAAGTCGGTACATGCTATTTTACTTTAGCACATCCAATCTTCTTTATTTTACTCACAAAAATTTGAAGTCTTCATTCAAAAAACTTTGAAGGCCATATGATCACTCAATCAAGTTTCAATAAAATACTACTTTAAGGACTTTATCTATTTACAATCTTACATGCATTAGGACTTTTTGTGTCTTATCAAATCATACATATCTTTCTTCCAAACTTCTTTTTTTCTAATTTTCCAAACAATAAGTCTGTAGTTCCAAAAACAATCCACAACTCATTTTTACTATTGTTGAGTGGTATTTTCTGATTTTAATGGTAGACCATGTAAAATTTAAATTGCATTAATCACAACTTATTACCTCAATAAATTAGGAATTTTAAAAAAAAAAAATTAGCATTGCTTATTTTTGTAAAGTTGTAATTTTCAATTATGTTTTGTTGGCTTTAATTCCGTATCAAATTTGATTGTATTTCTTCAATCATTTCCTTGTATGTATGTGGGATTCAATGTAAGGGTTGAGTGTGTGAAATTGGTGAAGAACTGTGAAGAATAGGGCAACTCGTGACTAGCTCACAAGTGGACAACCCGCAAAAGATCACGTGAGAAGCACATGTTAGAAGCTAAAGAATCAAGTGCCAGAAGGCATCTCATGACTCATCTCCCGAGATGACCTGTGAGATGCACTGCCACCCTGTTTTAGTGTGCTTTTCTCATTTCTTTACCTACACTATAAAAGTACACATTACCTACGAAATTGTAAGGAGAATTTCGAAGAGAAAACCCTAGAAATCTATTTGACAAATAGAGATTGTAAACCCACAATCATCTACACATTTCTCTTAGGTTTCCTCTACTCCCACCTCTCTAATTACAAACCCTTGAGAGGTTCTTAACCCAAACACATATCTCACCCAATCGTGTCGAGGGTTATTTTGGTGTATATGGGAAGTATTGGATGAAGCCATTCTTTAGCGGATGTAATTTGGAACTAATTGCAAGATCCGAATAACTAGTGAAAACAAGACTCACTGAAGTACATTGGGAGCTGGAACTCGAAGGGTTCAAGTATAGTGGATAGATTAGGCTTGGAGAGTCTTTTAGATATCCTTGTACTCCAACTTTATTTACTAGTGAATCATTTCGGCTTGGAGGACCGCAGAGAGGTTTTTACGCTGAGTACTTCAGTTTTCCTCTTCAATAACACATTATGATGTTATCTTGTGTTTGCATCTCTCTTCCCTTACTCTTTGTTTTTTACATTTACTTGTTGATTATGTATGCCTATGCATTGGAGACTAGAGAGTAGATCCTATTATTTGTGTTTCATTTACTCTTATTCTGCACTTAATTGAGTAGATTAAAACAAATTAAATTTTAATTTTAATTTTTGGGATCTAAACAAGTTTTAGTGTTTTACACTATTGAGCTTTCAATTTTGAAAATAAATTCACTTGCAACTTAGTTTGCACCAAGATTTTGAATTTGTTGGTCCACGCAATTCCCTTTCCTCTCATGGGATTGAAGAAGGGGGAACCGTGAGAGAGGTATCAGTATCACTTGGAAATGAAGGTGGGGCCCTTTTAGGCCACGAACCTCCTCATAAGTTAGCTATTGGCCCCAAACCTCCCCTAATTTGGGTCATTGTGTCTAAACTGTAGGCCCGTCTCTTGTTTGAAGGGCCCCATAGGCCTGGTGATTTTTATTTTTATTTTTCTCTGAAAGGGCTCCATGCAACTATTGCATTAAAGTTGTTAGGTGTTTCGAGTTTTGACAACCGGGTTTAATTAATGATGCTCGTCCTAGCCCAAAAAAAATGAAATTATACTTTGCACACGTGGTTTGATCAAAAAATATTTTGCCTAACTGTGGTTTAAAAATTGACACTTTACTTACTTGAAGTTAACTTTGTTTATCTCTCATTACCCACCTTTGTTAAAAACAGGATTAAACAGAAGATCTAAAAGTTGATACATGAAAACAGAGGTTGGTAACGGGAGACAAACAGAATTAACCTCATGTGGGTAAAGTGTCAATTTTTAAATCATAGATAGGCAAAATGTTTTTTCAGACAAACAAAAACAGAGGTGGGTAACGGAAGACAAACCAAACTAACCTCAAGTAGATAAATTGCCAATTTTTAAATCACAGATAAGCAAAGTGTTTTTTAAACAAAACACAAGTGGGGAAAGTGTAATTTAAATTAAAAAAAGAAAAAGAGGAGAGATATATACGGTCCTACTCATGTGTTCATTCCCAGGGCAACTTTTTTTTTTTTTGGGCCTTTCTTTTTCTGAATCCCAGGGTGGCCAAATTTAAAAAGAAAAATAATGACAAAACAAAAAGTCAGTACTTGCCATGAAGCAAGTCAAAGCTTGAAAGAGCCAATTTTAGATCTTTTTCAAATGCTTTTTATTAATTTATTTTCTCTCCAAAAAAAAAAAAAACTTTTATTAGTTATTACATAAGCCACCAAAAAAAAAAAGGTTTTACTAATACTCCAGACTCACCATTTGATGCTTGGTAAAACATGGAAGAACAAAGAAAATATTGGAACTCCGTACCCCAAATATTGGAATTTTTATTTTTTGCTTTGCTGCTATCTGGAGCATGATTCTGATTATTTCTTCTTGCTATTAATAAATTTCAAGATACCATTCTGGTTGGCTTACTAATTGAATAGAATTAACCCTTCAATACAAACAACTATTTCCTTCTTCTTTTTTCCAACCAAAAAAAAAAAAACTAAATTTACGTTTTTGAGCTTTTATGTTTAGGTTCATTTTACCTGGGCATTTCCCGTTGTTAGGTTCTTCTAACTTTTTTCATTAATTTTGAAGAGTGCATCAGCAACCATGATTGTTGGACAATTTCATCTCTTATAATTAGATAAAATATTTCTTGACACAAAGTAATTTATTAGTTTCTAATATGTAATTGTTTAAAAGAAAAAATATATATAATATATAAGTAAGATTCACAAATAATGCACTTTTTTTTTTTTTTTTTAAAATATGATAGTATTTCAAACTTATGACATGCACTCCATGATGATTGATGTTTATCATTATGTTAATACACTAATTGGTTTTTGGTGTTTGCAGTAATTGAACCCCTAAATCTTTTATTCGACAACGATAGAGTAAGAGACTTTATTAGTAGAGTTAACTAAAACCCACAATAATTCACCTGCTTGGACTAATAAGGTAGATACCAAATTTTCCATAACAATAATGGATACAAGAGTTTGGATATGATTTAGGGTGAGTTTGGTTCAACTTTTTGAAACAGAGCTTTTTGAAAAAGTGGGGTTTTCAAAAAGTGCGGTATAAAATTAAGCTTTTTGAAAAAATTGAGTGTTTGGTAAAAAAAAGTTAAAAAATGTTTTTTGAAAAAGTTGAGTGTTTGGCTAGTACTTATAAAAGTGGTGGTTTGAGTGGTAAATTATCAAAAATGACAAAATGTATATATATATATATATATAAAGGAGTTTATTTCATACTTAGTATCAACTTCTTAATAATAATAATAATAATAATTACTTCATGTTAATAATAAATTACTCTCTTAATAAAAGATTTTGTAAAAAAGTATTTGGCTTTAGCATTTTTAATTTCAAAAAGTGTTATATCCACAATATTTTCACAATAAATTTTTACAATATTGTAAACTCGCGTTACTCAAATATATTCTATTCTTTTAATATAATTATTGGCACTTTTTCCTTCCGTTTTTCCCAGCTCAATTCAAGAGTAAAGAAAAAAAAGGAGGGGGGGGGGGGGGGTATCCTCGTCCTCTTGGCCGACCACTCATTTGCTTTTTTTTTTTTCTTTTTTTCTTTTTTTTTTTTTCATACAACAAACACTTCTCTCTTTCACTCTCTCATCCCCTTCCACGGTACCCACTCCATAGCACCACCTCCACCATCATTTTCCGGCAAGGATCACCGAAAAACTCCATAGAAAAAAGCTAAGGCTCACTCATCTCTAAAGGAGTTTATTTCAGATGAGAGGATGACATGAGTGAACTTCAGAGAGGGCAGAGGGCAGAGCAGAGAGATGAGAGTGGTGTGAGTGTTATCTTTTGATTTATCAAAGGGTAAAATTAGATTTTCAATCAAATGTGAAGGGCAATTTGGTAACTGAACACAGAGTCTAACGGTAGGATTTATGAATGCGCATGGGCTTTTGGAAAATGCTCTGATTAGTTGCTTTGGCGCATGGGCATTCTCCTTCACATTTTCAAAACGCAACTTTTTCTAAAAAGCTGAGTTTTAGACTTCACCAAATGCATATTTTCTTTTTATGGATTCAAAAAGGGATTTTTGGATTTGAAAGTGCAAACAAACGGGCACTTATTTAGCAAAAAAAGGAAGATACTTATGATTATTTACATGCTATTGTCCAACGTGATGTAATACAAGGTGGAGTAAAAAAAAAATTGTTTGAGGGTGGATTATAATATTAAAATATAATTGAATTACACATACGCATGCATAAAATCACATGGATTAAATATATATGATTAAATAATGATTGGGCCAAATCACATGGAATAAATTGTAATTTTTCATTAAATTTAGGACATCAAAGTTTTTTAGGGTAACTAACTCATAATATTTTGAAGGGGATGGGGGATGGGAAGGGGTTGCCATAAGGTACTTTTTGCCCATGTGTATATAAGTGTATAATAGGTGGGTGATGCTTATTAAAATAAATAACAACAATAATAAAAGTGGGTGATTCAACTTAATGGTGGAAAAAAAAAATGAAGAATGATTAAAAGAATAAAAATTATGTTTTAGTGGCTCACTCAAGTGAGCTTAATACTCATTTGAAGAGATATGTAATGTCAATTGGAAAATATAGTTTTCTATATCAACAAATAGGGGTGTTCACCAAACCGCACCATAACTGCCCGCAAAATGGCGTAACCACACCACAACGCAAGTAGCTATGAACCGTATTGCACCACACCGTATGGTGTAGTGTAGTGTGCAGTTTTTATAATTAGATAACCATACCGCACCGCACCCTACATACATATATATATATATATACACACACATGCGTACATACATATATATATATATATATATATATATATATATATATAAAATATTTATTTATTTATTTTATATTAAATATATATTATACATTTATAATATCAATACAAATAGTAAAATACCCTAGCCCCTAGGTAAGCCACCTCTCGGTATCTTTTACTTTTTATTTTTATATTATATATTTATAGAAACCTTTCAATATCATTGTTTGTATCTATAACACTTTCACGGTTTCTCCCTCAATCTCAAAGTTAGGCCTCTCTCAGGTTTATTTCTTTTATGCCTCACACACTTTTCTCTCTTTTTTGGTTATATATTTGTTAATTTTTGTTTGAGTATATAAGCCCAAGATTTTGATAAAATTATACCAGCTCAAAACCATTCAAACTGTACCTTGTATACCATATCTCACCTCTGATCGCAAAACTAAGGTGTGATGTGGTTATAGTTTTGGCCAAACCGCACCGTAAAGTGTGGCAAAACCGCACCATGAACACCCCTATAACAAACATAGCTCCTAGATTGACATTTCAGTTGAGATGCTTAGGTGAGATACAAGTGAAGTCTCATAAGAGTTTACTTGATTGTTGCTTGAGAGCTGCTTGTATCAGATGTTAAGCTCACATAAGCGCATAGTCATACTCACTTGAATGAGACAATTGCAATGAATGAAAATTATATAGGAAAATAAGGGTAAATAGAGTTTTTCAATCCTTAGCAACTAGACAACGTTTTAGAGGGCTTGTATCAACCAAATTGACCTTTTAAGTGTGCATTTTTAAAGGCTAATCTTCATTGTTTATAAATAGTCTTCTCTATTTAACTTTTTAAATAGATTTTATACGTCCTTTATGCTATGTTTGGAAGTTTTGAGATTGAGGAGAGTAGAGGGGAGTAGAGGGAAGGAGAGTAGTGGAGAGGAGAGTAGAGGGGAATGATTATCCTCCACCTTGTTTGGATGTTTTTAAAATTAAGTAAAGGGGAGGGGAATAATTAGTCTTTTCATTTGTAATTTTATTAATATGGTAAGGGTAAATTTGATAATTCACTTGGTCAAACATTTTAATGCTCCACTCTCCCTCGAAATCTCTCCAATTTGGGAGAATTAAAAATGAGGGGTTGGAAGGAGTTTAAACCCCTCCAAACCCCTCCAAATCCCTCTCCCTCATTCCTTAAAAAACATCCAAACAAGGTAATTAAATTACTCCCCCTTCCTCTACTCTACTCCCCTCCTTTCCTCAACATCCAAACATAGCATTAGAGAAATTCATAGAATTCTCCAAGTTTGTTTCTTAAATAATTATGGCCTAGTTGTATCATGAAAACAGTTTTGTAAACTATTTGAACGAGGACAAATATTTTCTTAAAATAACAATACTAATATATTGGACATTCCATTTAAGTCCTTATAACTTTAATTTGTTTTCAATTTAATCATTCCGTTTAGTTTCATCAAATCTTATTGTTAGTTTTCTAAACCCCAAAAAAAAAAAAAAAAAAAAAAATCTTATTGTTAGTTTGAATATTTTTCAAAATTTTTAAAATAACATAATTTTGGTAGTAAAAGTATGGATTGGATGGAAAAATTACATTGAAAACAAATAAAAGTTTCTTTTTTTTTGGTTTAAATTTTTAAAAAGAGTACTAAAAATTAAAAACAAAGAAAGGCCATGAAAGCGACAAGTAGAAGAATTAAGAAGAAACAAAGAGCGTGGAAGCAGCGAAAAGAGTAGCGGAAATAACAAATAAGATTTCCCACTTGGAATTTGTAAGTTTAAACTGTATCTCCGTCCCGCTCAACCTCACCCTCACGCTCCGCTTATATCTAACCACAGCCACACCTCTCTCTCTCTCTCTCTCTCTCTCTGAAGAAGAAGAAGAAGAAGCTTCTTCTATCTCATAAAACACACACACACACACTCTCTCTCTGAGTTTCTAGGCCATCACTGAAGGTCTCGGAGGGAGCTCCCAATAACACAGTAAGCTCCGCTCTCTCCCACACATTTCTGATTTTTTTGTTAAATTTTTAATTTTTTTTTTCGAAGTGCGTAATGAATTTCGTACGCTGGAGCTTCATGACGTTACAATGTTTTGGTTTTTGGATCGATGAAGTGTCACTGATTCTATGGAAACTCACTCTCCTCAGTTTCGCTACATAGATCTGTGACCGAGACTCTCTATTTTTCTTTTATTTAACTTTTTTAAAAAAAATTTCTTTGAAATTTCGTTTTACGCTTTCATCGCATTGTGCGTGCTTGTGATTTTCTAGTGTCGGAGAAGATTATGGACAATTTTTGGGGTTAAGAGTTTAATCACGTCGTGTGTTTGTTCATTTCCTCGTTTTTTACTCTCTCTCTGTGTGATATGAAGGTTTTAGGCGTTCGGTGCGGTAGTAGAGAAAATCTGTAATAAGTTAGGGTTTGGGTGTTGGTTTTAAAATCTCTGTTTGGTTCCGCAGAAATTGTTCTAACCGAAAAAAAAAATTTATATATATAATTTTGGGAGCTCGAGGTAAAAGTCTAATGTCTGCTCAGCTAGGCTTCTTTTTCTCTAAAGCAAGTTTTTAGTTGATGGAAGTTTTGTTTTCCTTTATTTTCCTCAGGTTTCTCAGCTCCCAAACAGAGGATTGCAGTAATAGCGAGCTAGAACAAAATGCGTCACTTTTTAATTTTTTTAGCTTCTTGTTAGGGCCTTTGATTTTACGTTAATAGGCTTTTGTTAATATATTTAAACTGATTTTTTTTTTTGTTGAGAAAAACTGAAAATAATAATTATTATTATTATTAATTTGGCTTGATATGCACCTCAAAATTATGCTAACTATGACTCTGTGAAACTGTGTGCGCTTTGGCCAGGTGCATAAACTGGAAAATCTGCTAAATTCTTTTTCATATTGTTTTAACTCTTGAACTGTTACAACAAAAAGCAGGGTGAAAGTTTGAATTTTTGAAACAAATGTGGACTGTTTTCAGAAACATCACTAGAAATGCAAACTATCCAATGCTGCACTTGATGCATATGCTTTTTGATAAACTGTTTTAAGATGGATGTAGAGGTGGTATTGATATCAATTCTTATCAATAGGTCCTTTGTGGACAATATTTGTTTGCTTATTTTAAGAATTCAGTCTCTCTAAAAAAAAAAAAAATTTTGGGGGTAGGGCTGTCGACCAATTACCTTTTCCAGATCTTGCAAAAGTGAGAGTTTGTGCACTGGGTACATCTTTTTATGTTTCATTGAGTTTCTATATTCTTTAAATCTATCAGTCAACTGTGAAGAAAGGGAAATTGGAGCAGTTGTTATAAGGAGAATGAAATGGGTTAAATGGAGAGTGCCTCCTATAGTTTTTTGATAAAATATTTCCATCCAATAAACTTTCCACTATTATACTGTGGAGATGATGACCCATGTTTAAAACAGGTCGTGGAACAAATGACCATTTATGTGTATTTTATGTAGATGACTCATTAAGTCATCTTGAAAGTCATATAACTATTCGAAAGGTTATGTAACTAAAAGTACAAGTGGATGCTCTTTTGAGTTTACTTGTAGTGGGTTGGAGGAACTTTCCTCCAAACAATTTTATTCTGAGAGTAATGGGGAAGAAGGATTCACATAGCTGATTTAGGCTGCTCCTCTTCTTTTTTCGTATCTATTTTTAAGGGCACAGCAAAGGCTTTGTCAAGTTGAATTGTTGTGTTGCTTGGGTTGAGAGCATAAATTACATTGCATTTTTACTTGGGGTCGGCTGCTTTTTCCTATTTTCTCACATTGAATTGGTCTTTGAAGTGCAGGTTCAATGAAGAATATTTCACTTTGAAGTCATACATTGCTCTTCTACAAGGCATGCAATTATGAAAAAAGAAAATAAAACTGCTGCCAAAGTTGAAGAGCCTACTGCCCGAATCACCCGAGCAAGGGCTAAAGCCTTGGGCTCATCAGGAGGGATATTTCCGTCCTCAAAACCTTCCTTTAAGCAAGATCAGAAGCATGTTCTTTGCTCTAACTTCAAAAGAGCAGCATCAGATGAGAACAAAGCTTCTACAGGTGCCCCTGCAGTCATACAGCATAAGAGAAGTGCAGTGCTCGAGGATGTAACTAATATCTTATGTGAAAATTCACATATTAACATCCATCCAACAAAAATTCAGGTAAGGATTTACCATCGTTTACTTTGTAATCTAATAAGATAATTTATATATAGCAATATTTTATGATTGTGTTTGTCTAGTAACTTCCAATTTGTTAAAATTATGTTATTCGCATGTAAAAATTAGGACTGTTGTTTTCTATAGTGATCATATTAGCAACTATATTATCCTATAGGTTTTTACTAGTTGCATAATATATCTATTCTTGCTAAATAATCTGAACTTAGTAACATTAACATTGCTGGATGACAGACTAGCAAGCAGGCTAGAAGAGGTCCTACAAAGAAGAAAATTGAGGTGGTTGCAGATATTTCACCTATGCAAGAAGATGCAAATACAAAGTTAGCAGAAGAATTGTCCAAAATAAGGATGGTGGAATCACAAGTGGTTTCATTATCAGTTAAGCTAGAAGAGCAAGAGCCAACAGAGACAAGCATGAGTTCTAGCATAAGAGAATGTGGTTTACCGGATCATATGCCTCTGATACTGGGTTCTTCAAAACCTGCTGGACTCCAAATTTCTCAAAAGAAAGGTTTGTTCTCTGCTATAAATTTCTCCTCAGGTGCAAAAGTATATGAACATATTATTTTAACTGATCAAATTATACAGACACTAAATGCCTCTATTTAATAACTTATATAAGTTTTGAAGGAAATGTACATGATGGGTCCAGGAAGTACATTGCTGATGTTTTGGCAATGAAGGAATATCATGAATTAAGAATACTGTTTTCCCTTCAGAAGAATATTTCTAGGTTATAGCACTATGTTTCTAATATAGTATTACCTGAGTACGCTGTTGTTTCTTTTAAATAATGCAGAAGATGTGGTCTGCAAGAAATCAGGAACCTCTAATGGTCCAGACATTGTGGATATTGATTCAGACTTTAAAGATCCTCAAGTCTGTAGCTCATATGCCCCTGATATATACAGTAAATTACGTGTTGCAGAGGTTTGTGCTGCAAATACTATTTAATTCTTGTAATTATCATTTTAAATTCACTGAATGCCAATTCTATTTTCCTTGCTTAACTGTAGAACACACTACTTGCATGTCTTAATGTGCGTTTGGATTGGCTTATTTGTTGAAAGTGGTAATAGTACAGTTGTACCTTGAAAAAAAGTGAGACTTTAAAAATCTGTACATAATGAAATAAGCTAAATAAGCTCTTGAAAAAAGCTAAACCAAACACACACACTCTTAATATCAGTGTATAAAAAGTTTTGAATCATAGCTGCTACTGCTTTTTCCATCATTGAAAAGTGTCCTCAGTGCTTACAGTAATATGGCACTACATAATCATTAAGATTGCTGAAAATTTTATTATCAACTTGTGGGTGATCTCTTATTTAACAGAGAGAGGAACACAAGGTTTCCAATATTATTTATATTAGTTTTCTGGTTCAAAAATCAAAGTTCATCTTTACAATGGTTCTTTAAAAAGTGACTGCTAATTTTTAAGTTTACTTCTATAAGCAACGCATGTTAAGCTAACTCATAGTAAAAATCTCTCCCTCCTCAGCTTGATTGTAGACCATCAACTAATTACATGGAAAAGGTACAGCGAGATATCACTCCAAGCATGCGAGGAATTCTGATTGATTGGCTTGTGGAGGTTGGTAACCATCTGAATTGCCCTTCCTTTAACAAACTCATAATACTCTCTTTTTATGAGGTTCAAAAGGCTATGCTTAAAAAATGAACCCATGCAACAATCAAATTTCTTTTCTTTTCTACCTGAATATGCATCACTTTTTGGTGCTAAACTGCTAATATAATATTGATAACGTTACTTTCTTCAATTAATTTTAAAAGAGCAATCTGTCTTCCATCTTTCTTCATTAACTTATATCATGTTTTTCAACTCTCTTGTGGTTGGTTAGTTATTGATTTATAATTGTCTACTGATGCTGATGTCACATTAGATACATAATTTTCTTCTAACTCACATGGGCAGGAAGAAAGGATCCCCATGGGAGAAAATCTTAAATCTTTATGCTTTTGTTTTTCTGCCCCATGTGAATATTGTTCAGTTTCAGTGTGGACTCTAATAATGCAATACTAACTTTGATTTTGGCATTCATAATGCAGAATATCTATTCATTTAAATCTACTTCAGGGTCTGGCTTTGTTCTGCTCTTAAGCAGAAAATTATCCAGTGCTTATATAATGACAGCAACTTGAAACTCATGTTATTTATCATGCTCTACATATAATGGTATTTTATTTTGATGTATTCATCTGTACAGAACGTCTAGAATTTTTAGTGTTGAATGTGGGTAATTTCCTAGTTGGGCGTTAAATGGGTTTGTTTGCCTTTGTCTTTGTTGACTTGTGTCTCCTCTTCCAGGTTTCCGAAGAATATGGGCTGGTTCCAGACACACTTTACCTCACAGTGAATCTCATTGATCGGTTTCTTTCTCAAAATTATATGGAAAAAACGAGACTCCAGTTGCTTGGTGTTACTTGCATGCTAATCACCTCGTAAGTTCTAAATCTTGTAATGGTTCCAGTCTAATAAGGTGCAATATTTTTCTTCATTTGAGTTTTGCGATTCAAAATGTTTTCTCATTATTAAATTGTTTCCAAGTCAAAACTGTGGTTTTGTGAGGTTGATAAACATAACAATGATTTTGTTTTTGGCAAGTAATTTTGATGATGATGATGCCTATGATAGTGATAAATTTTCTAATATTTCAAATGATTTGTTGAATATAGTAAGATTTGAATGATCTAGTCTTCTAAAAAGATAATGAGACAAGTAGGTGTTAAACTTGGGCATGTCAGTGAAAATGTAGCATGCTACTTTATTGTGAAAACTGTAATTTTATTATTATTATTATCATGAAAATGTTAGTTAGGCTAATCGATGAAGTCAGACAAATTAAAGACAACCCTCCCTGTGATTAGGTGTGTGAGCATGAATGAAGTAGTGTAGTCTTTTTCTTTTGTTTTAGCACCATTACTTCTTTTTTTCTTTTTCTTTTTTAATTTTAATAAATTAACTCGTTGTGTTTGAGGTTAATATATGCCAAAAATCTTGAAAGCATTTCGTGTTGCTGGTAACACTAGATATCATGTATTTTTCTATATCATTAGGGCATTCTAAGATTTGCTTCTTTTCTGTTGTGGTTTCAAGTAAGTATGAAGAAATCTGTGCACCAAGAGTGGAGGAATTCTGCTTTATCACAGACAATACCTACGCGAGAGCAGAGGTATACTCTTGGCTACTTGACATTTAAGTTTCTAGCATTCATATTTTCTGGTGAGACATTGGCATCTGATCTAGTGCTGCATTCAATCTTAACATTCTGAGTGTTAGTGCTCAGCTTTTGCTACGGTGGTCATTATCTTGACGGTGGTCATAATCTCAGAACCTAGGCATATATATTTTGACTGAGAAATAGCATATGACACTGTTCTTAGAGAAATAATGTGGTAGGTTTAGTAAGATGGAAATCATCTTACATAATTTGGTCAATGAAGACCATCCAATAATTAGTATTTTATTTGAGTCTTGAGAGTTGAAAGGCACCACAAGATAAGGAAAAGGTCAAATGAGTGAGTTATCATATGGAGAAAAGATGAAATGGGCCCATGATTTAGCTAAGGACCAGTCTAAAGGTAGAGCCTAGGGCCACACATCTGACCCCATATAGTTGTGATTAAGGTTATTTTGAGTAAAGTCACTGTAAAAGTAAGCAACCTGCCGGTCCTTCAACATTCACCAAGAAAAAACATAATGTACTGTGAGGAGTCAACATTAATATGAGAAGTTGAGAACCTTGTCTCCCTAAAATTTCAGAATTAAGAAAGGAGGGTGAAACTCATTAGCATGTGATGCACTTTCAGGGCAAGCCTCAAGCTCTAAGGTGTAGGTCTTATGTCAGTCTTATAATAGGCCTTAGCCTCTATTAATCTGTCTCCCAAACTCAAGTCGCAAGGCATTACTTAGTCTCATAAGAATTAGATAGTTTAAATAGCAGAAACCAAAAGCAAAATCCAGTTGTGTTCCCAACATGGGTATCTGAACCCTTCTACTGCAAGGTATAGAACAACCAAGGATACTGTGCATCCAGCTTGCTTTTGGTCATGCTTCCTGCTTTGTCTACCTTACAGTTTACAGAGTTCCTAAATTCTTCTTTTGTTATATATCTCAAGTTTCCAAACCATGTATCACAGCCTCTTTCTAGAGGAAGAATAACCAATGTACAGTGTGTAACAATCCCTCGTTGTTGACGTCAAATGGCAGGTTTTAAAACTGGAAAGTCATGTTTTAAATTTCTTGCACTTCCAGCTATCTGTTCCCACCACAAAAACATTTCTCAGGTAATGCACTGCCTATGTTATTGAAAAATGCCATTCAATAGTGAATTCACTAACCTTTCCCCAAATCTTTGGTTTTCAGGAGATTCATTCAAGCAGCACAATCTTCTTACAAGGTATTCCAAGTGATGGTATTCTTCATCTCTTGTATTGCATTTAGAAAACTAAATTTGCTATTTGTTACTCTGTTGTACAGCTTCCTTCTATCGAACTCGAGCTCTTGGCAAATTATTTAGCAGAACTGACACTTCTCGAATATAGCTTCCTGAAGTTTCTACCTTCCCTCATTGCTGCAGCTTCTGTGTTCCTCGCCAGATGGACACTTAATCAGTCAGACCACCCATGGGTCTGCAATTCTTGTGCCGCCTCATTCCATTTTAAAATTTTTATTCCTTCAAATTAAAAGAAAAAGGCCTAAAAAGTTATTGACTTGCACTTGATGCAGAATCCGACCTTAGAGCATTATACCAGTTACAATGCATCAGAACTGAAAACCACAGTCCTTGCACTGGAAGATTTGCAACTAAACACCAAGGGTTGCTCTCTAAATGCTATACGTGAGAAGTATAAGCAACAGAAGGTAATTTGTTTAGTAGGACTATATGCAAAAGGTTTATTTCTTTCAAATTTTATTTGAATCTTTTTAAGTAATCATTCCAGCTGTTTGCATCTCCAATGCTTTTGAAGGGTACATTAAAATTGTGGTTTTAGGCTCTTATGAAAATCTTACTGTCTGATTGGCAAAGCCAAGAGAAGGTTTAGGGGTTTTCATTCAGCCTCAGTGAACCAACTCTCGTTCAGTCAAAGTGAGCCAACAAAAAATGGAGCATTAGTTTTACATAGTTCTTAATTAGGTGGTAGCTTATAATCAGAAGTTCAGAACAGCTCCAATAAAAACACGCTTTTAGATTCTTCAAAATGTAGTTTAAGTATCAATATGAAGCTAAAAAGAAAAAGTTTTGCATTTCCTTTTATTCTGATAAAATTTTATCTCGTGGCAGTTCAAGTGTGTGGCAACTATGACCTCTCCGCAACCAGTTCTTTCATTGTTCCAAAATCATGATAGCTGACTCTTCTACATCAGATGGACTGAAATATTTATGTGTTGGAAGGGCTCTCTGCATTCTGATACTACAAGGGTGCTGTCAAGTTATTAAATTTATTTTCAAGTAATTTTTTACAATTTTTGTTCTTTATTGTGTCATCTGTTGTAACATCTGATCCTGTTCTGGTGCTTCCAGATCTCTGTCCTTGTAATCTTATACTGTTAGAGCATGACCCATTAAGGCCGTAAGTTATATGCCATTTGGCTGAATAATTTTCTAAAACCTAGGATTTCTGAGTTGCAAAGTTGCAACGGGAAATGTAACTTATTGAAAATTTGTATCAAAAAAAAAAGAAAGAAAGAAAAGGTAGTTCTTGCAGAAAGGTAGCTCACAATTCATTTGCAACATTTTCATTGCTTTTAGTACAATCAAGCAATATTTATATAGTATGTAACATTTATTGTTGTTATATTTCTGTTGAACTACATTAGTAGCCATGTCATTATTTTATTTTCATCTTTTTTAGTTTTTACACATTCTCATAACTAATTGTAATTTACCAATCATGATACCATGACTTTTGTGTGGGCCTTTTTTGTATATGGTGTATTGGGCTGCCTCCTGCGGTAATGGGCCCTAGTGTTTATGAGTAAGGGAGCTGAGGCTGGTCTAATTGTAACTTAACTTGGGCCGGTTTGTGCACAAACTTATGCCTTGTCTGCCAGGAGCAAACTTACGGCAAGCAAAACTGTTGCAGACGAGTTACGGCAGGCAAATATAATAATAACTAAAACAGAGTATTCTGACTATTTAAATAAGTGGCTACGTACTCCTTACTAATAAAACATGATTACGGTCATATTGATGTCAATCACAGAGAAAATGAAGAAAATAATACTAGCTAATCAAATGGGTATAAATTAAGTTTTAAGCTTAGTCTGCCGTAGCAAAGCCAAAGAGGAGAGAACGCCTTTTCTCAACGCAAATAATCTCCCAGGAAAAAGATCCTGCCGTGGAGATTAATGGCTTTGAGGGAGTCAGACCTGAATGGTTATTGCCCAAAAAGAAAGAGTCCTTATTTACGTTTTGGAAGAAAGTAAGATTTAAAGGGGGAGAGAGGGAAACCGATCTATTGGTGCATGTCCATTGAGCTAACTCTCCTTTTTCCTTAGTTTCCTTTCTTTTCCTCTCTGTTTTTCTTTTCTTATCTTTTTTCTTTTCTTCTTTCTCTATTTTTTTTTTCATTTCGTGAAATATACTCTGTTTTTCGATCCTCTTTTCAGGGCACGGCAAGGGCCTTTTTATAGTGTCTGCCGTGACCAATGTCTTATCGTTTTGCCCCTTAACCGCTTTTGTTTGGTCTGGGCGTACTTGCCAACCACCAGGTCTGTGCGACATCCACCCTTACCAAATAGAGGCAGGTTTGTTTTGTTCCTCTGTATACCGTAACACTTCTTCCTGCCACGGTATAAATGCTTTCTCTCTCTACTCTCAAGGCATGCACCCAACGGTTCCCCCCCAAACTTGCCTCTTTTGGATGGTCTGTCATCCCAGTAGGACGTACCTCCCAAAAGGGCTTGGGCAGGAGCCGTGAAATAGATCTTTTCCCCTCTCCCCACCACCAAACCATACCCCCTTTACCTTTTACCTCTGGTCCATGGCCCCACCATGTCCTATATTGGCTGGGTATAGGCTGGTGGTGCCTGGGCCTTGCGCGTGCTTCCCTTTCAGATTCGTCTAAGAGTCTGCTTGCTGCTCATGCGTCTGCCGTGACCTAGAGACTCTCCGTCCGCGTTTCCTGGCCCTTCATGTGGGCTTTTCTTTGGTTTCCCGCTCCATTCAGGAGCTGGGTTTCGTATGATGATGGGCCTTACATTTCTTTGGCCCACTTTTGATTTTCTTTATTGCCTGCTACGTTAAACTGTTATTCCTGCCGTAATAACTTAATCCTGCTGGACCTCTTTTTGGGCCAGCCGTTTATCCTTTTTCTCGGTGGCCTGTCATGGATACTGTTTTGCTTTTACTCATGGGCTCCTATGTCCCTTTAGGCTTTCCTTTGGGCATCCGTGGCTCGATTGCTTTCTTTGGGCTTCCTCGGCCCGTTTGCTAATTCCACACTCCCATGGGCCTTTTACTAACTTCATTGGGCTTCCTCGGCCCAATAACCTTATCCTTATCTTTGTGGTTCATGGGCCTGCCTTAAACCCCTTACTCTCTTAGTTTGCATTGCCTTGGGCCTGCGGCGGCCCTTTCTCACTTTTCTACCTTATACTCTGCCCATGGGATGCTATTTCTTTCTTTCCTGGCTTCTTTGAGCCCGCTTGCCTCTTCAAGACACATTTATTTATTTGTTGGGCTTGTGATCCATTATTCCTGCCGCTTGGGCCTAATGGGTTTTTTGCTATTTATCTTGTCAATTCTTTGTGGCCCTCATTATTGGGCTTTTCTGTTTGCTTGGGCTTCCACAAATGGCCCTCAACATTTAGCCCCTTGAACATTTGAAACGCTTCTGCGATTCATATGTGAATGAAAAGGCGTTTCTGCCCTTCTCTCATCTTTTTTCTTCTTCTCTTTTTCGTGGGTCTTTTTTAAGCTGTGGACCCCTTCTTATACATATATATATATATATATATATAAATATTCTCCTTCCTGTCGCGAACAGGGTTGTCTCTTCGAATTTCCCAGTTTGGCAGTTATTTTCGAAACAGAGCTGCCGCTTCATTAATTTCATTCCCCTCTGATGGCTGACCCGTCACCTCCTTTTGTGCTGATATTAATGACCTGGGTATTTAAGGAAGAATCCTTCTGCACTTTAACCACAAACTCTTTTTTTTCCCAGAACATACACTCTCCGTCTCTTACTCTCCTTCTTCCTTTGAAGCACCCATACCCATTTTCTCTGATTAAGCCTCCTCACCATGTCGCCAGTGAAAAGTCAAGGCTCTTCCTGCCGCAAAGGGAAGGCGGTCGCTTTCGATTCTCCCGCCGTTCCTGATGTGGGCGAGGAGATGGAACGTTCCGATTCGAAGCGGTCCGCTGAGGAAGAGACGTAGCGCGACCCCAACAGCGAATGCGCTCCTTTAATCGACCCGTGGTACGAAGTCAATCCTCACTTCCCAAAAATCCCTGGTGAATATGTACCGCCGCTGCCGGGTCGTGTATTGATTGCCCTTGTCCGGCGAAACCCCGATGTCTCTTAGGCTCCTTTAGCATCTTCAATCCCCGATCTGTCCTTTCGCCAAGGTACTTCGCTTCCCGTACCCCTTCATTTTGAATTTGGGTCCGGCGCAGCCTCGGGTTGGAAGGAATGGGTTGACAGTGAGCTTTCCGACACGGGCTTTATGGGTTTGCTGCAATGAGCCGGTGTCTTGAAGGCTATAGTCTCGTCTCGCTTCTTGTCGAATTTCCGGGACCTTTAGAACCTCCGTCATTTGGTCCGGCGATGGTGCAACACCACCCACACCTTCTTTTTCTCGTGCGGCGAACTCACCGTGACCCTTGAAGATGTGGCTAACCAATTGCTCTTGCCCATTCTTGGCGATGCCGATCCTGCTGCCCTAGAGCTTTCTCCGGAGGAAGAGGCCATTGAGGCCGAATTGAGGAAAAGGATGGCCGGAAACGCCAAGTTGTCATACTGGGTGAGTTTTTCCTCTAAGTTTTCTGTTGCTGCTCGCCGTGCGGCTTTTATTGCATTTTGGCTTTGCAAGTTTGTTTTTGGGTCCCACCCCCACTACGCTATAAAGCCTTTGTACTTTCGTTTGGCTATCAAAATATCTGCTGGGGTAAGCCTGCTGCTGGCCCCTATGTTCCTGGGGCATTTATATGTTCAATTAGATATTCTCCACAGTGATGAGAGTCAGGCTGGGTCCTGCCATATTGTTACCTCTTCCGTTCACTGTACCATACTTCAGCAGCTGTTGTTTGAGCATTGTGCCCAGTACTTGACAAAGTGTAGACCCGCTCGATTTGCCAGAGAGAAGTACCAGACATGTCCGAGAGTGATTACCGATTTTTGTGGCAGGTTTGAATCCGATTTTCTGCTTGCTTTTCGTTGGTCTGATTTGAAGCTGATTGGCTATTCTGTGGTTGAATCTTTTGATGAGGGCGTCGGTTTCTCTTGGAGAGCCTATAGAAATTTGGGTGCAGATTACACTTGTGCGGATTCTGCCATGGGTTCGTTTGTTGACACCATTGGGACTACTTCCCCATTGGTTAGCTTTGATGAAACTGGGATTACCTATCTTGCTGCTACCAATGCCGGATGGCTGCCTTACCTAGCCGATGAAGGCATTAGGTTTGTTCACTATTCTGCCAACCGGGTGAGAAGGCAGTTTGGGTTGGATCAAGACATCCCCGATGACATTTCTTTCCTCATGGAATCTCCTACGTCAGCCCGTCCTTTCCTGCAGCATACTGCCTTTGAATTTTGGAAGAAGCGTTTCAACGCCATTACAGTTCCTGGTTCACTAAGGGAAGGTGTCTGTACTTTTCTCATGCACGGTTACTGGCACGCAGTGATGGATACATTTGTGGCTGAGTTAGCGGGGAGTCGTGGCTTCTCCTTTATTCCTCCTGAAGGGCTAGGTATGGTTGTCTCGGTTAACCCTCGCCTGCTGCTTCCTTCTAAGTCTGTTTTGGCGTATGCTAGAAAACAGAGCCGGTCAGCCATTTTTGAATGGGACGCAGAGAAGAAAGGATGGTTCTGGCACGCTGGCGACTATCCCCCTGGTTGGGAGAAAAAAGTTAAGGTAATCAATCTCTTTGTACCGAGCAAGAAAGCGCCTGCCAAACCCAAGTCTGCCGGCAAAACCAAGCCTGCCACACCACTGCCTCCTACAGGTGCTCCGCTGGCTAGCAGGACTCGTGGTAGCAAAAGGAAAACTACTCCTCACCCTGTATCTACCACTGAACGGAGGGTAAGTTATTTCTCCCTTTTTTTTTTTCTTTTTCGACAAAATTTCTTAATTTTCTTGCGGCTAACTCGCCAATTTCTTCTGCCTCTTTCCTTTTAGTCCAAGCATAAGGAAGACTCATCAGTTACCCGCCCCATTTTGCTCGATGAGCCTGAATCTGGGGTGAGTCCCTTTTCTCCACTTCTTTCTTCTTTCCTTTTCGCACGCCTCTGCCACGGGTCTTTTGTTTTTTTTTTTTTTTTCTTAACAAAAAATTTCTTCTTTTTAGGAGGAGCCTGAGCCTCTATCCATATATCGCCCCACTGCCGAGAAGATTTTCGCCTCCATGGGTGTGCCTATGAAAGGCTTTTTTGACGGGGCCAAGGCGGTATTACCAACGCCTGCTCCTTCTACTGCTGCACACAAGACTCCTGCCAAAACTCCCACCCCTTCTGCCGAGCCGGTACCTAGAGAGAGTACTCATGTTGAAGGGGTTGGTGAGACTACACCTTTGCCTGCCGAGAGACCCACTCCTTCAGAGGGAGCCATTCCTCTTGCCGCTGTTCAAACCAAAACCACTTCTCCCATTCTGCCGCTTGTGATTTCAACTAGTGACCCTTTTGCAGCCATCTCCCAGGCTGCAAAGGGTGGCGCCTCACTTGTTGTTACTCCTTCCTCCATTCCCGGCTCCGCTACCCGTGGCCCTGATTCGGACTTATCCTCAGAGGGGTTTGATGACATTTTTGAGGATCCTAATGATGCATCTGTGCTGAAAAAGAGAATTTCCGACTCTGATGAAGAGGGGAGTGCTTCGCCCGAGCCTGACTTCATGGGTATGTATCTTTCTTTCCTCTTATCTCCTTTTTGCATTTGCGTTTCATTTGCATACTTATCTCCCCACTTGCAGAAACTTCTGAGGGGCCAGAAATTGCAGCAGGCGTGGGAATGACTGCTCCTGCCGCACCCGTAGCGCCTATTCCTGTCGCACCTTCAGTACCTGTTTCAGGCGTACCTACTACCCCTGTTTCTTCCGTGCCTGCAGTACCTGTTTCTGCTACGCCCGTAGCCCCCATTCCTGGTAACTTTGGCAATTTTTCTTTCTCTTCTTATTTCATCTTCTTTTTCTGCAAGTCTTTTCTTCCCGTGTCATTTTTTTATTTTTGCCTTGCGTTCCCCTCCTTTTTTTTTTTTTTTTTTTTTTTTTTTTTTTTTTTATATAGGCCCACACCCTACTATCCCTTCTCAGTTTGAGGCGGGTAGTAGTTCTACCGCCGTCCCGGATGATGCTGCATCTTTCTTTGTCCGCTTTGACCAGCCGGAGGTTAACGACCTTGGTCCGGCAGACTTCTGGGCTTCCGGTCCTCCTTATGTAGACTTTTATGGCTTTCGAGTCCCTGAGGACTGCGTCTCACACTTAGTGATGATCTACAGCCGTCACGGCAATTTTATGCAGGAGTTTCGCCTTGGTCGTTCCTCTAGGGAGCATTCCTTGAAAATGCTGGGGTGTGTGCTGAATGACATCGAACATAACTTCATTGACTCTGTTTCTACCGGGAGGATCCTGCAATGGAGGGCCGTGATACAGGAGCTCATCAGTGTGGGTTTCGCCGTGGAGTTTATTCTTGAACATCTACGTGAGATTACCTGAGCCTTTTTCATGAGGAGAGTCCAGCCAGCCGTCGAGGCCCTAGACGCTCGTATTGAGCTTTTGAAGAAAGAGGTGGCCGATTTGGAGGGTCGCCGTGAGCGTCTTCTTTTCGGCGTTAGTGGACCCAATCGCTTTGGAGATCAGAGTCTCATTTCTGGACTTCATTGATGATGGCACCGTTTCCTTTCCTTTTCTTTGTTTCTCTGTTTTTGTTATGTCAAACAGAACACTTATATGTTTCCTGCCGTAGTTATTTGGCTTGTGTTTGCCACAGTTTAGGTTTGTAATAATGCTACACTTTGCTACTTTTTCTTTACTATTGCTATGATATGATGCTAATACTTCGTACTTTTTCATTGCATAGTCATGAAAGCACGTTACAATTTCTTCTGTGACATAGTCACTTGGAGGAATAAAAGGAAAAGGTAAAGGAAACATAAACAAAAAACTAAGGAAAGGGGGTCATCCACATAACTTTCTTTCTCTAAGCAAAATAGCGCTTTAGCCATTTTTCATTGATGGGATCCATCAAGTCCCTGCCATCCATTTGAGTTAGGCGATAATACCCACTTTGATGCGCTTCCCTTATCATAAGGGGTCCCTCCCATTTTGGTGCAAACTTGGATGGTCCTGCCAGACCTCGCCTGACGTAGTCTGCCACTTTTAACACTAGTTGTCCTTCCGCAAACACTCTTTCCTTGGTTATCCTGCCGTAGGCTTCAGTCATCTTCTGCCTGTATCTTCGGTTGCGTTCCTAGGCTTCTTCCCTCTTTTCATCAAGTTCTTCCAGGTCCTCAAACCTTTCTGCCGCGAAGACTTCTCCCTCTTTTTCTTTTTCTCGCATCTGCATAACCCTTAGGGATGGTGTCATTATTTCTGCCGGACTCATTACTTCAGTTCCGTAGACTAAGGAAAAGGGTGAAAAGCCTGTGGCTAACTTTGGTGATTTTCTGTAGGCCCAAAGAGCATCCGGTAGGTGCATTGCCCATCCTCTCGCATACTCTTGGCTCATCTTGTTGATGATTTTTATGAGAATTTTGTTTGTTGCCTCTGCCTGCCCATTCCCTTGAGGGTAATAAGGTGATGACCTGTGGTGCTTGACTTGGTAGAATTCTAGCATTCTCCTTACATCACTATTGACAAATGGTGTGCCGTTGTCACTGATGATCCTGTGGGGCACCCCAAACCTCACAATTATATTTTCTTTGATGAAGTTTGCCACTGCTCCCCCTGTGGCCTTGCGGAGTGGCACTGCTTCTGCCCACTTAGTAAAATATTCTGTAGCTACCAATATCCATATGTATCCACGTGATGGTGGGTTGACCGGCCCTACCAAATCTAGCCCCCAAGTGTGGAAAGGCCATGGGGTGACCATGCTATGCAAGCCTTGTGGATGGGTATGAATCAAGTTGGCCAGTAGTAGCTCATCTGCAGCAGGCATCTGTAAAGCTTTTTCTTCCCCTAATGTTCACCACATTCCCCTGAATGTACTTCTTTTATCATTTCTTTAGCCTCTTCAGGACCCAAACACCTCAAAGGGTCTCCATCATATCCTTTTTTGAAAAGGATCGTGTTATGCAAGAAGTAACGTGTTGCCAACCTCTTAAGCTTGTACCTTTCACTGTGCCTTTGTGGCAGGACGCCTTCTGTTAGGTACTGCATAAAAGGGCTTCTCCAATCCTCGCTGACGAAAACAGCATAACTTTCCTCCCTGTCTGCCATAAGCTGGCAGGTCCTACACTCGGTCTGGACTTGATCTGCGTCTTTACCCATGCTTGGCCAATAGAAGCCTGCCCTTTAGAGTCTGCGGTAAAGACTGACTTCCCTGCAAGACCCGCAAGTCTTGTCGTGTATTTCTTTCAATTTTCTCTGGGCTTCCTCCTGGCCCACGCATCTGGATAAGATCCCACCTGGCATTATGCGGTACAACTCTTCTTTTACCAAGGCATAGTCTCTTAATATCTTCAATTCTGCTGCATCATTTCCCTTCACCAAGGTTTCCTTTATGGGGATTTGCCAATCCCCTTCGCCCTGTTCCTCCCAAAACTTTTCCTTCAACACCTCAATGATGGATTCTTCCCTCTTGCTGACTTCTATATTAGTGCTATCCCCTTGGAAGATTATTTGCGAACCCAATGCAGCTAACGCGTCCGCAAACCGATTTTCGTTTCTCGGAGCATGTTCAATCTCAAAGGTTGAGAATTTTTCTTCCATTCTCTGGGCCATCGCTCTGTACGGGGCTAAGCTAGGCTCCTTTAAGGAAAAACTTCCTTTGGCCTGGCAGACGACCAAGTTCGAATCCCCCAGTACTTTCAAATGTTTGACTCCCATTTCAAGCGTCGTGGCAAGCCCAGTTAGATAGGCCTCGTATTCCGCCATGTTGTTTGAACAGGGGAATTCCAACTTAAATGACAGCGCTACTGCCTTGTCTTCTTCATGATACAGAACTACTCCCACCCCTCCGGAATGGGTAGTAGAAGACCCATCGAATTTCATTACCCACTGTTCCTTGACTTCTTCTGCCATAGCTACTTCCCCTGGAACTTCATCATCCAGCGGGAATTCTTCCTCTCTTGGAAACTGCGCCAATAAATCTGCTATAGCCTGACTTTTCACTGCCCTAGGTGTCCTCATTCTCAAGTCGTATTATGATAACTGTAGCAACCACTAGGATATCCTGTCGGAGAGAATCGGCTGTTGTAACAGAGCTTTAATGGCATATGACTTAGTCATCAGCCATACTTCGTAGGCCAAGAAATAGTGACGCAACCTCTGTGAAGCGTATACAATGGCTAGGCATGCTCTCTCTGCCATTGGGTAACGAGTTTCTGCATCTTTTAAGGCGCGGCTGATGTAGTATATTGGTTGTTCGATACCACCTCCATCTTCTTGAGCGATTAGTGCGCCGATGGCGTACGAGTTGTTGGCCAGATAGAGTAGCAGTGGTTTTTTATGAATAGGGGCCTGCACCGTGGGGAGGTTCATCATTATCTGCTGTAGCCTCTTGAAGGCCATCTACTGCGCTTCCCCCCATTCAAAACTTTGCCCCTTCTTAAGCAACTTGGTGAAAGCAGAGGTGATTGATGCCAACCCAGGGATGAATCTCCGGATATATGAGACTTTTCCTAAGAAGCTCTTCAATTCTTTTACTGTGGCAGGAGGTCTCATAGTTGCTATAGCCGTGGCTTTAGCCGGATCCACATCTATGCCTCTACTGTGAACCAGGAAACCTAAAAATTTCCCAGAGGATACTCCGAATGCGCACTTGAGGGGATTCATTCTTAACTTAAAAGCTCTGCATCTTTCAAATACTCTTTTTAACACCCGAAAGTGTGCTTCTCTTCTCCTTGACTTAACCACTATGTCATTCACATAGTCTTCTAGCTCCTGGTGCATCATGTCTTGAAATATGGCCGTCATTGCTCATTGATAAGTTGCACCCGCATTTTTTAACCCGAAAGGCATCACAGTATAGAAGAAATTGCCCATGGGTGTTCTGAAGGCAGTTTTCTCTGCATCCTTTGGCGCCATCTTGATCTGATTGTACCCACTGAAACCATCCATGAATGAGAACATGGCGCTTCTTGCCGCAGAATCTATCAGTAAATCCATGTTTGGCAGTGGGAATTCGTCTTTTGGACAAGCTTTGTTGAGATTCCTGAAATCTACACAGCATCTTATCTACCCGTTCTTCTTCTTTACTGGTACTATATTGGATAGCCAGCGGGGATGCTGGATAGGCTTGATGAATCCTACGGCTAGTAACTTCTGCACTTCTTTGACTATTTGCCCTTCTATTTCTGTGTAAAATATCCTGGCAGACTGGGCCACCGGCTTGGCCTCTGGGTCCACATTCAATGTATGCGCAACAAGCTCGGGATCGAGCCCTGGCATTTCATTGTAATCCCAAGCAAAAACGTCTTTGAATTCTTTCAGCAACAGTATGAGTTCTGACTTCTCCTTTTCTGTCAGATTTGCACTAATTGAGATGGGCCTTGGTTCTTGCGAGTCAGACCCTAAGTCAACCTCTTTCAATTCTTCCTCTGCCATAACCTGGATGTCCCTTTCTGCCGTAACTGCCTCATCCTTTTCTTCTTCTTTTCCCAAACCTCCTTCAGCAGCGCAACATGCCAAACTCTTGTGTTGCCCTTTTTGGGTGAGACCCACTTGCATCTCACCCGTGGGCCCCACGCACCTTCATAATTTATAAACAATCCTGCCATCAAGGCCTCGGACCCTGATGCACTGAGGTATTTCGTCTGGCTCTGCGGCAGGTGCTTCTTTCCTTTTCTTCTTTTGCGCCAGTAGCTCTCTTAAATCAGGTTCTGGGTCATCTTGAACATCTTCCCACCTAGGCACAAAGGTGCCTCGTGGCTTTGCAACCACATTTTCTCCAGATGGAGCCCATTGATCATAAAACATGGTTTCCACCAAGTGGGCTTCTGCCTGCTCGAACGGCGAGGGGTTTGCAACTATGCGTATCATCCTGCCATTCAATCTTCCTTTCACACATTGGTGGTAGGTGGATGGGGCTAGCCAATGTTTGTGTAACCAAGGTCTTTCCAAAAGCACATGGTAGGATACCTCTATTCTGACCACGTGGAAATGAGCCAGAGAGGCTATAGGACCTACTTTCAACCATAACTGAATGTGGCCTGCGGTGTACGCACCTCTTCCACCGAATCCCGTTACTTCCATCGGGCATCCTTGGATCTTTTTCTCTGAAATTCCTACGGCTTGTAGGGTGCTCAACGGAATGAGGTTTACGGAAGCACCTGTATCCACCAGGGCCCTCTTGATGGGGATTTGATTTATAGATGTTGCTAAATAGAGAGGCCTCCTATGATCTGGGTGCCCCACTTCCATATCCTCGCTGCTAAATGTGATTTCTGTTGATTCCTGCAGGAGGGCCCTGTCTTCTGGCATCTCCACTGATAGGCATTCCACCTCTGCTCCGGAGGCGATGCTTACTAAAGCCTCCGTGGCTATTTTTCTTTCTTTTGCTGTAAGTCCCAACTGGTTAAATAGATTTTTGAACTTGGCACTCTGCTGAAGAGTGGTAATCGCCGCGGCAGGCAGGGCCAAGTTTTCTTCCTCGTCCTCTCCCGGGTCTGCACATATCACTACTGCTGCTACACCCTTTCCCTTGTGGTTTGGGAGTGGGTTTCTTTGGACTTCCTGCTGGGTCAGCTCTAATGTGCCTTCTTTGATCCTGCAGTACACCAGCCTGCGAAGCGCCCAGCATTCTGCGATGGGGTGTTGTACATAGTTGTGCAAGCGGCAGAAGCGAGGATCCCTCCTTTCTTCCTCTGTAGGCTCTCTAGAAACCTGGTTGGGTTTAAAGATCCTGTCCGCTATCCATTTGTCAAGTAGTACATCTAGCTTCTTAGGAGTACATGATAAGGGTGGGGGCGTATCATACTCCCTCCCCTCTGTTTTCCTTTTCTGGTTTCCAGTGGACACCGTCATAGCCTGCGGTGCGTTTCTCTTGTTTGAACTGGATTTCACGGACTGAGCCATCTTTCTAGCTTTCTGCAATAGCTGTGCGAACTGGGAAATTTCCAGATTCTCCAGGACAACTCTGAACTCCCGAATCATATTGGTCATGCACATTTCTACCAACGTCCTTTCTTCACAGTGGTCATAGCAATCAAGTGCTATGTCCCTGAACCGTTTGATGTATTCCATCAGATCCTCCCCATTCATTTGCTTGGTTGCTTGCAGAGTTGTAAGCGTTACCGTTTCCTCCCCGTGAAAGTATTTAGTGCAAAATACATCCACCATGTCATCCCAGGTTGGGATTGATCTTGGTTTTAAGCCAATGTACCAGGTGTATACCCGGTCGCACAGTGACTTTGAAAACTCCCGCAGACATAAGTCTTTGTCTGCTGCGTAAGGGCCAAGGGTGTCAATAAATTTGCTCACGTGCTCTACTGCACTTCCCTTCCTGCCATCGTACTGGGCAAAGGCCCTTGGTTCATACCTCTCGGGGTACGGTTTGCTGAGTACTTTTAGAGGATAGGGAGGTCTGCGTGCATAAAACCTCTCCTTTGGCGTTCTGGCTCTCTCTTACTCCAAGAGAGCCGCTACCTCAGCCATGGTAATGAAACGCTGTCCTGCGTTCCGTGGGACACCTCCTGCCAATGTCTCTTCTCCGTCTGCCACATGATCCGGGTCATGCTGGCTGCCTTTCTCTTTTGTTTTGTCTGCCTTTAGTTGGCGGATTTCTTCCATCATTTGTTGCTGCGAGTGCTGTAATGACTGCAATACTTCAATAAAAGTGTTGACATTGTCCACGGGGACTCTTGTCTGAGGCTGAGGATCAGCCCCCGTTCTGTTAGCACCTTCTGTTTGGTTAAGTTGCTCTTGGTGAGACGTTGTTGGCCTGGATTCTGCTTGTGAGGGTACGGCACTCATATTCCGTGTCGTCCTGGACTTTGGTGGCATTGTTTGCGAGGGGCTCTGTTTGCTTTTTCTTTGCCCCCGTCTGCTTCCCAACTCCCCAGTGGAGTCGCCAATTTAATGTGTGGGCCTTTTTTGTATATGGTGTATTGGGCTGCCTCCTGCGGTAATGGGCTGGGCTGCCTCCTGCAGTGATGGGCTCTAGTGTTTCTGAGTAAGGGAGCTGGGGCCGGTCCAATTGTAACTCAACTTGGGCCGGTTTGTGCACAAACTTATGCCTTATCTGCTAGGAGCAAACTTATGGCAAGCAGAATTGTTACAGACGAGTTACGGCAGGCAGATATAATAATAACTAAAACAGAGTATTCTGATTATTTAAATAAGTGGCTACGTACTCCTTACTAATAAAGCATGATTACGGTCATATTGATGTCAATCACAGAGAAAATGAAAAAAATAATACTAGCTAATCAAATGGGCATAAATCAAGTATTAAGCTTAGTCTACCGCAGCAAAGCCAAAAAGGAGAGAACGCCTCTTCTCAACGCAAATAATCTCCCAGGAAAAAGATCCTGCCGTGGGGATTAATGGTTTTGAGGGAGTCGGACCTGAATGGTTATTGCCCAAAAAGAAAGAGTCTTTATTTACGTTTTGGAAGAAAGTAAGATTTAAAGGGGGAGAGAGGGAAACCGATCTATTGGTGCATGCCAATTGAGCTAACTCTCATTTTTCCTTAGTTTCCTTTCTTTTCCTCTCTGTTTTTCTTTTCTTTTCTTATCTTTTTTCTTTTCTTCTGTCTCTGTTTTTCTTTTCACTTCGTGAAATATACTCTGTTTTTCGATCCTCTTTTCAGGGCACGGCAAGGGCCTTTTTATAGTGCCTGCCGTGACCAATGTTTTACCGTTTTGCCCCTTAACCGTCTTTGTCTGGTCTGGGCATACTTAACGACCACCAGGTCTATGCGACATCCACCTTGCCAGACAGAGGCAGGTTTGTTTTGTTCCTCTGTATACCGTAACACTTCTTCCTGCCAGGGTATAAATGCTTTCTCTCTCTACTCTCAAGGCATGCACCCAACGGTTCCCCCCCAAACTTGTCTCTTTTGGGTGGTCTGTCATCCCAGCAGGACGTACCTCCCAAAAGGGCTTGGGCAAGAGCCGTGAAATAGATCTTTTCCCCTCTCCCCACCACCAAACCATACCCCCTTTACCTCTTACCTCTGGCCCATGGCCCCACCATGTCCTATATTGGCTGGGTACAGGTTGGTGATGCCTGGGCCTTGCGCGTGTTTCCCTTTCAGATTCGTCAAAGAGTCTACCTGCTGCTCATGCGTCTGCCGTGACCTGGAGACTCTCCGTCTGCGTTTCCTGGCCCTTCATGTGGGCTTTTCTTTGGTTTCCCGCTCCATTCAAGAGCTGGGCTTCGTATGATGATGGGCCTTACATTTCTTTGGCCCACTTTTGATTTTCTTTATTGCCTGCTACGTTAAACTGTTATTCCTGCCGTAATGACTTAATCCTGCTGGACCTCTTTTTGGGCCAGCCGTTTATCCATTTTCTCAGTGGCCTGTCATGGACACTGTTTTGCTTTTACTCATGGGCTCCTATGTCCCTTTAAGCTTTCCTTTGGGCATCCGTGGCCCGATTGCTTTCTTTGGGCTTCCTCGGCCCGTTTGCTAATTCCACACTCCCATGGGCCTTTTACTAACTTCATTGGGCTTCCCCGACCCAATAACTTTATCCTTATCTTTGGGGTTCATGGGCTTGCCATAAACCCCTTACTCTCTTAGTTTGCATTGCCTTGGGCCTGCGGCGGCCCTTTCTCACTTTTCTACCTCATACTCTGCCCATGGGATGCTATTTCTTTCTTTCCTGGCTTCTTTGAGCCCGCTTGCCTCTTCAAGACCCATTTATTTATTTGTTGGGCCTGTGATCCATTATTCCTGCCGCTTGGGCCTAATGGGTTTTTTGCTATTTATCTTGTCAATTCTTTGTGGCCCTCATTATTGGGCTTTTTTGTCTACTTGGGCTTCCACAAATGGCCCTCAACACATGTAATACAAACAACTAGAGTGAAGATACTATTTATTTATTTGGAAAATGTAAACAAATGCCTTAAGGATTGATTTAAAATATATTTTTAGAAATTTTTTATGAAAAAAGAAAAAATAATTAATTTTTTTGACAACTTTTTATATGATCTCATGTGGAAGAGCATGAGTTTTTATCATGTAGTACATTCTTTAAAATTCTCTTTATTTAAGTTTCCACCTCAGCAAAGTCTGAATTTATATCAAAGTATCAATTCACAAGCTAATGGAGTAAATGCATATATTAGCTATCTATAATTGTGCATTAATTATTTATATTAAATAAATTTATATGATTATTTTTTATAAACTTTATGTTGATGGCCATTTCGGAAGCCCAAGTGGAAGGAAGAAGCCCAACAACATGGACAGAAAGGAGCTGGCAAATGGATAGAAAACCCATTAAGCCCAAGCGGCAAGAATAATGGATCATAGGCCCATGAGATGAACAAATGGGTCTTGAAGAGGTAAATGGGCTTAAAGGAGCCCGGAAAAAGAGAAAAAGCAAACCATGAGCAGTATATGATGTGGAAAAGTGAGAATGGGTCGCGGCAGGTCCAAAGTAATGAAAGCAAAGAAAGTAAGGGGTTGATAGCAAACCCATGAACCCCAAGGATGAGGAATAACGAAATTGGGCCGGGGAAGCCTAAAGAATTCAGTAAAAGCCCATGATAATGCAAAGTTAGGAAAAGGGCCGAGGAAGCCCAAGGAAAGCAAACGGGCCTTGGACGCCCAAGGGAAAACAAATGGGACACGGGTGCCGCTAATAATGTAACACAAGAACCATTGGTCTTGCTGGGCCATTGGGGGAAGAATAAATGGCAGGCCCAAAGAGGCCTAGCCAGATTGAAACAAAACAACTTCGCAGTAGGAATGATAGAGTGGTATGACAGGAGATAGTAGAAGGAAGAAGGGTGGGTTGAAGAAAAAGCAAAGCCCACCATCTAGCAAGGCCTAACCCAGAATAGGGCAAGCCATAAAGGAAAGGGAAACAGAAAATGGTCAAGAACGGACGGCAGACTGTGCAGACCAACCACAGCAAACGCATGAGCAGCAGGTAGATTTTAGACATACATGGAAGAGAGGCACGCGCAAGACCTAGACTTCACCAGCTTGTACCCAGCTAATACAAGACACGGTGAAGTCATGGGTCAGAGGTAAGAAGGCATGGTTTGGCGGTAGGGAGAGGGGAAAACCTATTTTTGAGGTTCTTGCTAGGGCTCTTTTAGGGGAAGTGTCCTGCTGGGATGACATACCACCCAAACGGGCATAGCTGAGCTGGAACTACTAAGTGCATGCCATGAGGGATAGGGAGAGAGAAGGCACCCACACCGTAGCAAGAAAGGGTGCCACGGCAGACAAACAAACAAAATAGCTTTCTTTTGTTTGGCGATGGGGAATGGCACACAGTCGAACCAGTGGTGGTCGGCAAGTACACCCAGACCAGACAAAGGTGGTTAAGGGCTAGAATAATAAAATCTAGTCACGGCAGGCACTATAAAGAGGCCCTTGTCGTGTACAGGAACAACAACACAACAACAAGAGTAAGCACTACGGTATTGAAAACCAGGAAATAGAAACAAGGATTAAGAAAGAAAAAAAGATAAGAAAAAGGGGAATATTAGAAAAAGGAAAGAAAAAGATAGAGGGTTAGAACGGCAGGCATGCACCAATAGGTTGATTCCCTCTCTCCCTTTCAAAATCTTGCTCTCTGTCGGAAACGAAAGGTGCTCCTATGTACCAACCATTTAGGTCCACTTCCCTTAAAGTGATTAATTTCCATGGCAGGATCTCCCTGAGAGATTATTCACTTTGAGAAGAGGTGTTCTTCCCTCTCTGGTTTTGGTCTTGCGCATCAGACTTGATCTAATTTATTTACTTTCTCAATCAACTCACATACTACCCACTTGTTCCCCTCTACTTTTTTTATAAAAATAATTGCTATTTGTAAGGTGGTGGGCTGCTTCCTGCTGCACTAGGCCCAAGTTTTTTGGATAAGAAAGTTGGGATCGGTCCAGCTGCAACTCAAGTTGGTCCGGCTTGTGCGCAAACTAAGCCTGGTTTGCCAGGAACGTGCTTGCGGCAAACAGAGCTGTTTCAGACAAGTTGTGGTAGACAGACATAATAATAATAAAATAAATAAAATATCTGACTACTCAGTAGGAAATGACCAAATAATCCTCAAACACAACCACAGTAATAATAATCACTTTTACAGAAGGAAAAGAACAGAACAAAAGGGGGACAAATAGTAATATGTATGGGTTAATTGGAAGATGAAGAAATCAACTAAAATCTGGTCCGCAGGAGCAAAAACCAGAGAGGAAAGAACGTTCCTTCTCAACGCGATTAATCTCTCAGGAAAAGTCCTGCCGTAGAGATTAACTGCCCTAAGAGAAACGGACCTGAATGGTTTATGCACAGAGGCCCCTTTGGGTTTTAACAGAGAGTAGGATTTCGTGAGGGAGAGAGGGAATCCATCTACCGGTGCATGCCTGCCGTTCTAATTCTCACTTTATTTTTCTTTCTGGTTGTTTTCACTCATTTCTTTTCTATCTTTTTTTTAAATTCCCATTTCTTAGTTATGGTTCCCGTTGTTGCTCTCCCTTCCTGTTCACGACAAGACCCTCTTTGTATAGTGCCTGCCGTGACCGGATTTTACTGTTTTATCCCTTAACCTCCTTTATCTGGTCTGGGTGTACTAGCCGACCACCACTGGTTCGTCTGTGTGCCATCGCCCATCACCAGACAAAGAAGGGTATTTTGTTTGTTTGTCTGCCGTGGCACCCTTTCCTGCTACGGTCTGATTTTTTTCTCTCTCCCTATCCCTCATGGCATGCACCTAGTGGTTCCAACTCAGCTTGCTTCTTTTGGGTAGTAAGTCATCCTAGCAGGACACTTCCCCGAAAGAATCTAAGCCGGAACCTCAAAAATAGATTTTTCCCCTCTCCCCACCACCAAACCATGCCCTCTGAATCTCTGACCCTCGACCTTACCATGCCCTGTATTGGCTGGGTACAGGCTGGTGGTGCCTGGGCCTTGCGCGTGCCTTCCTTCCATATGTGTCCAAAATCTGCCTGCTGCTCATTCGTCTGCCGTGATCTGGAGGCTTGCGTGCACAGCCTGCCGTTCGTTTTCTTTGACCTTTTATGTGGGCTGTTTTTCAACTTTCTGCTCCTTTTAGAAACTGGGCCTTATTTGATGATAGGCCTCATTTTTCTTTGGCCCACTTCTTGATTTCCCTCATTTCCTGCCAAATCGTTCTGTTATTCCTGCTGTAATGACTCAATCCTGCTGGGCCTCTTTAGACCAGCCGTTTACTCTTTCCCCCAGTAGCTTGGTATGGCCATTGGTTTTCCTACTCATGGGCTCCTATATCCCTTTTTTCCTTCTCTTGGACATCCTCGGCCCACTTGCTTTCTTTGGGCTTCCTTGGCCCTTTTACTAACTCTGCATTCCCATGGGTTTTTACTAACTTCATTGGGCTTCCCTGACCCAATTACCTTATTCTCATCCTTGGGGTTCATGGGCCTGCCATAAACCCCTTACTTTCTTTGTTTGCATTACTTTGGGCATGCAGCGGCTCTTTCTCACTTTTCTACATCATATACTGCCCATGGGTATGCTATTTCTCTCTTTCCGGGCTTCTTTAAGCCCACTTGTCTCTTCAAGGCCCATTTGTTTATTTTATGGGCCTGTGATCCATTATTTCTGCCGCTTGGGCCTAATGATTTTGTCATCTGCTTGCCGATTCTTTGCTGCCCTTGTTGTTAGGCTTTTCTTCTTTCTACTTGGATTCTCACAAATAACCCTCAACACTATTAAAACTGTGATTATCTTTCTCTTAAGTAAGGTTTATCTGTTCACCTTAATAAAGATCTCAAAGTCTTCGATATTATTATTATTATCATATCTGCCTGCCGCAACCCATTTAAAACAGTTCCACCCACCGTAAGCGTGCTCCTGGCAGACGAAGCATAGTTTGTGCACAAGCCGGACTAAGTTAAGTTGCAGTTGGACCGGTCTCAACTCCCTTACTCAAAACACTCGGACCCAATACCGCAGGAGGCAGCCCAGCCCACTTTAACCACAAAAAGGCCCACCACTCTCTATATAAGAAACAATTTTTATTTTGAATAATAAATGTAGATTTGGTATTAGAAAAAAAAAAAGATTTAGAATATGACATTTTTCCTCATGTTTCATTGTTTCGACAACAATTGAAATTTAAAATTAAATACTTGTTCCTATAAAAAAAAAAAATTAAATAGTTATGAATTTACTAAAATTAATCTTAATCATGTAAATTTCTTAACTCCTTTCATTTACATATAATATATATAGCTTATTGAAACAGATCCTGTTAGTAAGGCCATGAAATTAATGGTTTGCTCACTAATAGCAACCGGTGGTAAAGTAGACATGACCCAAAAACAAGAGTGCTTCTTTTCTTTTTCAAAGATGGCTGGTGCCACGTTTTTATTATAGCCATCAGTCCATCACAATATAGAATTGCAATGCTTTGTCTAATAATTCGTGGCAATGAATATTCCGAGTTACAGTGTTATATATACTTGCTTTTATTGCCCTCTCACCAGTAATGTATTCATTATCTTGTTTGTTTGGAGTGAAAGGCGAGAGGATGGAATCATAGCGAAAAGAAAAGAATGAGAAAAATGTAATTTCCCATTGTTTGGTTGGAAAGAAAAGTGGGTGTATAGACTTTTCCATCTAGGCTCACCATTTTTTTTCTCTCCAAATTAGAGAGAAAGGAGAGCAAATGACATTAAAAAGAGAAGTACAAATCTACCTCCACCTTTTTCATTCTTCTACTTTTAATAATAAGTGTATAATAACAATTTACTTTTTATACTTCCACTTTTCCATACTTCTTCCCACCAAACACATTTTCTATCTTTCCAAATTTTCATTCTCCCAACCAAACAAGTAGCTTCAAGGACCTCCTAAATGGAATATGCGTTTTAAATATACTTCTGGCAATTATGTAAAAGGTTAAAAACCAGGGATTAAATTAAAAGCACTCCAGTCAGCAGTGGATATAAAGATAGAAGTCTTGTACTAATGCACCTCTCTCCGTGTAATTCTATACACCATCCTACTATCACTCCAGAAATCTTTCAGAATTTAAATTGACTATCATCAAGAAAAGCTCATTTCCTAATAACTAAGAGCTATAATTTGGTCCACTAGTGAAGAAACAAAGATCACCAACATTTATCATACATTAACATACACAGCGCAAGACTGCACGCATGGGGTGCACATACAAAGACACAGATGAGAGCAAAAATCAATTAGCCATTAGCTGGTACAGAAAATTTTATGATCCTCGGCTTGGCCCTTCCCATTACTTCTTCAAGGAAGCAATTAGCATTTCCACACAGTAGTAATGGAAGACAGAGGATCATAATAAAATTACAACAGGCTGTAAGGACAATCAAAAAATAATTTCCCAGTCCAAAACAACAGCCGTTTTTAAGTACATTTCTTCTGGTTTCCCACCACCGTAAAAAAAGAGGAAAAGAGAAGATAGAAAAGCTTAAGATAACTACAGATTAGTAATGGCACTTAGCAGGTGATTGAGGTTGCTAGAGGAGTTACCAGAACAGCAGTATTTCCAGTTATTGGCTGGAGACTGGCTGCATTCTCTAATCGCTCCCATGCTTCCTTCCGCTTCTCAGCTGCCAAGCTTAGCTTTGCTTCCTCTTCTTCAAAGCGAGCATGACAGGACTGGAAAAGAACCTCATCCATCTCCATGAACATCTTTCTAACATTTAAACTTAAGTTGAGCACTGCTGGGTTCCAGTGGCTCTGGGCATTTCTCTCGAATGCTGGAAATACGATGGGAAGAATCACCTGACGGTTATGTGCTATCAAGTTGACAATGTTGTCATTGTTCCAAAAGAAAAGGGCCCTTTCAGCAACCTGAAACAATAATTGGCGGCAGAAGTAGTGATTTCTTTCCTTCCAAATGAGAAGACAAATTTTAGGCATCACAAAAGCTGCTAGAGGAACATTTTTTTTCTTGTAGGGAAAGAGAAGAAAAAGAAAAGGGGGGGGGGGGGGGGGGGGGGATGGATTATAGGGGGGGACAGTAACTCAATGAGGCAACAAAAGGAAGAATGAAACCCTAAAATTAGAATCACATCTCAATTTAAGTCAACAACAAAATTCTATCAAGAGAGTGGCCTTAGCCAAAAAAGTTAGATCATTATTAGGTCATACCCAGTGCACAAAACTCCCACTTTTGCAAAGTTTGGGGAAGTCATGGTAAGCAGCCTTAACCCCAATTTACTGGAGAGGTTGATTCCTGTTCTTGGACTTGAACCCGTGACCAGCCGCTTTTGGTGGAAGGCAATTGTCAATTGTTTCAAGGATTTTAAATTATTAACGTACTTTAAAATCCTTGAAACAGTTGTAGCCAAGAAGCAGAGGAATCACAACTAACTCCAACAAATTGGACTAATCACATAAAACTTTTTGGGATTCGCAGTCCTTTGAGCCAACAAAATAAACACCAATTTCTGCTCCAGTAATGCAATCGAATCAATGTGCCTAAGTAAGAACAGATAATCCTCAATTATCTCTCAAAACTCCCTCAAGACGTGAAGAATTAGATATAATCAAAGTATTACTTCATTCCGTAACATCTAATATGTAAGCCAGAAGAGGGGAGCAGGGGAAGCAATAGAGGGGTCCAATTATGAAGTCCGTTTCTAAATATGTAAGACCACGCCTCTTTTCAATCAAATAAGATCTTAAGAAAGGAAAAAATCCTTCAATACTTGACATTAAAACTCAGAAAAAACCAGCACAAATTGAAATATTTGCTTATAACATCTATTCACATAAATTTCATTTAGAGTTGTCTGCGTCCTCAAGATGAAGAAAATTGTGGCCAAAACTAAGTATTTTCGCACCAAAAAAGAAAAACCCACTAAGGCTCTCAAAAATGATTAAATCTAGAAAACTGGTTTTTTAATGAACAGTTTCCATCTACAAGTCATTGGTATGTGGTGTTCCTTTTCTCATCACTTACAGTTAAGAAGAAAACCCTGTCAAAAATATTGGATAGTATTACAAAGGATTACCTTGATTTGGACTCTATCTCTTCGTATTGCTAGTGATAAACTAAAAATATCTTTATGAGATTACAATGTCATTATTTCTCTCCCCTCAAATTTGTAATGCCAGGAAACACACCTCTTTTCAATCCATTTCCTTATGAGATTTCAAATGTGCTCTATTTCCAACATTCAACCAAAACTATTGATTTGTGTATCCTTTTCATTGATTGCATTGATAATTGGAGCAGTGATCTTTCTAAGTTCATTGTGTGTGCCTAGAGTTACATCAATGGAGCTACTAATTGTTATGTGCCTGGTGCCAATGAGATTAGAAACATACAAACATGGTTCAATGTTAATTTTTACTTATTACATCAGTAACACATCATACTAATTTGAAAATTGAAATGTAGAACAAATTTTGCAAATCCATAAGATATAATAAATAGACCAATAATGTGCGTCAACTGGTAGAACCTCACATACCTGAAAGTGGAAGCTGTTAATACAACATCCAATCCGCAAAAACAATGGCACCATAATCTTTTGGAACTCCACCATGTTAATGGCATCCAAAATCTCTTCAATCTCACCCAAAAACATCATCTCCTTCTGACTATTAGTAACAGGCCAGAATTTCAACAACCCCCGGATGACCGTACTAGTCAATTTCGGCTCTTTCTCTATGAACTGAGTAACACAATACGACAATTGATGAAAGTAAACCCCAACAGACTTAGGCTTATGCAAAGGTACCAAAACCCTCCACAAGAAAATCTTATGCTCCTCTTTCAAAGGCATTGCAAACCCACTAATTACACTCCCATACACCTCCAATAACTCGGCGATCCCGTTGTGTCTTTCGGATTCAGACACAAACCTATAGAATATATTATTAATTGACTTACGAATAAATGGCCTATGAACCATGAATTTCCCATATGCCCTATGTAAAATAGTTTTCAGACAATCTCGTTCTCTTGGATCCTCGGAATCAAACAAATCAAGCAACCTTAATATAAAGGAATGATCTATGTACTTCTTAGCTACCTTAGCGTCCACGCAAGATGAAGTAATGAACTTGAGAAGTAAATCATATACCAAATTCAAATGCGGCCACGCCGGGTCGAACATCGGCTCTCCGTCGCACTCGTTGTTGTCGGAATCGCCTCCGCCTCCGCCGTCGCCACCGCCGCCGCTACAATTCGACCGGTAACTCGGCGGAAAAACTCGGAAAAGATTCGCTGCGCACATTCTACACAGAGCGAGGATTGCCGGTTCGGTGAATCGGATCGAACCCGAACCGGACGAGCCCGAAGCCGAGGCTACGAAGTCGACGAGCTCGATTAGGGTTCGCCTTTTGACGTCCTTTTCGACCGAGTTCTTCGACGAGTCGGTGAAATCGAAGGTGACGCAGCAGAGACTCACTTTGCTAACGAACAGGTTCATCTTCTCCGAGTTCGGTACGTCCTTGAACGGAACCAACGGCTCGATTCCGGCCACCACGCTCGCCGGAAACACCGCCGTGCGCTTTCCTCCTCCTCCTCCTCCTCCTCCTCCTCCGCCGTTGGATTGCGATTGCGATGTTGCGCGCGGCGAGTTGGAGTAGCGGGTTGACTCGGCCGACGAGTCGTTGCTCGATTTCGATGACTTCCGAGGCAGTTTGCTCCATATTTGCTTCAACATTGTAAAATTTTTTGATCAAAAACAAATACTCTTTTTTTTTTTTCTTTTTTTTCTTTTTTGGTTTTGATTTTGGTGAATTTAGAGAAACAAAAAACAAACCCTAGATCTAATCTAGGTCATGAAAATTTTGGAGGGAAAATTGGAAAAGAGAGAAGAAAGAAGTAGTGGAAAACAAAAGAGGAAATTTTGGAGATTGCATTGGAATGAATGAATCTGAATCTAAAAGCAAAAATAGTAGATGCTAAATTGAAATGATATATAGTGGGAGGAAGCCATTAATAATTGAAGTATCTAAAATAAATATATATTTAGAAACAGAAACAATGGATTGTGTAAGTTAATGGTAATGAAGATCTAATAAGAAGGAAGAGAGATAATGTGGATATATTGGTAATGAAGGTTTGTGTGAGATTTTCAAGTTAGAGTTTCATTTCCATGAAAAGAGAATGTAGCAAGATTTGGAGCTTTTTTCTTTCTTTCTTTTTCTTTTTTTTTTCTTGGTTGATGGGAAAACTGTGGTATTTTCAAAAAAATGCAGACTTTATGAAAAAATATAAAAAAAAAAACATATGTTTTTGGCATAGACTTGGGTCAAGTATTTCTGTACATGATTTATGTAGGATGTGTGCGTGTCCGCAATCCAACGAGTCCTGTAAAAGCTTTCACCGGACACAAATCCTAAATACGTGTTTCATATTTTAATAGATTCCTTAAGATTTAGATACATGTTAAGTAATTTGTCACATGTTTACATTTTAACGGATCAATTGATTGCATTCTAATTAATTCTTAATTTTTTATAATTAAAGTAGTTTATATATTAAATTTTAATTATTAATAGGTAAAACTTTATTATTTATGTTTTAAGAAATTTATAAATTTAAAATCCTATTTTACTATATCATTATTTTTAAAAATAATAATTTTACTCCGACTAAGATTCTATTGTCTGAATTAGTTGGGTTTTTATTTTTATTTTTTCCATCGGTTGATGGGAAATTTGTGGTTGTTTTAAAAATGTATATAAGTAATATCCTTCTCAGTACGGAGAAAAATAATAATTTAAGGATAGAAGAAAAAGATATTAGTAGCAAGTCAATCGTCAATGTTTTCTGTTTGTTTTTTTGTGAATGTGATTTTTTTTTTTTTTTTTTTGAGAAGATAATGTGTGAATTATTTTAACTCATTGTTTACTCTTTTTTCTTTTTATAGGAACTGGGAAGTGACAACCTAGCGATTCGGATGATGACTTTGGTTGGGTTTGTGTGGTCTTCGAAGCTACTTTGCATAAATTAATTAAAATTCACATATAGGAGGGAGAAAAATCATAATAAATATATTATATATGTGATATGATATGGAATGAAATAAAATAATAACTATAAAAAGTAGTACAATAAAGTATTGTTTTTAATATTTAAAGAAGTGATATGTTCACAATATTTTTATAATTTGAATCCACAACTTAAATTATTTTTTTATCCATCCATAACAACCAATAACAATCTGCCACTTAAAATTTGTTGTGAAGATGTTGTGGATATAATATTTCTCTAATTTTTATCTTCACATACATTGTGCATGAGTGTTTAGAGATTTTTTATTTTATTTTTAATTTAAGGTTTATGCATTTTTTAAGTGAGATGATCTCATTAAAACTAGTCTAAAAAATAAACTTATTTAGAGCATCAAAGTGTAGGTAGAAAATTGTCAATAATCTTGTAATTTAACTAGTATTTCTAACAAAAACATTTAATATTCAAATCTCCTTATCCTATTATAACTATTGAATTATTAATATATATATATAGAGAGAGAGAGAATTGTATCCAACTCTAATGAATAATAAACGAACCATATTATTTAAGGGTTAAATTTGTTACACACAAACTGTTTAAGCAATTAAAATCACTCGTTATTATCTAATATTTCTTCCCTCTACACTTAGCAATCAATCTCAAGCCATTCATCCCATAAATAAAACCCACCATATATACAAAACAATATTCACAACCTTTAAACAGAAAAATCCCACAAATTAGATGGTCCTCAACTTTACCAAAGAGTGATCATACAACAAATCAACATGAGACCAAAACCATCGTCATTAACAACCTCCAAAGTCTCATTTTTGCATAATTTTGGTTCCAACGGTTTAAAAGTCAGAAGAGCCAAAAAAAACCATTATCAAATATAAAAATCACCGACTTCACAAACGGACATCCAAAGGTTTTATAGGATTCTTTGTTACAGAAAGTTGAGAGATAATAAAAATAGTTCTCAAAAGGGCCAATGATTTCTGGTACCTTTTTTTTTCTTTCTCATCTTCTTTAAAGCAGTCAATGGTTTTTGAATCTGCTTTCTTTGTCTTTGTTGGATTTTAATTGAGTGATAAAACTACAAATACTGAGAGGAAGAGATTATTTTTGCTATCAGATTAAGGGTGTATAGACATAGAGAATCACATATAAAAAAAAAGGCAATTTGAAATGCCAAAAAAAAAAAGTTAATTTAATAAATATCTATACCTGAACTTTGGCTTGAAGAGTAGGCTATTCAGTTCTCCATCTTATATTAATATCTCTTTGTTGGTCTGCAAAGATAAATTCATGTTGGAATCTTGAGAAAATATCACAAATAAGAAATTAATGAATAGAACATAAAAGAGCTTGAGCTGAAGATTTCAGTTAGCCATCAAATTTTATGAAGCAGTAGGAGTGCTTTTTATTTTTAGATAATAATGTATGAACTTTTTGTTAATTTTAAAATTGAGAATCGGCTTGGATCGAGTGCATAGGAGCTCTAGTCCCAATGAAATGTTGACAGGTGTCAAAAATTTGTTATGTGTCAACATTCCTATGGATCCAGTGCACAGAGCATTAGACCCAATCCTAGCTCTTAAAATTGGTAAAGTACGAACTATTTCGTCTTTGTTTGTTGTCTCTCTTTTAGTTGAACAATTTTAATCACTCAAAAAGTTCTTACATTTCTTTTTCATGTTCACCTCTTTTTAAGGTGGTTGTGCCATTTCTTACTTTGAGTTGTTTTATTGTGTGAAGCTGCATTTATTGAGAGTTATTAATGGTTTGTAATTACAGACAAGTGATCTAAACATTGTGTGTTATTAGCTCAATCAACGTTTAACATATGAGCATCATTTATTCATTGCCCATATGGCTAGTGGACTATTTACTTGAAATCTTCACATGGTTCTTTAGGCCCCAACTATGTATTACGCACTTAGTCTAGTGTGTTGAGTAGAGTCGACTATTCTCTTGCACCAAGTATAGCAAACCGTTATTTGGTGCTAACAAGAACATATCCTCCTTCTCCACTTATGGTGCAAGGGGAGAGTACCCACTTGTCACAACCGCATATTCTAATATTCAATTTTATATTGTACTATTATTATGCTCATGTGATATATGGTTTAATATCACTCGTAAACTAAATTAAATATTTCAATAATATTTTTAAAAAAACATATTTCAATAATATAATGAAATGAATAAAAAAATTAGTGACTAAATTATAGGTTTTAATTTTGACTTTTTTTTTTCCAAATTAGTCATTTACCTTGTGTTTAGAAGTCTTGAGGGAAAGGAAAGTAGATGAGAGGGGATGAGAGGGAACAAAAATGTTAACCCATTCCCATTGTTTGGATGTTTTAAGTAGGGGATATGGAGATGGGAAATCACATAGATATCTCCATTAATATTTATAGATACCAAAGAGATTCACACTTCAAAAGAAAAAAAAAAAAACAATTGCAACTTTATTCATGAAATATCATTTTATACAATGGGAAGGATAAATGAAAGATATTCTTTTAATCATGATAAGAAGAACGAGTGATTAATAACTTAATATAACATAATTGAACACGTACCCATTAGGTTTAACCCTTTTAAGTTAGAGTGTGTCTCTATATATATTATATTAATTATTAAGGAAGCTCAGCCAAAGTTTAAGTAGCTGGATTACAAGACTTTGAAACATGACAACAATTGAGTTGACTAAAAGATTGAACGAAAAGTTTTATTTCCTTAACCTGAAAATCCACCCTAGTGGCACATTGCTCAGCTGGGACAACAAATCCATATTAGACCAATCCATCACCACATAATGAAACCCAAACCTATAACAAAATTGAATAGCATATTTAGCACAAAACCAGAGCCGGCCGTAGGCCTTGGCCACTTGGGCCAAGTGGCCATGGCCTAAGGGCCCCAAATGTGGTGGCCAATCAGTGGTTTTTTTTTAATAAAATAATAATAATAATAATTGTGAGTTGTTCCTCCACTTTTAAGACAACTCCCAACTACCGCACACCATTGATGCGATGGTTATTTCACAAGTATAAGTGCTTGTGAGGTGTAGGGGGTAAGGATTGGAGTTCAAGTCTTCAGGAGGAAACTTCACACACATATACACTTAGATTAGACTATAGTATAATTTCTATCTTGTATAAAAAAGAAAAAAAGAAAAAAGACAACCCCCCAAAAAAGAAAAAGAAAAAAAGAATGACGCAAATATGCTACTAAATTACATAAGTCTTATGCATTACTGTGTCACAAATCATAAGAAATAATTCAAATATTCATTTATTATCTTGTTAAAGTGTTACCAATCACATTTCTTTTCGCATCATTTTGTAAGCTTTTTATAGTAAAATTTGTATTAAATTTATCATTTTCCATTTACTTAATTTGGATGCTAGGTATATATATATATATATATTCACCATTAAGAAAATGAAAAATGCTAAAACTACTACAAATTTTACAATTTGATGTGACAAGAATAGACCAGTGCTACTAAAACAGCATAATAAATGAATGTTTGACTGATTTTTTCTTGATTGGTGACATGTCAATTTGTAAACATAATACATAACATTAACTATATTGAATCATTGATAATTAATAAACTAAAAATTATTTAAGTGATATTTAAAAGCCTATTTCAAAAGTTTGACTAAGGCCTTAAATTCCTAGTATAGTCAGCCTGCACAAACTATACTAGCAACCTTCCATCTTTGTTCTACATGTTGGCTATATTGAGTACAATTAATTTATTTTTGTAATTAAGTAAATAAGAGTAACATACAATTATATAAACAAGAACAAAAACAGATCCAATAAGCAAGAACAATAAATAGATTTTGAAAATAATAAAAAAATATGTAAAATACATTTAGCATTCAGATTTACGTACTTCTTAAAATTAATGTGCCGATTATAACGGGCAAAGTTTGTCTCAAGGGGATTATGTAAAACACAAGCATTGATCAAAATTTACATAAATCATTTTTTATGCATCTAATATGTGACTCGTATGATTATTTTACAAATTTCTTCGTTTTAAACACGTGCATTACAGCTCATATTAACTCTTAGGGCACGTTTGGTAGAGTGTAACGGTAATTACATAGGAATAGGAATAGATATTACAAGGAATACAAAATGCTGTAATATAATGCTTATTACTATTCATTTGTTTGGTGACAACACAATAATAGAACCTTGAAGATAATGGAATGAAAGCATTTTAAATCAAACTTAAGATATATTTTAGGAAATATCTTACTCATATAATTATATTTCCTAAAAAATAACATTTTTTCAATTTGAAAGAGAGATTAGTTATTTTTTTTTATTTTTTATTTTCATAATTGTTATGTGCATATGGAAAGTTTGTTTATTTAGAAATATATAAATTGTAGAAATTAATACACTTGCTAAGGAATAGCTATTACATCACTTTTAGGCCTCATTTGGGATGAGGGAATGGAATGGAATGAAAAGAATAATTTTAGAATATTCTTCCATTCCTTTATTTGGGAGTTTTAATGGAGGGAATGGAAAGTTCATTCCCTTGTTTGGGAGTTTAAGGGTCTGTTTGGGAGTTTATAAAGGAATGGAATGGAATGATCATTAAAGGAACGGAATGGAATGGAATGGATTTAGTAGGGAAAGGAATGGAATGGAATGAGATTTAAAAATCTTGTTAGGATGTTATAAAATAAAGGAATGGAAAGGAATGTAATGGAAAGTAAGTAACACCGTTTGGGAGTGACATTTGAATGAATGGAATGGAATCATTTTATAATAACATTACTATTATACCCCTCATTTGAAAGAACATAAAAAATAATCAATGAGAACTAATAATTGCTTTGAAATGCTTAGTATTTAGTGGATGATGTGAAACTAGTTAGCCACAATTGGGTCTGTGCTAGATTATTGAATTACAATATTGTTTTGTCAAGGTGAATAGATTGCATCACGCTAATCAATAATTTAACAGACGAAGATAATGGCATGAAAAATTGACAATAGCACAATTTCTTTATTTCAATTTGCAAATTTTTTTTAGGGGTTGCTAGTTTTAGATTGGATCTTTTTTGGCTGGTGTGCTTTATAATGGATTTGATAATTTAATACATCTCCATCTCCCAATTTCGTTAAGGAAAAAAGAAAATTTATTGTAACTAAAAAACAAGTTATGTATATTTCTATGTTGTAAAGCAATTCATGCATCACATATTTATTCTCAACAAAATAAATATTGTCTAACAATGCAAACAAATATCTTTAAAAAAAAAAAAAACTCCGATAATGAGTCTTGCCAAAACAAAACAAAATAACATAATCCATTCCAAAACTAAGGTTGGCCAAAAAATCCCACACTTTTTTAATTTTTAGGCCTAGACATCAGTGTCAATAAGACACATTTGTGCTCATGATCTAGGCAACCAAAGAACATCTCTTTATATGTTGGATTTTCCATCAAAAATATCTAGGCCTCAGCCTTTGATATTGGATCTAAGTCCAATACGCCCAAAGCTGCATGAACTTCCGCTCCATATGACTTTGAAAAGCACTTTGCCATAACCTCAGTCGCCCTATCAATTGCCTTTGATAAATTATCAAATGACTGGGAAATTACATTCCTGAGTTCATCATCTTCTGCCAGTCGTCTTTTCTTGATTTTAGAAGACATTACATCTTGTGATGACATTCGAGAACGTGCAACATTAATTTCTGGTGACCTCTGATCATCTTCCACTTCAAAGTTCTCCAAAGAAACTTCATTTTGAGATATCAAATTATCAATCTCATTAATAGTGGTCGATGCAGCATACCTAGTACGTTTCTCCTTTGCAATTTCAACATAATCACCTCTTGCTCTATCTTTAGCCTAAAGTTGTGCCATCTTAGAGTAGTTGGGTATAGGTGTTGTCATCCACTTTTTGGCTGCAGGTTTAGACTGTTACAAACTAAGACAAATGGTTAAACAACAGATATAATTATGTAATACAAAATTAAACTCACAAAAAATGGTAATTTACCGCTATGAGTGGCTCCCAAACTTTTGGTTTAGTTGTCCACATATTTAAAGAATCATTCCATCCAAAATCACTCAATCTATCTTTAAATATGTCATAGCATTCATGAAAATTCTTCTTCAGTGTCTTTTGTCGATTTTTCACCTTATCCTTGTTAATCTCCATGTCAAATTTTTCAACCAACTCTTTCACTATGTCATCATATGTCTTAGAGGTAAAAGTTCCATTAACTCTACCACCTATGATCACCTGATGTAAAAAAGCATCCACTAAAGCATCATCCATAACACTACTCCATTGTACTTCTTTGCTTGGATCTCCACCATCCTTCTTTGATATCTTACCCATACTATAATTAATAGGACAAAAAACACATATAAAATATTATGTAAATATTAATATTAATTATCAAAAGATAGAGAGCAATATCAAAATAAAAAGAGAAATTTGCATAACATTTAGGTCTAAGTAATTGAAATATAGCATAGTCTTAAACAACATGATAACAATAAACCCAAAAGCTATCACATTTGGACATAGTTTTGCCACATGGCTGATGCTATAGAATCTCTTATAATATCTCCTTGCCTAGCATCCTCATCATCTTCTCTTGGAGTAAGGGCCACACGTTCACGATGAGAATGCAAATCCTCTTCATCAACTTCAGCAATAAGACTTTCATTAGGATCGATACTCATTAAATAATTATGAAGTATGCAACATGCTAAAATAATTTTATTTTGGGTGTCAACACAATAATTAGGCTCTGTAGTACTTGCTATGATAGGAAATCTCTTTTTAAGTACACCAAATGCTCTTTCAATAGCAGTGCGTAGTGACGCATGTCGCAAATTAAATAATTCTTTAGCATTTTCAGGAGGACGAACAAAGTACTCTTTTAAATGATAATGCACTTCCCTATAAGGTGCAATTAGACGACTTTTATTCATGTATCCTGCATCAACAAGATAATATTTACCTAATAAACAATAACAACCATTAATTATATACTACAAATTTTTTAATTATAAATAATACACCCTAATACATATTTGAATTAAATTTACCTTGTGGGATTTTCAAGTTATCATTTCTAGTTAAAGCACTCTTTATTATTCTTGAATCTGAAGCAATTCCTTCCCAACCTGGTAATACGTATGTGAATTTTAAATCAAATGAGCATGCCGCCAACACATTTTGTGTTGTGTAACCCTTCCTACCCCGATATCTCGGTGCATCCTCATTAGACACTTTGACACGAACATGTGTTCCATCAAGTGCCCCAATACAATCCTGAGGTTAACATTATCTCTCAAAAACATTTACCTTAAAATATATTTGTACTAAACTACGATCAAATATAAATTAGATGCATGATATATTTACCTTAAAATATGGGTTGAACCTACTACTTTGTAGTATTTCAAGTGGCACTTGGGTTCCATCAGGTTGTCGAAGGAATTGATCCTCTAACATAATTATTGATCTTAACACGTTATGAAAATGGCGACTAATGGTCTTACCGGAACGACAAAAAAAGAAGGACATTGTATGAGTTGTCTAATTATGTGCTAGCATGTGAAGAAACTTGCCAACTTGCTCATCAACCGTGGCACGCTGTGTGTCTTGAAGATCACCATCTCTCCGCAAAATGTCACACAAACCTTGAAAAGCTTGTGGACCCATGCGTATTACATCATAGCATTTTTCACTATTCCTAAGTCGAGACATTAGTTCATCACGAACTTTTTGTCTTTCTATGGTTGATTGTGTAGGAATGTGGGAAACACGTCTTCTTTTTAGTCGTTTCCTTTGATGGATGATGTAACACAAATAATGGCATGCAGCATGAACTAAGACTAGTTTCTGCATAAAGTCCGAAAAAATTATGGTCTTAAGTACCTCATCATTCAAATCCATCTAAGTAAAAAAATAGTTATGTTATTAGTCCAACTTAGAAAATTATGGACACATGTTCTAAAAAAATAGTACCGTTTAATGTCTATAACCTTTCACCTTCATGCGTCTTAATCATTATTAGTAACATTGGGTATTTTATGCTCATGACATCAAAGTACCCAATGCAACTAATAATGATTCTTTCACCCTATTGTCTTGCAGACATCCCACAATAACGTTAGATTCACAGCCAAGGCAGCAAAGAGAAAGAGGGGTTTTATACTTTTTTTGAGGACTAATATGTCAAATGCTTTAATAGTAGCAGACAAAGTGGTATAAAGTATATATCACAAAGTGGCATAAACAAATTTATATTAAAAATAATCTACTCCAACTCATTAAAGTTCTAAACTACTATTATTTTAATTAAAATACTTTTCATTTTATTTTCTTCTCACTTTAATTTTTTTTTACTCTTGTGTTTTTCTTAACCACACACCTGTCTTTTGTCTAAACTTGTACACTAGCTTTAACATCTTAATAAGTTGTAAACAAATGCATAAAATATATTATGTATATATTTTGTTTAAACAGAAAGGGAATTGACGTTGAAAAATTATAACATAGATTGATGGATAGAAAAGGGAACTATCTTGGTCTGATATTGGTTTTGTTATTTGCATTGCAAGAATTCTGTTGCGATTTCATGAATAAGTAGTGGGCAATAAATTTGTTTGAATTATTTTTGGCTAAGAATATATTCAATAAAATGCCTTGATTTGAATTTGGGCAGAGTCATGTAACTCGGTCCTAGGTTGAATCATTTTCATGTTCAGCATTAATAGTAAAAAAATAAATTTCTATGCTAACTCAGTGTATGATTTTCCGCAACAGTGCATTACTTTCTTCTCATTTTAAATTTTTTTTACTCTTGTTTTTTTCTTAACCACACACCTGTCTTTTGTCTAAACTTGTACACTGGCTTTTGTAGACATTTCCTCTTAACCATACACGTGGTGAAGCCTTGGAGATATTAACTAATTGGATGGTTGACTTAAAACTACAAGTGTAACACACCACTTGCTTCGTAAGTAACAGAAGAATCAAAGAGGAAACAGAGTAAAAAGCAAATCTGAGTTCTCCAGCAGTTTTCAGTTTCAAATTCACAGCAGTTCTACAGCATTTTTCCAGCAGTTCTCACTTTCAAATTTCTAAATACAATTTTTTTTTAGCTATACAGGTAACTCTAACAGCAGTTTTCGTTTCTTTTCACTTTCAAGGTTTTTAGTTGTACAGAATGTAGTTTGTTTTGGCTTTTAGGTGTACAAAAACACTATATATCACTAGCAAACAGTTCATAAAAAAATAAAAAATAAAAGACTAGCAAACAATCGAAAAGAAAAAGAAAAAAAACAGATAGACATACTTGATTTGAGCAATAACTGAAAATTGCAACAGACAAAAGAAAAAGAAAGACCAGCGGCAGCAGCTTCACTTTGCAGAGGACGGACAATATTGTGCAAGAATTATAGCTATATTTTTTTTTACGGCTGAATGAGAAAAAAGGGTTGATATTAAAGGGGTATTTTAGGGATTTTAACAAAAATTTCATTAAACTTAAATTCATTCCCTCCCATTCCTCCCAATTTTAAGGGGAACAAAAATTTGAGGTTTTGAGGGAAAAGGGAAGAATGAATATTCCCTTCTAATCATTCCATTCCCTCTTACTTAAACTCCCAAATAAGAGAATGAACCTTCCATTCCCTCTGTTAAAACTCCTAAACAAGGGGAGGGAAGAATATTCTAACAATATTAATTTTTTTCCATTCCATTCCCACCTCCCAAACGGAGCCTAAGTGGGAGGAAATGGAATGGGTAGGAGGGAATACTCATTTCTCTCTATTCCCTTAAAATCTCAAATTTTCATTCCCCCTAAAATTGGGAGGAATGAGAGGGAATGAAATTAAATTTAATGAATTTTTTACTAAAACTCTTAAAATACCCCTATATATTCAACAATTTATTTTAAAATAGGGGTTTAGTAGTAATATTGTCATAAAATGATTTCATTCCATTCCCTTCATGTTACTCCCAAACAAGATTTCTTACATTCCATTCATTTTCATTATTTTCCATTTCTTTATTTTAAAACATCCAATTAAGATTACTTAATTCCATTCCATTTTATTCTTTTTCATTCATTTCCCTTACTTAAATACATTCTATTCCATTCCATTCCCTTATGATCATTCCATTCCATTCCCTTATAAACTCTCAAACAAAGCCTTAGAAATGAATAGTTATTTCTCATTTTAAAGAATAACTATTCATAAGGAATGACATTTCCTTATAATAAAAACATAATCAAACAACTGAATAGCTAAACCATATGAATAATTATTATATTACAGTACTTATTATAGTCTACCAAACATACTCTTAAACAATATTCACAACTCTAACAAAAAAAAAAAACAATATTGTCTTTTCAAGAATAATTAAAATTCAAACTCATTGATGAATATAATCGCATATGTTGGAATTGTTAGGTGGAATTTAACAAAAGGAAGCTAAGGTATAAGTTCTAAAACAATTCACTCCTCTTATTTTTTTTACCAAAAAAAAAAAAAAAAAAAAAAATTCTAAACAACTACATTGATTGTGCAAATTATCTTCCTTGTTTTTTATTTATTTAATTATTTTTGTTTGGGTTTCGGTCCCCGCACTAGCTTAAAGCCCAAAAGAAAGAAAAGAATGGGTATCACACATAACACATTAGTACATTTACACGCATATATATATATATATATTGATATATTCTCAGGCGACGCTGTCAAGCAACGGAGGTCCAAAAGCTGACGTTATTTCTTACTACTATTTCCCTCTCTCTCTCCGCCTCTCTTAAAAAAAAAAAAAAAAAAAAAAATCCCAAATCCCAACAAAAAAAAAACAAGGTGACAAAAATCAGACGCACACGCGGCACACAGATACCGATTTATATAAAGAGCGAAAAAGCCAACCCCAAACCCAATCAAGACGACACCGTTTCATCATCATCGCCTACCTCCCTTGTTTTTTCCCATCTGCTACTGTATGACCTCTCTCTCGCTCTCTTGAGCTTCTTTCGTATCTGTATTTTCATGTCTAATGTTTGTTTGATAATCTACTGCTTCAAAAATTGGATGATTGTTGTGGTGGGTGGGTTTCCATTTTCTATTGTTAGATTTCATTGTTCTTGATTCTTGATGATTAGTCAACGTTCATATTCTAGGGTTTTATTTTGATTTTGATTTTGATTTTGATTTAAAAAAAAAAAAATCTTGAATATGTTGCTTTCATTGTCTTAACATTATTGATTGAATGGAAAAAAAGGAAAATTCCACTTAGAACAGATTTTATTTTATTTTATTTTATTTTGGAATTTTAATGTTTTGTAATCTTAACAGTGCTTAATATTACTATTTTGGGAGAAAAATTAACAAATTAGAACTTAGGATATAATAAAATGGCGGAAAAGAATACATGTGTCCAAATTTTAGGACTAAGGTTTGGTTGTTTTTGTTGGAGAAATTAGAAATTTAGATTTTTCATTTTTTTTTTTTTTTTACACTTCAAAATTTCTGTTATGTTTAGTTTTCTCTACAAAGTAATGGAGGGTTATGTTCATTTCTATTCTGTTTTTTGAGGAAGATTGTTTTTTTAACTCATTATTATTATGTCTTATAGGTTGGATGAGCTTATAGTTTTATACTTTGTGGTTTGAGGTATTTTTTTTGTCTCATTAACTTTATATGGTATAGGTTTGGTGATCCTATAAAGTTTACCTGTGGTGGCCAGTGAAATGGTGATTATAAATCAATGCATGTAAATTAAGTCCTTTTTTTTCCCCTGATTAAATCTGCATCTTACCTCTTTTGGTTTTACTCTAATCAGAGAAAGGTGGTTTGTTTGTACTGACTTGCATCTAGTTGGATGTTAATAAATCAGATGGAAAGAATGATACTCAAATTTCAGCTTTCATTTTTGTTTTTGTTTTTTGTTTTCCAAAATTAAAAACTAATCTCATCCAAGAGTTGTAACATGACTCCCACTTGTGTTGAGGTTTTGTTTTTGCATGTTAAAGCAATGAAAACCCCTATATTTCATTTCTTGTTTGTTCTTCAATGGTAAAAACAAGTCTGATTCAGTTACTTTGCTTTTGAACAGAATGGAAATTGCTAATTTCCTCACATCTAGTGGTGCCGAGTAATTTAAGTTGTTCATTACAAGTTGACGAGTCTTTAGGAAAAGATAACATTTGTTTCAGCAAAGTTGGGACTGGGATGTAAACACAGTATACTCGATATACAAGTCTATGTTTTCCTTATTCCTTACTGGGTTGGTGGACTTAGATGGGTGTTCCCTCAACGGAACTACATTGTGAAGGAACTGATACTTGTCCATTATTAATGGAGCGACCAGGACACACGGATAGTAGTGAGCACATTATTGACATAACTGGGAGTGATAATGCTTCCCCATCTAGCTTGCCTCATGATAGACATTCTAATACCATAAATGCATCGCAACTTGAAGACAGACCTTCAAGTATCGTGAGAGCTCCCATTTCTCAACCCACAATTTCTTCCACAAATGGATCAAATTCTAGGAATTCCTCATTCATAAGGAGAGGGGAAGCCCGTCGGCGTAGGAGTCCTTTGAATTCTGGGTTATGGATATCTATTGAACTAGTTCTCACTGTGAGCCAGATTGTTGCATCTGTTGTTGTTTTGTCTGTGTCAAGGAATGAGCATCCACATGCACCATTGTTCGCATGGATTGTCGGATATGCATCTGGATGTGTTGCCACCCTCCCACTTCTTTATTGGCGCTATCGTCATCGTAACCAGGCTTCAGAGCAAGATTCGTCTCAAGCCCGTCAGGCTTCTTCTCAGATTAATGTTCCTGCAGGGCCATTTTCTCTGTCTGTTACTAGGAATGCAGAAGGAGAAAATCTTCAGTCTGCTGTTGGATCCCCTGGAAGCAATCAACATTCAGGCATATTGTGTGCAAGGTATGGGTTTGTAATTGTTGCTTTAAGCTGATTATGCTTGGATTTTTTTGCACATGTTTTCCTTGTAGGACAAATGTACTCTACCATTTGTGATGAAGCATTAAATTGCATGAGTGATTTTTACCATTTCAGACACCTTAGTTCAAAGATTGACCCAAGTTTATGCAACACTTACTGCTATGCTTTGGCTGGTGTAGTAGATGCCAGGTTCTTTGAAGGATTGTGGCCACAGTTTTGGCTATGAATGCAATACTGATGTTTCAGAAGATATAATGATTATGTGGTGGATTTGGAAAATTTTATATCACATGTAACATGCATATGAAGTCTTTCAGTTCCACACCCCCCTTCCCTTTTTTTTCTGAGTGAGTTCTGTAAGTTTGAGAAGTGTACACCTTTTTGGGCTGTCAAAATCGAGTTAGTTGGTCATCTTGTGATGTCATGAGAATTCAGTCACTAGTGGAGACACTGAGTAAATAGAATTTCATTAGAAAACCACAGTATCTTTTGCGTGGCCATTTTCTAAAGAACATTGGATGTATTTTAATTAGTCCCTTATCTGCACTTTTAGCCTTGTTGATATCCAGTTAAAGAGACAGCACAGAAACAATTCAGTGCATTGGCCTTTGGCTAAGGGCTAATGTAATAGATTTCTGAATGTTAGGAGCCCGTGCTGCCTAGAACTTAGAATCCCTCAGTTCTTGATGTCGGTGTTAAAAAATACAGGCAGTGGCCCAGGATCTTTGTGGAATTTTAGTTATTCAAGTGTTTGTATGTGGTCCCTCAGAGTTGTTCTTTGAAAAGTTGTGTTCCTACTCATGTACAGCCAAATGGCACACTTTTATAAGACTTCACTCTTTCTGTTTTAGCTATGTTCTTTTTTTTTTTTTTTTTTTTCTGAAAGCATAGTTTCATAGTTATTTAACCCAGACCCTTCAGACCTGTTAAATCGATGAACCATTACCTAGGCCAATTCGAGTCATTAATCAGATCGTTAAACAGATGGGTTACTTGTAACTTGTTTAACCCAGATGGTTTCTTAAAACCATCTTGATTTTTTCATGTACTCCAAATCACTTATTTGTATGATTTTTAAAATGAATTTTAATTGTTTTGCATTTTTGTTTTGTGAAAAAAATTGCTATATTAAGGAAAGAAATTAACAAATACAAAATCTTCCATGATTTTTTTTTAATATAAAATTTCAAAATATTTTAAATTATTTTCATTTCAATTTTTTGACTTTTTCATAATATCTTTCTTCAAATGAATTATTTCTTATATTTGTGCTAACATTCTCAATAATATAATTTCTTATTTCGTAATTGTATCTTTTGATCATATATTTCCTTAATAATTTAAACTCAATATTCTTTTGTGTCTTATCTTGTAGGCATTTGTTTGAATATTGACTATATATTTAATATAATGTAATTGAAGGATTTGATCATTAAAAAAAGTTGTTGAGCTCTTTATGTTTTCCTTTTACAAAAAGTGCTAAATAATTAAGATTGTGTTAAGGGGTATACTAGATATCAATAACATGAGAGAGAGAGAGAGAGTACTTGTGGATCCAAGGAAAGCGGAAAAATTTTTCTTTCTTTGGGTGAGCAACAACAAACAGTGGGGCTTTTAGGATTTATTTTTTTAACTGTAGGTTAAGGAATAATTATCATAGACCTTTTGTTAAGAAATAATTGTTTCTCATTTGAAAGAGTAACTATTGTTAAGGAATAGCTATAACCTGCAAGCAAAACATAACCAAACAACAAAATAGTTATTCCTTAGGAATAGCTATTCCATTACAGTGTTTATTCCTATGTACTAAGCGTGCCCAACTTTGGTAGGAGAGTCAATATTGGATTTTTTTTCTTCTTTTCAAATAAGCTCATTTTTGTTTAGCAGGATCAAGGTACTAGTGGAATACTTTAAAATGGCCTTGGATTGCTTCTTTGCGGTTTGGTTTGTGGTTGGCAATGTATGGATCTTTGGAGGTCACTCATCTGCTGACGGGGCTCCTAATTTGTACAGGTATCACTTTGACATCTATTACTTTTGAGCCTTTTTGTCTCTGCTTTTTTTTAGAGCACATCCCATTTCTGTCTTTTGTAAGAGTTCTTCCCATTTATGCTTTTGTGAGAGCACTTCCCATTTCTGCATCTTTTTGTTTTACAGGTTATGTATAGTGTTTCTTACCTTCAGCTGTATTGGATATGCTATGCCCTTCATTTTATGTGCAACAATCTGCTGTTGTCTGCCTTGTATAATCTCCGTCCTTGGGTTTAGAGAGGATCTGACACAGACTAGAGGTGCCACCACTGAATCCATTGATTCTCTTCCAACATACAAGTTCAAGTTGAAGAAAAGTAGAAGTGGTAATGATAGAGAAAGCAACTCAGGTGTCAATGAAGGTGGAGTTGTGGCTGCAGGAACTGAAAAGGAGCGCGTGATCTCTGGGGAAGATGCTGTAAGTCTTTCTAATTTTCTTCTTGGCCTCCATTGTGAGCCTCCTGTGTTTCTTTGTTTCAGTTACAATATCACAATACACCTCATCATTGTTAGAAGACTTTTTCTTTTTCTCCTAAATGAAAGTGGAACTATAATTGCTATTCCTGTTAACATTTTGGTGAAGATTAGCAATGCCTTCCACATAGTGATCCATATCATGTGATTTAGATCTAATGAAGTGAAAGGCTCATGCCAATGAGTTCTAGCTTAAATGTCATCTCCTGCGCTTGTAAGAGCAAGGTAGACTAGAGGGTGAAGTCATGGGTTCAAGCCCATCGGATGTACATGTAATTAACCAACAAAAATGAAATAAATTAAAGGCTTATACCTTAGAGTTTCATTGTATTTGCATAATGGTGCTTCTGTGCTTGGTGGTTCCAAGGACCAGTCTTGCATAGCATTTTATATGACTTAAGGATATGGAGTGTTTTCTGCTGCATAATGAATGTGTGAAAGGTTTAAATGGTTGAGGGACATTTGTTATCACAATTAGTAATATAGCTGGAAATATGCTGATGTACTTGCTCGTGATTGATAATCAATATTTTAGATATGATAGAATGACAAAAAAGAATACACCTATCTTATGAGGAATAAGCGGAAGTGGCTGCTCAGGTAGTTCAATTTTATAAAACCCTATATCAGGAGTTTGAGGAGTGGAGACCGTTTGTGGAAGGACTGGAGTTTGATCAAATAGGGGAGGTGGAGAGGGGCTGGTTGGAGAGGAGTTTTGAGAAGGATGAGATTCTATCAGTGGTCAGAGATATGGAAGGGGATAAAGCTCCAGGTCCAGATGGCTTTTCTATGGCCTTTTTCCATCATTGCTGGAGAGTAGTAGAAAGAGATGTTTTAGCAGTCTTTGAAGAGTTCTATCAACACTGTAAGTTTGAGAAATCTCTTAATGCTACCTTTATAGCTCTAATCCCTAAGAAGAATGATGCCTCCAACATTCGTGATTTTAGACCTATCAGTTTGGTGGGGAGTTTATATAAAATCTTGGCCAAGGTTTTGGCAAATAGATTGAAAGTGGTGTTAGATCAACTGATATCTGAATCTCAGAATAGTTTCATGGGAGGTAGGCAGATCCTCGATTCAGTTCTCATTGCCAATGATTGTGTTGATAGCAAAACGAAGAGTAAGATTTTGGGGGTGATTTGTAAGTTAGATATTGAGAAAGCTTATGACAATGTGAATTGGGAGGCACTTCTGAAGTTGCTGAAGAAGATGGGCTTTAGGGAGAAATGGTGTAGCTGGATTCGAACCTGTATCTCTATAGTGCAATTTTCTGTGTTGGTCAATGGGTCCCCAGCTGACTTCTTTGGTAGCTCTAGAGGTTTGAGATAAGAGGATCCATTGTCTCCCTTACTTTTTTTAGTTATGATGGAGGTGTTTAGTAGAATGATGAAGAGAATGGAGGGGGCAGGTTTACTTAGTGGCTTTAGGGCGGATGGTAGGAGGGGTAGAGGGGAATGTGTTTCACATCTGCTATTTGCGGATGATACCATCTTGTTTTGTGATGCAGAGGTGGAGCAAGTCCTTCATGTTCGACTGCTGCTACTTTGTTTTCAGGCTGTGACTAGCCTGAAGGTTAACGTAGCTAAAAGCAAAATAGTGTCTATAGGGGAGGTAAATAATGTGCATGCTTTGGCAGAGATTTTGGGTTGTAGGGTTGGGGCCTTGCCAATGACTTATCTTGGTATGCCACTGGGGGCATCCCATAAGTTCCCCTCTATTTGGAACCCTATTTTGGAAAAAATTGAACGGAAGCTAGCAGGGTGGAAGAAATTGTATTTATCGAAAGGTGATAGGCTGACATTGCTTAAAAGCACACTATCTAGCCTCCCCACTTATTTTTTATCTCTATTCACCATCCCTACTCATATGGCAAACAAAATTGAGAAGCTGCAAAGGGACTTCCTGTGGGGAGACCCTAAGACACATTTATTGGGTTGGGATAAGGTGTGCATGCCTATGGCTAAAGGAGGCTTGGGTATTAGGAAATTGACCACTTTCAATAAAGCATTACTAGGAAACTGGCTTTGGCGTTTTGGGGTTGAGGAGAATAGGCTTTGGAGGAGGGTGGTAGCTTTGAAATTTGGGGAAGATTTTTTTTGGGGGGGGGGGGGGGGGGGGGGAACTCTAAGTTGGGAAGGGGTGGCCATGGTTGTGGTTTGTGGAGAAGTATTCAGATGGGCTAGGAAGTTTTTAACAAAAATGTCCAGTATAAGGTTGGAGTGGGGGATAGAGTGAAATTATGGAAAGACAAGTGGTGTGGAGATCTTCCTCTCAGTTTGGCTTTTCCAGTCTTGAACAATTTAGCTGCGAACAGAGAGGCTTCCGTAGAGTCATCTTTGATATGTCAAGGGGTAGGGAATAGGAGAATTTGGGATGTTCGCTTCAATCGAGGTCCTAATGATTGGGAGGCAGATGTGGTGGACGAGTTCCTACGTCTCTTGGCATCCAATTTACCTTCAGGGACTGATGGTGATCGTTTGAAATGGAAGTTGACAAAAAACGGGGATTTTACTATCCGTTCATATTATCATAAGTTACATGGTTCTTCTTCTGCTGTTTTTCTTTGGAAAGGCATTTGGAAGGTTAAGGCACCCCGTCGTGTCTCTTTCTTTGTTTGGACAGCTGTATGGGATAGGATCCTCACGGGAGATAACCTGTGGCTTAGGGGTTTTGACTTCGTCGACTGGTGCATTATGTGTCGTTGCTGTGGTGAGATAGTGGATCATTTGTTGTTACATTGTGGAAAGGCTCATTGGCTGTGGTGCTTTGCCTTTAGGATTTTTGGGATTTCATGGGTTCCTCATATACAGTGTCAAATTTTCTATTTAGTTGGTGGAATTGGTTGGGGAAGCATTCTCCTTACATCTGGAACTTAGTTCCGTTGTGTTTGATGTGGTGTATTTGGAGGGAATGCAATCGGCGGACGTTTGAGGATTTGGATAGATTCGAGGACCAAATGCTTGCTCTCTTTTCTGGTTCCCTTTTTGATTGGGCTAGGGCTTGGGGACTCACATCTAGTGACTCTCTTCCTCTTTTCCTTAGCTCTCTTTCTTTGTAATTTATGTTTTTTTTTTTATGTTTTTTGCTTTCCCTTCTTTTTTGTACTTCTGATATGCTGATGCTTTTTTGCATCTAGCAGTTTTCTTGAATATAATTTTTCTTACCTATCAAAAAAAAGAATACACCTATCTAGTGAACAAAGATCTCACTTTTGCGGGGTTTGGGAGATGTGATTGGTAGGCAGCCTTATCCCCAATTTTTTTGGAAAGACTAATTCTCGAGCTTGAACGACAAATGCGGACATGTCTTTTTTGGTGGAAGGCATTTGCGTTGCACCAAGACCTGACCTCTACAAAAAAGAATACATATGGGTAACCTCGATTTGTTTGTTGATGATCCATACGCAGCCCCAAAAGTTTTGGACTAATATTTTGTTATTGTTGCTGATTGTGGCCTGAGTTGCATGTTATGGTCTTCGATTTAGTCAGGTCAAGTCCCTTGTCAAAAGTGGTTAAATGATACTGAGGATATGGAATTTTGAATCTATTGGACTCTTTGTATAGTATTAGATCGAGAGAGCCAATCTTGAATGTTGTGGAGGTTGACCAGTAGGTAAAAATTGACTATGACCAGCATCTGATGGTCAGATGCTTTTCTCCTCTGTTTTGTAAGTTGGAATGCTAATATTCAACCTGTTTAATGCTATTGAATAGATCACTCAAATATTGAAATCATTGCATCACAATTTGCTATTGTTACCAGTTACTGTAATCAGCACATGATTGTCCATTACACATCTGAGTGAGTTTGGCAAGTATGAAGAACCAAAAAAAAAAACAGCAATTTAGGCATTTTTTAAACTTATTTTGACAGGTCCCAAACCAAAAAAAAGGGCTTTTCTCCCTCCTTTTCACAGTACTTTTAGCCAACAAAAAGATCTGTAAAACGCATGCAAATGTGCAATAAAAATGGTTGATTGCACCTTATTGTTCCTGTTATATGGCTGCATATATAAATGGCTGGTGGAGGTGGTGTTTTTCTTGTTTATCTTCCTGTTATATTAATTATTTAGAAATTCTCTGCAGGTTTGTTGCATCTGCTTGGGAAAATATGCAAACAATGATGAGCTAAGAGAGTTGCCATGTTCCCATTTTTTCCACAAAGAGTGTGTCGACAAGTGGTTGAGGATCAATGCGTTATGTCCCCTTTGCAAGAGTGAGGTGGGTGGGAGCCTTTTGGGTTCACTCTCTGGGGCTAATGGCAGCCAAAATCGGGGTTGAAATCAGGATAGGGAATGGCTTGGTGATCAGCGACGATCTGAAAGGCTATATAATTTGATCGATGAGACTAATATCCATATGAACTGCTGCTTTATGAACTTCCAGATGGATGGATGGATGAATGGCCAAATTCACCCATTTTATTCTTTCAGCGTGGTTTTTTCCCCCCCGTTTTGGGTGAGATGTAGCTTTTGCTAGATAATGGAAATTACCTCTGGCAGCCTCTGCTTTACAGCATCAAGCAGTAGCCATAAGGAGCACTTTTATCTCTCGGAAAAAATGAAAATGATATTATGTAATTATGATAGGGATGTGTAGAACAGACTTGTCGCAAGATGGTAATAGATTGTTTCCTGCTTATATATTTATTTTCCTATAAATTTCCCTTTTTTCGTCCTAAGACGAATTTCGATCAATGCTTAACCTGGTTGAAAATTATTATAGTCATATTAGGATCTTTTCTTTTTGAAATGGATATATTAAAAAAAAAAATAAAACTGTTATTCTGTCCCACTTTGAGTGCATATCATCTTTGATGTCCAAATTTGTAATGTGATAAGGTGTTTTGTTTTGTTTATTTGTTTGTTTTTTTATTTATTTATTGTTTAAGCATATGGTAAAACATCAAATAATTATAAAAATATGTTACTACCAACTTAAGCAAACCGGTGCTATGGTTAGTAGTGGAGGGATTAGTAGTTGTTGGGATTTGGGAACACGATTGAACATGGAAGTGTAGGATGAAGATATTCAAGTTGGATTGGATTTGACTCAAGGGCAAGTTTCTATGTGGTGCGAAGAACTACATTTAGCTAAGCCAAATGTGTGGCTTCCTAAAACACAATGACCCATTTAAAAAAAAAAAAAGATTGCCAACCAAACTTTTCAACCAAATTTGTTGCCTTTATTGCGATCTTATATTATATCTCCATAGTAGACAAAGCAACCATCGATTATAACATCGCTTTTTGATTGATAACATAATCAGATAGTGTGAAAACATAATCCGTTAAAGACCCCATTCTAGTATAATCATAATCTACAAATCCAACAACATTGCTTCTATCATTAGAAGTTTTATTATATACCAAGCCAACATCTATAATAACTTTTAAATATCGAAGAATCTGTTTATTAATTTTTCAGTGTTCTTTTTTAGGTTTAGCCATATATCTATTAACCAAACTAACAATATGTGAAATATTTGGACAAGTGCAAATCATAGCATACACCATGCTACAATCTGCATTAGCATAAGGAACACAAGAAATGTGTTCCTCTTTTTTAGGCTGCTAAAATTTTGAAATCTACTTATAAACACCCCATGTTTTATAATTGAGAGGTCTTAGCCAAAAAAAGGCTCAAAAACTCAAAGTATTTCAAGAAAACCTATGCATATGTGCACAAGGAGATGTTGGTGAAACTGTTTATAAGATTTTTTTCTCTCAAAATTTTGATGCAAAACTGATCTTACATCACTAAGAAAAGGTTTTGTACTTAAATTTTAGATTATAAAAAGCGCCAACGACCCCTTTTCAAAACACAAGTAAGCATTAAGTGAAATACTCATGAAAATCACAATCAAAATGTTTTTGTGAAATATTCATTTGAGTTCTAGTCTTTTTTTCTTGGCCAATGCCCATAGTGATGGTAGGTTAGCTAGTCAAACTCCATGATTTTGGTTATTGTTTAGAGGAAGCTTTCTTTTTCTATTCCTTCCAATGTTTGCTTTGTTTTAAGTTTTCCTAGTTTAGTTTGATAGTTTTATAGTTTAGTTGCTTTTTTTTTTGGTAAATTAATTAAGTTGCTTTCTAGACTTAGGTTTTATAGGTTGGAAGCACGTTTATGATAGAATTGGTAGATTTGTAAGGTTTTTGCCTCAAGGGCCCATATATAGGCTTGATCATGTGTATGCATCTTGAGGAACCTACATATATAGCCTTAGTCATTGTAGTCTCTACAAGAAATCCACATTTTTTATCATTCTTGAATTCATGTGTTGTTTGCTTCTCTTATGCTTTTAACAACATGCTAGTAACATGCTTTGGGTGTGAATAATATGCTAAAAACACAACAACGTTTACATGAAGCCACTAGTGAAATTATTTCAATTATACACTAATTACAAACTACTATGCCAACATTTGTGAAAAATATTATTAAATTTGCTGTGTTAAACTTATTGAAAAAAGAAAAAAATAGTTTATTTCCAAACTAGTTTGGTTTTTTTGACACTATTATTGAAAATGAACTATTTTCTAAAATATATTTTCTAGAAAATTATCTCATTTTCTTATGTTTGGTAACGACTTTAAAATGAGTTGAAAAATTATTTCTTAATTTCCTTTATTTAGTTTTGCGCTAGATAAAATTGTTTTCTAGAAAAATTTAATCCAAAATAACTCCATCTCATGCTAAGTTAAATAAAAGAAGTTAAAAGATAATTTTCCTTTGATTAATTTTTTATTTTCTAATACTACCAAACACAAAAGAAGCAAAAAAAAAAAAAAAAAAAATTATAAACCATGTATGAGTTGGAAAAAAATATATACATTCACTTTATTAAAAAGAAAGAAAGAAAAAAAAAGGTCTTGAAAGTTATGTAATGGCTCAAAACAAACTAATAATAGCGGGGTCTACGTCCAAATAGGACGACACGAGTACGTGACCCCACGTGTAAACGGCAGGCTCTAGAGAATCGCTCAGCATTTGGAGCTCTCTATATATAAAACGATGTTTATCCTTTCACATTTCTAGGGTTTCTAATCCTCACAGCACCGGTCACAATAACCAATCTCTCTCTCTCTCTCTCAGACACACACACATCTCAGCTCTGACTGCGTTCTCGGCTCTTTGATTCTCCAGCAAACCCTATCACCAGGTACTCCTCACCATTATCAAACCCTAACCTAACCTTTGTATCAAACCACTAGGATTCGTTTTTTTAATTCAGTATTTACTATATATTCATATACAGCTTTTGTTTGATTCTTGATTTTTCTTTCCACATAGGGTTAGTGTTTCTAATTTATTATTGAATGTGAATCGATAACATTTACAGTGGGGTTTTGCTCGTCTAGTGGTGTTTTTTTTTTTTTTTTGGGGGTTCGTCTGAAATTAGGGTTCTGTTTTAGTAAATTGATTGAAATTTGCGTTTGAAAAGACCGATATTTGTGTGTTTTTGTTAGTATTTTTTTTTTTTGCTTTCTGTTACTGCTGAGTTGGACTAATTGTGTTATGAATTGGGTTTTACTCGAGTGTGATTTCTAAGATTAGGGTTTTTTTGGAAGTAAAATTGATGTTATTTGATAATAAAGAACCGATATTTATGTTAAAAAAAATTGTGTTTGAAAGCAAATAAATAGAGTTTGAATTTGGGTCTGCTGGTTTTGTGCTGATACTGTTCTGATTGTTATGTAATTAGGGTTTTGGATGTAGATTGATTAGATTGCTCACATGTGCTTCTAAGTATGTGTAAACAAAGGAAAGCAAATTGAAATTTGCATTATTTTTTGGTTGGGGGTATGTAAATTTATCTCGCCATGAGTCTCTCAAGGGAAAAATTCTAAAACATCCCCAGGAAAAAAAATCCAGATTTTTAATACTCAGTTTCATATGCATCTGTCTCTTTTGATTTCTGTTGCATTTTTCACTGTATGAACTATATATTTCACCAAAAAAATGCCTCCCAGGCTTAATTGATTGTTATGGATTGAAATTTTCTTACAGACGTGGTGACAGTCAGTCACGATTACAGCTTTTTTATATTTCTTACAAAGAACTGTTTTAAGTAGTTTAGTAATACGGTCATGCTAAAAATATCTATGAAGTTCATAGACTTTAGCATTTGACTGCATGAATATGTTAAACTTGAACACAATCACCAACACAAGTGTCCTTTTGATAAATTTCAGCCATTCCAGTTTTTAATGCTTTGGTTGGTCGTGTGATTGTCGATTTTTTATGAGTTTTTGAAGCTGTGAGTTTGTAGTTATCCATGTCTTATGCATGTTTAATTTTGCCAGTGCCCTTTTTAGTTTGTTTTGTTTAAGGATCCTTGGCTTATTATCATTTATTTTGAACGCAGGTTTTGTCTCTGTTTCAAGGCTTACCTGGATGTACATCCTTAGGAACGTTGTTTGAACTGTTTTAGACAGGGAAACTATTTGAAGATTTTTAGCGCTTATATTTTAAGTTATTCATTGCTAGTCTAGCATGTCCAACAGGTTTGTATCACAACATTTGCCAATACCAAGCATGCAAATGGGTCAATTGGAACCCACCCTGGGCAAAGTGGACCCATCAGTACAAGACATGCAAATCGGATTGATGGGATCTGTATCAAATGGTCCTGCATCTCATCAGCATTTTATATTAAACACACAGGTGGGGCTAGTGGATCCCTTGTCTAGTAATCCTGCGTTGCAGAGGGTATCATTGTCAAGCACACAGACGTTAGATATTGAAACAAAGTCCAATAGTCTGGGACCTGTTGAAACCATGCTGAACAATGCAGCATACCAGCACTTGTCTGCACCAAGTAAGCGAAAGGCACCACTGGAGCATCTTTACAATAATAGTGCTGCACAGCAGTTATCAACCCCTAACAAGCGGTTAGCACAAACGGAACATAGACCTTGGTTGCAGCAAGTATCTGGACCAATAAAAAGATCTGTACAGATGCAATCCATGCCCACCACGCCCACCACTCCTGGATCACAGCATTTGCCAATGCCAAATAAGAAAGTGGTATCTGGTAAATCTGGTTCACAGCGGTCTTCAGTGCCAAAAAATCAAACTGCAGCACTGCAACCATCTCCCAAGGCTCAAACTGAGTCTTTTGAGTCTGTGAGGTCCAAGATGAGGGAATCATTGGCTGCTGCACTGGAACTGGTTTCTGAGCAGAAAGACAAATCCTTGAGTCCAGGAAAGAACTCTCAGAGTGACTCCACAAGTGCTTCCGGGCTGAGGCGGGAGAATTCTCAACCTGCTGAATCAGTTTTTGGTGCTACTGATGCACTTGAACTTGTATCTGAAGAGCCTAAAGTGATGCCACTCTCCCATGAAGATTGGTCTGCACACAAAAACAATAATGGCAAAAGTGAATCTGAAATACAGACCATGAAAGCTGATGGGAAAGAGACCAAATCAAGTTATGCTTTTTCTGGTCAAGATGTTTCTTTTAGTGATGAATTCTTTGTCAAAGATGAACTTTTGCAGGGGAATGGACTTTCCTGGGTATTGGATTCCGATATGGAAGTGGCAGAAAAGAGGGAGATTCATACTGCTGAAGAGCAAAATTTGGAGAATGATGAACTGGGTAGGGATAAAAAAGAAGAAGCTTATCTAACTCCACAGATACTGGCATTTAAAATTGAAGAAGAACTCTTCAAATTATTTGGCGGTGTGAATAAGAAGTACAAAGAAAAGGGGAGGTCTCTTCTGTTCAACTTGAAAGATCGTAATAATCCTGAATTGAGCGAAAGAGTCTTGTCTGGAGAAATTACCCCAGAACGGCTTTGTTCGATGACTGCAGAGGAACTTGCTTCTAAGGAGCTTTCTGAATGGCGGATGGCAAAGGCAGAGGAGCTTGCACAGATGGTAGTCTTGCCTGATGCAGATGTTGATATTAGACGTTTGGTGAGGAAAACACACAAGGGTGAGTTTCAAGTAGAAGTTGAAGAAAATGATACTGTTCCAACGGAGGTTTCTGTTGAGCCTAGTTCACCAACTCTAACGGAATCAAAAACCAAGGAGATGGAAGCCCCTAACCTTTCTAAACCTGATGGAGCCAATGATGAAGTGGATAGTTCTGTGGGAAAGAGTAATATAGAAGACCAGGATACTGCATGTACACTTACTATTTCTTCGAATGAGGGTAATGATTTAATGCAGGGGCTCATGGTGGATGACGTATTGAAGGATGCAGATTTTCTTCCTCCTATTGTGTCTCTTGATGAGTTTATGGAATCTCTTGATTCAGAGCCACCATTTGAAATTCTACCAGTCGATGCTGGAAAAATGTCCCCAATTTCAGACAAGGATGACCCCGAGATTGGCTCTGAGTCGAAGTTGTCTGAGCTAACTTCAAAAGATGTTGATATTACAAAAGCTGAACCCAAAAAAGGTGATGATGCTGTTGAGCAATCCAATGAAGATGATGCTGGTGATGGTCAGGCCGTAGTTAAACCCAGTGATAGTCACATTGATGAGAGTTCCAAAGCTAGCCACACTGAAGTGAAATCTAGTGAAAGCTATTCTCACTTGAAATTGAGTGACAGCCATGCAAAATCAGAAATTGTACCTCCTGCTGTCGTATCCAAGCCTGACCATGTATGGGAAGGTGTACTTCAGCTGAACACATCAGTCATGCCCTCTGTAATTGGCGTCTTCAAAAGGTGTGTGTATAGTCTCGTAAGAGTGATATTTTCAGTTCCATGCTGTTGATGGTTGTGTAGTTATTTATTTTTAAACTGGAAGACACCTACCACATTTTTTCTTCAGTTTCATGTTCTTTGATTTAGTTTTGGATTATGTGCTGCATGCCTGCAACAAATGTTTCATCTACACTTTATATTTGCTTGATGCAATTATTATGATATATATACATATATATATATATTTTTTATATTATATTATGCACATATGTCTGGGTTAGGTAAGCGTTATACCCATTGTAACCCTTACCTGATATTACACGACCTAATAAGTTTTCATTGGATTAATATTTTGAGAATCCATTGTTAAATCACATGTTTTCTATGTTCTTAACACCCATGCCAAATTTCTTATCAATAAGATGTTATTTACATTTTGATTTATAAACTCATTTTTTGTATATAATTTTTAAAGTTAAATTTTTTTTTTTTTGAATTTTGACATTTTATAGTGGCATAGTTGTTAATCTCTGATTGTCTTGATGTTTTGCATGCATGTAGGGTGTACGGAAACAATTTAATCCAGTGGTGGATTTATAAAATAACACACCCAATATAAAGTTATTGAGTGGTGTAATATTGATAAAAGTTTCATTAGGTGTCCCAACCCTATATATATACACACTGTGTGGTGTGTGTCTTGAGTTTTGAAATATGCAGTGTGTATCTATAACAGGTTTATGTATTGTGTCAAAACTGCTTGTAGGTTTGTGCTTTTGATGGTCATTGAATATCTCATTTAGCTGCTAGTCCACTACCTTAATGCCCAATATGTATCAGAGCTTGTCAATTCCAATTTGGACTTATTCACAGTATACAAGTTGTTGTTGGTATTACTTTATGCATTTTTTGTTGTTGTTTTTTTTTTTTTTGGTGGATAATTTTATATAGCTACTACATTTTATTCTACGCTTCTTGTTGCCTGGTTGGTTTGAAGTTGAATAAATATATATTTTGGTTTACTCTGGGGCATTCACAAAGAAATGTGAAGTTATTTTATGTCAATCCAGAATGCACTTAAAAAAAAAAGTGTCATCTTATGTAGAGGTGGTGTATTCAGAAATGATGAACTTTGATTGCTTCTTTCTTTTTTTATATATTTATTTCTAATATCCTCTGCAGTGATCCTTATTGGATGAATATTTTGGTTGTGCTTCTGCTTCCTTCCCCTCTCACATGATCATAGGATGAGAGTTTTAATTTGCATGACAATGTATGTTTTGCCTTCAATTGGATTTTTGGAAATTTGGCTTTGAATGTTGCTGTTTATCATACAAGAGAGATTTGATCTGTCATATGATATATAGAAAGGTAATAATTCAAAAGAACATGCACAACATTGGAATGGAATGTAACACGTGCCAGAATGCAATAACCTTTCATTAGGGTAATTATGGATGAATCAATTGATGCCATAATGGTCATTAGGGTAAAAGAATATGGTAACTGGTAAGAGGACCCATGGTCAGCTACAGCATTGTGTAGAGATGCTTTTGGATCAAAAGGCTCAAAAATGGGATGAAGAGTGGATAACAGGCAATAGATTTCCAAAATTAGAAATGTTAAAGAATAATGTGCTGTGAGCTGGCTGTCACATGGCAAGATTTTGCCAACACTACTGTCTTGTGGCAATAGTGAGGTCTCATTGTGGCCATGTGGCACCTTTGATCCACTTGGGTTGCCCGCATGTAATTTTTAAGCCACCTAAATAATTTTAATTTTAGTTATGTCCAATCAGATGTAGCATCAGCCACCAAACTAGCATACTGACCAAATTGGATCATTTTGCATCTTTAAGGATCAAATTTCCACACTGCTACTTTTGAAACTCTTTTAAGTTGAAAAGGTAAAATTGATGCAAACTTTAAGGACCAAATGTGATGTTTGCCCTAGATATAAAGAGAAAAAGAGTCATAATTGTGCATACCACCTGGGGCATTATTGGATCTGGTAGGTTAAAGATGATTTGGTTATGTACAATGGAGACTAATGCATCAGTTCTGATGTGGTGGTGTGGCATGGTTAATGGTTGTAAAGATCCTAAGGAGAAGAATCTGCCAAAAGGTTGCAGGTTGATAATTGGCCTTTTGCAGTAGAGACTAGAATGCAGTGTGTGGATGGGTGACATGATTCAGGTTGAAGGTGGAAGGATTAGGAGAAGCCCAAAAGGATATGGGTTGATCTGATTTGAAAAGACATTTTATGCATGATTGTGTTTGCTTTTAGTTTTAGTCAGGACAGTATATTCTAGTCAGCATGGTTCGCCCTGAATATGGTATTACGTAATTTAAATCACGTATGATTTATAAATGATAGGCTCCATAATGTGATATTTATTGAATTCTGTTTTCTGAAAAGATCATGAAACTTTATGTTTTGGTTCTTGCTGATCTTATTTTCTTGTTACAGTGGTGAAAAAACATCTGCAAATGAGTGGCTCAGTTCACTTGAGATCAAGGGGAGAGTTAGACTTGATGCATTTGAGAAGTTTCTTCAAGAGCTTCCATTGTCCCGAAGTCGTGCTGTCATGGTACCTAACGTTTCTTTTAATTGTCTTACTGTATCCTACTATAAGTTCAGGAAAAGGAAAAAAACACTTACCACAATCTTGTTTTCATTAATCTTTCTTTTGGTATTCACACAGCATACGGTCTTCTCATATGCTAATGACATTAATTTTAGGCCAATGAGTTCATGTATCAGATTTGATAAGAGAAGTTATAAATTAAAAGAAAAACTAATCTTTCTATGGATTAAGAGTGGTGCTATAGGTAACTATAAATCTTACTACACAGCCTTTATAAACTGATACTTCGGTTTTTAAAACATACAATAAAATATCCTTTACAAATTGACATTTCAATTTTTAAAACATACAATAAATTAGTATCAAGATATATTTTTATTTTATTGATGTGGCACCAATCATATTCATTTCTATGTTGGTTTGCAAGCCTTTTGTAGTATAAATTGGTAATACCTTCAGCATTTCCCATGGATTAATTATCTCAATTATATGTTGAGTTTTTTTACTTTAACCCATCATGTTTGCCCAAGTGGTTTGGTGAAAGTAATAAACATATTTAAGCATTGGAATAAAATTATACTGCTTGAGGCTTTTGAGAAGAAAAAGACATTCTTCTGGGCTAGCTAAAACAGCTGGGGTTGCGTTTCTGTTTATGCTGGTTGAACAAATAAAAAGGAGTGCCCTCATTATTTTTAAGTATTAATCAATTGATGATGAAAATGCCAATCACAAAAAAAAGAAAAAAAAGAAAAAGAGAAAGAAAATTGTCCAGTGGATGTGACTTTGTTGAACGGTTTCTTTTAAAGAGAGTCAGAAGAGCATCGTACCTGACATATGTAAGTGAAAGATGAAAGAGTAAATTAAAAGACAGTTTTGAGCGTAGCATATAAACTGTAACTAGCAGTTGAACCATGTAATTGCCGAAGGCACTATTGCTTTAAAAGCAAAAAGATTACTCCCAAGTGTTGGGAAGAAAGAAAGCAAAAAGGTCATCCCATGTGTTATTAGGAAGACGATATTTTAAAATACGAACAAAGTCCTGCTCACGCAAACTCTGAATTTCATTCTAGTTATATTCTGTTATCACTATAATTGAAGGAATTCTCTCTTTTATTAATATGATTATTTTAAATTTTTTTTGTAGGTTATGCATTTTTCTGTGAAGGAGGGGTCCCTAGAGAGCGAGCATGCAAGTATTCAGGAGGTAACAATTGTCATTATACTCTACTACATGTTTTGTCCACCTTTGGTTTGCAAACCATTCGCATTACCTGAATTATATATATACCTCTCCTGCAGGTGGCAGATTCTTATGTTGTGGATGAGAGAGTGGGTTTTGCTGAGCCTGCTAATGGAGTGGAACTTTATTTTTGTCCACCACATAAAAGAACCCGTGAAATGCTCAGCAAGATCCTCTCGTCTGAACACTTTGAGGCACTTAATAATATTGATAATGGCCTAATTGGTGTTATTGTATGGAGAAAGGCTCAGTTAACTTCCAAGATATCATCCAACTCATCGTTACACCAGAAACATAAAAAGCAAAATATCACTTCTAGGAGACAGCAAGAAACAAATATGAATGTGAATTTCGCACCTAAACCAACTCAACCTACTAGTAGCTTAACCCCCACCAATTTTAAACCCCATGATGATGATGATGATGGTGATATTCCTCCTGGGTTTGGCCCTGGAGCCGCCCGGGATGAAGATGATCTTCCTGAGTTTAATTTTTCTGGTGGTGGCTCTGTTCCATCATCGCAACAGAATTTTGCCCAAAATCCCTCTAGGGGATCATCAGGAACAGTCCCATTTCAATCACTTTCTCAGACCCCATCTAGACCTGTGGACCAAATGAGGGAACTTATACACAAATATGGACAACCTAAAACTGGTGTGCCTTCAGGAAATTGGCAGGACAACAACAATAGAGGGTTCGGGGTTGCAATGCAACCTTGGAACGATGATGATGATGACATACCAGAGTGGCAGCCACAAGCCCCTCAGCACCAACAACAACAATCAGCTCAAGGCTTTCATCAACCAACACTGCGACCACACTTGGTAAACCAACAACAGCAGCAACAGGCTTTGCCGTTGGGATCAAATCCTCAACAGTCAATGATGTCATTGCAATCTTTACAACCTCAAATGAATGCGACGCAAGGGACTTGGTGGGTTCCTCCAGTCCAAGGGAATGGTCAGCAACCGAATAATATAGGTTGTCAACCCAATGTAGTAGGGCAGTTCTATGGGGCACATGGACGAGGTGTTGGCCAACAAGGCCTGTCCTGGCGACAAAATGCACCCAAAAGTAGAGGCTTTTAGCATCTTTTTTTTCCTTTTTTTTAATGTAAAGTTAAATGTTCTTTTCTTTTTTCTCTTTCCCCTAATTTTCAACATATGTGCAAATTCTGTAACCATAAGGTTTTACATGGTTGTTCTAGCTTCTTTTTGTTTCTGGAGCTAACCAAAAACCATTTTTACCTCAATGCACTGCCACAGAAGGGCCTAGTCCTCGTTATGCATAATCAAAATGGTAGTTTATTTCTTATAAAAAAAAATGGTAGTTAATTAAGTTGCGCAATGGGTACGCTGCTTATTAAGCGTGTCATGATGAGGGGGTGAGACATTCTGATACCTGTTACTTTCAAATTATTTAAATATTTCTATATTTAATTTGGAACATTGACATTAAGTAGGCCACCCCATTCTGTGTCCTTTATTCATACTCTGATGGCTTGTTGTATTGATTATTTTTTATTTTTTTAAACTTAATTAGAGCAAAGTCTTTGTTGATCACTACCACATCTCGCAAGGAATTATCGTCAATTTACGTGGGTTTAAGGTGTATGAACAGATATCTTCTCGGCTGGAGAAGCTTTCCTTTTGAGTACCACCGATTGAAGAAGCAACCACAACTTTAAATCGTCAAATAACATAATTTAAATATTATTAAAAGTAAAACCAATGCTTTTATTCTTTTGCTAATTTCTTTGTACCATATCCTATGCTTCGCACAACCTCTTGAAAGCATAATATATAATATATATATATATATATATATATATATATATATATATATATATATATATATATGCTTTATGCAAATCGTGATGACTACGTGAGTAAACCAAACTGCTATGCGAAGTTCAAGTCCTTGAGTCGGTAAAGAGCCTTATTAGAGGCATTGATCTTCTGCCTCCGCTTTTTACTGAATCTACTTTAGGCTGGACTAATATCTAAAGCTCTGCTACCGCTCCGCACTGCAACTCTCTGTATGTTCCATGAACTCTCTGTATGTTCCATGATCACCGCATTTTTATTTAAAAATTATCTTTTAGCTGTCTATTAATTTGCTAGCTTAGTTTGTTAAGTGATCATGGATTTCAAAAAATCCATATAGCTTTCGGCTTTTTGCTTTTTAAGATTTCCCTCTGTTAACAGTGGCAGCTCTAGGAATTTTTTTCTTTTAAGAAGTCAAGAAGAAAATAAATCTTAAATAAAAAATGAAACTTGTGGTTTACGATATTTCTTTATTACAAATTTGTCCATAGTATTAGCAAGAAAAGAAAATATAAACTATTAGTTCATTTGGCATATAGTTTCATAATACAATGAACATACTAATTATTATTGCTAAGATGAAATCTTGGAATCATCAATTGTTTTCAAATACAATAAACATATTAATTATTATCACGAAGTGAATTTTAATTATTATTGCTCAAATTTTTTTTATCTATTAGTTTGTTTTAACTCTTTACAATTCTTGTATTTAACAATTCAACTAAACTTTGACAACTATTGTTCTTTGTAATTGTATTAAGTGTGTTTGGGTCTTGATTATAAGCCAACTTATTACTTCATCTTTTTTCCTACTATTTGCAGGTCTCATGTGAGTTCCTACTTATTTTATACTTTTAGCAAAAAATTAGATAAATTATTCCCAAATAGATACTAAGAAAGTTTTTATTGTATTAACATTTGCTTTTGTCTTCACTCAACAAATAACAAATTAAAAGCACTTCAAAATTCAACAACTAATTTTTATTTTCAAGGTTTTAGATTAAATTGGCTTGTTGTTGGGCTTTTTTTTTTGTTTAAAAATGCCAAGATATTGGTAATATGATTATATTTAAGGTTATTTTAGTTGTGCTTAAAAAAAAATTAGGATCAGAGTGTTCAAAATTTTATTTTAGAGGATCAAAACAATTAAATTTTTTATTTATATTATATATATTTTGGCCAAGTCAGGAGGTTCATTTGAACCCCTTGGGCTATGGCTAGCGCCGCCCATGTTTGTTAATAACTAGTCGTAAGGCCATGCAATGCATGAGATGGTTACAATTTTTTGAGTTGATATATATTTTTAAAATTTTTGTTCAGTAAAAAGTTTGGTTCTTTTTCCCCACATAATAAAATCATTAACATAAAGAGCTTGCTTTGTGCGGTCTTATTTTGTCATATTAACTATTTTTTAGTACTTTGTATGAAAAAATATATTATCATTTTGGTTAGAAAATGGAGAGGATAATAAATTTATTTATAAAGGAATTTCTATCATGATATGATGAAATGTTGAACAACTTATACATTGCAAGATGAGAGATGAGCTTCACATGTCAGTAGAAAAAAACTTTCCTGTGCTCTGGTGAATTATTTAAAAGCTAAAGAAAATCATAGTTATAGCAATATCCTAATTTCTATTTGACTTAAACTTGTTTACTCATTCCAAGAAGTCAATTTGTGAATCATTGGCTAAAATTATGAAAACCGTGAAAATAAAATGATATATAGTTAAATAAAATTAGGAACTTCAAAATTTTGAGAAATTCATGCATTCAAATATGGAAATCATCTTATAAATTTATCTCTCATATCCATTGTTTATGGTCTTCATAATTATATGAAACTCACATTTTCTATAAAAAGAAATGAATTTTAATTGTATCATATACAAATAAGTTGCATTATGAACTTAGTTGCATGATTTTAAAACCTATTATCATCACTTATTGAAATAATATAAAAGATGTTACCAAATTTTTGTGCCTACTTACTATTTACAAATATTAAGCAATGTAAAATACTAAAATTGTGTGATTAACTCACCCTTTAAAACTGGCTTGCAATGGGAGGGTGCCAAAGAGCTTTATATATACATGTTTAAGCTTTACACTTAATTCATGTGAGACACTAGAATCATAACATAAAATGTTATATATATATATATATATATATTAATTTGTTAGGAAATAATATTAATGATTATTTATTAGTTGTTTCATGTTTGTAGGGAATTACTATGTTTTAGGTATTAGTTAAGATAGGCATTAGTGTGAGTAGGAACTTGTTGGTTTTTGAGTTGTATTTGGATTGTATTGTTAGTGTTAGTGGTGTCCAGTTTTAGGAGCACGACCATTGGGGCCATAAGTTTAGGAGAAGTGCTCCATTATTTTAGGTTTTTAACGTTATTTTGTTATATTTAAATAGATGGAGTTATTTTCAATAAAGGATATCAAGAGAATTTTAATAAAGTTGGATCCAAACCTTTTTAGTTAAATCCAAAGAGGTTAGGAACTCAGGATTTCCTCAATCAAATCTACAAATCATTAAATTAAATAATTAAAAATAATAATAATTTTTTTTGTCATTGTGGACCGAATTGGACTAAATGAACCAAAGTGGACTGAAAGAACCAAATGGACCAAAGTGGACTGAAAGATCCAAATGGACCAAAGTGGACTAAGTGGGAATGAGAATTTGTGAAGATGTCTATCTGCGAGCTGATCATGATATGTTCTGGTAGTGTTGTAGTTTAACTTTGGATCACTTAACCTCATTGCAAACTTGTGTCCTTGTTTATCCTTTAGATTGTAGCCTTTTACACTCCATCGATAGCTTTTATTCAGTGACCTCCTTGATAATCTACGTACCATGGTTCAACAGTCTTAATATGGATGGCTATGAAAGTCTCCTTAATTGAGTTAATACTTAACCACCCATTTTTGAAAAGAAGTCAGATTGCAAAAACAAGATCTTAAGAAAGGTTATTGATGTCTGAAATAGGGCATTGATAAACTTGTAATCACATTGATACATGAAAATTAAAAAAAAAAAAAAAAATCTCAATCAATATTCCTATACAAAAATTTGTTTATACTAGGGGGGAGGGGGAGGTAATGCAATGTCAAAGAAAAACAATAGGAACAGTGAACATCTAGTTGGAAAAAAAAATGGGAGGATTCATCATCCAACAAAGAATACAAAGGGGTGCGATTATACAAATACAAAGCACTGGATCCCAGTAAAATATACAAAGGGGAAGATAAAAATAAAAAATAAAAAATCAATCAAGCACATCAAGCAAAATAACAGTGACAAAAAAGGGGGCTAAAAAAGAAAAGAAGAGACATATAACTACAGTGGGACTGCCGGGTAAAATCAGAAAATTATAAAGAGGATAGCTATTGAGGCAGATCATTTCATGGCATCTCTCCTTTGACAGAATGCATTTTTTGAGTGGCTTCATTGATTCCCAAGCTGGTGGCAAATACATACAGAGAAAAGATCAATGAAGTCCTCCTCCTCAACCCCCCAAGGCATGTCTAAGTGCTGCTCTTTGCTCGTGTGTCAATCTTGTAGGAAAATTCACCTCGAATTTGATCTTTAAATCACCCCTATTACCAGGCTCTTTTACTATTGGCATTCCCTCTCTGGCAACGAGAAGCTCATAACCAGGGCTCACTATATCGGTCACTGGAATTGATAGATTACGCCCATCCAGTGTGGTGAAATTTACTGTGGTCCCTCCCAATGCTTCAGCTAAAGACACCTTATGGTTCATAATGAGGTCATTGCCATCTCTTTTGTAAACATCATGGGGTTTCTCATCAATCACAAACACAAGGTCTGCTGGGAGCTGGTTAGGTTGTTCATTCCCTTTGTCTGGGAAAGTAATCTTGGTTCCTTTTTTCCATCCAGGCTTCACATCAATGGTTAATATCTCTGTTTCTGGAACTTGTCGTCTGTAACAAAAAAAATATAGTCAGAGGAGGAGCAAGTTAGCCTAAAAAAGCAGTTAGTTATGACACTACACAGTCACAATGATAATTTCTGCTACATATGTAGAAGGATTAAAATCAACATGTTTGCCAATGCCAGCAACTTGACAATTTATCTATGTTCAGATAATCAAGAAATGAAGTATTGCGATCACTAAATGGTAAAAAAAAAAAGTGAATTATCTTTGTTTAAATCTATGTCATTCAAAAAATTTGGGTGGTTGCCTTAATTTCATAATGGATTAGTAGTTTACCATACTGCAGTTAGGGAAGCAGGGTAAAAACTTCAGCACAAGAAGGAACTAACTTGAAGAATTAATTACTTTCATCCATAACCCTGAAAACCATCTTATTAAATCAAGAAAAATCAGTATTGAGTTGGTGAAGATTACTATTGGGATAATTACTGTAACCAGATGTGCCTTCTGCAAGTTGGTCCTTACTCAAGCAAGGCAATTATTAGAGAAAATGCCATATTACAATTTACAATGTCGCCATTGAGTAAAACCCTGAACATAAGCATATTAATCCAGGTATTGATGTGGCTCTTAGCTAGGTAAGATCACTTGTTCAATAAAAAAAAGGTTCATATCCATATCTCAAATACTATGATTATAGTGTACCATGGAAGACAGTGCATCGTTGCTAGATCTAATTCAAAACAGCAGTTGCTTAAGCAGCAAAAGCGCGCACACACACAACAATAACAACAATGCCAATGACCTTAAGGTCAAGTGACATTTTTTGGTGTTTCCAATGGAGACATCCAGGGTTTCAATCACCCGTCTCCCACATAAATGTATCAAACAACAACTACTACTGCTAAGGATAACAACAGTTTGAGAAAAATGCATACCCATTGGCATCAACTATGGTTCTTGAAATCTTCATTTTCCTTGTTGATCCAGAGTAAAGCTCCCTAAGGCTGCATGGCAGTTTGCTCTCCACAGGTGGTGGTTTCTTTGGCATGCTGCCCTCACTATATGTTCGAAAAATATTTTCACTCCCACCAAATCCGCCAAAAATCCCTGAGCCATCTGACTGGAACCTCATAGATCTCCCAGGTCCTCCTGATGAACCAAATCCAAAGGGGCTACTTCCAAAGAATTCCGCAAAAATGTCCTCTGCATTCCTAGGGTTAAATCCATTCCCCCCATTGCAATTTCCAGATGAGAAACCACCACTGCCAGGTGGTGGCATATCTTTTAAGCCTTCCTCACCATACTGATCATAAATAGTCTTCTTTTGAGGGTCACTCAATACCTGAAATCACAAAACTTAAGATCAAAATTCCATCCAATCCAACGGCAATGTAATGTTAACTTGGTTAACCTCAAAGAGACATTCATAGATACTGTCATTAAGGAGGGACTTAATGCAAATTGACATCAAGTAAAATTTAATGCTTCTAATCTCTGTTTGATTGCTGAAAATTTGTAAAAAAAGAAGAAGAAACTTGACTAATATCTAAATTTTATTGTTTGATACATGAAATGACAGAAAAATTCAAATCAATTGGGCGTAACACAAACTATTTGGTCTTGTTGAGCTCTCCATTTCTGCATTGAAATGAATTCAACAAAGCCATATATCCCAATTATACTGAATACCAGAAACTCGGTCAATCAATTCTCTCTAGAGCCATGTTTTCTCTTCCCTTCTTTCATCTGAGACACAATCTTGTCTTTCTCACCACCTTGACGAAGATGATTTTGATATTCAACTCTAAACTCTTGCTAAATTGATATAACCTCTAGTCCAACAAATGTGTTCATTTTATTTATTTATTATATATATAAATTTTCTACTATCACTAAGCCATATTACCATTTTCATTTTGGGTATCAGCAACACTAAGATTACCACTATTTTGTTTCTTGACTCTCACATATTCCATACCAATTTTTTGGTGTGTGTGGTTAAGAAAACAACATAAATTAAGTGGGACCAAAGGAAAGAAAAAAGAAAAAAAAAAAGAAAAAAAGAAAAAGAGAAGCTCAAATTGATTTTCTTTCCTTCTCCACAATCACCCAGAAACAAAGCAGGCTTTTAAATAAAAAATAAATAAAAATTAAAGAAACAACCTTTAAAAAGGAACATCCAACTGAAAACAGAAACAGAAACAGATAAAAATGAAAGGGAAATATAGAAAGAAAAAGAAGAAGAAGAAGAAGAAGAAGAAGGCATTGGATTATTACCTCATAGGCTTCGGATATCTGCTTGAATTTGGCTTCGGCTTCTTTCTTGTTTGTGGGATTCTTGTCAGGATGCCATTTCATTGCCAATTTTCTATAAGCCTTCTTCAGATCATCATCGGTGGCATTTCTGTCCACCTTCAATATGTTGTAGTAATCCACACCCATTTTCTGATCCTCAGATATATAATATATCTATATGTTGTAGATCCAAATCTATTTAATAACTTTTTCAAATCACAAACACCCAGATCATATAAAACACAAACAAAACTCCACCCTTTTTGGCTTTTGCTCTGCTCTCTCTTTTTGTGTCTCCCAATTATTAAATGTCAAAGCTTTTTGAGGTTCCACCAGAAAAAGAAGCTACCATGAAAATGGTAAGAGACCAATGTGATTGATAGAATCTTGTTGAACAAGTTTACATGAATGGAAATAGAGAGAATGTGAATGAGTCTTTGGTTTTTGGTGTCATGTGTATCTTTTTCTCTGATACGTTACTCTTTGTAAATAATAATAATAATGTTTCTTTGATGTGAGAGTTTTGGTTTAGATAATGACAATCATTCATGAACCGAGAGCGAGTTGCGGAATTTGTTTGTTTCTGGTGTTTCATGTCTTAACTTTTAAAATAACGTTATAATTTCTGTCCTTGATTTTGCTTTTTTCTTCGTTATTTCTGGCAACCTGTTTCTTTTCTCTGTGACAGCCACATTAACATAGGACAATGGATATCATGAAAATCTCTATTTCTCTTTCAACCGAGGCCCTACAATAATAAGAAAATTAAAATAAATTAATAATAATAATAATAAAATCTCTTGGGTCGTGTTTAAATCCTAAAATAAAGAAAAATAATTTATAATACTAAGATAGTGTCATCCCACTCTTTCAAACTTTTATGTAATAAGACTCACAATATTTTATATAGGTTAAACTGTTAAACCCCTCTCTCTCTCTCTTGTTTTTGGTCTTTTGATACTTGAAATAAGATTTTCATATTTTTCTAGAAAAATATAATAATTGAAAAGAAAAATGCATTTATTTTTTCATTTATATTTTACTATAGATGATGGGAAACACAGGTATTTGGACAAAATTAAGATTATATTAAAGGCACTTTTGATATGTAGGAATAGAACGACTATTTCTTTGTATCATCGTTCAAGTGTTTGGTTTAAAAAAAGAACAAAATGTTTTTTTTAATTTTATAATAATATTCATGGATGTAGCAATTTTGAACAAAAAGGAAAATGATATAAGTTATATATTTAGTTAATTTATACATAGTTTGAATGTTAAGCAAAACCCACAGAGTATAATAATTATATAAGGGTAGATGAAGAAATTTGATTGGAATTTTACTCAATTCTATCATCAAGCAATATTGTACCGAATTTGGAAATGCAAATTCAATATTCTATTCTTAAAACAAATGCATATAAATAGTTAGTCCTTACGTTTTTTGTATTCCTTATAATATCCATTCTTATTCTCATGTAATCAATGTACCAAATTTACCTTAATTGTTTACATGATGAAACAACATAATGCACGATGCACATTTCTTGTTTATTTATTTACTTATTTGTTTGTTTTTTAAAGAACACATTTCTTATTAATGCAAAATTACAAGAATTCATAACTTTACCGTTGCCTTAAATACCACATAAGAAAATCAGATTTTATCAGAAAGGTTGAAGGAGCATCCTACATTGACTTCGTGCTATGCACTGTTTCAATTATTTTGCACATTTGATGAGAGCAAGAGAATATTTTTTGTTAATAAAAAATGGGAAAGCATTGGACGAAAATTGATTTTCGCCAATGTTTAACATAACAAAAGGCTATTTTCCATAACCAAACAACTTTAAAAATACAACACATTTTACATGTAACAAGACCATGTCTATGTACCTGCCTCCTGCAGAAACACTTTAGGCATTCTCTAAAATGATCACTGTGCTTCAAACTAAAAATCAACATACTGATTTTACTCAAGTCAGCATTAAAGTGCTACTACCAATACAAGGGCAAATCTATGTTGTCCAAAGGTTTCCTTAGACATCAGTGTCAATTCAATAAGCATAATGTAGATTTAACTCCGTGAAAGAGGATAGAAGAAAAAATTGAAGAGTGGACTCATCTTCATGAGGTTTTATTCCAACCATAAGGCTGAAAAAAAGAAATTCTAGGCTGTTTAAGAAATGCACTTGTTAATTATTGATGGTGGTTCTCTGGGTGCATGTGTATATGGTGAATGAGAATATCTGCAGCAGAAGAGAAGTGATGATTAGCCATGACACAGCACATGATTGGAAACTCAATCCAATAGTCATATTGAGGACTGACCAGATTCTGCTCAAGTTGTTGTGGAATAATGGCTCTCACAGGCCACTCTGGCTTTTTCCAATCTCCTAGTATCATGTACTTCATTGGTTCACTGGCCATTCCTGCCATTCAAACATATTGCTGCTTAAAATCAATCCACTTAGTCAAATAATAGAACAACTTTAACATCCACGGCAAGTATCATGCCAGTTTCATGATGCAGAGGAAAACGCAATGCAGATGAGACTGCATCAGCATATATGCTTCAGAGTAGATAAAAAAGAACAGAAATTGATAAAAGGGGAGAGGGACACGCGCGGGGGGGTGGTGCGAACTTTAAGTGGAAACAACTAAACCAAGCATGAAAAAAGATAAAAAAATTCAAGCTATATTAAATAAGTTAAGAATCTGACTCTCAAACTAAAATAAGGTGCCAGACCAGTGGTCCTGATTACCTGCTTGCTAAGTGTGAGATACACTCCAGTAAATATTTACGAGCAACAGAGAATTGCAGCCACGAGAAGAATAATTACTTGAATATATATAAAGAGATGGAATTACCATGTAGTCATTACATACTCCAATTTCAACAGTTTGGAACCCCACAAGGTAGTTATTACATTCTGCACATATAGCTGTGCAGCAATTTCTTTGCAAGGGAGTGATACAATGCCCTCCATTTTGTTCCATCCACAAAAGACATCCATGCATGCTCAAGGCTGTGGAACTCTTTCAGTTCAGTATCTGCTTTCATGCCTTCAGAAATGTACAGTTGATAAAAATTTGAATTTAACAACTCCATTTAGTAAATCCAACACATATATAAAAATAAATAAATTGGAAGCAGGGATGAGTGTGCAAGGAAAGAGAGATTCGGTCTAAGTGAGCACAAGATTAACAGTTCCATCATGCAAGATTCAAGTGCAACTTCCAAGCTGATTGATAATAGAATCATACCCCTTTACACATGGCATAACCAAGCAAAAAATTCAATAATATTTTTTTCCAAATCCTGTCCTACTTTACTAATTTTATCCCAGTCAATGCTGTCTACCTCTTACTAACTTTGAAAAAATGTATCGTAATCCAAACTATATCAGTGAAAACGTACACCTTTTACAATTAATGTTATAGTAGGAAAAATTGAATTTGTGCTTGGTAAACCTATCCTGAGACTATAGTACATATGGGACTTCTAAGAGTGATTCAAATGTCGAAGGATGTGACAAACAATCATACTTGAGACAAGTTTATCTGGAACAATTTTAGGACCCGTTTGGATTGAGGGGGGAGGGAGGTGAAGTGGAGGGGAGTAGAGTAGAGTTGGCAGGAAATAGGCTAATTCCCGGCCAACTCTACTCTACTCCCTCTCTCTCTCTCTCCCTCAATCCAAACGGACCCTTAAACATATATATTTACGTCACATATATTGCTTAAGCTATATGGACATTTGGGTCCATGAATGGCACAAGTTGAATGAAAAAACTGAGGGAAAGAATTGTAAGAATGAATGTGGAATGTTAAAAATTGTCTCTTGGTGTTCAAATCTAAAAAATTAAGATATATATATATATATATATATATATATATGCAACAAGGATCCTGCATACCTGACTACAGGTTTGATTTTCTTGGAAATTCAGATGATGTGGATGTAGCAAGCTCCAAGACTCCAAATCAATTAACTTGTTATCACTCCGTGCTGAGTCTCTTTTATCACAAGCCCTAGAACTTTCGCAAACTTTGGATATTTCTTCATCCAACCTTTTGACATTGCTTGGTTAAGAATTTCAAAAGTTACCTCATTAGGTTGACACCCTTCCATTACCATAGTTTTCAATAATGAAATGATGTCACAAACCTTATTGGTCTTAAACATCGCACCCAGTAGGGTGTTGTAAATTGTAATACTTGGAGTAAGCCCATTCCCTAGCATCTGATCCCTAAGCTGGAGAGCAATTGATATCTTCCCTTCCCTACAAAGGCCACCAATTAAAGACCCATAGGTATAAACATCTTGTTTTAGCCCCTGGCTGTACATGTCCCTAAACAATTGGCCCACCAGTATGTTATTACCCTCCCTTATGGAAGAATGTATAAGAATATTATAAGTTGTTGTATCGGGTACACACCCAGTGTTCCTAAGATATTTGAAAGTCTGGTGGGCAGTTCCTAGTAACCCATTCTTGCAAAGTTTGTCCAGAAGCAAATTAAAAGTAATTATTGTGAGTTGAGGGCCATTACACATCATGTGTTCCACTAAATTCAAACATTCTGAAAATTTTCCCACTGTACAGAAATACTGAATCAGGCATGTTAAACTGACAACATTAAGCTCAACCCCTTCACACTCCATTCGAAACACAATCCTCTGAATCATTGAAGAGTTTCCTCGTTTGCATGCTGCAGACAAAATTGTATTGAAGGAAACTACATCTGGCCCATTTGTTACCCACTCAAAACTGTCCAAGAGCTCCAAAGCTTCTTCAATACTATTCTCCCTACAAAAACCTTTTAGAATTGTGTTATAAGACACTCTACTTGGAATTAAACCACCTTCTCTCATACCTTTCAACAAAGATAATGCCTCTCTAGATCTATTCTCACAACATAAACAATTTAAGTATATATTATATACAGCAACATCCAGACCACATCCCCTTGAAATCACATCAAGCAATATTTTTTGAGCAATTCCTATTTTGCCTACTTTTAACATGCCTCCAGCAAAGGCAGAAAATGTATATGGATTGGGTGAAAACCCTTTTTGATCAATCACCTTAATGAGCTCAGAAATTTCCCCCACTCTATCTTGATGACAAAGTTCTCGGAGAATTACATTATACGTAATCAAGTCTGGATCACACCCTTCGCTTTCCATCCTACCAAAGTATTCCAGTGCCTCCTCAAACCTCCCAGCATCGCAAAGAAACTTAATTATTATAGTGTATGTTCTGACATTTGGCATACAACCATCACTTTGCATTACATCTAAACAATGAAAAAGATCTTCCTCTAAACCTTCTCTACCAAAACCACATATTAAAGCAGAATAAGAGCACACATTCTGAATGACACCCTTCTTCTTCATCAAACAAAACAATGCCAAAGCTGTACAAATCTGACCAGACTTACACAAATCCCAAAGAATGAGATTATAACTATATACACTACAAAAATAGCCTTTGCTCCAAAGAACGGAGAACGCAGAATATGCCGCTCGAATCCTCCCAGCTTTGATGAGCATAGAAATCAAAAGGTTCAAGGTGGGTTCAGTAGGGAAATACTCCAACCTCAACATCAAATCAAATACACCAAGTGAATCATCCAAACCTCCCACTCCAAGTGATTTTTTCAACATTTTCAATAACAAACTAAACGATGGCACAAATCCACTTCCACACATCTCTTTGGCAATAAAAAACGCGTCTTTCAAATTACCAAGAGATAGCATCCCATTAAGAAGCGTATTGAAAGTAGACGCATTAGGGGCCGGCCCAAATCTTTTCATCCCAACATAAACTTCAACCAAAACTTCCAACAACACATTTCGCGACTTCAAATGGCAGTACATCAAAGCATTATAATCATACACGGTAGGTTTTCCAGGTACATTTCTCATTGAATTCAGAGTTTCCAGAGCTTTTCTAAAGTGACCCGAGATGGCATAATTCTGCATTCTACGCTGTAATTCGGCGTAATTAAAATCATGGGTATTACTCTCTTCGACAAATTCTACAGCTCTAAGAGCACAAGATGAAGAAAAACTGAGGAGGAAACGCACAGTTTTGCCAATTCTGCAGCAATAACCAACTCTAGGAATTGTACAATGAAGCATTGCAGGGTAAAGAAAAAGGTGAAGCTTTTGAAGCAAAATAACCTGAAAGATAAAGGGATTGAAGTAGAATTGCATTTAGTGAAGCCTAGGAGTTAAGTTTGGTCTCAGAGAGTGTATATATAAATCAAATAAAAAGATTTTAACTTTATGTAGCATGAACTAAAATTTTAAAAAACAAATAGAAAATAAACACTCATAAACTAAGCCTAAAAATTGTTAAAGAAATATATTCAAAGAGCAAAGAAAAAAAATGAAAAATTTGATGTTTCTTTTGGTTACCTTTTCTGGGCAACCAAACGGAGCATGACTCCTATGGGAGAATGGGAAGATGAGATAAGAGCGGTGATGAATGTTTGAGGCTTCTGAAGGATGCATAAACCCTAGCCATGACCTGCCATTGAGAATGAATGAAAGAAAGAACAAGAGGTTTAACGGGCAGTAAAACGGTGTCGTTGAGGACACACCTTGAACAAGCTATGTTTTTACCTTTTTTAAGTTTCAGCCACGTGGCTTCTTGAAGAGCGAGATGTTTTTGAGTCTATATATGGGTAACCCAAATCTCTGTAGCTCTGAGCTCTCCACTTTGAAACTGTTCTTCTTGCCTCCAATTCCATGTTCGAAACCCAAACAACCCACGTCCCAATCTTGTTTTAATTTATGCTACCTGTCTGGGTCGTAATCCTACTCCTCTCCTCTTTGTGTTATCGTAAATTTTTTTAAGAGATTGTTGCATACTTGCATTATTTTCACTTTCACACCACTTTTTTATATATTCATTATAAAAAAAAAAAAAAAAAAAAAAAAAGGTATGTGTGATCTTTGCCTCCGCCGCTTAAACTCAAATTTGACATGGTGTGAAATCTTCTGAGTAATAATGAAATATGTCACTACTTAAATCCACAATTTCAAACTCGCAAGGTGATGAGACAAAAAGTAGGTGTGATCTTTTCTACCCCCACTTAAACTCAAATTTAACTTAGTGTGAGACCATCTGAGCAATAATAGGACTTGCCACTACTTGAACCTACAATTTCAAACCCGCAAGGTGATGGGATTTAAGGTAGGTATGGTCTTTGCCACCATCACTTAAACTCAAATTTGACTTGGTGTGAGACCATCCAAGTAATAGTGAGACTTGTCACTACTCGAATCCACAATTTTGATGAGATATAAGAGCTTCCTACCAATAAACTTTTTTTTTTTTTAAACAATGATGAAAATTTCATGGCAAATCGGACTAGTGCATTTGTTGGAATTGAAACGCATCAATACACATTTTGACAAGAAAACATTGTTGGAATTGAAACACATCAATACACATTTTGACGAGAAGATATGCACATTTCTTGAAATTGATCTGCCTAGTGCAATTGTTGGAATTGAAATGCATCAATACACATTTGTATTTTGACAAGATGTACACATTTCTTGGGAATTGAAACAAATCGATACACATTTTTTGACAAGATGTGCACATTTCGTTTTAAAAACCAAGCTCATAGAGAGTAATGTTATAGGCACAATAATTTTCAAAACAGTTGAGTTGACAATTTGTACAGGTTTTTATCTAGGTCTTTTTTACTAATAACATCTTGCTACATTTTAGTGAACTTTTTTGTAATTAACTCTAAAATTATTGAATCATTTTAGAGATCTCAGTAATTCGTAATGGTAAAAGTGATAAAGCCCCATCAGCTATCAGCCATGATAGCCTAGGTGAATAGGCGACTGATCTAAACATCATAAATCAACAGGTTGGAAATTGCGCTATATTTCATCACAAAACAATACACAGTCTTAAAGCATCACGCGTTCAAATCTTCAGGTGACATTAGAATGATACCCGTTTACACAGCATCTACCCAACCAAGACGAGCACAAAGAAGGAAAGCAAAACAGCAAAGATGACTTTCATTTTGAAAAGAAAAAACTGCAATCCGCATAATAACTGCACAGGGGGATTCTGACCCATCAAACAAAAACAATGAGCCTTTGAAAGAAAAGAGAAGGGTGAATCAAGCAGCTGAGAACTATACAACGATAATGACTGATGCCTCCATCTCTGAGTAAAGATCCCCTATTTATATATTTCTTATCCACAAGACCAACCATGCCTTGACAACCAATTGGATTTGTTGTTTGCAAAATCAATCAGGAGATAATCTTGATGAGCCTTAGGAGCTGGATGAAGCAGCACTGGCTTTGCCCTCTATGGTCTTCAGTTTCAGTGATGCACAATCAGCTGAAGATCCGAATTCTGAAACATCGCCAATGTCCAGAGTGTCTGGAAGACTTTCAGAAGACTCAACAGTGTAACACTGAAAGCAGAAGATAATACTTATTAGAAAGATGACTGTAAAAGCATAAGATATTACAATATGAATAAAGCTCACAATAATAATGAAGGTAAACACTTAATATGTAAGTCAGTCTTCTGAGAGAGATTATTCCACAACAACAACCAAGCCTTAAGACATAAAGCGAAATAGAACACACAATCTTACTTTCTAAGACATCGTAGCTTGATAATAATAGCAGATTGAGTATGTCTAAGCCGTCAACAAGATGAATACATCCACGTAAGTAATGATTTCCATTTAAGCATGTAATTTGAAGGGAGCATATGACTAACTCATGGTAATACTTCTAATGACTGGTTAATGGCTGCTAGAAAGATATTGCTAGTCTTTATATGTCCAGAAAATAAAGCATATGATTAGAACTCCTATAGATTTATTTTGGCCTATTAGTCATGGGCATGGCACCGAGAGATGGATCTCTTTTGCCTTCTCTTGAATCCAGAACCATAAACAAAAACTAATAAGATAATAGTAGCTGGCTATAGTCACACCACACTGTAGTATCAGGAAAGTTATTAAGTTGTTCAAGTTTTCCAATATTAAATATATATAGGCCAGCACTGTTCATACTGTGATTGTGGTGCCAGAATCTGAAGTGGGAATGTTGGTAAAGAACTGAACCAGCCCTGAAGACCAAAAACAGAAATAGTAATCTACTTCAATCACCTATCACCTAATACATGTTATGAATGTTATTTAGAAACTTCAAAATTAAAGAGTTTACTTGTACACCTCAAGTTGGTTCAGCATATCAACAGTGGCTTCCAGGTCACCTCTATTTGCCGCATAAACATCAGTAAGGGACTGATCAGATATACCAGGAAATGACATCTGAAGATATTCCAAATCAATGTCAAATTCATCTAGCATCTGCTTATCTGCAGCTTGATTTACATTTTGTGGTGATGAACCATAACCATATGCATGGTGGCTCTTCACTGTAGACCCCACATCAGGAATAGGGGCTTTTTCAGCTCCATGAGCATTGGAGTCATAATAAGCTCTGTAATGGAGTTGCTCAGGGGTTACAAACCGTGAAGACTCATTGCCGCTCCTAGAATCTTTTGCTGTCTCAAAAGTTCTATCATTTGCATTTCTTTTGGAAAGGGGAATGTACGATGCTGCATATGGATTCAGGGAAGATACTCCTTGCTTCATTGCTTCAGTTCATCAAAAAAGATCACCGCTCCCTTCAAAATATTTTATGAAAAGAAAATCCATATTTGTATATACACTATAAAGCACAACAATAAGTAAAACTTCAACGAAACAAAAATTCAAAGTTTAAGCCATAACAAATTGTATACATTATAGATTCACTGTAAGTGCAAAGAAATTCAAGTAATCATTAAAGTACTCGAACGGACATTAGCATGTCATCCAATCATGTAGTTAACAAATTTAAAACCATCTTTCAACTAGAAAATTCAGAAAGCTTGAATAAGTACTTGCAATTTCTAAAATATTCATGAAAATTATACTTCATTAGAAGACATTTAGATTTGAAACCTGCAGTCCGATCCAGGATGATTGCTACAGCCAAGACACCAATCGATTTCAGAATTTGAAACCAAGTTCGTTATTTGATCATAAGAGACTTTACCAGTTGAACTAATCGGAACACATGTAATTACAATAGTTCATGTCCATAAACTTCTCAATTGCATGCATGAATTGTACCAGATTCCTAATCAAATCAAATGTTGGTTTCATCAAATTCCTAAGCTATTGATCATAGACCCAATTGAATCCCCACAACAAAAAGTGATATTGCACAGCACATTATATCAGATCGCAGAAACAAACACCAACACCCCAATTAAGAACTTGATAATACTAAGCTTAAAAAAAATGTTTGAAATTGATTATCCATGTTTGAATTTCTTAAATCTTCTTCATTTTTTAAATCAAATTTTTTTTTTTCAAGTAATGAATAGCAATCCAATAATATAATTAAATGTAACACTAAAAAAAAAAATTAATAATTGGAAAAAATAGTGATCGGAACTCACCGAGGAGAAATCGAAATTGGGAACGAAACCCTAAATTTGTTGAGATGAGAAATCAAACAGTAAAAAGCGAATGAATGAAAGAAAGAAAGAAAAAATTGTGATTGAGAGAGAAAGTAAAAGGTATATACTATGCTAGTATGTTGTACTATATAAAAGTATATACTTATTGGGATTTGGGACACACCTACTTTTGCGGTCTAATGAAAAAGATCAGAACTCACTCGCTTACTGGGAAGGTGTTTGTGACACGAACGGTGGCTTTATTAGGCTTTTTATTTATGGAAACAAAGTTTAAGTTAAAATTAAATATTTTTAGAAACTTTTTAATAGATATTAGTCTTAGCACACACCATTCGTTTAAGCGATGATCTTTTTTTTTTTTTTTTTTTTTTAATTATTTAGGAGTGCTATTTCTATAATATTTTTGCAATTCTTTCACAATAAATTATAAGTTGTAAGTTGTTATTGGTTATAATTTGAATTCATAACTTCAATTCTTTTTTTAGCTTACTTGTAATAACTAATAACGACTTGCCACTTATAATTTGTTGAGAAAATATTATTGACATGAAATTTTTTTTCTTCGAGTTTAGTGTTATAATCTTTCATTAATTTATCTCTTTTAAGTTTTAACACAACACAAAATTCACATTAACCTTTGATTGCAAAAAATAACACTTTTCCAAGGTTCCACCCAAATTGTAAAGATGTATATATCGAGTTCTTGCAAAGGAAATAAATGAATATACCAAACTAAATCAACATGTACCTAAATATAACACAATTACATTGGTGTTAATGATTCCTCTTCAACGATTGACTTTAGAACTCTCAATGTAGAAGAGAACTATACACTTTCAACTAATTAAATGAAGAAGATAACAACTTGCCCAAACATACCCCAAATCCTCACAGTCTCATATTTACTCCCTATATAAAAAACATACCTCTTTGAAAAGAAAAATGGTAATGAATAGGGCTGTCCAAATCCATCCGAAGACCTAACCCACCCAAAGAAACCGATCGGATTTGATCTGACGTCGGCCGACTCGACTACTCAGTGGCAAGCCTTCACCACTAGAAACTGACTCCGGCGGGTCGGCTTTGGTTTCCCTCCCCCAAAACCAGAAAACCTCGAATTAATCGACGTACTAAGAATTTCCAACGGAAAATTTCAAGATTCCAATGAAAAATACCCAGATTCTGGCAAAAATTTCTAGATCCTGGAGAAAAAAAAAAAAAAAAAAAAAAAAAAAAAAAAAAAAAAAAAAAAACCCAAATTTCGGTGAGATATCAAGTAGATCCGGTGAGATTTCGTCGAGATCTGATGAAATCTCATTAAATTCGGTGATATTCCAATCAAATTTGGTGAAATCTCATAGAGTCTGATGAGATTTTCGTCAAATCTGGCGAAATCTCACCATTTTCTCAGAACTCTGACTCCGATCGACCCGTCCACCACCCGTTGAAGGTTTGATCTGTCCGATCTGACCAATCTCTCGGTCAGCAACGGGTTGAGCCCAAACTCAATCCAATCCGACTCGTGGACAGCCCTAGTAATGAAGTGAGAAAAAAATTGTGGAGGTCAAAGAAATTGTGGAAATAAACTTGAGAAAGAGATAAAAAAAGCATGAGATTATCAAAAATTATGGAAACAAAAATACACAAACTAAAAAAATTAATAATATCAACAATGTCAAAGGAAACAAACCTTATTGAATTTGAAGATGGTGATGAAGTGAGTAAAAAGTTGATGCAATCCAAAGGCCTATGCAAGGAAACTGAAAAGAGAAGCAGATGATGTGTACTAATTTTTAGGAAAACATGTATCAAATGTGTGTGAGTTATCTAAACAGAGATTGTGTATACTAATTTTTAGGAAAAAATATGTGTCAAACTTTTAAAAATTTGATGATAGCTGTGCGGCCTTTTCATTTTGGAAATAAGAAAAAAGAAAAAAAAAGAAGAAGGAAGAGAACTTATATTTCAACATTAAAAATGGGAGATATAAAAGAGGCTAAAATATAGGATATTGAAAATGAGTAGTTTTATGTGAAAGTTAAACATATATTTTTACCGGATTGTCCTTAAGTTTTGTCTATGTTTAAACTTAGAGTGAGGATGTATTTTTGAACCACATAAATGAAAAACCGAAACAAAGAAAACCCCTTAAATAATAGTATAGATAGAAAAGAAAAATAACTTCTTCTTTTTTACAATTTTTTATATTTTCCATAAAAGTAGTATCAAAATTTTTTTAAAAGATATTTCATTAACAAATGCCTTAAAGACATCGTTATCAAAATCATTTATTTGTTCATAAAAAGTACCATTTTTTTATTTAAAGTGATTTATTAGTGTTTTTATTTTTTAATAGATTTTTTTTTTATAAAATTTTATAGTTATGATAGGGTGGACAATTTATATTCTATGTCTCCGTTAAGAATATTAGGAGGTGTCAATTATAGTGCAAAGCTCGTGTGATTCTTTATTATTGTTAGTATTATTACTAATTACTAATTTGTTGGTCACATAGATACTATACAAGTATTTGTTCTAGTTCCTTCGAGACAAAGGATAGTGAGTTTAAAATTTAATGAAGTTGAAAAATATATTGTAAACTCGAAGATCACTAATAAGTTTGTATAGAGTAAAAAAAAAAGAGTGAAATAGTCTTCTAAAATATTACACTTCTTTATATAAATAAATAAATAAATAAAAAAGAAAAAGAAAAAGAAAAGCATTTGCTCTGGTTTGGCCACTGGGTCACAAATGTTTCCGGTTTGGATTATCTTTATCTAGAATGGGTTTAACCGTTACTAATGCCTAAAGCGCCGTTGGTTTACCCGGGTAAATATTCGTTGTTAGAGTTAGAGAAAAGATGACGAGTGTTGGAACTTTCGACTGACATGACATGGCAGCATTTTATTGGTCAGTTTAATCCTACGTTACAAACTGCAGATGATAAATCCAAACCAAACCAAACCATATCTATTAATGTATCTTCTCACTTCTCAAAGTGCAAAAAGTAGCATAGTTCAGAGATTGTGTGTATGTAGTTGGGTTCTAGTACAAAATCCAAGTGGATGAGCAGCTGAGAAGCTAAAGAGTTAGTAAAGACACCAGAAGAAGAACTACCAGAAAGTAACGATGCTTCTTCTCTCTCCCTCTCCTTCTCTCTCCACACCCACCCACCCTTTTCTTGTTAAACACAACCTCTGCTCCAGGTTCTCTCTCTCTCTCTCTGAGTTTCTCTCTTTTTTTGGTATATATGTATGTGTGAATTTGTTTATGCATGCATGTCTTTCCCTCTCCAAGAATTTTTTTTTTTTGGGTCTAATGCTGTGTTGTTTGTTGGCAATCAGAGACCTGACCAGAACTATGTTAAAGCACAAGAAATGTAGAATACGTGACAAATTCCAACCATGTGCATTTGCTACTTCAGAATTCACTTCCCAAAATGGGTTTTGCAGAAGGGATTTGGTGCTCTTCGGCCTATCTTCCTCATTCTCTTTAATCTTTCCAACTTTAGGTAATTTGCACCTGTTCACCTTTTATTTTTGGTTAAAGCTAGGCTCTGTGTTTGCTTTTATTTTAGATTCTTTGTACACTTTGAAAAAACAAAAACATTAGAGGGAAATTAGAGTTTCGATGGGCAAATGGGTGGATATTCTTATATAGGAATGACTTTGGAAATTGATTTTTTATTCATTTCTTCTTCTGTACATTCTAAATTATGTTCATTTGTCAAAATTTCAAAGAGTTTAAATGAATTTAAAATTCATTTAACTAAGCCTCTCTTGCAGGTTCTCTTGCTGGGGAAGAGTTGAAAATGGCTCCACTAGTTGATGAAATAAATTCCTATTCTTATTTGTACCCAGTGGAGTTGCCATCCAAGAAGTTCCTCTTCAAATGGTAGGTCTTCTGCATAAATAAATAAATTTTTTGAAGGCTTTTCATTTAAAACAGATGGGAAAATCATGCCATTTGTTTTTTTGATGCTGGAAAATATTTTCATTATGAATTAGCTAATTGTTCCTAAGCATCTAAGGATGTGTTGCAACACATCTTTTTCAATGCTATATAGATTAGAGAAGATTGGATTCTAGATATGAAAATTTTCACAAGTTCGTCTCATATTCAAACCATTTAAAATATATAACCGTTTCTATATTTCCTAAAACATTTTCAAAACCATATACTTTAAATTCACCAAAGCAATCGATTTTTTCTTTGTTTACAATTGGGATTTTTCTGTTCAGAACCTCTAGGATAGTCTTTCTCAAAATTAAAATGTCTTGATTCTTGAAATAATTTATGTAAAAGCAGGCTACTTCTCTTTTTTTATTTGATAATTCCATGGTTGGGGGTGGGGGGATTTGAACCCTAGATGTCTCCGTTGGAAACATTAGGAAGTGTCAGCTAAGCTACAAGGCTCTTGGCAGTTACTTCTCTTCTTCTTCTTCTTCCTTTTTTGGTAATTCTTTATTTTTGTTGTGCGTCCTTAAATTGTAGGAAACCTGACTCTTTTCATATATTTAAAGGGTGGAATCTAGGAAGCCAGAACGCTACTCGTCGGCTGCACCACTGTCCCGTAAGTTCAGCTAACCTTTCTTTGCAATTGGATTATTGATGCTACTTCTCTACAACAGTCCTGGTTTTTGGTACATCGCTCAGGAACTTTTTTTATAACAATCTATGAAAAACACAAAGCAATGCAGTCTGCTCACATATTTAATACTAACCAGATGTTTTTTTGAATATCATACAGCCGATGCACGCCTACGCATTGTATCAGAGCGTGTTGACATTATCGATAACCTCATCATATCTGTCTCGGTAACTTTTGATACAACCATGTACTTTCTAGTTAAATAATTTTCGGATATTTTTCAAGGTTAGTTTATGTGCTTTGATTCAGATAGGTCCCCCGAATTCACAGTTTCTAAAGACAAAGGACAAGAAGACATGGATTGCGAAAGATGTTGCTGATTCTGTTTTGTCTGACAAGTCTGCCTTGGTAATTGAACCTGCCTGTCTCATATGATCTAGCCCTTCATGTTAAGGAAATGCATTTTGGTGGGGCTAGCACTCTGTTTAAGAAGAACTTTTATAAAGAGGAGAGCATAAGCAATGTACTAAAAGACTTGAAGTTTTATTAGGCAACTTCAGATTTTTCACCCATTTAATGTCTTAGATTTCATCCTGAGACTTAAGTTGGATTACAAACCTTAGAGGGGAGATCTAAGTTCTTACCGGCCAACCTCAAAAAGCTCTCTATGCTAATTGACAATGGCCCTAGAAGTTTGTGCATGCATATTTAAATGTTTTAAGACAGCAAAGGAAAAGTTATATAGCCTTTTCATTGTTATGAAGTGAATTTCATGAGGTCTATATATTTATACTGGTTACAAATAAGTGGTTTGATGGTTGGATGAAGCAATAGTAGACATGGTCCATCATAGAGCTACATCTGCTGTGATCATTGTCGTCTCTTGTTGGATTCCCTTCCTTCCAAAAGCTTGACTTGATGGAAGTCAATTATACTTTGAACTAACTTGATACTATATTTTGCAGAGAGTCACCTCAAGTCAGCGCATGGCTGAGAGTTCAGTTCTTGATGCACATTCTAGTGAAGTAAGCTCTCAAAATTTATATAACTTTATAGTGTCCCAATATTGACCTAATTTACACAGCCAAAATCGTCATCATAAATTTCATTTCTATGTACTTGGATGCATATGCATACATCTCACACACTCACATGTGTCGTGTGTCTTAATGTGTATGTAGAACTTGATCTAAATTACTTTTTCTAGATTGATGGGGAGCCATACTGGTTTTATGAATACCTTGTTCGCAAATCACCTACAAAAACTGTAAGTGTTTATTTCTTTGGTAGCAATTTTCATTGCAAAGATATGAATATGCTGTTGTAGTGTCATCAATGCTTCCATTAAAATGTGCAGGCTCAAGGATCAAACCTTTATCGACACTATGTTGCTTCAACAGCTGAACGAGATGGTATGGCCCAATTATTTCTCAGTTCTACTATTCTTTGTTGTGCAAGTATAAGAATGTTAAAAACACTTACTCATGCCTTTTCCAATTATGTGTTACTGTCTTGGTTAATCCTGTTCTTGAAGATTTTTTGAAATACATATATCAAGTGCTTGAAGCATTGAGGTAAATTTTTTTTTGTGGGGTAGTGGAGGGGGGGGGGGGGGGGGGGGGGGGAGAGGAGGGTGGGGGGGAAGAGAAAGAAATGCTTCAGTCATTTGTGAGCTTACTCATATTCAATTTCAAATTGGTGGGGGCAAACCACAATAGGAAAATTTGAGCTTATGTCTACTGTACTGTGATTATTTGTTAGATTCCATGGGTAAGCTAATTTGATCTTTGTAGATGAATACTTGCTCTAGTCTAGGGATTTCAGTTTATGCTTGTGATTATAATTCTTGCACTTCAAGATTTTTCATATGACTTGACAAAACTTAATTGCAGGTTACTTGTACTCTCTAAATGCTTCAACCCTTAACAAGCAGTGGGACAAGGTATCCCTCTCTCTCTCTCTCTCACACACGCACACACTCACCACGTAACACACACGTTGTTAGCCTTTTCATTTTCTTTCCTAAACACACATTGTTAGCATTACAATTCCTATCTATTTTACTTGTGAAATGATGTTTATATAAATCCCAGTAGATCAATAATCTAAATACATTTATTGAAAACTGAAGCCTCTGGTCAAGAGGGCTTGAGGCTGCTCCATGTATTGCAACGTTATATAAGGGCTTCTTTCTTTTTTTCTTCATAACATAATCCAAACAAAATAATGAAATGGAAACATAATCTAAGGGAGGGTGGAGCTCTCATGAAAACTAAATCCTCTGGTCAAATGAGTTTAAGGTTTTGCCACATGTTGCAAATTTTTTTTTTTTTTAAGTGTCAAATTACATTTTTTTATTATCATATCATACATATTAAAATATGACAAAGATTCAGTCTTACATGCTATGCTTTCTTCATGTTTATTATGAAAATGAAAGCATAATCTAAGGGAGAGTTGAGCTCTCATCTTGTGTTAGTGACACATGAAGAACATTTTTTGCTTTTGATAAATATACAGTGTTTTATGTTCACTTTAGTCCTGTAGCTCACAATGAGAAAGACACTTCATCACATGACTTAAGACGGTTTTTTTTTTTTTTTTTTTTTTTAATTACCAATTTTTGGTGAGCAACTTCAATAATATATGCAAGATATTTTTTATATATTTACTGTGCATAGCATGAGCATACCGCTAATACCTAGATAAAATCGCATGTATGAAGCTACTCTGCAATAGCAATTACAAACCGTAATAGTATAGCTAATAGGAATGTTAGAAAATGTCTTCTATATAAACAGTACTCCAAAGAGTTTAGTGACTTTAACCCAAAAGTCCTCACATAAAAAAGGAGAAGTTTCTTAGAAAAACATGAATAAGGTTTCTTTAAGAATAGTTTTGTGATTCTTTTGGGATTGAAAGTTACCCACGTTTGTGAGCTGAGGGTTTGTTATTGTTGATATTGGGGCTCTAGAATTCTGAGTCTCGTTTGTAAGTTTGTTAATTGGTGTTTAGTGTTTTATTTGAGTGTAATGGGATATAGGTTAGTTTGTGTTTGCAAGGTCTGAGGGGTACTGCTATTTACACCTTAGATGATTGATATTACACCATTTTGATTTGCATATCAATTGAAACGAGTCTGTTTAGAACGCATAAAGAACCATTAGTAGTTAGTTCATGTTTGCGTGATATTCAAATACCCTATCTCGCTGATTTTATCTTTATTTATTAAAAGATAAATTTTAATACTGAGACGAGGTCTATTATCTATCTGAGCTTAAACTGGCTTTTGTGTGATGCAGATGGGGCCTTTCTTGGAGAAAACCGTGGCTTCTTTTCGCCTCATTCCTCCCACAGAATACTATGTCCCTCCATATAAGGATCCATGGAGATTTTGGTGAACCATTTTATTTTTCTTTTTTTGTCTTTAATTTATTCTTAATAATAGGGCAAAAACCTAAAATTTTGACAATCAAGTGTTATTCTTTTATAAAGAAACTTTTAAACTGAAAACTGAAAACACTGTAGCAAATAATTTTAAACGCTAGCTGATTTTTTGAGGCTGAAACTACTGTAGCACGTTTTTGTTTTTGTTTTTGTTTTAGTTTTAGTTTATTTTATTTTATTTTATTTTTTTTATTTCACTCCTTTCCTAGTAGCCACATAAAAATTTGAAAAAAAAAAAAATCATTAGCTTTTTCGGCATTGAGAAGTGAAATGTCATCTAGGTCTTGGAGGCCTAGTGTGAAGGAGTTCCCAACACTAATTGAAAGAAGAGATGGGGAGCATGGTCTCTCGACCTAAACCATTCTCTCTCTCTCTCTCTCTCTCTTTGATATGCACGAGGTGGAGCTTCCTCTCTCTTTCTCCCATGGAGTTTGGTCTTATGAAGAACTAATGTTTTAGTTTCTTGATTTGGGAACTCGGTGGTGGTGGATGGGTTGATCGACAGTGGGTTTGATGGGTTAAACGGCAGTGGGTTTGATGGGTTTGATATGGGAAGTCGGTGGTGGTGGATGGGTTGTTCGGTGGTGGGTTTGATGGGTTGATCGGCAGTGGGTTTGATGGGTTTGATATGGGAAGTCGGTGGTGCTGGGTGAGGTTGAGATTGGTGATGGGTTTGATTTGTGTTTGTTGGGTAGATCTGTTTGATTTGGTTTTGGTTTCATATGGATTTGATGGGTTTGATTTGGTTCTGATTTCATATGGGTTTGATGGGTTGATCGGTTTTGATTTTTTTTTCATATGGGTTTGATCGGTTTAATCTCAGATTGGTGGCTTCTGTCTTGGTTTTGGTTTCACTGTTTTGATCTTCTGTTTTGATGGGGTTGGGCTTCAAGAACATGAATAATCATGTTTTGGGAAGAACACGAAGAACAAGTTCTTCCAAAAAAAATAATGAAAATAAAAGGAATAGTACATGCCCAGTTTTATTGAAATAGTACACGCATGCAATGTTTTATTGAAACGGTGCATTCAAGTTTCTATTTTTATGCCTTTCAACTGAAGTTGCTGCGTTTATTTCGTGGGCACTGTAGCGTGGGTTCCACTGTGTAAAACACAGACGCATCATGTTTCAGCAACATCCAAATGGATACTAAGTCCGAATATGTTGCTTTTTACGTTTTTGTCCATGATCTAGTCTAAGATGCTCAACTTTCTCTTCTAGCCTACAGGCTACATTCCCTTGATGAGCAGCGAAAAAAAAAATCACAAAAGATTACTAACATTGCTTCCATTCCCTTGGACTGAATTTGAGCATTCTTTTTAGTTTCCTTTCTTTTCTCATAAGAATTATGTACATCTTTAAATCCTTAAAACCAAAATTTTCATTTTAGATTCTTAAGAATAAATTTAGATTGTACAAGAGTTCCTCTCTAATTCAAAACCACATGGAGATCCTAATAGATCAAAAGTCCAAACCAAAAACTAAGCTTGTTGCAAACATTATGAAAAAGGTTTTAAAAGGCAAATCTATCACGTGAGCATTTACGGCTTGTTCAATAATCTATGCGTTTGGGCCACAAGCTGGAGGTCCCTTGTTCACAAATTGGACTACGGTAGAAAACATTTGCAAACAGGAAAATTAAGTTGAATCCATGGAAGCATGAAATTGTTCACATGGTTTCTAGTTGAGGGCATGCACTCAGATGTGTGAAATTATTCAATCCTACGGGAGTTGTCCTCCCTTCCCCTTTTTTCACAACAAGCGTGGGTCATAGGTTTTGAAGGGAAGGCCGAACATATCATCGATTAATTGCAAATATTTCTTTAATTTTTCAATATGCACCACCCCAACGTCCCTAGTATTGGATGTGTATTTGAATCACACAAATAGATGAAATGCAATTTATTGCTATAACCGGGTAAAAGCTAATACAAAAAGTAAATTTTATTGTTGATATTCATTTAGAAAAAATGAAATCATGCAAATTTTTCTTTTCATTAATATTGAACTATGTACAAGGAAGGATGCCAAAAATATGAACAATCTCGCTTTTTTTTTTTTTTTTTTTTTGCAAAGAATAATATCTATTCACAATAACTTTACGTTTCAAAAAATGCAAACCTTCTCTTATCTCATTTAGGGGGAGAAGGGTGTAATTAATGTAGGAAGGGCCAAATACTAAATATGTTACAGATGACCAATGCTAATCACAACTTGAGGGGAGATGTGGTGTACCAAAATTTTAGTTGGCAGAACATGGCCAGTTGGTTAATCTTGTGATGTAGCAGAATATTCAAAGAGAAGGCGTTTGGATGGAGCAGATTGTAGGAGCACTCGCAAGCGGCTTGTAAGCTGGTAGATCAAGGTCCACTGCATTGCCATCTCTGAGTCTTTCATCTGCCTAACAATGGAAGCCTATGAAGAAAATAAATAGAGGAAAAGGTAAGAATGGGTGCATTAGATGATAAATAAACCATTCAAGGAAAATAATAACAAAATTTGTCTCTTCTCAACATTAATCAACGAGAATTGCCAATGAGCCAATGAGCTCTAACTCGACTGGGACCTTCTCCCCTCGTAAGTTACAGGGGAGGGCGAGGTAGTGGGTTAAGACTGTGTGTGTAGTGGATTCAAGACTTATTGAATTCGTGTGTAACTTAACAATCAAAATTAATCAAAGAGAAAATTAACACCAAAACAGCACATTCTTCATTCTTTGAGCTGTTCCAACAGCCCCTATATATATATATATATATATGATATATATAAACACCAAAAAAAAATGGGCATCGAGGTTTAGGATAAAACTATTCAGTCCAAATGTTAAAGTGGTGGCCATTGTCGTTAGTCCTACAATGGTATGAAGAGAAAAGAAGGGCTTAGTTGTCCACATGATAATCTAAAAGTTCTATAATTTTTTCCCCTAATTATCAGTGATCCAACTCTAGTGATTCACCTTTTCACTAAAATATCTGATTAGACATATCAGTATCAAAATATTAAAATTTGAATGCAGTGTAAAGAGTTTCAAGATAACCTGAAGGCGTTTCCCTAACTGAAATTCAACCTCAGTACCAAATGAAATATTGTTGGCCAGAGATTTGAAAGGATCAACTGTAGGATCAACAGAGAGCAAGCTAGGGATCTGTGGCGCATATACTAGCCTCCACCTAGCCTGGCCAAATTCTCCCTTCCCTTCAATTCTTGGCATTAATGTTTCAAGTGTTGCAGTTGCAAGCTTTTTGAATGCAAGCTGACCATCACCTTCCAGGATGGACTCTGCCAATTGACTCTCAAAGACTCTAGCAGCCTGTGGATGAAAAAGCAACTGAGATCAAATCACCTTAATTCTAGAACATCATTTCAATCTGGTTTTTGCAAATGCAACTATTAATTAAATTCATGATCAAGTTGGAGGTAGATTCAACCAAGAGACTTCTACCAGCCCAAAATACTTCATAGCATGCTGAAATGACACGTAACAACAAAACAAACTCTAAGGAAAATGCTCCAATTGCATAGATAAAAATTCACCCACACGCTGCAACAAATTTATGTACAATTCTGCATCCCTGAGGCAAGCTTTCAAAACACAGGAAAAATTTGAAAACCTGGTTTGATAATAAGTTTGGAAGCAGTGTATAATTTGATCTTTGATTTGTTCCTGTGATTTTGTAAATGCATGAATGTGACGTACCAAGAAATGTACAGTTCAGGAAGGTTCAATTATCCTAATTGAATTTCCAGATTGGTGGTATTATCAACATAAAGTTGTAAATTATAATAATTAAATTTCTCGTTGGCAATTATGTATAATAAAAAAAATTATGAAAAGCCTTTTGATCTTTTATTTTCTTTTTCTTTGTTTTTTTGATAGCTATTGCCTCTTTTTCTTTTCTTTTTCTTTTCTACTTGAGTACTGTTGATCATCAGCTCATAGCCCTTTAGATATTCAAAGATAAAATTTACAACATTTGCCGAATCATGTCTTTCATCATTTGAAGAATTGTGTTCTTGTACTGCATAGAAAACTCTATAGGTTGACAAATTACCATTAGTCCCAAAAACTTGAGTTATTAGGAAACTGTGAATTACATTATTTAACTATTATTCTTACGAACTAGTAGTGGGTCCAGATAAAAACCAGTAAAAACTAGCCGACTCAACTGTTACGAAAAATATTGTGAAATTTTGTGTCTGTAGCATTACTCTTGTTCTTACACTCCCCCACGTGTGGGCATAGACTTAATAAGTGAAGCCCAACACATGGTATATTTAATTTTTTTTTTTATGGAAGGTAGAGCAGAGACAAGATTCAAACTCAAGATCACTTACTTTGATACCATGATAAATTATTACTTGTCCCAAAAGTTTAAGCTATGAAAATTGTGAATTTAATTATTTAACCATTATTTTGAAACAGGTCAATCTTTAATGTTGCATGAAAGTAATTGATGGGGTTGAGGCTCTAGACAGGACGAACTGTTTAACATAAATAAGAGAACCACAAATTCAGACCCAACCAGAGTATTGGATGTTACCTCAGTAGGTGATAAACCATCCTGTTCCACAGAACGTGTTGAGGTCACCACAAGTTTTTCCTGCCATTTGCTGGCTCGACTTTGAATTCTGAATTGCCACTCAGATCCAACCAAAGCTAAATCTAGCATTGGATCTAGACCATACTCAGGCTCAAATTTGGCTACATTCAGATGCTCTCGCTTAAGCCTCACCTGAAGTTGTAAAGGTCAACTCCACATTCTCAATGAAAAGTAAAAAGCCAGCCAACTAAAAACTAAGATTAACAAGCATTGTACAAGAATGTTTGCACTACAAAGTCAAGAAACATGGGACTCACCTGAGTTGCCACAAGATTCACATCACCATTTTCAAACGTTAGAATGCCCTTAGGTTTTATCCATTTGGGATGTGCCAGGCCATTTAGCTCAAGCTCTCCACTAACAGCAAAATTAAGAATCAAAGGATAAACTATCCTCAATTCTGGTCCCAGAACAAGCTTCAAATCACTGAGGCGGATGTCTACATTAGGTTTGATGTCTACTTGCTCTATTTCCTTTCCAACTTCAGCTGATTTAACTGTCAAGGTGCAAAAACAATGTAAACAAAATAAAATTTGCAAGATAACAACATAAATGCTGATTATGCTTTTATGTATTCATTTAAAACCTATAAAATTAATAACCAGAACTTCTCAAATGCATCCATGTAAATCTGAACCCTACTGCTATTTTTATCTTAAACCCACCAATTTAACCTCTAATACAATAATATTTGATAATTACCGATTGTTCTAAAAGTTTAATGACTTAGGACAAGGGGGAACAACAAAATCTGATTTAGAACACCCAGGGCAGATCTGGTATAGCTTGGGTTTTGAAGAATTAGGGTTAGGTTTTGGTGGGGAATAGGCTAGAACATAATAGGGATTATAGGGTTTCCAAAGGGGACAAGGATTAATAGGGTTTGGGAATGAAAACAAATGTGAAAATCAAGATTGGGTTGTTGGGAACAGTGATGTGAACATTAACCGTGAATAGTAAAATTAAAGAATATAGATAAATTCTAGGAATCACACCTAGACTTCCTAAGCATCACACCTAGGGTTCCTTGACATCACACCTTGGAGAAGGTTGCATCACACCTAAAAGAAAGCTTCATAGCTCTTAAATTCTGAAAACATTAATTAACTCAATAGAAAGTATTACAACTCTTTAAATAAAACACTAAGGTACCGTTTGGGTACCGATTATTGCATCCACGTTTTGCGTCAAAACGCATTTCAGGCCCTTTTTTTTTTTTTTTAATGGGACATGAACAGTGCAAATATGCATATCTATAGTAACCATTTGGTGAACTGTAACTTTTTTATTATTATTTTTATTGTTTTCAGTTTTCAGTTTTTAGTTTTCAGCAAAATAAGCGGTATCCAAACAGACCCTAATACCTAATCCTAGTTGAACTAGGATTTCTTAAAACCCTAATCAGATTTGGACTTGAACTCCTTAAGCTTTTACTACTACTAATCCCAACTAAATAACCAAGCTTAAAATAAAACTAAAGTAAGACCCAATGGACGGTAAGCATAGCCCATCCCAAAATATTAGGAAATTACAAAATTGCCCTTGATACATAAAATCAAATAAAATATTATTGATTTGTCTTCCGACCGCCTCCTGTATCACTTAAGCAATTAGGAAATAGTGAATTTAATCATTTAACCATAATTCTTACACTCCCCCTCATATGTGGGCCTAGACTCACTCTTAATAAGTGGCCCAACACGAGGGATTTTTAACATTTTAAATAGGAGGTAAAGTGGTGACAAAGATTGAACTCAAGCCCTCTTGCTCTAATACTATGACAAATTACTAATTGTCCTAAAAGTTGAAGCTGTTAGGAAATTGTGAATTTAATCATTTAACTATAATTCTTACAATATTAATTCAAAATTCTTGGAAACAACATTGATCCAAACCATTACATACTGGAACTGAGTATAAAAATATGAAAGAGCACACAATAATTCATTTATATATAAGTTTATCTCTAATACCTTTTAAATATTAGCTTCCCACATTTCAATTGAACTCGATAATTCCTATCAGAAGACCAATTTCAATATGAAAAAACTATTGGATATATCATTTTTTTTCCAATCTAGTTTGAATAGATAATAAGGGGGAAACCAGGTATTTGTAAACAAATATAATGGATAAGTACCGTGCAGGGTGCTTTACAAAAGATAATTAACTCTTTCCAAAAACTTGATTGAGATACAAACCACCCCCCCCCCCCCCCCCCACAAAAAAAAAAAAAAAAAAAAAAAAACTTTGAGAGGCCAGTTTTTTGTTAAAAATCATTTTTCAACAAGAGAAAATGCTTCAAGCTAAACCTTGAGTAATGATTCAGTGCCCCATGGAAACAAAAATTAAATCCATGTGATCAAGCCAACTCTCAACTTACTGCATTTATTGCAATATCATTGACGTAAAAGGTTTACATATCAAAAAGGAACTTACGAAACACTAATGTATCACCTGTGGGTGGGGAGAATTTGGTCCATGCAGTAGCAGGTTCTGAACTGAAAAACCGTGAAACATATCTTGAAGCAACTGCATGATTGATGCCACTACTAGTAAGCTGGGACTGACTTGATCCCAATCTATTAAAATGAGCAGCTCCACTACCCTTGTCATGTGGTAGATATGCTTCTCCGTGGCTCAATTTAATATTCCCAGAAATGTTTGGTTGCAATATAGAACCAGCTATTTGCATCTGAGTGTCAACCTGGCCACTGTGATTTTAGAAGATGTTAGTTCTGTATGGGCAAGATGAACAGAGAAAGCAGTTATTAAGAAATCAAAAGTAAAAAAAAAAAAAAAAAAAAAAAAAAAAGTGAATTATAAGCTCAAAGGGGGAAAAAAACAACTTTAAAAGAGGATAGATATCTTATTTCTATTTTGAATAGTAACAAAACAAAAACCAATACACTATCATAAAATGTAAAACATGTTAGAATATTCTACCATGTAAAGCATATAGCCATGCACATATATACCCAAACTTTGGTTACTATGAGGTAGAGCATATGTCTAGTTAAGATCTTTACATTAGAAGTTATAGTTACAAACCTTAAAATATTCTTTGCCCGTACTTCCAGAACTTCACATTTCAATTCAATTTTATCCCCAAGGGATGCTTCACTGGTTCTGAGGGGCAGATTCCCTTTCACAAACAGCTTTCCCCTTCTGCTCACCCTACTCTCCAGTAAAGTGATGCATAACCTATTGGATTTTACATGAACCGTGCCACCAAAGTTTGTCAGTGGTTCTCGGAGAACTGGCGAAGATATAGACGCCCTGTGGAATGATGCAGATCCATCAAGCACTGGCTGTTCAGCTGTACCTCGGACCTATTTATTTTAAACATGTACCCAAATGTTAGGGAAGCAGACTCTCACTTTAAATTGCAATTTTACCTCAAAAAAAAAAAAAATTATTGCAAGTATGAGCTTATATATATATATATATATATATATAAATGAGCCAATGCAGAATATTTTTTACTTGGCCCACCTGGAGCATAATTTCAGCATTGCCATGAAGCCAGTTAGCATAAGGAGACAAAGCTGTTAACAACATCATGCCCCCATCTTTAATATCCGCATCAACTCTAACCTCTCCTACATCTAAAATGTTCCAGTTTAAACCTTTAAGGCTTTCTGTCAATTGAGTATCCCAACCTTCTTCATTTCTATCTCTAGAAACTTTCTTTTCACTGGCTTCATCAGCAGACCCTGTACCCTTCTCTTTTGACCAACCAGGGATCCAAGCTGATCCACTTTTATCTGTTTCAATATCTTCTTCTAGTAATATATTATTTTGGAAAGAAACAGGGACACTTCCTTGAATGTGCACATGACCATTTTGAATGATAGGTTCCAATTTTGCATTGAATAGAAAACGACTGGTTGAGGTTAGGGAAGCAACAATTTCAGCTCGTCCCAAATCAATGCCCCCAATGGCACCATCAAGGAGCCTGACTTGCACATCACATTCTGGTTTTGCAAGACTCCCTCTAAGATCTCCTTCCATGTGCAATATACCCCTAATTGGTGCTAACAATTGCCGCAAAGAATGAACAGCATCAGTAGCTGAGGATTCAATGACCTGAACCAATGTAGGGACTAGACTAACAGGAAAATTTAGAACAGCAAAATGAAGATTGGTTTTAGGCCCTAACAAAGTTCCATCAGCATGGATTGTGGCATTATCCTTCTGAATGAAAATTCTGTCCAGGCGCAAACCATCATCATTGCTGTATGCACCACCTGCCAAAACACGCTGAGTTTTATAGGTACCCCACTCCCAATCCTCCCCGTGAAAGTCAAATTCTGCCTGAGAATGAAAACAAGAGAGCCAATTATCAGAAGACAAAATTGGAAGCAAAGTCCAGAAAACATTAATGGCAGTGATGAAATGAAAATTATCTTAACCAAAAAATATAAATCCTCATAGAAACCATTTTTCAATGGTGCTCCAAAGCGTAAAAAAATACATGAAAATAATCCCCAAAGGAGCCTTAGAGATCCAAGAGGCCACCTTAGAACTTAAAAGCACTTTTTCATATCAAAGATACATAAAAATCTAATACTCAAAATGCAAGTATGTATATGGCAGAATGGTAAACTTCAGACATGTAAATCATGGATTGCAGAGACACATGCACAAACACACAAACAAACAGATACACAATCTCACACATTCGTCGAATCGAAATGCAGGGTAGAAGGAAAAAGTAAGAGTCATAATACCTATACATTTAATATTCAAAAATCTGATTTCATAAGGTAAATTACCAAAAAAAATGGGTGAATTTTAAGATGTGACGCAGAACGGAAATGTAGTAAGGGGCTTGATCTTGTTCTAGCTTAACGAAACCCTTAAATTCATAAGGGGTTCCTTGAATCCACAAGGAAAACCTGGAATCCACCAAAAAAATAGAGAAAACCTCTCTGGAAAATATTATTGATATTTTGAAGTCTAATTTTCGTTTTACATATTGCAGACCTATTTAAATGCTTCGGAAAACTTAATTCCAAATAAAAATTTTCCAATTGATCCTAATTGATACCCTACCATAATAAGACCCTAATTTTACTAGGAAATCCTTAAATACACACCTAAAATCAAGGAAATAAAATCCTAAATACTAAAATAACGACAATTGAATAAAAATTCAAAAACTAACAAACGATAAAAATTAAACCCCATATCTTGTCCTACATCAACATGTTTGCAAATCAAATAATTATTTTTTCCTTCAAGTTAGATAAGTGTATTAATGAGTAACATTTTTGGTGGCTGCAAAATGAGAAGTGTACAAAAGAAACTCATTATTCCAAGCACAAGTTTTTATGCAACCCAACATCCAATGGTCTAGATGGTAATGTATTTTTGTCAGTATAGTAATCCACATTTAACCGTTGGCCTCGTTCAACAAATACGTCTATGGCTATGGTATGCAAGGAGCTAAAGATATCTACCATTGTGTCCCCATTGCCTCCACCACTTGCATCAAGAGAGCCATGCCAGCGACCTTTAAGTTCTGCTAAACCTGGAAGACTTAAGTCTTCAAGAATAACTTCATTTGAAGAAGTGTAATGCCCCCGTATAACCTGAAATATTAATACAGCCCTTAAAATAACAAAACACTTTGAGCCTCAGGCACCTTCAATGCGGTTCATCTTATTACCAATAAGAAGGTAAAGGAACAAATTAGATCCTGGAGCACCAAGTCAGAGGCATAAAATATTGTAGCTTTTGATAAGAAATGAACATATTGTTTTTGATCAACAGAGTACCTCAAGCAATTGATTAACAGTGTCAGTATATAATCCCACTGACTGCAAACTCTGAAGAAAGAGATCCTGCATTCAGTCATAGACATGCATAATCAGTATTCTCTTCTCTTTATAATACTAAAGAATTATTATTTATAGCAAGCAAAACTACAAATATCTCAGTGAATGATGAATAAGTGGAAGTATGGTCCTATGTGTTTGGTAGGAAGGATTAAATAGTGAGAGGACGGAAACTTAGTGTATCTTTCCTTTATTTGGTAGGGAAGAAAAATGGAAGGTAAGAAATAGTTATTTGAAGCAATTTACTATTATATTCCAATTATATAAGAAGCAAATTTTTTTTTTTTTTTTTTTCAAATGAAGGGCAAAATAGTAATTGTCTGTCTCACCCATATTTTCCTCTCAATTTGGAGGGATTAAGTTTAGTGGGCTAGGAAAGAATAAAACCCCACCCCATTTTCCATCCTCTTTTCTCTCCTACCAAACATGCGAAAATACTCCTTTCTCTCCCCCTTTTTTCCCACTCTTTTCCATCCTTCCTAAAATAACTACAACCTAACACACTCAGAATGTACATATTACAGTTACATACATACATATATATATATATATATATATCTTCTTTCCCCTAATTTTTTATTAAGCTGAAAAACAAAGAAAGGACAAAAGGAAAGAGATAAAAAAAAAATAAAAAAAAATTTCATGCTTACACATTAATAGGGATCAAGACTTAGTTGAGTTGAGTTATGTAAAAAAGAAACAGAAAACAATTTTCATAATCCATCCCAATGTGCAGACACAGCTTATCTGTACAGTACAACATGGTCATCTGTGTTAAATTACCGACTGTCCCAAAAGTTTAAACTATTAAGAAATTGTGAATTTTAATCACTTAATCATAATTCCAATACTCCCCCTCACGTGTGGGCCTAAACTTCTGCTTAATAAGTGGGGGCCCAACACATAGGAATTTAACATTTTAAATGAGAGGTAGAGTGAAGACAATGATTAAACTCAAGATTTCCTGCTCTGATACCATGTTAAATTACCAATTGTCCCAAAAGCTAAAACTATTAGGAAATGGTGAATTTTAATTACTTAACCATAATTCTAACAATCTGAAACACAATGCTATAGCAAACTAAACATAGATTTTACTAAGTTACAGAAGTGTGAACGATCTATTCATTTGATGCTTCCACATATTCTCCTGAGGGACAATGCTGCAGAGTAGGGGAATTTGTAATAGACCAATGTGATGGAGAATAACAGTACTCATCCTTGCTTGGTAATATTACCCATATCAATTTTGTGCTAAAGCTAACTTCCGATCCTAGAGAGTTAAAGTCAATTTCAAGCAACCATATGCTACTAAACCACACCCAGATTATTTTTATGATATACATTCATCTCCAGCAAATTTAAGTGGAATACAACCTTTGATCTGGAATGAACAGCAGGATCTGTGCTTCGAGAAAGAAGTCTGGCAAGTGGAAGCATCTCAGCAACCTCAGCTCTAGGAACTTCAAGTCTCATTCTCCACCTTCCCATAGAAGATATGACACTACCCAGATTCCCAGCCATTGCCCTTTTGAGCAAGCCACCCCTTTCTTTGCCAGCAAGGCTTCGATCTCGGGTACCAGGCAAGACATATTCACCTTGAAGCTCATAACGGCTACTGCTTAGTTCCAGAACAGTTTTCTCAACAGTGATCTATTCAACAAGTACAACATCAAACATTTCATTCATAATGCTGTAATTGTAAAAATAAAATTACTGACATAGATACTGAAGCTCATAACAAATGAAAATAATATAATTATTTTGCAGCAACATATAGCCATAACTTTGTTTCAGAAAATTTTTATAAAGTGATCTGAGGAATAATGCTCATATCCTAAAAATTAGAAAACAATAACAACAATATTATTTTTGGAAAAATAAGCTTTTGAAAATTGACAATAAACAGATTTACCAATATTTTAGCAATATAATCTAAAATAATTTTGAAAATAATGGGTGGAAAAGCATTTAAGATATCAAAAGAGCTAAAAACATAATAAAAAAACCATGTAGGAGGTAGAGCATGTGTTCTGTTTGGAAGACTCAGGTACAAATGTGGTAGAATGTAAATAGTACCGACCAACACAATTACTAGCACAAACAATACTGACCAATGCGATCTAGGCCTACTTTTGTAGTTTAAGAATTGAAATTAGATAGATCTTTGATATCAACTATTTGAACGACAGCCTCCTTCTTTTACTTCTGTTACTTCCAGGGATTAGAGATTGGAAAACAGATGGATATCTCTTTTTTTTTTTTTTTAGTACAAGATATCTCAAATTTTGATATCCTGTTTCACCGCTATCACAATTTCTCTTTTGTATCTTCCTCTATATAATCATATTGGCATTTGGAAGGAAGAGTTTAAGACAATTAAGGCAAATCCTATAAAGTATGATATTCAATAACTTTACATAAAAATAGTTGTTGGAGAAGAAGCTGAAGCTATTATGAAGTGAGCCAACATTATGTCAACCTTATTACAGTACAATAATAGTGATGATATATTATATGATATATTATTGCTATCACCATCGTCACTGGTGATAGCAACTAATTAAGCTCATAATAGGAAACACCTGAGATGATCGTTTTAAATTTCTCAACCAATGAACCCGCCAAAAGGATAGATTCAAGGTAAAAACTATAGCGTAAGTACTCACAACATCCCCACTCCATCTGGCAGCCACATCTAGGGCTTCACCTAGCACACCACTGAATTTTGGCTGAAGCACAGATAAAACTCCATGACCTCTTCTCTTCTGAAGGTTAAGCTGAATTTCTGCCTGAAAGTATAGAACCAGCTACAGGATGAGTAACAATCTCAAATTTAAATTGCTACTGACAACTTTTTTTTATGAATAACAGAAAATTTCATTAAAACAGAAAAATGAGAATCCAAGTACACAGGAAGTGTATAAGAGAAATGCTAGAAATCAGGAAAAAAGATTACTACTGACATCTAAAAACTAATCATCATGAAGCTTCAGTCAGATTAAGATTCCAGTGAATAACAAAAGGCAGATTTTCTTTTCAAATTTTCACATATAAATATAATAGCATGGAAAGAAGAAACAGCATATCACCATTGACATAATTGCCAGAAATTGCATTAAAAAAAAAATCCAGAGAATGCATAAAAAAAGTGAATAAAAATTTGAAATTCCAGGAATAAGAAAGAAAAAATGGTTCAAGAGAGCTTTTTCAGTTTTTTTTGATAAGCTTCAAGAGAGCTTTTTCAGTTTTATTTTCCCTATAATTACCAGGGAGTTATGATTAACAACTATGTCGCAAACAAGATTTTTTTTTTTTATGTCAATTGTAGTAAAAACAAAAATTTCATAGGGTACAATAAGAGTAATATGAATTATATTGGCTGCATACCCATACCAACCCCTTCAAATCAAGTATACAATACAATGAGTCTATGAATCACATAAAACCAAAGGTCTGCCCCCATCCAAGGAAAACCAAGTAAAATGAGTCCCAACAAACTTGGATTTCACCCTCTCAACACCCACCTCTTTTCCTGTAAAAATCCACCTATCCCTTTCTCTCCATATCTCCCATATCACAATGTAGCTACATTCCAAACTGTATTTAGGTCTTCCGCGCCAGCATTGAAACACTCCTCTAACTTATTTAGGCATCACACATTTCACACCAAACACCTCAAATATAAAAGTCCATAATTCCCTCACCATCAGGCAATGCAATAACAGACGAACAATTTTCTCCCCATTCTCTTTGCACATAGCACATCGATTCACAATAAACATACCTCAATTTACAAGATTGTCTATTGTGAATATCTTTCCAAACTGTCCATAAAAAGAAAGCCAGCTTCAAAGGAGCCTTTAACCTTTATATTGTCTTACAAGGGTCAGAAACACCATTCCTTCTTAAAGCCTCAAAATACAAACAAACGCCAAAGCACCCATCTTTGCTTAATTTCCCAAGGACCTGACCCTCTCAGCCCACACTAATCCAGGTAGAATACAGCACCTTAAAAAAAAATAGTAATAGATTCCAATTCCCACATCTGAGCAAGCCTCACAAAAACTTGATTCCCTGAACCCCTCCATTAGTCAACTCTATGCACTAGTTTACTCAAGCATCTTTATAAACTGAAAGCTGAAATAGATTAGCAAAATAGGATGCCAAGTTATTATTAGTGCACCAAACATCATGCCTGTGCCAAAATCTAACTCTTCCACCTCTCCCACTTTAAAGCCAACAAATCAACTTAATGAATCCCACCCTCCTCTAATGGCCTTCCAGACTCCATCCCATGTGTTGTACAAACTAGATTTGAGACCTAACATCCCTCTTCCTTACCCTCACCAATCTTTTCCATAAGTGATTATTTTCTTGCGAGAATCTCCATAGCCACTTCTCAAGCAATGCTTGATTGACTATGCCCAATTTTTACCTAGCTTCTTCGATAAAGCTTCTCACAAAATCTCTTTAGACTTTTGCCATCCGTTGTCACCACTATTGCCAAGTTCATCAGCTCTGGCCAATTCGGTTAGCGCCCCCTCCCCCCCCCCCCCCCCCACCCCCCCAAAAAAAAAAAATTCTTTGCTCTTCCACCAATCTCCACCATCCCAAAGTTTTGCTTCCCCGCCGATCTCAACCTCAAGCTTCTTGACTTTGGATCCATTGAGTTTTAAAAAGGAAAAAAAAATGAAGAGATCTACAGAGGGAGGGCAGAGGAAAGGGGACGGGTGGAGGAGCAAAGTAAAGGAAGAGCTAGGGGGTGTCCGGGGAGAAAAAGAAGAAGAAAAGAGCTAGGGGTAAAATTGAAACAAAAATAAAAAACTGTGTCATTTTATGAGCTTTAACGGCAAAATTTAGATAAAAGTAGACAGAATGACTAAATTGAAAACAAATGAAGTTAAAGGAGTGAATTGGGACGACGCGTGCGTGCGTGGGGGGGGGGGGGGGGGGGTGGGGGGAGTAAATTAGAGGACTGACTTAAAAATTGACCAAAGTTAAGAGGGTGATGAAGACAAGGAAGAGCTCAAGGAAAAAGAAGATTAAATCTACAAAGATTCAAGAATTGTGGTCTAGTTTTGATGTTGGACCTTCTTTGCACCTTTCATAGGTCATTTTAGTTATTAGTATTGAGTCTTTTAGGTTGAGAAGCTTCTGGATCAGTTTTAATTAAGTTCTATTAGAATAAGGGCAATTTGGTAATTTCCAGAAATCTGGAATGGGATGTCCTTGGCTGTACCAAAGTCCCATGAGTCTTATTTTATGTTTACGTATTATTAAGTCTTTTATTTAATTATTATTAGTATTCCTATTCGTTCTAGGAATAGGTTAATTAGAGTCCAAGTCCTACTAGGAAAAGGATAACTATAGCCTCTATATAAAGGCTCTTTTGTGGTCATGTTATTTCAAAATATTGTGATTAATTAATAAAATTCAGCAGCTGATTTTAAGCTTTGTTTGTGTGATGCAAACTTCTCCGAGGTGTGATGCCAAGGAACCCTAGGTGTGATGCTTAGGAAGACCTAGGTGTGATTGCCTAGTGTTATTTATGTTATTTTCTGTTTATCCCCTGTTTCAGCCCCAAACAGCCGTCAACATTCATTCTCTTCTAACCTGAACTTTTAAACATCACTCCTTATTCAAGAATTCATCAAGAAACCTAGTATAGTGCTGAACTTTCAGAGGGTGTAGTTTGTAATTTAAGCAAAAAAAAGTTGTTAGGACAACTCCTCTTACTGGCTGTATGCTAACCATGTCACCATTGTCTCTCCTCTCCACCCCTAAATTTACTCTCTCTTGATAAGTAAAGATCTTTACAAGATCCTGTTTATGTTCAGATGGTAGCCAATCCTAAACATCATGAAATTAGCCAACTTAAAAGAAGAAGAAATAAAAACTGTATTCATTCACACAAGCCTAAGCCACCAAGTCACTAGAATAAACTGTTTAAACAGCAAGAAAAATCTGATCCATATGAAGGGAAGCAAAGAATTTCTTCCAGAAGGCAGCATTACAAATTTAATCAAAATATCACAGGCCTATAGCCAAATTAGAAAATACTTATAAGAGCCAGAACATATAATGTTGCACAAAAGTAATTAGACCTTGAGATCCAGTCCTGCAACCCCCCCCCCCCTCCTCTCCTTTTTTCCTTTTGTCTAATTGCTCTCTACCCCCAGTAAAGAAAAAAATCCCAGTACAAATCTGGAATATTGTTGAATGGTAGGCCCACCTCAAAATGATTTTTCACGCACACTAAAGACAATCAAGGAGGGATGAGACACAGGGAACAATGGAATCAAATAAGAACTTAGCATTGAATAGAAAAAGGTAGATATTTATCCACAAAAATGAAATAAATAAAGAACACCGATTACTCTTTGTATTGTTCCCCGCAGTGAAGCTAGCTCCAATTCGTCAAGAGGCAAATTCCGTACCTACAACCACCTCACACAAAGTCATGAAAAAGAAATTACTCATTTTCAAACTATTGCTGCTTTTAAATAAGCACACTGCACACAATATAAAGCTTCCCACGGAGGAAAAAAACTAAATTTCCATGAAATAAAAAAACTAGAGGCACCTCCAAATTAGCAGAATGTAGTGGTCGAAAACAAACATTAGCTCTTAGTTGTCCTTTCTGAAGGGAAAAAGACAGTAATTTTCCATTTTGCGGATTATCTTCACTACCAGGCTGCAATGGCCCTACAAACTCTACTGTGAGACTTTCATCCGGCCTGCCTGTGGCATCCAACTGCATTACATAGACAGAGCTAAGATTTCAGAACAACTATTGTAAGTAAAACAGGAACAGAGAAAATTATGTAGAATTAAAAGAGTAGGTCCATGACTAATAATACCTGACCTCTCTCATTAGTATATTTCATGTAAACAAGTTAACACATTAGCCTTGTTAAGCACAATAAATCACAATCCATAGTAAAAATAGAAGTAAATACATCCTTGATCTTCTGTCTAAGACTAGTCTCTTGGGTGATCAACCTAATGATACTCCTATGGACTCTACTATTAAACTTGATGGCAAGCAAGCTGATCTGTTTCTCAGTGTTGGTCGCAACCAACAAATGGTTAGAAAGTTGATTTACCTTATAGTAACTCATCCTGATATTACCTATGCAGTTGGTGTGATCAGTTAGTATATGCATGCTCCCTGTCAACCTCAATATGGAGCTATTTGTCGTATCTTGCATTAGCTGAAGAGCACTTTCGGATGAGGATAGGTTTTAGTGATGTTGATTGGGCTGGTAGTTTTTATGATAGACAGTCCATTTATGGCTTTTGTATCTTTGCTGGAGGTAGTCTTATTACTTGGCACAGTAAAAAGCGGAATATTGTTGCCCATTCTAGTGTCAAAGCTAAGTATCAAGCTCTGGCTCCTACTACTTCCGAGATGTTATGGTTCAATCTCTCATTCATAACTTGGGAGTTGATGTTCCTACTTCTACGCAAATGTGTTGTGACAATCAGGCTTTTTCAATCTTTATTGATAGCAATCCCGTGTTCCATGAGCATACTAAACAATCAACCTTGATTGTCACTTTATTTAGGATTTACTGATGAAGAAGCAAATTACTACTCCCTTTGTTTGTTTGGATGATCAGTTGGGTGATCTTCCCATGGAGCGATTAACTCATGCATTCTTTTAAAATAGATTGTTACTCCCTTTGTTCGTTCAGATGATCATTTGGCTAATATTCTCATGAAGTCATTAGCATCTGCCTCCTTCAGCAATTGTCTTTCAAGCTTGATATGTAAGTTTCATCTGTATGCTCCAGCTTGAGGGGGATTGTTAAAGTTACTTCTTCTTTTTTTAATCAAAAAGCATGTTATTTTATATTAGCAAAAGGGTATTTTTGTAATCATGCCATAAACCCTAATTTAAAATTTTTCTAAGGTGAGGGAATGATTACCAAGCCTAGATCTTTTCTCAAATCTCTATCTCTCCCTAGTCTTATTTTCTCTTCCTTAACCCTAATACTCATATTTTGGTGAGTGAGCCAAGCAGTGTAACATATTAAAAAGACAATATTAACAACAAATTTTGTAAATAAATTGAGTAGGGGTTGAAATTTTTGACATTACCTTGATACACTCACGTGAAATGCTCAACTGTCCAACCAACTGAGGTGCTACCATCAACTGATTCAGCTTGAGACCTGAGATCAAAACCTCACCCACAAGACCATCTGTTTTTCCCTTATCTGACATTTCCAAAAGTTGCTTATTCTTTTCAAAACGAAGGTTGTGCTCATTAGAACTGCTACAGGGCTTTCCCTGAAACTTGATCCTTCCAGTTGCTTTCAAATGCGTTGGTCTTGGAGAGTCAAAAGGATAAGAAGATATCAAACTGAAAAATTCAAAACCACGCATACGTAAATCCAACTCAAGTCCGTCAACAATAAATGGCATGACCCTCTTTGCATCAAACTCTGTTGTGCTGAGCCAGTATTCATCAAGATAAGATGTTTGAATTTTTGTGGTTAATTCAAAGGCAACAGAAGAAGAATTAACAGCGATGTAGTCATGTGAAATTAGGATATCTCCTCGAGCATCAGTAAAGGAACCTTCGGCTTTTGGAGCATTCCATTTAATGTCAAACCTCCTAATAAAAAATCATGATACATAAGCCAAGTTGAAGTATATGGACATCCAAATTGCAGTAACAAAACAATTTTAATTAATGAGAGAGAGAGAGAGGGGGGGGGGTGTCCAAGGATCTTACGGTCTTAAAAGAGATCCAGACATTTTCATTTCTCCATTTAAATCCCCTAAATTTAGTGGCATCAGATGAAGATATCCAGGTATATACCGCTGCATAATTTTATAAAAGGACAAATTTCCAGAGAAATTCACATCTATTGCGGCATCATCCAGCTCACCCTGCAAAAATAAAGTGTTCTACATCAAAATGCAGCAAGAAAATTAACAGAAAAAGTAGACATATCATCACCACTTTCAAAGCAACAATTTCCTAAAAGCAGTCAGGCAACCCCACTAAAGTTAAGACACTACACTTTACACGTGCATCATGTAGGACTAAATAAGAAGATGACTGCCATCCAAAAGGGGGTGCAGCTGCCATTTAAAACAAGGTACGATCAGATCATAAAAAACTAAGATAAATCTCCCACAGAGGGGCCACTCTTGACACCCATAGGAAGGGGAAAATGAGCTGGTTTTCCAAAAAAGTACCCATTCAGAAAGTGTAGGACATATATCAAACTCATTGGAAGGGAAAACAGCAGAATGGAGAGGAAGCAACTATATCTATAATCTGTGCCCAATCACTTGGGATAAGGGGCTGCAAATCCATGCATTTACTAATTCACAAACTGCTATGTTTGCAGAGCACGTGCATGCCAAGGGAACAAATAATGCAACTTAGTAGCAGCTGAAGATAAATACCTCAAGCGTTTGTTAGGATTAGGATATATTCGAATCAAGTGATAGTTCGTATTTGAATTATTTGGATTAGAATGTTGTTAGGTTGTTGTTATCATTTAAACTTCCTAGAGATAGGATTCATTCTGTTTCCTGGGTAGGATAAGTGATAAGGTTGATTATCATCTCTTCATTTGGATTAGTCACGTTGATGTATTTAAACTATGAACGGTGAAATAAGAGGCGAGCAAATATAATTCCTAAAAATCCTTTCCTTTCTACTTGTTCTTGGAGGGTTGTCGCCTCGAATACGACTAATTGTTTCCATTCAATTGATTGGGTCATAGCATTTGGTATGAAAGCCAAATGACTTCCAACCCACCACCATCCACACGATCAACTACCAATGATGATCGACTGTCTACTCTAGAAGTCAATAACCATTCACTTCGAAGGCAAGTCAATGGCCAACGGGAAGAGTTGACAAGAATAGATGAGAGTATAGATGCCCTCTCCAATGTTGTAGCAAAGATGGGACAGCAGCTCAAAGCAAGGGGTGAGCAGACCAATGAAACCAACCAGAATGACAACCAAGGTGATGGTTCCATCAATCGAAATCATGGAGAAGGCAGTACTAGAGGACCTACGGGAGGCATACAAACTCAATTCTCTCGGTTAGATTTTCCTCACTTCAATGGGGAAGACCCAACTGGGTGGATTTACAAGGCCGAACAATTTTTCACTCTCAAAGAACAACAGCCGAAGAGAAAGTGGTGTTGGCTTCATTCCACTTGCAAGATGATGCCTTGCAATGGTATCAATGGTATGAAAAGACACGGCCTAACGTGCAATGGGAGGAATTTACGCAAGCTTTATGTGTCTGCTTTGGACCTTCTAAATATGAAGATTTTGATGAAGCTCTAGCCAAAGTGCAACAAACTGGGACTGTGCGTGAATATCAAACACAGTTTGAACGATTAGCTGCAAGGGTACAAGATTGGCCTCAACGTGCGTTGATTGGAAGTCACATCGGCGGACTTAAGGAGGAAAATCGTTCAAAAGTCAAACTTTTCCGACCAACCACCCTTCTCCACGCCACCAGTTTAGCCCATTTGCAAGAAGACAAGTTGTGGAGGCTTAAGCGTGCGTCATTCCCTTCAAAATCTGCACTGCTACCAACACCCAAGCCAGCTCTTTTACCAAGTCCCCCATCCAGATGGAGCAAGGCGGGGTCATCACCGTCCTCTAGTTCACGAACTCAAAGTAGCCCCTCATTCAAAAAGCTTTCTTGGACAGAGATGCAGGCACAGAGGGATAAGGGATTATGTTACAATTGTGATGAAAAGTTTGGACCGGGACACAAGTGCAAGACACAACAAGTGTTTATTTTGGAAACAGTAGCGGATGCGGAGGAATTTGCTGAAGTGGAGGAAGCAATTAAAGAGGAAGAAGAATCAGCAACTATTCCGGAAATCTCGCTTCATGCTTTGTCAGGTATAACCACACCCCGAACTATGCGAGTGACAAGCGTAATTAGAGGGAGGCAATTGCACATTCTCATCGATAGTGGAAGTACTCACAATTTTGTAGGACAGAAGTTCGCTAGACGAATGGAATGTTGCAAGGCACCGGCGGCGGCTTTCCAAGTGATGGTAGCCAATGGAGAGAAACTGCAGTACGAAGAAGTTTACATTGCAGTACCTATGGAAATCCAAGGCTTCAACCAACATGTATCCATTGGATTTACAAGGTTCAGATGTTGTTTTGGGAATGCAATGGCTACAAAGCCTTGGAAAAGTTTTGCACGACTAGAGTAATCTCACTGTGGAGTTGTGGAATGAAGACAAAAAGTTTGTGTTGCACGAAGACAATACAGGGAAGGTGACACATGACTCTATTCAATCCATCCAAAAGCTTCTAGCCAATGGATTGGAAACCTACATTATGACTATCAATGGGCCTATCCATGACACTAAGATGGACTTGGCCCAAGTCCAAACGAAAGAACTAGAGGTATTATTACAAAAATTCCAGCCCATATTTCGTAGTCCTAACACTTTGCCTCCCCCACGCAACCATGACCATAAAATAATTTTGGAACAAGGCAAGGGACCTGTTAATGTTTAGCCATACCGCTACCCTCACATCCAAAAGAACGAGATCGAAAGGGCTGTGAAGGAGATGCTTTCCGCTGGGATTATACAACCAAGCTCTAGTCCATTCTCTTCGCTTGTTCTATTAGTGAAAAAGAAGGATGGCTCATGGCGTTTTTGTCTTGACTACAGAGCTTTAAATCGTGTGACTATTAAGGATCAATATCTGATTCCTACCATAGATGAGTTATTTGATGAATTGCATGGCACATCATATTTCACCAAATTGGATCTTAAATCTGGGTACCACTAGATTTGGGTTCAACCTGAGGATGTTCACAAGACTGCTTTTCGCACTCATGATGGTCACTACGAATTTCTTGTCATGCTGTTTGGACTCACCAATGCTCCAACCACATTCCAACCATTGATGAATGACATATTTCAAGCCTTACTACGGAGGTATGTGCTAGTATTTTTTGACGACATTTTGGTTTATAGTAAAACTTGGGCTGAACATTTATCTCATCTTGAGGAAGTTTTTACCATTTTGTTGCATAACTAATTGTATGTCAACCAATCTAAGTGCCTAATTGGACAACGGGAAGTGGAGTACGTAGGCCATATCATTAGTGCAGCAGGAGTCTCTGTGGATCCCAAAAAAATCAGCAGCATGGAGGCTAAGCCTATTTTAACAAACACCACCACTCTCTATGGATTCCTTGGATTGACCAATTATTACCAGAAATTTATTCAAGGATATGGCGCCATTGCAGCCCCTCTTACCAAGCTCTTGAAGAAGGATGGTTTCCAGTGGTCAAAACAAGCAAAGGAGTCTTTTCTCAATCTCAAGCGTGCCATGACACAAGCTCCAGTGCTCTCCTTGCCAAATTTCTCTAAGCAAATTATTGTTGAAACGGATACATTAGGAAGTGGTTTAGGTGCGGTCCTCATACAAGAAGGCAAACCCGTGGCTTACTTCAGTAAGGCCATCACGGGTAGAGCCTTAGGACGATCTACATACGAGAAAGAGCTCATGCCGATTGTTCATTCAATCCATCAATGGCGTAATCATTTGTTAGGGCGTCACTTTCGTATTCGAACTGATCATAGCAGCTTGAAATATCTCTTAGAGCAGCAGATTACCACTATGGTCCAGCAAAGCTCATGGGATACGATTATGAAATCGAATATCGGCCTGGATGCATGGAGAGGTGAGTGCTATCACCTATCAACAACCAACGTGGCTTGAAGAGATCCGCAACGAAGCACGCCACAACCCCAAATTGTCAAGCATTAAGGAGGTTATGCAAAAGGAGAACCACAGTGCGCCAGGGCTAGTAGAAAGGCCGTTTAGTTTTGCCTCAAAACTCTCCTCACAGAGAGGCAGTGATCCACGAGTTTCATGACACACCCATGGGAGGACACTTTGCTATGTTCAGAACTTATAAGAGAATTGCATCCAATTTCTATTAAGTTGGCATGAAAGAGGATATTCAAGATTACATTCGGGGTTGTGATACTTGCCAGCGGAATAAGAGCGACACACTTTCTCCTGCAGGGTTGTTACAACCACTACCGATACTTGACCATATTTGGGAGGATATTTCCATGGACTTCATCAACGGCCTACCAACGTCCAATGGATTCTCAGTATTCTGGTGGTGGTGGACCAATTGTCTAAATATGGACACTTCATCACTTTGAAGCATCCTTACTCAGCAAAAACAGTAGATGAAGTGTTTGTTAAGGAAGTCGCGCACCTTCATGGCATGCCACGCTCGATTGTATCAGATTGAGACCCGGTTTTCACGAGCCAATTCTGGGCAGAGTATTTTCGGTTGCAAGGATCTAAATTGCATATGAGCTCGGTGTACCATCTGCAAACCGATGGGCAAACTGAGGTACATAACCGCTGCCTTGAGACTTACCTTCATTGTTTTGTAGGTACCAAGCAAAAGCAGTAGTTCAAATGGCTACCATGGGCGGAGTATTGGTTCAACACTTCGTATCACACTGCCACTCACATGACTCCATTCGAAGTGGTTTATGGAAGAGCACCTGCCACAGTTCACAGTTATGAACTCGGGTTCACTGCAGTAGCTCAAGTTGAGCAATCCATGAAGGAACGAGATGAAATACTGAAACTCTTGAAGGAAAATTTGGTGATGGCAGAAAATCAAATGAAGATTATGAGGATCGACATCGCCGCGAATTAGAGTTTGAACCAGGTGACTTTGTTTACCTCAAATTGCAACCCTTTCATCAACTCACCAGAAGCAACATGAATCTTCTGCCTCATTTTTTACAGGCCTTACCAGGTGTTGGAGTGGCTTAGGAAGGTGGCTTAAGGTAGGCCTTGCCTCAGCAATCACGGATACATCCTGTTTTTCACATGTTCCAGCTGAAGAAGAAATTGGGAAGTTTTATCATGTTGCACCGGAATTACCAACAATCAAAGAGGATGGTAGGGTGCTGCATGAACCTAAAAGAATTATAGATTTTGGCTGGATTAAGTCAGGCAAGAAGATTTTGCAGGAAGTGTTGGTGTAGCGGATTGGCCTATGCCATGTGGGAGCACTACACGGATTTACAACGTCAATTTTCTTATCTAAATCTTGAGGACAAGATTCATTTTTTAGGGGAAGGGAATGCTATGTTTGCAGAGCACGTGCGTGCCAAGGGAACAAATAATGCAACTTAGTAGCAGCTGAAGATAATTGCCTCAAGTGTTTGTTAGGATTAGGATATATTGGAATTAAGTGATAGTTCGTATTTGAATTATTTGGATTAGGATGTTGTTAGGTTGTTGTTATCATTTAAACTTCCTAGAGATAGGATTCATTCTGTTTCCTGGGTAGGATAAGTGACAAGGTTGATTGTTATCTCTTCATTTGGATTAGTCCTTTGATGTATTTAAACTATGAACAGTGAAATAAGAGGCAAGCAAATATAATTCCTAAAAATCCTTTCCTTTCTACTTGTTCTTGGAGGGTTGTCACCTTGAATACGACTAATTGTTTCCATTCAATTGATCAGGTCATAGCACAAACAAGCAAGATAAGTTATTTTCTAAGCATTTTAGATACCTCTGGGCAAATCCACGCATTCCCTGCACCTCGAATTTCACCTCCATCCACAAGGCTAGCTCTAATTCCGTACAAGTCAGCAACCTATCACATGCAAAATAAATTTCCAGGATCTTTTTTTGTACTTGGAACAACAAGCACCAATCTAATTTGTATATGAATTTAGTATCCCAACAAACTTACACAGTTATCAGTGCTGAAAGTGAAATTGGCAGATAAATATGAAAGTGGAATACAGTCAAAAGCAGCCACTGCACCGGCTTCTTTGTTTTTTAACAGTGCTTCAGATGCACATGATGCAGGAAAATCAGAAACTGAATGAGATGTCTTCCTAGAAACCATTCCACTTCCCACAAATATTGGAGCATCCAGAGGGCCTTGACAGTTAAATACAGCAGTTGCTGATCCAGCCAACTGCAGCAAATACATAAGGCAAATGGACGTGAAGATAGAGATGAAAGGTTAGGGTGGACTTCTATGGATGTATTTTTTGCAAGAGAAAAGATCAAGAAAAAAAAAAGTTCTTAAATATAACTGCAATTAATGCACCCAACAGTTTCAGTTCAATGAAAAGAAAAATAAATAGTTGGGCTTGTACAAAGAACCCACATGATACAGAATATCAATTTTTTAGAAAAACAATATTCAGAAATTCTAGAATGGAAAATATATACCAAAATAGAAGTAATATAAGTAAGTGCACCCAACTATTTAAGAATCAACAACTTTCAGATTTTAGAAGTTAGATGCAAACTTAAGACACACATACCGGGAACAATAGAGGCCTCATCTTGAAAGTTTTCATCAGAGAATTTACTTCAACGCAAGGAACCTGAACATGAAAGTACACAGACTATCAGATGGATACAACATTAACTAAGAGAAGAAGGAAAAAATGAGCTATTTCAAGCTACCAGTTGAAGTTCAAAGCAATGCCTTGACTTCGGAGTACGAACCTTATATACTCTCATTGATATGACAACTAAGCACAGGAAGAGATCCACTATACATCCACTTTTAGACAAAGGCAAGTACGCCCACTTACCACCTCTCTTGATACTCTTAAGAAAGCACTCTCTATTCTACCCACTTATTACCACCTGCCAAGAGTCAGGGTTTTGAGGTGCGTGGTTATTATCATTCCCTATCCTCGCCTAATGGCATGTCGTTTCCCTGGAAATTGCTGTGGCATTCAAACGTCCCCTCTAGGGTTACCTTCTTTTCTTAGACTGCTACTCTAGAGAAGATCTTATTTACTGACAAGCTCTGGAAGAAAGGTATTATTGTTTCGGATTGGTGTTGCATGTGCAAAAAATGTGGAAGTCTGGATCAACTCCTTCTTCATTGCCCTATAGCTTTTGATTTGTGATCAATGGCATTCTGTTTATTTGGACTCCAATGGGTTATGCCAAAGAGAGCTCTTGATATGTTCACAGCTTGGCAAGGTTCTTTCAGCAAGCATAGAAACATAGCTTTTTGGAAGGTTGTGCCTCATTGAATTATGTGGTGTCGTTGGCAAGAACTGAATTCTAGAAGTTTTGAGGGATATGAACAACTATCCTTGATTTTAAAGCTTTTTCCTTCGTGACTTTTAAGATTGGAGTGTTGCCTTTCATTCTCCTCCTTGTTTTTCTCTTTTATATATGTTTGAGCATTGTAATCTATTTTGACTGTATCTCTCCCTGAGCACACCACCAGTGTACTTGGTTTGATTTCCTTTTAATAAAAAATTTAGTTACTTATCCCAAAAAAAAGATTCTCTCTTAGATTTTCTTTTTGAGACTTCTGTACTTTTTTGACACTTTGTGTTCATCATCATGAAAATCAAGTCTATTTGATTTTCAATAATATTACACTACTTATTTATCATATATGTGTGTGTGTGTGTATATATAAAAGTATGCACACAAGCAAAAAGTATAGTGTATGGACCTTTTATGAGTTTATGACACTATCTTTAGAAGTAAATATTCACATTAATACTGCATATCAAGCAAAATAAAACTTTTTTTTTTTGATAAGTAAGAATGATATATATAAACGAAAGCATGCTCTATGCATGAAGAACATAGAGCAAGCCTAGAAAGTACAAGAAAAAGAGAACAGAGAACAAACACAATAGAGAACCAAACAACACAAAAATTACAACAGAGAAAGGGAGCAAAGAAAAGAAGAGAGGGAATCACTAGACGTGAGTCCCCAAGCCCGAGACCAATCAAAAAGAGTTCCACTAAAAGAAGCAAGCATCTGATCACCGGAACTATCCAAATCCTCAAAAGTCCTCCGATTCCGTTCCTTCCAAATACACCAAAGGATGTACAACGGGACTAAGTTCCAAATTTGAGACGAATGCTTCCCTAGCCAATTCCACCAACCAAAAAGCAAGTCTAGAATCGATCTAGATATAACCCAAGACAAGCCAAAAGTTATAAACACAAAGCTCCATAATCGATTTGCCATCTTGCAATGAAGAAGTAAGTGATCTACCGTCTCTCCACAATGACGGCACATAATGCACCAATCCACAAACTCCAATCTCCTCAATCTTAAGTTATCTCCCGTAAGGATCTTATTCCAAGCTACACACCAAACAAAAAAAGAAACTCGCCTAGGGGCCTTAACTCTCCAAATAGCTTTCCAAGGAAAGACAGTTGAGGGAGAATCCCTTAATTTGTTATAATACGATCGGATGTCAAAAACCCCATTAGGCTTCAAATTCCATCTCATCCGGTCTCCAGCCTCCATAGGAGGAGTATTGGCTCCCAAAATACGAAGAAAAAGCAGCCCTTCATCCATCTCCCAATCATTAAAATCTCTAATAAAACGAACATTCCAACTTCTCCTCTCCTCCACCCCCTGCCTTAGCAAAGAAGCTTCAACAGAAACCTCCTTATCAAAGGCGATACCATACAACCTTGGAAAGGCCAATTGAAAAGGATGATCCCCATATCACCCATCCTGCCAAAACCTCACTCTATTCTCCAACCCAACAACAAACTGACAATTTTTGCTGAAATCCTCCTAACCCATGTGAATACCTCTCCACAAACCACACCCATGAACTCCCCTACCCAACTTAGAGGTCCATCCCCCCCATTCTTCCCCATATTTTGAAGCTACCACCCTCCTCCACAACCGATCCTCTTCCTTCCCAAACTGCCACAACCATTTCCCCAATAAGGCCTTATTGAAGGTAGTAAGTTTCCTTATCCCCATACCACCATTGGCTATAGGAGCACAAACTTTATCCCAACCTACCAAGTGAAGCTTGCTATCACCCCATAGAAAATCCCTTTGCATCTTTTCAATTTTATTAGCCACATGAGTAGGAATTGTGAATAGCGATAGAAAGTAAGTCAGAAGGCTAGATAGCGTACTCTTGAGTAACATCAAACGACCCCCCTTAGACAAATACAGCTTCTTCCACCCGGCTAATTTCCGCTCAATTTTTTCCAAAATTGGATTCCAAATTGAAGGAGAGTTATGAGAAGCCCCCAATGGCATGCCAAGATACGACATAGGCAACATTCCAACTCTGCAGCCCAAGATTTCAACCAGGGCATGCACATCAACAACCTCCCCTATTGGAACCATTTCACTCTTATGCACATTGACCTTCAAACCTGTTACCGCCTGAAAACTAAGTAACAACAACCGAATATGAAGGATTTGCTCCACAACTACATTACAAAATAGGATAGTATCGTCTGCAAACAATAGATGTGAAACATGTTCCCCACCCTCCCTCCTACCCTCAAGATTAAAACCACGGATCAAACCAGCTCCCTCCACTCTTCTCATCATCCTACTAAACACCTCCATCATGATCAAAAACAGCAAGGGAGATAACGGATCTCCTTGTCTTAAGCCCCTTGAACTACCAAAGAAATCAGCTGGAGACCCATTAATCAAAACAGAGAACTGAATCGTGGATATGCAAGAACGGATCCACTTGCACCACTTCACTCCAAAACCCATCCTATTTAACAAATACAGCAAAGCCTCCCAGTTCACATGATCATAGGCTTTCTCCATATCAAGCTTGCAAATGACACCAGGAACCTTGCTCTTCCTTCGGCTATCCACACACTCATTCGCAATAAGAACCGAGTCGAGGATTTGTCTCCCACCCACAAAGCTATTCTGATTCTCAAAGATCAACTGATCTAAAACCACTCTCAAACGGTTTGCCAAGACCTTAGCCAAGATTTTATACACACTCTCCACCAAGCTAATAGGACGAAAATCACTAATATTAGAGGCATCGTTCTTTTTAGGAATTAATGCAATGAAGGTAGCATTAAGGGATTTCTCGAACTTGCAATGATGGAAAAACTCTTCAAAGACTGCTAAGACGTCTTTCTCCACTACCCTCCAACAATGATGATAGAATACCATCGTAAACCCATCCGGACCTGGAGCTTTGTCCCCATCCAAGTCAGTTACAACTTGAAGAATCTCCTCTCTCTCAAACTTCCTTTCAAGCCAAACCCTCTCCAAATTCCCAATACGATCAAATTCCAATCCCTCCACTAAAGGCCTCCACCCCTCAGTCTCCTTGTATAAATTTTTATAAAATTGAACTACTTGATTAGAAACCTCGGAATCCTCCTCAAAAACCACCCCATCCACCTCCAAGGTCCTCAGATGATTAGACCTTCTATGGGAGTTAGCCATTTTGTGGAAAAACTTGGTGTTGTTATCCCCTTCCTTGATACATAACATCCTAGATTTTTGTCTCCAGGAAATTTCTTCCAAGGCAAGAAAATGCTCCACCTGGGACCTCAAATCTGCCCTATGACATTTCTCCCCATCAGAGAGACCAAGATCCCCTTCCATAGCATCTAATGTTTTCAACTCCTCCAGTAATTGCTTCTTCTGACGCCCTACAATGCCAAACTCTTGGCGATTCCATTGCACAATGTCCTCTTTCAAAGCCTTAAGTTTTTTTGCGAGCACGAAACTAGGCGTACTTACAAAGGAATGCCAATTCCACCAGGTATGAACTCTATCCACAAATCCCTCTGACCTCAACCACATATTTTCAAATCTGAATGGACTTTTCCCCCTTGCCATTCCCCTAGCCTCCAAGAGAATTGGGCTGTGATCTGAGATAGGACGGGGTAACATCCTTTGAAAAACATCTCGGAAATGGTCCTCCCAATCTGGAGTGACCAAAGCTCTGTCAATTCTAGACATCGCTGGTTGATCAGAACCACTTGACCATGTAAAGCTACCTCCTTCCAAAGGCAAATCAACCAAGTAAGATCCTCAACAAATTCAGAGAATTTTTCCATAGCCAAGGTCAAGCGGGACTCGCCCCTACGCTCGCTAGGATAGCGAACAATATTAAAGTCCCCAAAGCAACACCACGGTATCCTCCAATACTGATGAATACCCACCAACTCATCCCACATGTGACCCCTCTCATCATTCTCATTGGGGCCATAAACGCCTGAACAAGCCCATATAAACCCGTCCCCCACCCCTTGCCACTTTACCGACACTGAGAAAGTAACAACCATAACCTCCATCTTATCCAACACCCTTTTATCCCACGAGCAAAATACCACCAGCTGTCCGATCAGCCTCCAAAACAGCCCAATCCACATAAGGACAGCTCCACAAACTACAAACTAGCTGTCTATTCATGCTAGCAATCTTCGTCTCTTGTAAACTGTTAGACTTATGGTTAAGTGATTAAATTCACCATTTCCTAACAGCTTAAGCTTTTGGGACAATCAGTAATTTAACATGGTATTAAAGCAAGAGATCCTGAGTTCGATCCCTAGCTTTACTCTACCTCCCATTTAAAATGTTAAATTCCCACTTGTTGGGCCCCCACTTATTAAAGGGAAGTTTAGGCCCACAAGTGAGGGGGAGTGTTAGACTTATGGTTAAGTGATTAAATTCACCATTTTCTAATAGCTTAAGCTTTTGGGACAATTGGTAATTTAACATAAACAAACAACATCACACTTCCACTCCCGCAACAAATTCTTCACCACAAGACGTTTTTGAGGATCATTTAATCCTCTAACATTCCACGAAATCATCTTTATCTTCATAAACACAAAAGTATCCCCAACTACCGACACCAACACAAGACCACACTATCTCCTGTCATAATTCACCGAAGGGATCAAGTTTTGCAGCTCTCTACGTCCCTTGTTTTTTGACTTAGCCCCTTTCTTGCTACCTGGTGCTTTCCTATGTAACACATTGGCTGCCTCCATCACTGATTCAAGCCTCTGTAAGAGAGCAATGCACAACTCCTCATGCCGAGACAAAGAAAACCCAATCAACTTACTGAAACCAGGAATTCTGTGTCTCACCCACCCAGAAATATCTAACTTAGTCTCTATACTCAATACCTCATTGACCTCCAACTCTGCCAAATTCGTCGACGTACTCGGAGCAATGATCTGCAAAGGAAGGCCAACTGAGAAATCTATTTCACCCACAGAAAAATCAGCTGCTTCCTCCGCGAGCCTGACCTCCCTAGGAAGGCGCAAGAGATCCTTACTATAGGAAGAATTAACCTCCTGACCCAAATCCCCAAGACCCAGTGCTCCAGGTTGCACCAACTCAAGAAAGAGAACGGGAAAAGAAAGTCCAACCAATCTTGGAACAAAATTGAGTGTCACCGTCCTCTTACCTTCAGAAACCAACCCACCCAACAATGAGTTGAATCCCAAAATGCTATTCCGATCAGAACTAAGCCTGAAAACCATCACCGGAGGAGACTCGATCCACCCCGACACTCCTACCGGCGACGCGCCACCCAGATGAGGCGAAACCACCTGCCCCCCGGTGCGATGCACCACCTATATCGGCAAAGTAGGGCTCATCGGAGGCACCGGAGACACCGATGAGCACGATCCACCATGCACGGCCTGAACCCGTACCTCCGGTGACCACCCAAGACCTCCGGCCACCTACGTCGGCATCTCGAAGCCCATCGGACTCGCCCTTGGACTCTCCCCAGCCTTCTCGTGAATATTGGCTGAAAATAAGGGCTCAAGACAACTAACGGAACCTTCCCCAGACTCAATAGTTATTGGGCTTATGACATTTGGGCCTAAACATGACACATTAACTGGAGTTTGGGCAGCCAGCTTATTAGGGCCCAAACCCAGCTTTCCCAAACACAAATCCTTATCAAGATCAGCCCGTGGTACCCATCTGCACTTCTGAACTCTTCCTTTCTTTCTTTCCCAGGAAACCCGCCTCCTCCCTATCACGTCAACCTCCACGATAAGACCACTCCCTGTCCAGTGTGGTCTCCCTACAACACTCGTCTTCCTATTTTCATAGGCTTTTGAATTCAAACTGAGACTTGGGAAACGTAGCCTACTTTCTGCCTGATTTTGCTCAACTACCTCTGTCTCCTCATTAATGCACTGTTCCTTCCTATCCCCTCCTCCCACCACCATTTTATCAGGTTTGCCCACCGGAAAATCCCCCACCTTGGCACCTGTAAGTCTCGAATTCACCACCAACTTCTCCTTTCCTAACTGTATCATCTTCCCCTTGACAGTGGTGTCTAACTGCTTTAGCTGCTTTCTATCCTCAACTTTTCCATGAAAGCCTTGCACAGCTTCAGCAAAAGTTCTAGAGTTATGAGCCTCCAAATAATGCCTATGCACCTGAGGAAAAAATTTTGGAGGACCAGTTCCACCCACCACATATTGGGCTGGAAACAACAACTTTCTAAGTTCAAGGCCAAAAGCCCTCCAACCATTTTTCTCTTCGCCTTCAGGGATAATGATCGACCTCCTAGACCCACCAGCTTTGAGTTCAGTCAATAGTAAAAACTGACCAAAAGAATTTGTGCTCCGTTGGAGGGTATAAGCAATGTCACCATCCCTGAATGTAAAAAACTGTTTGGAACCTACCCCAACAACAGTGTGTTCGATATTCTTCATCAGCCATTGTGCTGCAATCTTACCCATGAAGACTAATCTCATAGAGTATTTGCTCCTCTCAAAGATCCGTAGCAAGAAAAAACGTCCTCACTGTTAACATTAATAATAGTTCCAATGCTGGCAGTACTCTTCAGGGGAGAATAAATTAATGAAAAGATTCTTAACATACAACAAGATGATGACAAAACTCTAAAGACATTTCTATGTACCACAAATCTAGATCTAACAAAATTCTAGTTAACTGCATAGAACTTCCATTAGTATTGACAAAACTTAATCCATCGATTTGAGAAGAAAAGTATATGATCTCAATTTATCTACAAAGACCAATAAAGCAACGGGAACCATCATTATCTTTAATCTTTACATTTAAACCAGCTTATATGGATACTTTTTTTTCCTTTTGCTAAAGAGTTGATATGGATAGTTCTGTTACAGCTGTTTCAAAATTGTTGTAAAAAAAATTATGGTTCAAATAATCATTGACTGAAAAATTTAAAAAAAAAAAAAAAAATCTATTCAGATAATCCAGGAAAACTCTTAGTGGGGATTGAACCTAGGATGTCTAGGTCTAGAGCTCATCCAAGCCTCCAACCACTAGGTTGCACCCTGGTGGATGAAAAAGTGTTATTTCTATTAATTGAACACTGTTAAAAAGTGTCGTGCTCCAGGGGTGATGTGTAAGTTAGACATCGAGAAAGCTTATGATCATGTGAATTGGAACTCCTTGTTTTATCTATTGGAGAGGATGGGTTTTGGGGGTAGATGGAGGAGTTGGCTGAAGACTTGCGTCACTACCGTCCGATTCTCTGTTTTGGTTAATGGATCTCCTATTGGTTTCTTTGGTAGCTCTAGAGGTCTAAGACAAGGTGACCCATTGTCTCCCCTCCTCTTTCTTTTGATCATGGAGGTTTTAAGTCGTATCCTAAAGAAAACTGAGGAAGGTGGTCTCATTCAGGGTTTTCATGTGGGCCCTAATAATTCTACTGGTATTCGTATTTCTCACCTATTATTTGCTGATGATACTATTCTTTTCTGCGATGCTTCTAGAGAGCAGATCTTTTCCATTAGGCTGGTTTTGACCTGTTTTCAAGCTTTTACTGGTTTGAAGGTGAATGTGGGGAAAAGTGAGATTGTCCCTATTGGGGAGGTGAGCAATATCTAATCATTGGCTAATATTCTTCAGTGTAGGGTGGGCAGTTTGCGTATGATTTACTTGGGTATGCCACTGGGATCTTTGTATAAAACAGCCGCTATTTGGAATCTGATTCTTGAGAGGTTGGAAAAGAAACTTTCAGGCTGGAAGCGACTTTACTTGTTATCTTTCCCTTTTTACTATCCCTAAAGCTATGGTGACTAGATTGGAATGTATTCAGAGGAATTTTTTGTGGGGTTCTTCAGTTGAGTGTTTCAAATATCCTTTGGTGGCTTGGGAAAAAGTTTGTTTACCGCGCAAGTTGGGTGGTTTGGTAATTCGGAATTTGGCATTTTTTAATCAGACCCTATTAGGGAAATGGCTTTGAAAGTATGGCCATGAAATCACTCATCTATGGCAGAGGGTCATAGCCATGAAATATGGGGAGGGGAAAGGGGGTTGGTGCTCTAGAGTTTGCAAAAGGGCTCATGGTTGTGGTTTATGGCGGAGTATTAGTGAAGGGTGGGAAAGTTTTGCTAAGCATTTGTCTTTTGTAGTGGGAGACGGTTCTCGTATTCTTTTTTGGCATGACAAATGGACTGAGGATGTCCCTTTTAAAATTCTTTATCCCCAGTTATTTTTGTGTTCAACTAATAAAGAAGCTTATGTTTCTGAAGTGTTAAGCCCTTCAGTGGGTGATAATGACAAAGTGTGAAGTTTAAGCTTTTTTAGGGATTTCAATGATTGGGAGTTAGCGGCTTCTTATTCCCTACTTCATTTCATCCAATCCCGGATTCCTAGGGGTGATGGGGGTAACAGGCTTCGTTGGGGTCTTAATGGAAGTGGGAAGTTTGACATTCGGTCTTTTTATCATAAGATTCGAAATGCAGCTCCTTCTACTTTCCCTTGGAAGGGCATTTGGAAAGTCAAGGTTCCTAAAAAGGTTGCATTTTTTATGTGGACAGCAGCTCATGGCCAGATTCTAACCTTGGATAACCTGATGCTTCGTGGTCGCCCTTTGGCGAATCGTTGTTGTATGTGTTGTTGTAATGCGGAATCTGTGGATCACCTGTTACTTTTTTGTCCGATAGCTCATTCTTTGTGGACTTATATGCTTCGGTTGTTTGGGATCGATTGGGTCATGCCAAGTTCAGTAGCGGACTTATTATTTTGTTGGTACCATTGGCTTGGGAAGCATAGCTCCGATATTTAGAATTTGGTTCCAGGCTGTTTAATGTGGACTATTTGGACTAAACGGAATCGGTGTTCTTTTGAGGATAAGGGGAAAACTGTGGTTCAATTATTAGATTTATGCCAACGGACCCTCTTTGATTGGTCTCGGTGTTGGGGTCTTTCGGATTGTTTTACCCTTTTGGAATTCCTTTTGTCTATTAGTTTTTCTTGGTTTTTCTTTGTGGCTGCTTGTGTCTTTTTGTTCACTACCATGAACCCTTTGTATTTTCATGCTTTTCCCTTATTAATAATATTTTCTTCTTACTTATCAAAAAAAAAGAGCATAAGAAAGGAGTTCCATTAATCTTCGCAAAAAAGGCACAATGTAGCCAAGATATTTACAAAAAAGAATAAAACAATTATATACAAGAAGAAAGGGACTCTATAAACAACGGAATGCAATCAGTAATCACTAGATGCGAATCCCCAAGTTCAAGCCCAATTAAAAAAAGTTCCTACAAAAGAGGTAAAAGCTGGTCCCCCACACTCTCCAAATCCAAAAATGTAAGGCTGTTACGCTCCCACCAAATAATCTACATCAAACATAACGGAGCCAAATTCCAAATATCCAATGAATGCTTCCCCAACCAGTCTCCACCCAAATAAAAGGTCAAGGACATGGTCAGACCCAAGAGAGACCCCAAACAATCTAAAAACAAAGCTCCACAACTTATGACCCCCCCACAATGAATCAAAAGGTGATCCACAATCTCCCCACTATTATGGCACATGCAACACGAATCCACTATAGTAAAGCCTCTTCTTCTTAGATTCTCGCCAGTTAAGTATCTTTCCCCATGCCACTATCCAAACAAAAAAGGAATCCCTCCGAAAGGCCTTCACACCCCAAATACCTTTCCAAGGGAAAATGAAAGAAGAAGACCCCCCTCAAAGCATTATAATAGGAATAAATGTCAAAGTCTCCATTTTTCTTCAACCTCCACCGCACCCAGTCTCCACCCACAATCAGACTCCAAAAGATGAAGAAAATCCACAACCATCTCCAATTAACAATCATTAAAATCCCAAAGGAACCTCACATCCCAACTCCTCTTCCCCATATTCTGTCGCACCAACAAAGACTCCATTGAAGCTTCCCAATCAAGAGCATTCTCATACAAAACCGGGAAAGTCACTTTGAGAGGTTGGTCACCACACGGCCCACACCAATAATCAAGATTACAAATTTCAAGGTTTAAACAAAACAATTTAATTATGCAGATGTTGAAAAATAATTTTGATCCTAGTAAATTTCTTCACATATGATAAAAATTATTTCTGAACTCAGAGTACATCTTCCCAGGCCTAGAACAATCTTAAGTGTAAGAATTACCTGGCACATTAGATGAAACTCTCCTTCCTCAGGATGAATTCCAAAATCTCCAGAAGCTTCTAAAGGAACACTGCCAAACCAGCCACTTGCATTGTGCACAAATATTCGTTGACCACGGAAACATAAACTTGTTGAAATGTCCTGCATTAGAGACATGCACACTATACCATAATATTCTAAAACTTGTAAAAATAATTTAACTTTCAAAATTGAAACTCAGTGATTGAAACAAATATATCAGTATAAGCCTGAAGCATGCACGATATGGTATGAATGATCACCCAATGACAGCCGTGATGCAACAAACTGAAACAAAAATAAATATAGAAAATTCGTGTACTGCCAAAGCATGGTATGAAGATGACATTCAACAACTCAACAAATATTAAGTGGGCTAGATTAGAAGATCAGTATGTCTTTTTATTAAACCTGAGGCCATTATATCTATTCCCACAGAAACAAACCAAGATCTATAAAACCTTCCTCTAGTTTCTATAACGCCTACTACTCAGCCAATAAATGGTAATGAAATTGGTCTTCATTGGATATCTTTTTTTTATAAGTATCTTCATTGGATATGTCACACCCATCTTAGCCAATTTCTTCTCATTGTCCTGAATCAGTGCACTTATCAACAAAATATATATATATATGTATGTATATATGGCTTACCCTGAAATGCATAAATTTCCTGCTCCAGCCTTCATAGAAAAGACACCAAATTTAAAATATAACTCCAACACAAAAATCAAGCCCAAATGGGATAAACAGTCCTAAATTACCCAGCAAGAATAAGGAAAAAAAATATTGCTGCCAAAATGTGCATTTACAATGAAACTTTTAAATACATGTATAATCTATACCAAAGCCCAAGAGTAGCGAGATACTGCCACCAAAGGTCACCATGATCTCAAATCCAACTATTTTCCAACCAAGTACCTCAAAAGGGAAGTTTAACACTATAACTGACTAAACAACATGAGCAGAGAAACAAACGTAACAAGATCCTGTCATCAGCCCCCCCCCCCCCCCCCCCCCTCCCTCCCCCTCCCCCTCCCCCTCCCCAACAACCCCTTTTTCTCTTTCTACAGACTGCATATAAAAGCAGAGGATAATCTCTTTTGGCAGCACAATGCCTCAACCTTCATGGTAGTAATTATGCCAATTCTGCCTAAAAATCTTTTTAGGTGATCAAGAGCACCCCATTTTTCAGTAGATAAGACTATGATGAAAGTATCTCATTTAGTCATCCATATCATAATTTCTCTGAACTTAATCAACAGATATGAAGATGAAGCAAGATGAGACAATCCTTGGAGTTAGCATTACTGCCGAGTACAAATCAACAGACACTCTTGAGAGCCCAATTATCAGTGTCAAGTTACAAATACAACAGCAAAATAGAACCAGCACCTAAAGATTTATGAAATGGCACCACATATTTCTCCACCCACTAAACAGCACAATTAATTTCAGTAATGGCTTGTGAAAACAAGAAAGCATCAATTTATGTTCATGGAGTTATGATTTTGCTCATGAAGTGATATATTGCTTCATGCCAAAGCCTCAATAAACTGAAAATCACCTACAAGCACTAGTGAAAGTCCTACCCACCAACACTTAACCTAAAAAGAAAATTAGCAATAGCCTAAAATGCAAAAATCACCTTGACAGTTGACATAAGCCATACTGCAAGAGATTCAAGAGCCTGCTGCATAACAAATACAGAGGTCTTGCACTCTTGCTAACAAGCAACAAGGAGAAACTAAACATATGATAAAATGGTACTTTGCAAGAATATTTCAAACAAGAAAAGGCAAGCATTTTACAGCAACTGAAACTAGGACATACAGAAAATGATGATGGAGTATCATATATATGAAAGGCCAATCCCGTCACGTCAAGTTGCCCATGAAGATTAGGAAATGTTTCTCCACTTGACATGCACATGTGAACCTGCAAAACAGAGATGGTATATTTGATCCACAATAGTAAATCAAATTATGAGAAAAAATGGAATCTTTTGTGATTAAATTGAAAGTATCTCCTTGTTCCCAGTAAATTACTACTACTTTATAAAAAAAATAAAAATAATTACAAACTACACCAACTTATATTTAGAAAGTGAATAAGATAACCAAACAAAATCCTTGTGAAAGTAATTCTCATATTCGCTTTCCTTTTACAATATATATAATAGATGGCCAAATTACAGTCTCAAGCTGTGTAACATATACCACTCATTAAGGCAGCTATTATCAACCTTTACAGCATATGCAGTACCATCCAATAAGAATCTACATTTCTTAAACAACTGTTGATTTATCCCGGCCAACATCTAAACTAGAAATCTGAAGTCAGAATTACCCCATGCAGGCATATCTCAGAAGGTCTATTCTCTCTCTATAAAAGAAGAGATAAATAAAGTATGCTGGCTATACAAAAAACATTGATATCTCTAATAATATAGTATATATTATTCAAGGTTTTTACTATATTATTAGAGATATCAAGGTTTTTTTTATAGCCAGCCTACTGTACTTATTGAGAAAGAAGTCCAAATATCCCCATTTCCAAGTAAACAGAGTAAAGCTTATAATGTAGTGCTTCAGCAGACCAAAATACGGACTACTAAAGTACCACAATACAAATTTTAAAAATATCTAACTCAAATTAAAAACCAAACAAGAAATTGGCTTTCGTCTTTTGAATATACTGATTTTCTTTGCAAGGAAGCATCTTTCTTTTATTGAGTTGAGAAAGTCACATTCTGAACCAGAGAGTGACTCCCCCACAGCAAACCCAAACCTGAACAATCATCTTGTCTCTTTGAGTTAAACACAAACCCAACCTGGGAGCATTAAAAAAGTTCCAACAGAACTTTCTCCACATACTAGAGTCCAAATTATGGTGGAAATAAGTAAAACCAACAAAAGACTAAATACCAAAGCAGCTCTTGAAATTTAGAATGGATGCAAAGTAAAGGAGTTGTAATTGGGATGTCATAAGACATCTAAAAATATGAGATAGGTCCTCATTAGACGTTGGAACATGAGAAGGATAAGAATTATGATGAAGTTAGAGAAGCACCTCACCAGTTGCCCTCCCTTTAGACCACAAGATTGGAATCTCTAAAATATTCTCAAAAAGCTGCACAAAAAGACAAACAGGATAGAGGGCACATAAAAAAAATCCATTAAACCAAATGCACAGAGCAGAATGTAGACAATTTTAACTATATCACATTCACTGTATACCTTACCGGAACATAGAGGTTAGCAATTTTTAAATTGGCATGCCATTTCTGCTCAACAGAGTCAACAAAAACATCTGTGGACAACCAGCCACCATCTTCAGACACTACATCCGATTTCCACATCTTACAGTGTCCACTCAGTTGCACATGCACACGACCATAGTGATTTTGAAACGTCACATGTCCATTGACATTCTCCATCTCTCTATTTTTTTGATAAGTAAAAGAGTAATCGTATTAAAAATTAAAAGATGTATAAAAGTTCAGGGACACGGTTGAAGCGTACAAGCTATATACTCAGCTGCTCCTAAACAAAAACATCAACCCAAAGAATCCAAGAAATCAAACACATTATTGGGTCTACACGCTACTCAATAAAGATGTTTTGACACAGGCAAAGAGAAGCCAAGTTAATTATAATTTAATTTCAAGTGTAAGGGGCAATTTTGTAACTTTTTTGTTTCTAGGGATGGGATATAGGGTCTTATTTTGGTTGTATTTAGTTTAGTCATTTAGTTTGGGATTATTAGGGTCCAAGTTCCACTAGGAATAGGTATTAGTCATTTATTTATATGGATGTAATGCTCTCTATTAAGGAGAAATATATATATATATATATTAAATTAGAAGCTATGAAGCCTATTTAGGGTTTTTTTTTTTTTTTTTTTGATAAGTAAGGTAAGAATACTATTGATAATAGAAAAAGTGCCAAGCCGAGTACATTGGGGATGTACTATGGGGGCACAAATCAAGAAACAAAAGTACAATGATCAAGAAAAATAGGAAAAGAAGAACAAGAAAAATGAGAAAAGACCACACTCCATTCAAAGAGAGTGTGCAAGAAAAAAGACTTAATCTCTAGCAAGGAACATTCACAACCCTCAAAGCTTCTAGCATTCCTTTCACGCCAAATGCACCAAATCAAACAATGAGGCACTAATCTCCAAACATCAATGTGACGATGTCGCGCAAACTTTCCTTGCCAAGCCTCAAACAACTCAAGAACAGTATAAGGCATAACCCATTGAATACCAAACAAGCAGAAAACCAAAGACCACAACTCCCAAGCTATAGAGCAATGAAGTAGAAGATGATCCACCGACTCCCCACATCTCTTACACATATAGCACCAGTCAAACACTATCACACGTCTTTTATGAAAGTTGTCTATTGTTAAGATCTTACCTAAGGAAGCAGACCAAGAAAAGAAAGCCACCCGTGGAGGAACCTTCGATTGCCATATCATTCTCCATGGGAAGGAAACAGTAGTAGGAGGGTAGAAGGAGCTATAATATCCTATAACCTCAAAACCTCTATTCCTTGCCGGCTTCAAACAAACCTTATCTAGGCCAAACCCCCGCACTGTCGAAGAATAGACCAAACCCATAAACCGATCAAAGGCTTCTTCTTCCCAATCCTGTGGTGGATGACGAAATTGCACATTCCAGTGAAACCTCCCAGCAGACCAACCCATAACTTCAGCCACCGAGAAATCCTTCGACCTGCTAAGACAATAAAGCTCCAGAAAGGCCTCTTGTAAAGTACAATCCCCGCACCACACATGCTTCCAAAATTTCACTCTAGTACCATCCCCCACATCAAATACAAGGAGTTCAGAGAAGTTCAACCAGCCACTTCTAATGTATCTCCATAGGCTGACCCCATAAGGACTTGTCACCTTTTTCGTACACCAACCACCCCAACTATTCCCATATTTTGCCTCTATAACCCTCCTCCATAGAGCATTAGTCTCCATGCCATACCTCCGCAACCATTTTTCTAGCAAGGCAGAATTAAAGCTTCCCAAACGTCTTATACCCAACCCCCCAGCTTGCAAAGGCTTAATGACCTTGGCCCAATTAACTAAATGAATTTTAGGTTCACCACCAATCCCATTCCACAGAAAATCTCTCTATAATTTCTCCATACGCTTTGCCACCTTACCCGGTAAAGGAAGAAGGGAAAGGAAATATGTAAGTAAAGACAAGAGTGAGCTTTTAATTAGTGTCACCTTACCCCCTTTAGATAAATACATTCTCTTCCAGCCTACTAATCTCCTCTCCATTCTCTCTAGGATAGGATTCCAAACAGATAAGTCTTTAAACTTAGCACCTAATGGAAGCCCAAATATTTCAAAGGCAGAGAAGACTGCCCACACCCCAACAGAACCACCAAAGCCTCCAAATTGTGCACCCCACCAACAAGTACCAACTCAGATTTCCCCAAATTAATACAAAGCCCTGACACCTCCTCAAATCTAGCAAGAATCGCCCTCAAATTAGCAATCTAATAAGGTTCAGCATCACAAAAAATCAGAGTGTCATCCGCAAATAGAAGATGAGACACCATCATTGATGGACCAGCCGTCCTACCCACAGAAAAACCTGAGAATTGCCCAGCAAAGGCAGCCACATCCAATATACGACTTAATGCTTCCATCACAATATCAAACAACAATGAAGATAATGAGTCCCCTTGCCGAAGCCCCCAGAACTTCCAAAGAAATCAGATGGACTACCATTAATCGAAATGGAAAACTTTACGATTGAAATGCAATACCTTATCCATTTTCTCCATTTCTCTAAGAAACCACAACGCTGAAACATGTACATTAAAAAGTCCCAACTCTCATGGTCATACGCCTTCTCCACATTCAATTTACACAACACACCTGGAACTCCTGACTTCAATTTACTATCAATACATTCAGAAGCAATCGAGACGGAATCCAAAATTTGTCTACCCTTCACAAAGGCATTTTGTGAATCCGAAATAAGCCCATGCGCCACCCTACAGAGCCGATTCGCCAACACCCTAGAAATAATCTTATAAATCCCACCTACTAAGCTAATAGGCCGAAAGTCCTTTACCTCCACAACATCCACTTTCTTGGGAATAAGGGCAAGAAACGAAGCATTAAGACTCTTCTCAAACACTGCCTGAGTATGAATATTGTAGAATACAGCCATAATTTCTGTTTTCAAAACAAACCAGCAAGACTGGAAGAATGCCATGGAAAAGCCATCCGAGCCAGGTGCCTTATCACCATTAAAATCATTGATCACCCCAAACACCTCTTCCTCCTCAAAAGGCCTATCCAGCCAACTTGCATCTTTCACTGAGATACTAGAAAAATCCACATCATCTAAAACAGGTCTATGAGCCACATCCTCAAAGTAAAGCTGCCTATAGAACTGAGAGATACAATTTGCTATAGCTGCCAGGTCCAAAGACAACTCCCCATCCACCATAAGCCTATCAATAGAATTAACCCTCCTGTGAGAGTTAGCTATATGGTGGAAAAATTTAGTATTCCTGTCTCCTTCCCAAACACAAAGAACTCTAGATTTCTGCCTCCAATATATTTCTTCCAACAGAGTAGCTTTTTCTAACTCATCACGAATTCTTCCCACTTCTACCGTTTCCTCCGCTGACAAACCCCGACTATCCTCCATATTCTCTAGAACACTCAGGTCCTTCCACAATTTTTTAATCCGATCTTCAACATGACCAAACACATCCAAATTCCATCTTTTCAAATCATTTTTTAAGAGCTTTAATTTATTGGCTAGAACAAAACTCGGTGCACCATGAAACTGATAGGATTCCCACCAAGACCGAACCCTATCCACAAAACCCTCATCCTTAAGCAACATATTCTCAAATCTAACGGCCTACTCCCTTTCTGGAAAGATCCACCCTCAAGGACAATTGGAAAATGATCCGAGCACAACCTAGACATCCGTCTTTGAGAAACTGTAGGAAACTTATCCTCCCAATCTGCAGAAAACAAGAATCTGTCCAACCTAGCCTTCGAAGCAACTTCTCGAGAATTTGACCAAGTAAAAGTACCCCCTTGCAATGGCAAATCAATGTGATGCTAAGGAAATTCTAGGCATGATGCCTAGAGGGTAATTCTTTTTCTTTTTCATCCTTAGATTTCCAACTTGAAACCTAGCAAACTCTAAACCCTTAAATCCAAAATTTCAAATCCCTAAACTACCCATCCATCAAATAGGCCCAAACACCCCATAAAGAGTCCTAACATTGTTCATGTATTTCTATTCAAAACCCTGGAACATCATAGAATTCATTATGCATGAAGCAATGAATTCCATATAAAAATCATACATCCCCATTGTCCCCTCTAGGATTCTAAATCTGATTTGGCTTCGTCCCCTTTGTCCTACATCATGTTCTCCATCTCTCTATATAAAAATCATACATGGTTCAATTGCATATTTGCAGACTTTTATATAGAATTCATTATACATGGGTCATGCCAGGCTCGATGGTGGGATTGTAATTTTCCTGGCATCAATGGCTTGGGAATCGTATTTCGAATATTTGGAACTTGATTCCAGGTTGATGTGGATTGTATGGTTGGAACGAAATCGCCACTCCTTTGAGGACACTGAGAAGATGTTGGAAGAGTTAAATGTTCTTTGCCAGCGTAGTCTTTTTGATTGGTCTCATTTCTGGGGTTTTACTGATTGTTCCTCTCTCTCTGAGTTTATGTTTTCTCTTAGAATAGCAGTTTGATTTCTTTCTCTTTGTTGTATGTTTTTTCCATACCTGTTGTTCATCATCATGAAGAACTTGTATTTTTCCTTACTATTTTCATTAATAATATTTCTCTAATTACCTATCAAAAAAAAAAAAAAAAAAAATTCATTATGCATGATCAATTTCATTTCATTTTCTAGCAGAACATATCATCCATAATCGCTTCAATTATAATCAAGCTACAAAGTTAACTAATGAACCACAGTTCTAAGTTTCATATCGAATCCTACTATGCCTTTCATCGCGACCATGATTCTAAGTTTGAGGATGTAATTCAGAAAGTTCAAACAATAAATCTCACCCAAATTTCATATACAAGCTACCAAAGTATGATTGCACAAGTTTAAAAGCCATAACCAACTATTTTGATGCGAGGAACAATCAGTATGCTGAAATGAAAGGAGGAAACCCAGTAATGGAACTTCAAATGCAAAAAATGCAAGTAATATGTACAGATAAAAGCTTTATCCAAACCTCAAGTACAATGTAATTCAGCAAGGAATAAAAATAATTGCACACATAAACATGAAAAAGAAGGAAGTATAACACTAAAAGATCTTGGAGACCCACCAAAGTATAAAAACCAGAATCTTTCAAAAAATGATTTCCTATGTATAAATAAATAAATATTCAACTCACGTATGACATATATATATATGCACAACCCCACAAGACAGGCTCCAACAAGCCTTAGACCCAAAATTTTGGGGTCTACTATGGATCCTCAACAAACTAATCAGAGTTGGCCACATGTTTTCTTTTCCACCATTCTATCCTATCCAAACCATACTCTCTTTTACCACCTTAATTGACATGTCCTTTTTTACTACTTCTACTAATATTATTTTGATTCTTCCTCTACCTTTTTCCGTTTCCTTGACTTGAATCGACTAACTCTTTTTCATCGGAGCATTAATCACTCTCCTCTACACATGACCAAAAGCATCTCAACTCTAAAGCAACTCTCCCTCATTTTTTCATCTATAGGGGTCACCCCTATCTTTAAGCAAATTCCTCCTTTTGAATCCTATCTTTGCTTGTATTTTTTACTTAACCATCTTAACATTATCATTCAGCTATTTTATGAACATGTTGCTTTTGGCACTAATTATCATTTTGTACAAGACAGACCAATAGCACTAATTATCTTTAATGCCCATATGGAAAATTGTAATGCCTCAACACTTTTTACATCCATAAAAATGAGATGCATAATTATTATGCTGTTAGTTTAATGGAAAGCAGACATACTCTGGTTTCAGTCAACCCATGGGGTATGTGCCCCCAGATAATACCTAGCAAAGAAAAGAAGAATGTCTAAACTCTGAATTAAAACGTCCAACAGCTGTTCTTATCAATTTTAAATCATTTGAGGACATTTCATTACAAGGGCAAAGCTATAAGCAAATTCTACAATTTATTGTGCTCACCAGATTTATTCATTTATTTATTTTTATAAGTGTGCTCACCAAATTTATAACTTGTTTCATCACTCGTATATCAAAATCCAAGGCCAATGACCTAATATCACCTGAATTTATGTGCAAAAAAATTTGGTAATGATTGCAAACTCTAAATATCATAACCAGGTTGCAGGTGGACCACCATGGTTCAATCTTGTTCTTGCCAGCATGGTAACACAGACAGACCATCATTGGCTACATTGGTTCCTTAATCAAGAGACATTTTTCCTGCTATCTATAATCATCTCAAACAGGAAATGAATGGTTGATCCAATTAGAAACTTTTACCAGGTCATTGAACTTGGTTAATCCATTGATTATCAGTATTCTAAAAAGCATAATCATTATGGCTTTCTGCTAACATGTGAATTAGTTTCCTTCATTGGTTGATTTAAGCTTCTTTTTCTTTTTTTTCAAAATTATAGCTTTCCATGTTTTTCATATTACAATGTTTATGTAGGGCCACTGATAACATAGTCCAACCAAGAAATAGCCCCTTTAGAATCCAATAACGATAGTAAGAGTATTAACATTAAGTAAATCCAGAATACAAAGAACCAATATGAATCATTTGATGTCCTAAGCCAGTGAAAAGGTAATCTGACATTTCAGAACAAATTAGTGATAAAAATAATAGATATGGCACTTACCTAGGCTCCCTGTCACCATATGCGAGAAGCATCAGCGTTCCACCTTTGAAATGAACAGAATCCAGTGTAATAGGAAGAATTTTCTCAATGCCTTCAGTCTGCACAACATCTACCCCGTCAACAAGTTCTGCAGCAAGATCTTCAACTTTTGGACCCATGCCTGACTTCAGATTTTTCATGGGACCAATGAGAAGATAAGATAACAGCTCCCCCACATTCCTAGAGAAAGATCGAAAATATGATTGTAGGCTTAGTGGCCAAATGGGAACTGGATGGTAATTTGCAAGCCAAGTCTCAAGCTTTTTAAAAGTGGAATTTTCAGCTGTCTGGCCCCTTTGACTCTGGAAATTTTCATCATGAACACCTAAACCCCCATTTTTTTCATTACGCATATTAGTGTTAGCAGCTCCTGCAACATCTCCAACCAACGGTAAACTTCCACTGGCTTTCTGATCTCCTACAGATGTAGGAGATAAATTGCAAAGAGAAGTATCATTTTTATTTACAGTAAGGTCCTTGACTCCTGAATCTCTACATTGTTTTCCATTAAGGTTATCAACTTTTAAAGTTTCTTCATGACTACTCATTATAGAAGTGCCAGCATGACTATCAACCTCACTTTTCATCAAAAGAGCGTTGAGTTTCATAACATCATAATCTTGAGATGACTGAGAAAGCTCAGCAGACTTTACAAGTGATAGATTCTGAAAATATGCAAGTGCTGCTAATGCACTGCGCTCAAGAATTCTTTGTTTGGCAGAAGCATTAGATGCAGAAATGTCACTTCCATTAGCCTTCCTCTTGAATTTGCGCTTTCTAGGCAGTTTAATCATTCTAGACCAGAATTTAAGTCCTGAACCAGGAATCTTAATACCAAATGATTTCTCCAAATCTGCATGCTTCATGTTATAATCAAAACCAGTGTCCATGCAATGATGATCACTCCAGTGCATCTTCTCATCCATGCATAAAAAAGACTTGGAGTGTATTAAATCTGTTGAATGAATTGCATCCTCTTTTAAAGTGTCAGCTTCAGATGCACTGGGACTTCTCTCAGAAACAATGTAACCCATCTCTGCAGCTTTCCTAGCTTCATCATCTCTTTTTCTTTCCCAACGAGCAGCTGCTTCCTCTCTAACAAGCCTCCTGGTTTTTGTATGATAATCAATCCCTTCTTCAGTTGATGGGTGCCTCTGTAGACTACCTTCAGAAGTGGGTATCCCTAACCAAGTGTAATCCTTCTTTTGCGCAACAAAGAGACTTGGGTGGGACAAAAGCATATCAATCACAATCTTCCCCCTCCTTAGACTTGCAAAAGGACGAACACGAATTTTCACAGTGGGTACCTCACCACAAGAGAATTCTTCCTTATGAGGTCCAAATGAACATGACTCCAACGTAATGCTCAAAGGTGAAATCCTTCGGACCTTACCAAACTCAAGTTCACGCTGAATATGTTCACTGACTGCTGAACAAACAGAGGGCAAAAGCTTGGCTTCTATAAAACCCTTTGCTTTTGTCTTCCCATACCATACCAACAGGCATACCCCAGATATCACTGCTGCAAATACAGAGCACCTAACTAAAAGAAATCCCTCTTCCCACAAGGGAGACAATGACCTAATCAAAGCCTTGCTTTGGAAAAACGGTTCTTTAACACATTCTACCTTTGACTCATATCTTGACCTAAGGGCTCTCCTCAATAACTCTACATTTTGCCCACACAAATTTGAGAACCTAATCACCTGAGTTATCCATGGATCCTGTTTTGCACATGTACACCTTCGAAAGGCCCTTCTCCCCCGCTGTGCTCTGTCCAGATAAACAAACTTGCCTTTGTTTCTACCATTTAAAGAGCCATGAAGCGGAGTCCCAAGAAACGGGCAATGGAGATTTACACTCATTATCTCCCCTTAACATAGAACTCCACCAGACAGCACAGTCATCAGCCGGGGACCAAGAACCCGCTCTCAGTCCCCCTAACAATTCACAACATTACAAAGTGGCCAAGCATACAAATCCTAAGAAAGTAAAACAAACCACCTCCAGTTAATGAGTCAAACAAAAGGAAAATAAATCTAAAACATTAAATCTTAAATAAAACTCATGTTGTTCTGTTCAGTAACTCAACTTTTTTAAATTGTCAATGGAAAGATGATTCACAAAAAACCAAGTCGTTACACATCACCAATGCAAAATGAACAACAATGACACTTTCAAAAATTGATAACTTCTTAGGTAAACTACTGATCATTAAAAATGACGCCACCTCTCACATTAGCCTCATTTGAATGGAGGAACGCCGTACGTGTGCTTATTCAACATAGGATCCTAAGTAAAATATACATACGTTTCGAAAATTTAGTTAATTCATCATGTTTTTAAACAACCAAAAGAGTGCATTAACAGATATTAGAAACTTTATTAATATATCAAAAGACATATGAAATACAGTACTAACTCATGTTTTTCAATTTCTGTTTTGTTAGACCAATCTAATTTGGGGACTTTGATTGTATTGCCTCCATACTACATTCCCAGTGTACTTATTAGGTTGTCTTTGTTTCTTAATAAATAAATAAATAACTTTTCATTACTTATCAAAAAAAAAAAAAAAAACAAAGAAATACAGTAGTAACCGACAGTGACAACGTCGATTAATCCAATGACAATAACCAACAAAAACATTTTTCTTTTTTAAAAAAAAAATCACTAGTTCAAAGTTTTTTGTTGAAATTTTTCTATTCCAGAAAGCCGAAAACAACCATGCAGCTTTAATAAACTCATTTATTGGCAACAAAACACAGAAATAAAACAAAAACCTAATTTTCATCAAATTTTTCTCAGCAAGTAATACGTGGAAAAAATGGTGGATTGGGAAGAGAATTGAACCTGAAGTGAGAGGATTGAGCATTTGGCACTGATTTGCTTATTTTTCTGATCCTTTGAGAGCTTCTTCTTCTTCTTTTGCTTTAAGAGAGAGAGCACGCGGTGTGGCTGCTTTTTGTTTTGTTTTGCGGTTGCTTGCTTGAATAATAGCTGGGTGGAGGGTGGTCTTTTGTATCTGCCTAGGTGGGAAAGAAAAGAACAGAGCGAGCGAGAGAGAGAGAGAGGAATATTACTGGCTTCGTTCACGAAAATGCCACTGGAGAATATGTTTTATTACGGTAATGACCTTATCTCTACGCTAAAATGCCGAACATTGTGGATCAGTCACTTCACTTCCAATCCAACACTAGAGCCCTTTCTAATTGGCAATTTAATGCTACACATTTGGGATTACAAATGCAATCATTTATACATATTAGGACTTTCTCCAAAGAAAATAATAATAATAATAATAATAAAATTTATATATAGTATATAAGGAATCTGGATCATGGAAGTTCGGAATTTTATCTTTTGAATTTTCATTTAAGTAAATTTGAATGTTGAACATTTTAATTCCAATTTTTTTTCCTTTCAAAACAAATGATTTTGTATGTTTAACATTCGAATTTTTTTTTTTCTCTCTCTCTTCTTCCTCCAATGTCTCTCTTGCACTCCCTCTCAAATCGAAGAATTTTTGCAAAATTTGTTTCCTCCATGGTATGTGTGTTGTAAATTTTTTTGTCCATCAATTGTCATGTTAGAGTTGTATTTATTCTACTTTTAGGTAATGTCTTCATTATGGATATTGTTGCTCATAATCAAGTGAATGTATTGAATGGCTACACTCAATTAGAGAGGGAGTGAGAGAGCAAAGTCTAAAATGGCTATATTATATTAGGAGAGAGAGAGAGAGATTGGAGAGAAAAAAAATAAATTAAATTAAATTTTGGATTTGCAAATGCACAACCACACTACACACTCAACTAATCAAATATCCAATCAATTTAAAGCACCACATTGCACAAGTCACTACTTATCGCCTCATCAAGTTAAGAAATAGGCTCTTTATCCACACAAAAAAAAAAAAAAAAAAAAAAAAAAAAAATGTTGAGAAATAGGCCGTGGAAAAAGTTGTGTTCGTAAGATTGCTCATTAAATATATTGATCAAGAGGACAAAGAAAGCTTAAAATCATCGTAACACAACCAAATCAATTGTAACAATTAGCCATCAACAAAATCAACTACGGTGATCAACTCAACGAGCGGTTTAGGGTTTTAGAAATCAACCCAAACCACACTAAGTTGACCCCTAATAGTTTTCCCCAAATTCCCTTCACCCAATAAACCTAACAAAGTTAACGACATACATAATGAACTTCCCAAAGTATATTCCCAACTTGCTTGGTAGAAACTACTTTGTTCCTAGATGAATAGTAACTCCCAAACAAAATGCACAAATTCTTGTAGAATTGAGAATGAAGTTTTCATTTCGTACATGGCATATTATAAATTAGTATCTACATCCAATCTCCAAAAAGAAAAAGAAAAAGAAAAATAAAAAGAAATCTCTATTGTCTCTAACTCTCTTTTTGGAATGTGAATATTTACAGAATCCCCATAAATTGTCTCCTCCCCCTCCCCCTCCCCACCCCCCCCCCCCCCAAAAAAACATATTTTGAACATATTTTTAAGATTCAATTCTGTTAAAAATCGACATTCACCAACCTTGATAGCTTGATAGCCTCTTTTTTTTCTTTTTTTTTTTCCTTCTAAAAAAAAATAAAAGAGCTATCAAGCCTTCTTACCTTGGATAAATCGACATCCGCCAACCTTGATAACTTGATAGCCTTTTTTTTTTTTTCTTCTTCTTCTAAAAAAAAAAAAGAGCTATCAAGCCTTCTTACCTTGGATTACAGATTCATACTTCAATATTGCAATTGCTCTCCCAAAACTCCAATTTTCAGTGGTTTGCAAAGGCTTGGACTACCATTTCAACAAGTAGCACAAAATTCAAAATAAATAGCAATAATTTCTCATAGTGCCAAAAATTTCATAAGAGATCAGAAAAATAACGGAAGTCCAGAGAACTACAACAATACACAGACCTATCAAGTTGAACTACTTTCTAGTTTCCAAGGAAAAATATTCAACGAGCAAAACTGCCAAAATGATATGTCCCATGACAATTTCCAACAATAAGATCCAAAACGCCAAAGAAGAGACCTCATTCAGTCCATGGCAATAATACTAAAAGTCATCTTTCACAAAACCACAGCCAAGTTTATTTCGCACTATCATATGAACAATGAGAGTTACATGTTCATATATAGATGTTGAAGAAAAGTCTCCACAACAAAATCGTCGTTTACCGCACTGGCTGCTGGTTGTAATGGTTCTTCTCTTTCTTCTTTGCTGCAGCAAGTCTTGCATTCCTTGCAGCAGCCTCTTGAGCAGCAGCTTTTGCAGCAGCGTCCATCTCTTTACTAGATTTCTTCTTTTTCATAGATGCCATCTTCTTTAGCCTCTCCTTCACATCAACACCAGATGCATCCTCCTCTGTCTGTTCAGTACCAGCAGCTTCATCTGAACCATTGGTCATGTCTGCATTGTTGGGCTGATCCTGGGCTTCTTTCGCCTCCTTGGAAGTTTTATCCTTCTTTTTCTTCTTCTTAGAGCTCTTGGACTCCATAGAAACATTTTCCTTTTTCTCACCATCTGCACTAGCCTCCCCATCTTTCTTCTCTTGTGCATCAACTAACAATGCAAGCCAAGAAATTTTGTTCAGGCAATATTTAAATTTATTGATTCAAAAGACAAGTTTAAGTAAATGCTTGTGGGCTGATATAAATCTTAGAATGCATAATTATCATCACATTAAAAAATTTAAAATAATAATAATAATAATCAAATCAAATGATCTAAATCCATAACATGATGAGAAGCAACTCATACCTAATAAACTAAGTACTCATATAATTGTGCATATTGTAAACTGGCTCTGAAAATGCATAATAGATGTGGTAATTCAAGGACAGCCAAAAATGATAATAACCAAGCCTAATGTTCTAAACACGTGGTTCACTATGCATGTGCCACGCGCACATATATGCATTTCTGTGCGCGTGTGTGTGTACGCGCGCGTGTGTGTACGCACGCGTGTGAGAGAGAGAGAGAGAGAGAGAGAGAGAGCAACCCTAGAAAAGACTCCATTAGATTCTTGAAATGAGATCATTTATTAAATTATTTGCATCTTTTTTGGCTATGTGAAACTCAAGTTTATTAGAGTAAAAATAAAAAGTAATCCAAGTGGAAATGGTAAAAATAACTTAAACCTTTTTAAGCTGGAAACTGAACTAGGCACACAATTAGAAAGCATTAGAAAGTTTCATCAACAGATATAGGTCACATTTACCACGTGACTCGTCTTGTTCATTGCTGTCTTTCTGGGAAACTCCAAAATCAGCCAAAAGGGCCTCAAGCTCAGCAAGCTCCTTCTTCTTCCTTTCCTTTTTCGAAAGCTGCCTCTCTGTCTCCTTAGCTGGGACAACTTCCAGAGCTTTCTTCACCTCTGGTTCAGGGTGCACTGGAACCTCAGTTTCATGTTCATGCTCTTCCTCAACATCATCATCCCCTTCATCAAGAATATCTTCTTCACTCTCACTATCCTATAATCACAGATAGACAACAATTTATAAACCGTCAGTAATTTACAACCATGCAACCAAAAACTTTATTTGCAGTCACATAAGCAAATTCCTTTAAAAAGGAAAGTTAATTCTATAAAGAAATACTAAACAGTTTACAGACCAACAGCTCCCCCCCCCCCCCCAAAAAATAAAAAAACTAAAATGTTCGTGCCATCACCATTCAGCAATTGATTGCTAATCATAAGAAGCAATGTATTGAAAGAAGCATGACATTAATGAAATTATAATTTTAGAAATGTGGTAATCCCAATGCATTCCTGCACCCCAAAGGAGTAAACAGCTAAACAAGAATATAATAATAAGCACCTTACAAGCTCTGTCCACCTCACCATCAACAAGCAAGAAAGACCATGCCAATTCTGACTATGCTTCTACGGTTAGCATTCCATTCAAAACACTTCCATCAATCATTTAGCAAGTCCATGCAGCTATAACTAATCCATTTCTTCAAGTCACCCAAAACCTCTTCAGTCTAAAAGTACACAGTGGTACTGACTAGCCAATTCCCTCAAACTAAAAACAGCATAACTAAAATCTTGTGCACAAGATTTTGCACACACCCATCAACTATGATCTTTTTATCATAGAGTTCTGAGTTGCAAAGAAGTTCATATTGGTAAATCATCAACAATATTCTTTCTCGATCAACATCCACACTTCAAAACAAATGCCCCATTTTTTTCCTCTCAAAATGCCTCCCTTCATCCCCCCATTTTACAATCTATAAAACTAACGTTGGGAGTCCTCCTTAAACCGCACGATGCATAGCTATTGTATAATAATATCAAGGCTAAAATACATAAGGCACATTGACATTGACATTGACATGGTTGTAATTGAAAAGGGTGTAAACAACAAGTTTTAAAGAGTCGAGAACCGATTTAAAAGCGACCCCAAATTAGAGTTGTGAAAGGTGCATTTTATATCCTAACAATATCGAAATTTTTCTGCCTCTAGCATTACTTTCAACCTAATGTTAAGACATTCTTATTTCTCATAATAATATTAAAAACAAAATTAAAGCAAATGGAATGGGCGAACCTCGGCGTGGCTCAGCTGGTCCGTAGTAGTACTCTGCTGCTGCTGCTGCTCCTCGTGCTCCTGCCCGGCCCAGATGTCTTGTGCCGGAGCTGAGGTGGCGTAGTAATCATCCTCATCCTCATCATCCACATCGGCCCAGGATTTGGCATTCAATGGGGCCGGAGTCCAGTACTTCTGAGGCTCGGGCTCCTTAGGAGCCGAACCCGAGTTTTCCTTGGAATTGGAAGAGCCCTTGCCGCCTTTGCGGTCCTTATCTGACTTCTTCTTCTTCCGCCGCGTGTCGAGGGCCGCAAACACGTTGGTGTTGTTGAGCACCAACGACCCCTCGTCTCTCCTGCTTCCGCCGCCCACCATTTCACTCTCTCAGATCGCTCGCAGATCAAAAATTTTGGTTTTTTTTTTTTTTTTTGGTATAACTGTAATTTCAGTGAACCTCAGGGGCTCAAGTGCGAGAGAAATGAAATCGAATCGGATTTTAGATAACTCTAGGGTTTGGGTTTTCGACAAATTAAGATCAAACAAAATCTTATCCGAAAAAACACAAAAATACTATTATATATATATAACTAATATAAGTATATATTTACTAAAAGAACAAAAATTAAAAAAAGAAAAAAAGAAAAGCTTATAATTCTGGTTTTTAATAAAATTTGATATATGAGATATTCAAAAATCACGGAGATCAGAGATTTTGGCGAGGATTGTGAAGGTTGGAGACGGAAATGAATAGAAGCTGAAGGGTTTTTTTTTCTCTGAGAACGGATTTACAGAAAAGAGAAAGTTAGGGTTTGATTGGTTTTGAAGAGAGAGAGACAAGGAAATGAGAGTTGGTTACGTTTTGCAGAGGGAGGAGATGGAAGTAGGGCTAAAATCGACAGAGAAGATAACGTAATGGGGAGGAGCACGAAAGAGGAGATTTTATAGGGTTTGTTTTTTATCTAATGGGGCTTCAAACTCGTTAAAATTACTAACTTTGGTATTGTATTTTCTTGAAATTGCAAAAACGGGTGCTTCTATTTTTCTATAAACTTCGTTAAGTTTGGAGCAATTGGCAATTTGGTTCATGAAATTTTGATTTCATTAATTATGCCCTTTTATGTTTGTAATTGTTGTCGCTTTGTTTGTTTTGATAAAAAACCTTATGTAAAGATAGTTTTATGTGTTTTCTAGTATTTAGTAGTATAAAAAAAATAAAATAAGTTAGGGAAAAATATTTTTGGTCAACATAAAAAGTATGACTCATATTTAGAGATTGTTTTCCATTTTTTTTTTTTGAAAATAACTCTATCTTACAGCAAGCTAAATTAGGGAAATTAAAAGATTGTTTTTCAACTCATTTAAGATAATTACCAAATATAAAAAAAATGAAATAGTTTTACGGAAAATACTTTTTAGAAAATGACTTATTTTCTAGAAAATATTTTTGCCTAAACAAACAGAGCGTTAATGTAACTACTCCATACATATAGTCGTTAAAATGTTGTTGTAAGTTATAACCCCTAAAACCAACTACACACTAATGATTTGTTTGATTTGAAGATGGAAAAATGTTGGAAAAAATTAAAAGATTTTAGTTTTTCATTGATTGAAGAGGATGAAAACGTGGAATGATGGAAAACAATTATAAGTTTCATCTGACTGGTTGAGAAGAAAAATAAGATGGAAAGATTGTTTTGTACTTATACCCATATTACAAAGTATATAAAAATTAGTTTTTTATTATTATATAATAAAAATATTACCATATTATTATATATTTGTTTACTCATCCATTTTGCATCCATAAGAACATAAAAACACGTCTTCTTGTATAGCTCTATCGATTTCAATTTGTATCTTAAATTACCATAGCTCCTTACCTTGATAAGAATCCTTAGTAATACTAGGCTCAAACTATCTAGTTGATGCGGCAAAGCACCTCAAATTAATGATTAACCAAAAGATATTTTTGTGAGTCTTCATACACACATTACTATATTAGAGACGTGTATTCAAAGATGACAGTGATTTTGGGTTGAGAAAGGTAAAAGACCATTAATAGAAGGGCATTTGCATCATTCTCATTCAACTTGACTTTTTCCTCTTTATTTTCTCTATGGTTTGGGGATGTTAGTTTTGGTGGGCCCCAGTAAAAAAACACCCAGAAGCTAGAAGCATCCCTTTTTCTCTCAATTTTCTATCGTAAATCAAATAAGAGAAAAGACAAGTTTTCTCTCCACCAACTTTACATCTCAACTCAACACACTATTAGGAGAATAGTCATCACATTAAGAGTTCTAGACACTAACATTAGAGAGAGAGAGAGACAAAAAACTAACAGTTTTTATTTTTCCCAAATTTTATTTATTAAAAATGGACTACCAAAAATTTTATAAATAAGAAAATGGAGTTCATTTTTTTGATATTAAGATAATAACCAAACTACTCTCTTCTTCATCCCTTCACCACTGCCAAGACATTTCTCACAAAAACAAAGATTTTGGTTGTGGTTGGCTGCGAGATGACAACATCGGCAGTGTGAAGTATAACTTCCAGAATAAGAATAGTGATGTAGTAGTGAGAATGAAGATGGTGCAAGGACAATACAGTGATTTTAGTGGTCATGGTGGTGTGTGAAGTAATACTAATGGTTCAAGGATGTTGATTATCATGGTAGTGATGGTGATAGTGAAGATGGTATGACAAGGCGATGGTGGTGACAGCTACAACAGTGGTGGCAGCAATATAAGACACAGGAAGTTTTAAGTGTGGTACAGCAGCGATGACATGGTACTCAAACCATAACATAGCCAGAAAATGTGGAAAATCAGCTCAGAAATCAGAATCCCAAGTCCAAAGTAACTTCAATTGCTTTGATGTATCACCATGAAAGTTACAAGTAACACTAACAAATTCACATCTCAAGGGTGAGATGAAAGTAAGACACCTTTGTGTAAAGAAAAAGAATGCAGCAGAGCTAAGCAATAGATCTCCCTAGGTACATTACTCAAGAGTGAGGATTGCAAGTACAATAATATATAACACCAAAACTTATAACAATCCCAGAAGAGGATGAAGGGAGAATTTTCACAATTATCGTTGTTTTCAACACCTTGTACACTTACATGTATCCATACATATGTATCATATTGGGCAAACTCGGTACTAATTTTATCTCTGCCTGCATAAATATTTGGTCAAAGCAAAATGGGTATGAAACGAATATAAGTGGCTATTCACCAGCAAAGAAACACAACATTTTTGTTCTTTTCAATTCTGTCTCTGCAGTGATTATGCCACAAAAAATAGGAAAACCATGAGGAAAAAGATTAATACAAAGAATATCTTAATCATCAGCCACCTATTAGAAGATATGCTGTTCAGGTACTTGAGCAAGGCCCCTTGTGCCCCCTCCACATTGGCCAATGTGTCTTCCATATTCTCATCAATCCTGCAACAAAAAAATACCAGTATCAATTGTCAAATTTAAATTCAAATTCAAGGGTCAGAAAGCAATGAAGCATTGATATTAATATAGTTCAAGAAAGCCTACTCACATTCTTAACTGTTGAAGCATATGCATGGAATTGTTTTTCGCTAAACTAGAAGTGTTTCAAATAGTTGCACACCATTAATCTTTTTTTTAAATGACAACATATATCATGTGTAAGAATTAAGTAATCTGTGGGGGAGAGGGTCGTAGGGTATGGGTGTGTAATCTTGCATAGCTAAAGAATGAAGAATCCAACGGATACGGTCCAAGATCTAGAATCACTGCATTTCAACATCTTCCTAGGTTGCTATGACATCAACACATCTAGCTAATCCATGCACAAGGGCAGAAAACTCTCACTAAACATTATCTATGACTGATTCAATGGCCATGTATCTGTCCCAATTCCCATATACCAAGAACTATGCAGAACCACTGATTACTTAACTATAAATAATCAGAGAAGTATAAGGTTCCTCTTAAAGATCTCCAACTTAAGTCTTGACAAACTGAAGGAAGAAAAGACATTAAAAGATCACTATCATCTGCCAACCAAAGAAAAGTTCTACAGCAATCATCTGATGAAATTTACTACAAAATATTAGAGGTTCTTATAATATTAGAAAAATAGACAAGCTCTCAGAAGAAGACAGGATAGTCATACATGTGTATGTGTGCGCATGAAGAGAGAGAGAGAGAGAGAGAGAGAGAGAGAGAGCTTTAAAGGCAGGAATGGTTCTGAGATTCAGCCTGTAACCTTTCACCACGAATATTGTGACAATGGTAAAATTTTGTAAAGAGAAATAATTGTCAAATTTATAGATGTAGGCTCTTAGAGAATGACGCCTCAAAATATTGATATCAGAAATTTGATTTAAATTTCTCTGAAACTTAAATATAGATCCTTTCTCTGACTGAAAACTTATATGTAATCACCTAATTTAACGCTCACAATGTATAGAGATATGGAACAAATAAAATTGGAGAAAATGGTAAGTGGCCAACTCAAGATCTATATAGCATGTCTAGTTAAAAGAGTGAGTTTTTGGATGAGATGTAAAGCAAGTACAGCAAAAACTACCTTCACTATTCCACCTATAATCTGACAGACTAACATTGTCAAAATGCACCCTAGCTTTTAGAGAACCAAATTATTGAGCAAAGTTGTAGCCTATGTAATTTTACTTGGCATTGTTTAGCTAATCAAACTTGTCTTGAGACTCACACTCAGCTCACACATCATTTAATTAGCTTTGATTCAGTTAATTGATGTCATTACCTAATACAAACAGTTCCAACCAAAATATAGTTTTAAAAAAAGAAACAGTAGGTTAAACACATCTAGTGGGTCTTGGACTCACGATCTCACCCTCCATCACTTTATTATGAGCGGAGCAAGTGCGAATTGAGATAGTGAGTCGTTTATGGTGATAATATGTACATGATTCATGAAAGTGTCAAGTAAGATAGTGAGTTGTTTATGATGATAATATGTACATGATTCACGAAAGAGTCAAGTAACTGATATTAACACTAATGTGTGAAGTGCAGGACATATAGTGGAACATCAGTTATCAATGCTAACTACAATATATGGAAGGAAATATGGGGTGTTCGATTACATGAAAGATAGAAAATGCTCTTACGGAGAATTGCTGCAGATGCCCTTCTAATTTGATTAAAGATCACAAATTGGTGTCAGTTAGCCTCCTCCAAATGTCCTTTTCATGAGTATATTAAAAAAAAATCAGTTGGGAGTTTAAGCTCTCCCATGCTGCCCCCTTTCTCTCTGATTCTACCCAAGCCCTCTCCGCACGATTTGTGACAATCAAGCTATGATAACTCAAATTATATAGATTGGATTGGATAGGTGTGTGTTATGCGGGCATGTGCTTAGTCCCACATAGGGTGTTTACTAGTCGAACTGGGCAATATAAACGATTACAAGCAGCCCCAATTATAAATTGACCACCCTTTTTGGGGTATAGCGGAGATGTAACTAAGTTTGTGACAACCTAGTTACACCATGTCGCTTAGGGGTACTACAGCATAACATGGCCCAAACGAGGATGTCAGAAATTTAAGTGGGAAAGATTGGATTGGATTGGATTGGATAAGTGTGTGTTGTGTGGGCATATGCTAAGAGTTCTATATTTGGTGTTTACTACATCTAATTGGGGTGTATAAGCGATTAGGAGGAACTACAATTTATCTTCAATAATCATTTTGGGGTATAGCGTAGATATGACTAGCACTTCCTCAAGTCATGACACAAGCAGGTTGCAATCCCTGGATTTCCACAGCAAGCCTCTCCTCTATTATTCTTCTTCCCTCTTTTTCTCTCTTTGTCCATTAGCATCAAAAGTGGTTGGGAGAAGCAGGGGGAAAGAAAAGCCGCTAGACAGCTAGGCAATAGATATAATATATATATATTGAAAGGATGAAAAGACAAAAAAAAAAACTCCATGACTCTCTAGCCCAACACAACAATTTGTTTCAGCTCATTGTTTAGTCTCTCGAAGGCACTTCTATTACACCACAACAAAAGGCCAAAACTCCTTCATATATATAGAGTAGGAAGTTGACATTTAACAATGCTTTCCACTCATTTAAAATTTATGTAGGAGCTAGAATGGCATGACATGGATGCAAATGGAGCTTCAAGCTTGATGTTACGATAGCAACAACAGTCACAGAGTCAATTGAAACCATTGTGCATTCCCCACCAACTCTTCTTGCATGCAGAGAGACAAAATATGAGTTCACATTATTTGTAGCAATAATTCTTTCACGTTATTTGGAGGTTGAGAAACCAAGTCTACTTTAATTCTCTGCCACTAAATATAGAAGAAACACCACGAAAAGTAAAGAGAACCTTCAGAGAGAAGCTGGGAAAGAGGGATGAGCTACATGAAGAGATTAAATGGCTTGTTAGAAGGCTCCTAACAACTGGGTGAAGCTGATGTAGCCATGGGTACAAATAAGGCTTCCCTAGATATTATTGTAAGGAGCCATAAGGGTCAGGGAATTAAAGCTTGGACCAAACTCATTAAATTAATGTTCATCTAAAGTGGCAAAGGCTCAAACTTTGAAATGGCTGTATCTCAAATCCTGGAAGTCCTATTTCTTGGAAGTTTGATGCCCATGTTCACGGCATCCATAATTGGGGGCGAGTAACCCAGGTTGGTTTTCTTTTGGGTTAGCAGATTCTTTAATGGAGTGCCACATGAGCTTAGCCAAAGGACCAACCAATTTTCTTTTTCTGAGATTCTTAAGCTAGAGGATCTTCCTTCCTTTTTTTAATCTTTGGTCTGCCAATTTGTGTAGTTGTATATGTTTCTTTTAAATGTTATTCACGTTTTTGTTAGGAAAATAAAGAGTCAACTATAATATATCTGTAGTGTGAGAGAGTAAAAAGTAAAACCTGATAGCAATCTCTCCTTGCTGAGAAACCAGAGTTGCCAGCTGGTTGAAGATGCTGCTGAGCTCATGAATGGTGGACTCAACATTTTGAAGAGCTTCAGCTCTGCTCTGCATGTAACTGTCTTGCAATGGAACCATTTGTTGTTGTTGTTGCTGTTGCTGTTGATTATGTTGTTGCTGCTGCAGCAATGGCTGACTCTCTCCATCTGTTTGCTTCCTGTAAATTTAAAAAGCATGAATAAAGTTTCACTTAAATATAAATTCCAAAGTTGAAGGCCCTAGGATCTTCGTTTAGGTGTAATAAAAATCATAATTAATCAATTCAACTCAACACTGCAGAACTTGGCTTTACAGAAAAATTTGATTGAACCAAGATAAGTAACAAAGCCTCTAACTGGGTTTAGAAGTAGATACAACAACATAAATATATTGCAATTCAATTTTCCACATAAACTACATTGCATTTCACAATCTTTCAGCATCATAAGGAATGGAGGAAAAAAGAAGAAGGTAACTTCTTAGGATGTTTCGGAGGTATAAAGAGTACAAGCAGGGATGACAAACTGCAAAATTTTAGAGCTAACTTCGAAAGCAACTCAGGAAAATGATAAGAGAAACATTGACTGAATGGATTCCAAACAGAATTCAGACCAAATCTAGACAGAAGTCTTCTATTAACTCATATTCTTGATATATTAGATCATATGTTTCATACATATTAACAAATACAATAATTGATTAATCATAAAAACATAGTGATTCAGATCTAAAGGATTATATGATGATACATCAATTAAATAATAACCCAGTAAAAGAGGTCCCTGACCAACAAACCAAAACAACGAACAAGCTCTTACCCAGGAAACAATTGGGATGAAGATGGTGACCCATTAGCCCATGGAGGAGGTGGGGCATTTGAGGAACTAGCAGCTGACCTCGTAGCCAGCGGACGTTGACGAACAAATGGATTTGTAGATTCCTTAGAAGCAGTGGAAGAAAACAGCTGTCTTCTGTTCTCATGAACCTTCAAGTTCTTTAAGAAACCAATAAGATACCATTAGTCTTCAATGAAATAGTATTACAAAAAATATGAAGCAACAGTGGTGGAAATAGACTCCCACTGAGATAACCAGCCTGACTGAAAAAGCAAAGATACTCAGCAACACTGGCCTTACCTCTGTTCTCATGGTAAGAACTTCTTTGAACTCTTTTGTGGTGCTCATCAACCGATTCTTCAAGTCGTCTACAACAGTGGTTGAGTGACTAGTGGTGTCACTAGAGATATTCCCACTCTCATTTCTAGAGTTGCTGAGGAACTGAAGATCTACCACTGCAGAATTTAGCGCAGTAATATCTTGCTTAATAAGCGCAGTCAGCTCCTGGATTTCCTTGGTGGGGTCATCAAAAACTGAAGTCCTCTTTGCCACTACAAATCAGTAAAAGCACATTAAAAGGACAAAGTTCATCCTTAACGCAATGTGTTTACCATAATTCTAAAAACTATTGATCGCAACAGTATCCACTCTCCAACCATCCAATTAGAAGAATGTCCTAACCTGTCTTCCTTTCTGACAATGGTTTTTATCAATTTTTTTTATTTATTTTTGACAACACTTATTAGTTCAACTTCAAAAATTCCAGCACAATTGTAATAACAAATTCCTCATCCAAATTGTATTTTAAAAACCAAACAATAAGCAAGATAAAATAAAATTCTAGTACAAGACTTTCAATTTTATCACTTACACTTTGCCAGCTTGGTAAGCTTTTGTGACGTCTGGTGTATCCCATACCCGATTTTGGAAGCCCTCTTGTTGAACTCGGACTGAATTGCAACCGCAGACCTCTGTTCCTCTGACTTTGAGCTGCTACTCGGCCCATTCGGAGCCGACGACCCTGATGAAAACGACTTCTTTAGCCTCTCGGCTATACTCTGGAACTCCTGTGTCCGATCCCGAATCGGTGCCAATTTCACATGCATTTTCCCTAACCCTACCTTAAAATCCAAATCCTATAATAACATAACCCCCTGAAATCACAAAGACTCATTCAGATCTTCAAAATTTGAAATCCAGCAAACCTTCAGACACAGATTAAACCTATTCTAACAATAAACCCTATACATTTATAAACAAATAATAAAACCAAATTGAGCTTCAAAAACACACACACACACACACACACATTTAGCCTAGTTGATCCCAATCTTTGATTTGTTGAATTCCTTAGGGAAAAACAAAATAATAAAAACGAAATTATAATTTCAAATCTTCAAATTAAAACCTAGTTGATCCTACTAGTGTACCAAGCTTTGATCGAGTTGAAATTTTTTTTTTCCGGTAAAATTCAGTAAACATAACATTCCAGCTTTTCATTTTTCCTACATTTTCTTATCAACCAAACAGGATATATATATAATCAAAGAGCAACGAAATTACCTCCAAAAACAGGGAGATCTGAAACCCTAGAGCCACGGAATCAGTATTGCTCAAAATTGGATCGAATTTGAGGAATAGAGGGAGCGAGAACCTAGATCTGGATCGAGGTGACCATGCGTGGCAAATAGAAATCGAAAGCTATTCGTAATGGTGCTGTGGGGGTTTTGGAATTTTAGAGGTCCCGATACGACGACGGATCCAGTGGAGAAGAAAAAAACAAAAAAAAAGATAATAATTGCAAAACAATATTTGTGTCGAGAAGAAGGCTACGGAAGTGTGCGTGAGACACTACGAACTACGAAAATTAGATGAAATTGCTTAAATACACCGTAATGTAATGAGTTAAAATATGAGAAATGATATGATTACAACATTTTTATAACAAATTCTAAGTGGCAGGTTGTTACTGGTTGTTATTGTTAGGGCAAAAAAGTAATCTTAGTGTTAGTTTCAAATTTGAACCAATAATAATTAACCACCTGTAATTTGTTGTAAAAATATTATAGACGTAGCATCTCTCTTAAAATATTATTTTTGTCCGTAAACTTTATCAAAATTTTGTTACCTATCACTAAACTTTTTAAAAAAGAAATTGAAATACATTCTTAAACTTTGTAAATAACTTTTTTTAAATAGTTTAGAGTCTAAAATAAAAATAAAAAAATAAGTTTTTTCAATAGTTTTGAGACCAAAAAATAAAACATTTCAATAGCTTATGATATCGCTCCGAATCAGTAAGGTGGATGATCTGGTTTCGGTGGCTACTGAAGCGGTTGAAGGCCTACAAGAAGCAAACACAGTCAAAGAGGAGACCGGAGAAGACCGGCCGAACCCTCTCCGATGGAAAAGTTAGCCTCGCAAAGAAGGAAGTTCCAAGTATTTGGGAATAGTGTCTTAGAAAAATTCTTACATCTCTCGGGTTCAGACCGGCCCTTTATATAGATCCTAGGGACGGTTATTTGTCGAAATAACCTCCCCAAGATTTGTGGAAACCAACGAGTCCGGAGTTAACTTCCTCAACGGCTATTAAAATTGTAACCGCTAACGGAAGTTAACTTATTTGATGGATTCATGGCGATAGTTGCGGGTTTATTAACCGCTACAGAGAGTCGAACGTTTTCCAAGTGTTGCGTACTCGTCCGTCTGGTGTAGGACGGTTTGGTCGTCCATGGACATCAAGAAGATCGTCCATGGACGACCTTCATGGACGACTTTATCGTCCATGGGAGATTTCACTGATCAAGAGTAGTATTATCGTCCATGAATATTTTTCCTTCTTCTGGGGTGATTCTCGGTCCAACCTGCTCTATTGGCTCTGGACGATACCTTTGGACGAACTAGAGTTGAACTAATTTTCTGCTCCCCTATCAGCTTAGATACCTAAAATGAACTTTTCAATAGTCTAGGGATTAAAAAAACAAATTTTTTAAAGTTTAAAGATGAAAAAAAAATTTGATAAATTTTAGGGATTAAGATAGTATTTTACCATAAAAATAAATAAATGTTTATTTAATGATAATTAGTTAATATTAATGTATAAAAATTCAATAAAAAAAAGTACTTATTTAATTTAATTATAATTTATCATGATTTAATCTGAATTTTGTTTTAGAAATCATATGTTTATGTGACCGCATTATAAATAAACTAATTAAAAATATTAAATTCTTTTATTTTATGTACTTTTTAAGAATATTATTATATATAGAAATGTAAATATACATACAATAACTAATATTATTCTCATACTGTGTATAGCTTAATTAAAAAGATATATATAAATAAATATAAGTTATATTGATAATTAGTGTGCCACATGATAAAACACATATTAATGTTATGACATATAATACATACACACATATGTTGAGTCACTTTATACGTACACTACATGTAATATATAAATTTTATACATTTAAACGTAAAAGTGGGTTCCAATTAGCTCAACCGATAAAGTCTTTGATGGTTGAATAAGATATCTGGGATTCAATTCCCGCCTACACAAAAAACCGATTGGTGTCTTGACCTGATGATAAAAAGCTATTATCAAGAGTGAACGACATAAGTTGAAACTCTCTCTAAAAAAAAAACATAAATTATGATATATAATTTAAAAAATAAAATTTATTTTAAATTACTTGAAACTTTTACTAATATAATTTTAGATGGAGTAGAATTTTGATTTTCTTATAATTTCAAAAAAGATACCATTATTCATAGGAAATTATTAGTAAAAGAGTTTGATCTACAGTAGGTATCTACAATAACAATCATAACAATTTTTTGATGAAATAACAATCATGATAATTAATAATGAGAGTCTAAACTAATTACCAAAAAAAAAAAAGTCTAAACTGTTTTTATGCATCTAATAGTGATAGGGTTCAAGTTGGCGTTGGTTTGTCCATAGTGATTGTCCATGACCAGACCATGTCCAGAAGGTTTTGGAAGGAAAGAAACCCAATTAAAGCGTCACAGGCATGAATAGGACCTGTCCATAGGTAAAGAGGTCATCCAGTTCTAGGATAGTCGTCCATGACTCAAGGGCATGGACGACCAGACAACAATTAGTGAATTTTAAAGAGAACCTTTTAGTGTTTAATATAATTAGACCATGATTCACTACTTCTAAAACGTGAAGAAGATTCCACGTAATTTGCTCCACGTTCTCCATTAACTCCACACATCCCCCATGATAGTAGTGGATCCGAACAAGTAGACAAAATCCTAACTTTCTATAAAATGATCAAGTCACATTCATCCAAGGTAAGTTCTACCATTCACAGTTTCTCATCCTTGTGTTATAGAAAGAAAACTGACTAAATTGTCGGAGGGTCCTTAGCCTGGTTACACCAGTGTCGGGAGCGAAAAAAATTTCCTTCCGACAAATGAGATTTATATTGGGTTGGGGGCTTAAACCGAAACTCGACGATTGGCTTGATGCACGGCCCAAAGGCCATCGATGAAGATCCAAAGAATTCATTGTATTTTATGCCTTGGGTCTAGATTGAGACTAATAAGAATGACCCATAAACAATCCCTATAGCAGACACGTTAGCATGATTAAAAAGCATATTGCAAGAAATAGCCCAGCAGTAAAAATATTTCTACAGTAAACTAGCCCAGCGATAAAATGTCCTAGTGGTAAAGTATAATAAAATAGAATGAACCTCCAGCTGTTAGCTACTTTACAGATTAAGGAAAGTATCCACATTTTCAAACTCATCATCCGTTGACTCTGGAGAAGAGTCTTCTAACACAATAATACAAGGGGAAAATTCTATAGTGATAATTACAATATAACCTTCAATAATAAATGAGTAAATGAATATTATAGGCTCCATTATAACAAATAATGAGAAAAACTTAGTGTGAGATGAAGGGAGAGAGAGAGATCCCAGGTAGCGCAGCAAGATCATTATGGTGCTAATGCGCGCTCGTGGATATAGTATAGGTAGTGAGTAAAGAGAGTCATTTGTGAGTAGTATGAGTAATGAGTGAGAGTGTATAGTAAAGCTACTCGGGCTTTCTGCTGGGGGTAGATAAGTGTTTATGAGTAGAGCTATGAGGGGTGTTTTCGAGCTAGGGACTGGAGAACTTAGTTTCTAAGCTTGAAGCTAAGAAACTCAGTGCCTTAGATCTTTGCTAGAGCTTGGGGAAGGCTAAAACAGAGAGGTTAAGGAAGAACCTCTTTCTGTTAGTGTATCTTGGTCTCCCCCTTAAGTGTTAATGGAGAATTTTTATTTATAGTTGAGTTTGAAGGGGTAATTAGCAAAGAATCTATACTAAATCTTCCTTAATTTTCAGAAAATTCTTAAAGAACCATTCCTAGGATTTTGGCTAAGAGTGGTAAGCTTAACTTTTAGAAGGTTCTTGCTGTTTTGGGTAATAACAGCTGGGATTCTAACTTAGCATTGAATGTTGATTAGCCTTAGCTGATGGGATTAAAGCATGCATTAGGCTAATGATCTTGGTTATGCTGTTGCTAGAATCAGAGCTCCCTAGGTCAGATTGTATCACCCTAAGCCAGGTGTCAATCTTGGAGCCCTTGTTGGGAACTCTACTAGGATCCCTTTGGTGCCCTCCAAACCACATTTTCCTAAATTTCTCCATTTGGGGTTCATGTGCTTGGTCCATAAACCAGAGAGTACACGTTTTTGGTATGAAAATGAATTGATTTCAAGTTGTTTCAGGAGCTTTCATGGCCTGGTCATGGCTGCTCTTGGTTCTTAACTGAATGGGCTGGAGAAAAAAGAAGGGACAGTTGGCTGAAACTCCCTAGCTTTCTGTCACGTCACTTCAGCTTTATGTCACATGAGAAATGATGGAATTTTAGCTTGTTAAGGAAGGGTTCAACCCCTGATGGACACGTGTCCTTCTTCTGATCTGATTGGACAAGCTAGGACTTGATGGCAATGGGCTCTAGCTATTAAGTTGTGTTGAAATTTGGCTGGTCAGCTCACGTGAGCCTCAGCTGCTGAGATTTGCATGTGAGCTTGGCTGGGTCAGCTGGGCCTTGTAATTGAGCTTCTTTAGGCTTGATTATCCCTACAAGAATGAATAGTTTTGCCATGGGTGATATGCATGGGCTTTTATAAATCTTGTAAGAGAGGCATTTCTTGAGGGATGAGTAATTATATTTCCCATGAGTGAGGGATTTAGTATACGTAAAACAAGTGTCAAAAATAATATTTGAGTTTTGTAAGTATGTGCCCAAATAGCATTTGGGCTTTATGAAATAGTTGCCAAAATAATGTTTGGGCTTTGTAGGCATGAGCCAAAATAGCATTTGGGCTTTATGAAATATTGCCAAATTAGTATTTGGGTTTTGTAAAATAGATGCCACATTAATATTTGGGCTTTATGAAATATTACCAAATTAGTATTTGGACTTTGTAAAATAGGTGCCAAATTAATATTTGGGCTTTATGAAATATTACCAAATTAGTATTTGGACTTTGTAAAATAGGTGCCAAATTAATATTTGGGCTTTGGGGGTGTCGTGTCGTAACAGACTTTAGAGGTGCCGTATCATAATGGGCTTTAGAGGTGCCGTATTGTAAAGGGCTTTTTCGGATTTTGCCCACAAGTTAAATGATTTTGGGCATTTTTGTGGAGATAGCATAATTTTGTGGCCCAATTTTGGTAGCAATATGGTGAGTATTTTTGTGAAAACCCAAGTTGGATAATATGTGGGATATAATGGGTAGTATTTGTGAGAGGGCCCAAGGTAATTTATGGGGCTTATATAGGGAATATTTATGGGAGACCAATAACATGGAGAATATTTGGGTAATATATGGGGAATATTTATGTGGGCTCAAAATAATTTATGGGCTTGTGTGGGGATTTTTTAGGGAGTGGGCTAATGAAATTAGGGCCCGAAAATTCGTACCTCAACAACTGGTCACCCTTGACAGTCTTTTCTTTCATTTTAGGTCATAGAGCCATCACCATAGCCTGAAGCATTACAGTCTACTGATTTTCATGCATCATCAAGTAGTATGACTTAGTACTATTTTAGAGAATTGATTACCTTGTCGTTGTATGTTGGGAGTATGAATAATTACCCAAATTAATTGTGTTGATAATTTTTGAGTCCTATGACCAGAATGCTTTAATTTTGAACAAACAAAAAAAATTGGTCATCTTGAGGACAAAACATGGCATTTGAGGCTTATGAGCATTATTTTGACTTTCGTGTTGCATAATATAAACAAGTAGTAATAAGTGTTAATCTAATGTGTGGAGTAGAGTTACTTGAGATGAATATAATTGAGATCTTCACACTAAATCCACATGCATTCCACAATATACACTAAAAATTATAATGTGCTACTTATTTTTTCAAACTCTATCTTCCACTCTTTAAATCATTGATTCTAAGAAATTGTTGTTGTGCCGAATGGGTGATGATGACATTTTTCACTCCATAACTTGGGAGAAAATAGGCAACTGCCCATTTAAAAAAAAATCCAGCATTTTGCCCCATTTTCCAAACTAATTAGGGAAATGCCTCTCTTTTGAAACTCGATTTTCTCAAAATCAAGTTATAAAAAAATAATAATTCTAGAGCCTTATAGTGGCGTTTTAGGGAGCCTATAATGATGTTTTGTAACTCGATCTTCATGAAGTCGAGTTACATGCAATTTTTTTTCTTTTTTTTGCTATAACTCGATTTCAAGGAGCTCAAGTTTCAAAACGTCACTATATGTTCTTAAAACGTCACTATATGTCCTTAAAATGTCACTATAGGCTCCTTAAAAACGTCACTATAGGGCTTAACTCGATTTTAAGAAAATCGAGTTTCAAAAGAGGGGCATTTCCCTAATTAGTTTGGGAAAGGGGGCAAAATGCTGGATTGTTTTTTTAAAAAGGGCAAAGGCCAATTTTTTCCCCGTAACTTGTAATGATCATATAAGTAAAATAACTATAAATGCATAAAATATATAAATAAAAGCATAATTTGATAAAAAAAAAAAAAAAAAAAAAACTTGTTTTTAAGATCATGAGAACATCTTTCAAAGTTCATTGGTTATTAACAAGTTTGTTTATAGTGGCTTAAAGGTAATTTAAAGGGGATTGGAGTAACTTCAAGTTGCCTTAAAGTAGGATGTGCTTCAAATATTCAAATTGGAGGAACAATAATGGACATAAAATTATAGTATAATCAAATATAATTTATAGTAGTATCATTTATTTAGCTTCCATTGTATATTAATTACCTTAATGTGGAAAAAGGCATTTAAATTTTGACTTTCTTAACAAATGTCGTATGGACATTCCTTTAGAAAAATACTTTTAGAAATTTTTTATAAAAAATAAAAAAAATGATTTTTTTATTATAAAAATTGTATCAAAACTTTCCTGTAGGGTCTCAATTTTAGGGCCCAAGTCCAAGATGTATGGAGCCTTGGTCTAATGAGCCCAATATAATGAATTTGTAGAGAATGGGTTGGAAACTTGGACTTTAGCGAGTCAGATGATCGACCAATAGGTCTAAGTGATACAGAAAGAAAGATAAAATTGGTTTACGAGGGAGAGACGCCCCCAAATTTTATCCGAGGAGGTTCATTCTTCACATATTGTACGTAATCCTTTGTTATCAGTCCGGTCCCCCCCCCAATTGTTCTCCCCTTCTCCTCTATTTATACTATCTCCCTCCCATTTCCACCGTCCACGTGTAGATTTAGATTGATAGTGCTGATACTTGTCCCATCAGCCCCTCCCCAAAGTCGTTGGGAGTGGTTGTAAAGGCTGAAAAGCATGGTTCTGTTAGTTGCAGAGCACTTAATGCAATAGTAGCAGTTTTCTCTTAGATATTTCCATGCCTTCCTTTGTCCTTTTCTTTTTAGTACTTATCCTATTCCATGGAATGGTTCGGAATGTCACTTTCGACGCCAGGCTGTTTCCTTTGTCCTTGGTCTTACCTGGCTGAGGAGGAGTTCTTCCTTGGATCGGGCCTTTGGCCCAACATATATATTGGTATGGGCTCTTTGGTCCGTTTTGTAAATGCCACCCCCACATTTCCTAAAAACAGTTAATTAATAAAATCTCCTCATTTTCATTAACTACACAATTCCCCTCTTCTAAAAAACAGCTACCCAAATCCTATATAATTTGGGATGAGTTTTAAAATTAAACCCTAAAGTTTCAAAAGTTTCAAATCAAGAGTCACGTGTCTTGGTGAGGTTTGAATCCTATACACCAAACACCACAAAGGGTATTAGTACCATTAGGGTATCAATTTAAACCTATGTTTTTTCCCCAATTATTACTATGTACTTTATCATTAAATTTTAATTAAATTTTTGCAATATTTTATTTATTTTACATATACTCATTGATTAAATTGTGCATTGCACGCACTCAAGCAATGTGATCGAGCTTTGGGAGAGAGTGTAATTAAGTGTGTGTATGTGTTTTTAACAGTTAGTTTGTTCCTCAAAAAAATAAAGTGGGTGTTGTCCCACATTGCTTGAGTGTAACTTTTTCCCATTGCTTACAGCCCCACTCTACTATTACAAGAGTTAGACCATTTTGTAGTGGTACTTTGGATTAAGTAATGTGTATGAGCTTGGTAGATGAGTGTAATTAAGTGTGTGTGTGTGTGTGTTTAACTGTTAGTTTATTTATAAAAAAAACCTTATTTATATGGAAGGGAAGACTTACATTTCAAACACAAACTTTCATTTTCACTATTCCCACAAGTGTGCACGGTTCAATATAAGGGTGACATCAATATGCTAAGTAGGAGCCTTGATCACACAATAACACTAGAGTCGCAACATTTTCTCACCAAATATTTCATAAATACCAATGTGACAAGTTGTTACGCTCCGTTTATTTCGATGGAAAATCTTGTATAAAGATAATTTTCCGCATTTTCTAGTGTTTGGTAGCATAAAAAAAGATTAGTCAAATAAATATTATATTTGGTCAACAGAAAAATATGGCTTATTTTTAGAGATTATTTTCTATTAAATTTTGTTGGAAAATAATTCTATCTCACAACAAGCTAAATAAAGGACATTTGGTGATTGTTTTTCAACTCATTTAAGGTTGTTATCAAATATTGAAAAATGAAATAGTTTTATAGAAAATATTTTTTTTTAAGAAAATGACTCATTTTCTAAAAAACATTATCATCAAAACAAACAGAGCGTTAATGGTAGATGAAAACCCATATTCACAATGCAACTGTTGTAAAAAATTTGTATTTTTGGTTGGACAAAATTTGTATCAGTAGCATTGCTTTTTAAGTCCAGGATTTCTTAAATCTTATTATACTTTAGTAGCATTGCTTTTTAAGCCCAAGACCTCTTAAATCTTATTATACTTTAGAAACCACTAGTCGCTAACCCGTGTGATGCACGGGAAAGATATTGAAAAATAGATCTAATCTTTCTTTTATTCTATTATATGTCATGTATATATAAGTGTGTTTAGGTCTATTGATAAAGAGCAATCATTATGTAGCGTGCTCCATAAATTAACATTATACTTAAATTAAAAAATAAAAAGAAGAAAAGAGATATAACATCATTTTCAGTTGTAAATCTATAGTTTTATAATATTTTAAACTTTTTTTAATGATATAATGTGTTTGGGACCAAGTGTGTGTGTGTAAAATATCATATACCTATAATCATAAAAGCAAGCATTTCTCATAGCAAAATGTGAAAAATAACCAACAATTTGTTTACATATGTGGGTTAGATTTAAAACAAACTACATATATTCCAAGTCTGATAAGCCAACTCAATGGTAGAAAAATGTTCTTTATAAAATTAGATAGTAACATATTTTACAAAAGGAGGCAATTCTTTGTAACTCTATCTTGCTACTCATATTCTGCAATATACAACAAAGTGATTTATCTATCCAGGTACAACGGGCAATAGCATTGGCTATTCTTAAGCACAATTCAATACAAACAAATGAAATAGAAAAGAAAAAAAAAAGTAACATAACAAATACAAAAAGTACCACTGTTTCAGCCCTCCAAAACTCCATAAACAAAACCCTTTCCTAGCCCAAAAATACAAAAAAGTTCTAGCAGTCTCAATTTTCAGAAGAGAAATGAATACTTATCCCAATGAAGAAAAAATTGGAGCTTCAGTTTCATAGGAGTATATTGTTCTCAACAAAAAATATTTTGCCCAAAAAAAAAAAATGGAATCCAAAATATTTTGGGGTTTATTTGATTTGTGACTGCTTGAAACCAAAACAATATGAGCCATACTATAGTATTTCCAACTACCATAGGGACTTGTTTTGTGGAAGGTACTTATTATTGCACCAAGCCCGACCTTTAAATCCTACTTTTATGTTCAATTATAAACTACATCTAATCCTAATTGGCTTTTATGTTTAGAATTATATGCAAAACTAAATCAATCAGGCTCCAGAAATAAATATATAAATTCTAATATAAAGTTAAAATTTTATAAAACAAACATAAATTCTAATATCAAACTCCAAATAAATTATATAACATGCAACAAAGAAACCCAAAAAAGAAAAAAAGAAAAGAAAAGAAAATAAACTATAGTAGCTAAATATACAAATAAAATAGTAATTAAAAGACATTGACACGCATAAATTAATATCTAAAACTAAAGAAGCATACCTTGCTCAAAAACTTTTTTATTTCGATAAGATCAAACCTGGCTCAGAAAACCTTAAATTAAAAGAACACAATTTAAATAGATTAGTAAACCCAATGGCCAAATAAAGAAAACAGGTAAGAGGGAAAATCCTAAAATTATATTAAAAAAAAAAAATCAGATAATGATTCATAGATATAAAACCCAAATCGCCCAGATTATAAACCAACCAATCAAATCTTCATTAATTTTGACCATTTTTTCAAGTAGAGAAACCCCCTGATAGGATTAAAATCAAAAGCACATTAAATTATCAAGTTGATTATAAAGTTAGCCTAAAAAAAAAAAAACAATTGGAAATTAAGCGAAAATTGAAATTAGTAAATATATCTTTGACTAAAAAGATCAAAACAGGAAGGAGGAAAACAAAAATCAGATAATAAGTCATAGATTAAAACCCAAATTGCCCAACAAAAACAACGAAATTTCCCATTTTTTAATCAAATGAAAGCAAACCCAGATTATAAATCAATTAGGATTGCCCAAATTTTGATTGCATAAACTCAATAAACCTAAAAACCCTAGAATATGAAACTAAGATCAAAAACAGAAAAACAAAAGGCAAATAATATAAAGATTCAGAGAGAGGGAGAGTAGAAACATTGTGGATTTGAAATATCTTTTCCCTTTGTGGCCTGTGTTTGCTCCACTACCTTCTCTTCTTGTCTGATAACCCAGATATCAAGCCAAATAAATAAAAATAAAAAACAAAATAGAATAGAACAGAACATGAAATTGAAACTGAAACTCATGAGAGCACAAAAACAAAACCCAGAAACTAAAAAATCCTAATAACAATTCAGGTAGAATTTGATCATCTAGGTTGTTTCCCTAATTTCAACAAAATCCCTAAATTGACAGCAAACCTAATTGAAGACCATAGGATAAGCGATTAGTTGAAGACAATAGAATAAGAGATTAGTTGAAAATTACTGAGAAAGAATGGTCTTAATTATATCAAGGCTGGGTTGGGCTTCGAAAAAAATAGCACCCATCCCTAACACCATCCTCAAGTTTTCAAGAAAAATAAAACTTACCGACAACTGTGTGGAACCGAAAGATGGAGGGAGATCGGTTTAACAGTAGTGAAGAGGCCTCCCTCAAGTTTCTCTCTCCAACACTCTCTGCATCTTATCAGATTTCTATCTCTGTGTTTCACGGTCACAAATGCTTTCTATTCTTTATATATATCTCTCTCTAATCGTTTTTTATTTAAGGGAAATACTAACAAGTGCCCTTAGGGTACTAGTTAATAATCCATTTAAAGAAACTTTTTATGGGAAATGAAAAAAAAAAAAATATTTTGACAACTTTTTTCATTTCTCATAAAAGTGGCATCAAAATTTTCCTAAAATAAATTATTAATGAGTGCCCTAAGGGCACTCGTTAGCATGACCCTTTATTTAATATAGAGAAGCAGAGCATCAGGTTTAGGGTTTAGAAAAGTTTTATTATTATTATTTTTTTAATATTGGGCTGATGTGAAAAATTGTAGAAGTTTCAAAAGTTTCAGTTTTATATATATATAGATTACATTGAAAGTGGAATTTAAATTAACTTAAAAATCCATGGGATTACCACAAACTTTCTCTTGTTTTGTATAAGGTTTGTAATTTTGCAATAATTATGATAGGATAAAATACAAAAAAAAAAAACTCATGAAGCTTTGGCTAATGTTAGGGTGTAAAATTTTGTGCTAGGGTTCGTACCAAAAATATGATTTTTTAATCAAATTAACCGTAAAATTTTGTGTTATGGGTTCTAAAATTTTGTGAAAATCCATTTCCACGTGGAAGATTGTAGTTAGACATTCAGACATTTCCGTAAGCACGCAGTCTCTTTAGCCATTAGCCAATCTGTTTATTTTATTTCTTTGATCACGTCACACAGTACGGTTACCAGCTTTTTGGAGCTCTGCTAAAATTTCTCGCTGTATATCCCGCGTAGAAACACCAACTCGCTAAGCTCAGAACAGTGGCACTTCCCTAATAAAAACCATCTTATTGCCACGTGGTTCTCAGAAAAAGCGAGTTCAACAACCTCAAACACTTAAGCGCGTAGGAATGTGATATTGATGCGCGCTTTTTTTGTTTGTTTGGGCGCAAGTATTAGTACTGTCCATTCTTTATGGCGCCTTATAACTCAAAAAGCCCAATGGCATTTCCGATATTTGACAAACCATCAGGGTCATTTCCTAACGAGTAAATGGGAAAAGCTTAAAATGAACTTTTCAATGTTTCAATCGTAATCAAATTTTTGCAAAAACCATAATGCTTAACTACCATACATCTCCCAAATCAATTTTGAATCTGATCCCTCCACGTGGAACCAGACCAAATTATAACCGTTCAGATCTCTCTCGTTTACCCCGAAATGTTAATAAATCGAAGGGCTATAAATCGGCAAAACAAAATCCTCACCACAACTTCCGAATCGAACGCTACACAGAGCGCCACGTAGCGTGATTTTAGCCCTCCATATATATATATTTTCAATTTTCATTTTCATTTACTCAAAAATTCTTTTTTGGTATTTTTTTTTTCGATCTAAACCCTTTACTCTCTTGGAACCAAAAGAAACCCTAGCTCTCGTCCGTCTCTTACGGTAAAAAAAAAAAAAAAAAGGAAAAAGAAGAAAAAATCAAAATTGGCCAAATTTAATTTCGAAAATCGAGGAATATTATTAGGGTTTCAAATCAGAAGGCTCAGATTCAAACCCTAATTCATGTTTCATGTTCGTGATCTCCTCGATTATTACGAGGAATCGGTTTCTCAGCGACATGTTTGTCGAGGTACGTATACGAATTTTACGTTTTTGTCAAATTTAGGGTTTAGTTTGTTCGATTGTTGTTGAAGAAATGATATTAATGCGTGTGCTATAGGGTTTGATCGATTAATTTATTGAGTGGTTTGCGAGGGATTATTCTGTGATTGTTTATTTATTTATTTATTTTTGGTTTGGGTACGTTTTTGGTGTTACAGATCTGAGAAATGCGTAGGGGCATGTATGATGGAATGTGAGAATTGGGGTTTTTTGGTTTGGGTGTTTGGATTGAGGGAAAGTTGATGGAAAATAGTGTAGAAAACTCACATGGCGCAGAAATTCCGAAGAAATCTAGATCTTTGGATCTTAAGAGTTTGTATAAATCTAGAGTAATAGAAGAGGGTGATATTAAGAATTTGAAGAAGAGGAAGAATATTGGTGGAGAGGATGGTGATGAGAGGAGGGACAACAATGACAGGAAGAAGAAGAAAAAGAAGAGTAGGAAAGAGGTGTCTCTGAGTAGTTTAAAAAATGTTAATGATAGCAGCAGCAAAAAGAGTGTGGATGGAGAAGTGTATAGTGGTCAGTTGAGTTCTGGTTCCCACGATTTGAAGGACTCGAAGAAGTCAGGTTCGAGTCAGAAATTGAATAGCAGTAGTGAGTTTAATAGTGTTTCCGTTAGTTTAAATGATAATGGATTTCAGATCCCCAAGCGTAAGCGGGGTTTTGTTGGGCGGAAGAAAATTGATGGTTCTCGAGTGTTGAAGCTGGCAGGGAAGTCTAATAGTAAAGTGGCTCTTGTTGATCAGGTAGCCAATTCAAGTCCTGATGATTCGGGCTCCCAGGTTCAGTCTTCGAAGGTCAAACGAAAGAAAGTTTTTGATGAGTTTAAGGAAAATAGAAATAGTGAGTCGAATTTGGATAGGCACTTGAAGGAGGAAGAAGGGAGTGTTGGTCATTTGGTTGTAAACAATGGTGATACGCCGTTGAAAAAGCCACAGAGGAATCGTAGTAGAAAAAGGAAGAATTTGGCGCCAGATTGTAAAAGTGTAGTGAAGGAAGCCGTGCCTTTGGCTGATAATTCTGTTAGGATCTCTGATGATTCGCAAGAAGATGATGAGGAGAATCTTGAAGAGAATGCTGCAAGGATGCTATCATCGCGGTTTGATCCAAGCTGTACTGGGTTTTCATCAAACAGCAAGGCTTCTGCATTGCGATCTGCCGATGGGTTGTCTTTTTTGCTATCTTCAGGTGGGGATTTTGTTGGCCGTGGGTCTAGATCTTTATCTGGATCAGAATCTGCATCAGTTGATACCGCTGTTAGAGTATTGAGACCAAGGAAACAGCATAAAGAGAAGGGACAGAGGAAAAGGCGCCACTTTTATGAAATTTTCCATGGAGACTTGGATGCATATTGGGTTTTGAATAGGCGAATTAAGGTCTTCTGGCCTTTGGACCAGAGTTGGTATTTTGGCCTTGTAAATGAGTATGACAAAGAAAGGAAACTTCATCATGTCAAATATGATGACCGCGATGAAGAATGGATTGACCTAAAAAATGAGAGGTTCAAACTTTTGCTGCTCCCTAGTGAAGTTCCTGGTAAGGCAGAGCGAAGAAAATCAGTTATGAGAAATAGAAATTCTTATGGGGGAAAAGGAGGTTCAAAGATTGGTAGAGAGAAGGAAAAGAGAGACTTGACTACTGAGGATGATAGTTGTATAGGCAGCTATTTGGACTCAGAGCCCATCATCTCATGGTTGGCTCGATCTACTCTTCGAATCAAATCTTCTCCTTCCTATGCTGCAAAGAAACAGAAGACATCTGATTCATCTTTGCATCCTTTGTCATCAGGTTTGTCTGATGAAGCTGTCCATCTGCATGGTTGTTCTGACAAGAGTTCATTGAGAAGGGATAAGGATAGAAGTAAATTATCTAGTAGTTCTAAATTGCCAGAGAGATTACGTGACACTGTAAGGCTAAAGAGGTCTGCCCTGGAGAGCACCACTTGCTTCAAAGATAGCAAACAGCCTATTGTTTATTTTAGGCGGCGGTTCCGCAAGACAGGCCCAGAATTGTCTCATGCATCTGAGGACAATCATGTCTTTAGCACTGCACCAGAACTGTCTAATGCATTTGAGGACAATCATGTCTCTAGCAGTGCACCTTGCTCTGTTGCTTCTTTTGGCCCTCTTGTTGATGGAATTGCTGGCTTTGAAGAATGTGATGTTTCACTGGGTAGGTTGGACTTTGATGTGCCTTTGGGGTCTGCTGACAATGTTGGGTTGTTAGATTTTTCTTTTCCAACAATAAAATCAGGGCAAATCAGGTTTGACTTAAGCTTCCCAGTGCAGTTGGTTTTGAATGACTATTTTGGAGCAGAGAACTTTTGGTTGTTCCGAGCTGGGTTTCTTCTTCAGCATGGTATTGTGATGAACATGTGGCCAAAGGTTCATTTGGAAATGCTTTTTGTTGACAATGTGGCTGGGTTGAGGTTTCTCTTGTTTGAAGGTTGCTTCAAGGAGGCTGTAGCCTTGGTTTCTTTAGTCCTGAGAGTATTTCATCGATCTAGTGATCAGGGAAAGTATCTAGACTCACAATTGCCAGTAACTTCAGTTCGGTTCAAATTCTCGGGTGTTCAAAATCTGACAAAACAACTTGTGTTTGCATTCTACAACTTCTCTGAACTGAATAATTCAAAGTGGGTGTACCTGGACTGTAAACTTAAGAGGCATTGTTTGCTTACCAGGCAACTACCTCTGTCAGAATGCACTTATGACAATATTCATGCATTTCAAAATGGAAGAAATCAGTTACCTCTCACTTCTGCTTGTGTGCGGCCCTCCTCTATGAAGGTATTCCATTTATTTTTCTTACATTTTCTGAATGTGGGTTTATGGGTTGTACTTCTTATATTACCCAAAATATATAGTTTTCCCCGTTGTTTTTGTAATTAGCTCTAGGCTATCTATTGCCTTTTTTTCATTATGCATTTCATTTTCAAGTGATCCACCCCCCTTCCTTGTGGAAACCGGTGCACACTCGCTTCTGGTTTTGGAGTGCAAGTGAGTTTAATAATAAAGTAAGGAGACTAACCCGTGTTTTAATTCCTTTGGGAGGATGATGGAAGGAGTGGGGTGCGTAGAGGGAAAGGGTGGCTGGATTATACTAAATTTACTAATATTCTGCCCTCACTTCCCCTCAACTCTCTTTCCCATCTCTCTAGGTTTTAAACATTCCCTAGTATTTTTTGACATAGCCTTGCCAATGAGCTCTGGCTTAATAGGCACCTTCTCCTCTTATAAGTCTGGGTGGAGAGTGAGGTCATCGGTTGAAGACTTATTGGGTGTGTGTATAACTTACTAATCAAAATTTGTTTTTGGTTGACATAGCCTTGTTAGGCATTGAAATTTGGGTACTTTTATTTTATTTAGTTAATGATTTGTATTAACTTCTGTAAGTTTTTCCACCAACCAGGGCTTAAGGAAAAGGCCTAGCCAGAGTATAAGGGTCATGGGTTTTGCCACGGATTGCACCTATGTGAATATTAGTCAGTTGTCTTCTAATCCCAATGAGATGCACGGGAAAGTTCCCCCATTTTCTCTTTGTTTTGCTGCTGCTCCTACTTTCTTTCTTAGTTTGCATCTGAAGCTGCTAATGGAACATTGTGCGGCTCGTATCACTTTCCAGGACCATGATTCAGTAGAGCATCCTGAAAACTCTGGGAGTCTTTTTGAGGATGAAAGTTCTAGTGCGGAGGACTGCTCTAAGGATGCTGTTGGGAATAATTTAAAGGCTTTGTCTAAGGATACTGCTTGTGAGGCATGGCTTTCTTGTGCTAAATCAGAGGAGAAAGATTGGATAAAGTCACCCTGGAAGTACCAAAATGGTGATGTTAACATTGCTGGCACATCTGCTGGTTCCCGAGATTCTGAAAATATTGGGACTGATGCCATTGTCCAGCCGCAGAAGTGGCAAAACCATCATTCAGAGTCAGAACAGTGTGCTTTATCGCAAAGACCTTCAGTTGATAGAGATAAGTCTGATACTGGTTCCCATTCTTTTTTGAATGGTCTTGGTGTTGAAATTCCATCATTTAATCAATTTGAGAAGCCTGATGATGGGGAATTACCTAGTGCTCAACATTCTACAGATCCGTCTTGGAATATGAATGGTGGCATCATCCCCAGCCCCAACCCCACTGCTCCCAGGAGTACATGGCATCGAAATAAAAATAATTCATCACCATATGGATGCCCCTCTCATGGATGGTCAGATGGTAAGGCTGACATCTTTCAAAATGGTTTTGGCAATGGACCTAAAAAACCTCGAACTCAGGTTTCATACACATTGCCACTTGGAGGTTTTGATGTGAACCCAAAGCATAGAAGTCATCACCAGAAAGCACCTCCCCACAAACGAATTAGGAGAGCTAATGAGAAGAGACCAGCAGATGTTTCTAGAGGCTCTCAAAGAAACTTGGAGTTTTTATCTTGTGATGCAAATGTGTTAATCACACTTGATGACAGAGGATGGAGAGAATGTGGGGTACAAGTTGTACTGGAGCTTTTTGATCATAATGAGTGGAAGCTTGCTGTAAAACTTTCAGGGACTACAAAGTATTCGTACAAGGCACATCAGTTTCTGCAGCCTGGGTCAACAAACCGCTACAATCATGCTATGATGTGGAAAGGAGGAAAAGATTGGATCTTGGAGTTTCCAGATAGGAGTCAGTGGGCTCTTTTCAAGGAGATGCATGAAGAGTGTTACAATCGGAATATTCGTGCTGCTTTGATAAAAAACATTCCCATTCCTGGGGTTCGCTTGATAGAGGAAAATTATGATAGTGGAACAGAAGTAGCATTTGTTCGCAGTTCTTCTAAGTACTTCCGGCAGGTTGAAACGGACGTTGAGATGGCTTTGGATCCATCACGTGTCTTATATGACATGGACAGTGATGATGAGGAGTGGATTTTGAGCAATCCAAGCTCCTCTGAAATTGACGACTGTGGCTTGGGAAAGATCCCTGAGGAGATGTTTGAAAGGACAATGGACATGTTTGAGAAGGCTGCTTTTACTCAACAGTGTGATCAGTTCGCATTTGAAGAAATAGAAGACCTCATGGATGGAGTTGGCCCCACGGATCTAATCAAAACCATTTATGAGCATTGGTGGCAAAAAAGAGAGAGGAAGGGAATGCCTTTAATTCGACATCTTCAGGTATCTTCTGAATCACTTCTCTATTGTTCTTGATATTATGTTCAGCACTATGATATAAGCTAATTTAGTGGATGTAATCCCCTAGGTAGAGAGTGCACTTGAGTTATTAAAGGATTCAGCTTCTGCTGAAGCAATCTTAATTTTATTTACTTTTTACAAAGACGCTAATACTAATTTTAGATTAGTTGTAAACAAAGCCACTATTACAAGTTTGAGAAAAAAAAATCGTAAAAGCTGAGTTACCACTAAGATCAGTGGTAAACAAAGAAGGGAAACCTTTGGAATTAAAATGATATGAAGTAATATTGTTTAGAGTTTTTAAACACTCTTGGAAATTGAGGAGCACGTGTTATGTGAGATGAGAGTGAAGTTTTCTGGATAAAATAATATAAAATAAAAGAATAAGAGAGGAATTTGATTTGGACATCTACTGATGGAAGGAATATATTTTCTGGATTTGAATTGATGTGCAATATGAAAAAGAAATAATTTAACTTACTTTTTATTTCTTATCGTTATGTTGCCTTGTAGGTCTGGTTTTCACATATATAAATTACGTTTAGATTTTACAAAATTCAGTGCTGATATATATTGTCAATTTGGGGGGAGTCATCTGCTTTTGTTAGTTCCTTTTTTTGTGACATGAAATTCATGCAACTCCTGTTTATTTTGCTTGTGTGTGTGTGTATTTATATATATTTTGATAGATATTTTGCTTGTGTATATTTAATCTGCTTGTTCATTTGTATTTATATTTAAATGTATCTCAAGGCTCATTTTATTGTGCTTTATTCAGCCACCGCTCTGGGAAAGGTATCAACAACAAGTGAAGGAGTGGGAGCTAGCTTTGAACAAAAACAATACCAACATCCCTAATGGATGCCAGGAGAAGGCTGCACCAATTGAAAAGCCAGCCATGTTTGCTTTCTGTTTGAAGCCACGAGGTTTGGAAGTTCCCAACAAGGGGTCAAAACAAAGGTCACATAGGAAGTTTTCAGTTTCTGGGCAAAGCAATGCCATCTTGGGTGATCAGGATGGTTTCCATGCTTTTGGTATTTTTTTTACACTTCTACATTATACCATATTATTTAGACTCATTTTTCCTTGTAACCTTTCCCTTAATTTAGTTGTATCTGTTATTTCAGGAAGAAGATTGAATGGTTTTGCCTTTGCGGATGACAAGTTTGTATATCCGGGTCATAGTTATGAATCCCTAGATGATTCCCCTTTGGCACAGGCATCGCCAAGGATGTTTTCACCGCGGGATGCTAGCAGCACAGGAGTTTTCTCTATGAGCAATGATGGTTATGATAGGAATCATATCCCAAAACTTCAGAGGAACAAATCAAAGAAATTTGGGATGTTTGCATTGAATGATCAGCCGGTGGTGATTTCATACAATCAGAGAACAATAGACAAGAGAAATGGGGTTCATCGGTGGAATATGGGACCATCTGAGTGGCCAAGACAGCGGCATAATAACTTAGATGGGTCTCTGAGGCATGGCATTGAACAGTTGGATGGTTCTGACATTGATGAGTTTAAGTTGCGTGATGCATCTGGTGCTGCTCAGCATGCAGTTAACATGGCTAAGCTCAAGAGGGAGAGGGCACAGCGGTTGCTTTACAGAGCAGATCTAGCAATTCACAAGGCTGTGGTTGCTCTGATGACTGCTGAAGCGATCAAATCTTCTTCTGACGACTTAAATGGTGATGGATAGAATGAGCAAATGAAGTATTAGATGAAGGGCTGTAAATTCACCAATTCCTTCAGCCTGCTATTAACATTGTTTTTTCTGGAAGCGATCTTGTTTATACTTTTTCACTGGTGGTGGCTGTTTGTCATTAATCACAGATTCCTTAATGATCTTCTAACGTGAAGCTGTGCAGTAAAAGAGGTGAAAGAATTGCTTCAACAGTGGGATTTCCCAGTTCCTACCGCCAGTTTTTTTGCCAGCATGAGTTCTTTGTTCAGTGCAGTTATGTACTGATCCCTGCAGGTTATAGGGGTTTATGGAATTTTGGCTGCCAATCTTTGTACAGAAATTTTTTCCTTTTTATTTGGTTCTTTCCTCCCCTTAACCTCAGTTTTAAATGTTCGATAATTAAAGGAGCAGTTGGTGCAAATAATACAACACCATATGAATGGAATCACAATTTCCTGTCTAATTAAACATTGGCGTTTACTAGATATTAGTGAAAATGTGACAGACCCACAATCACTGATTGATATGTTCATGGAATGAGGAAAAAAAAAAATGCAGTGTATGCTTCATATAAATCCATAAACTGCTTGCGAAGGCTTATTAAGACTTTCGTCTGAACCAATAATTAGTTTAAGATTGTCGTGTCAGTCCTCAAAAAAGAAAAAAAGAAAAAAGAAAAAAAAAAAAGATTGTTGAGTCAGGACCATATTCTCATAAAAGTAACTATATGGTGGGCTTTATGATAGGACCTATAGTATATTGCTTGTTTCTGTGCAATAGTTATGGTGAGTTGGTTGACCTTGGCCTTAAATAAGAGGGTGTACATGTGAATGGAGGAATAGGCACCTTTTACTCCGTTTCTTTTGGTAGAAAGTGATTCTTATTAAACAAAAAAAGTATTGAACAAGTCAGGAAGTCATTACATCAGAGGAATCAAGTTCTAAAATCAATTCAATTATATATACACACACGTCTTTAAGCACGCGCTATTTTTTAGGTAAAATTTAATAATTTGCAAAAAAAAAAAAAAAGAAGCAACGTGGGTTGTTTAATTTATTTTTCTATATTTTTTAAAAGAAGTTAAAAGCAGTTTCAATTGTAATAAAATGTGTATATATATATATATATATATATATTTATTTATTTTTGGGATAAACTTGAGGATTTTTTTAAAAATAAATTTTTTTGATAGAAAGATAAACATGAGGATGATTTTTTTTTTTTTTTTTTTTTTTTTTTTAAAGGAAAAAAAAAACAGCAATGTAGGGTTGTTTAACTTTTTTTTTGGTTTAACTTGTTTTTCTATTCTACCTCTCTTTCAGTCAAAAAAACTTGTTTTTCTACTTTAAAAAAAAGAAAAAAGAAAAGCAAATGTATAGTTGCTTTGAAGAAGTGGGTTAGTGAGAGAGTGATCCTATTTTGTAGGAAATGTTTTAGGTGAGAGTTAGAGATATATTTTTACAATGTTATCCTCAAGTTTTGCCCCTATTTAAACGTAGACTGTATGGGTATTTTGGGACTAAAAAAAAATCCGGTCCAAATAGGGGAAGCTCTTTAAATAGTAGTGTATATATATATTTTCATGCATACATTTAAAAACACTATACAATTGTATCTTTTCATTTTTCAATAAGCACATTTTCGGTCAATAGACAATTTTTCATTTAATAAGCACATTTTCCGTCAATAGGTACATTTTCATTTAGTAGATACATTTTGGTATATATATATATATATTACAACTTATCTTATATATACTTATGTGGGGTCCAATAAATTGTGGTCCTGGCCCATTCTTTTTACATTGGGGCCCAAGGCCCTAGCCGAGGAAGTAGGTAGCCAGGGGTAAGTACTAAAAGGCCAGGGTAATCGTGAGATACAGCCGAGGATGACTCTGTCCTCGGCATATCCGAGGTCCCCCTGGAAGGAGGGGCAAAAGCGGTCTAAGAATAGTTTGGGAATAAAGATCTAAAATATCTAAAGTCAATAGAGAAGGGTACACTGGAAAGTATAAACGACCAGGGAAAGCTGCCCTTACTGCCATTCAATACTCTGCATCTGACAGAGCCATACTCCCCAGCTTTTACAACCACCTCCAACGACTTTGAGTATGGGCTGATGGGACAAGTATCAGTTCTGAAAAGTCGACCCTACACGTGGACGAAGGATAAGGAACACAGACTAGTATAAAAGAAAAAGTAAGTAATCCATAGAAGTGGCTGGGAAAAATGGCCAAAACCAGAGCCTCCCAGCCCACCTCTGGGAGAAAGACTCCCAGAGCGTGCACGAGTTATTTACGTACAAACCGATTTATTTATGTATGAACACCCCGGAATACCACCGACTTGTGATCAAGGCCTAGCCTTTCAAACCCACGCTCTATAAATGATATTGTTCGGGCCTTTTTACGTGCGAACCCAGTATCGTTTTGGGTCGTTCCAAATCGCGTCCTTACAATTGGCGCCGTCTGTGGGAAGGCTTGTGTGTTGGCACAGGCGGTTGGTCGAAACAATCCCCTTGTCACTTCTAAACAGCCGGTTGTATTGTATTGTTTTAGCGTAAAGTTCCACCAGGGGCCATGTTTCTTTAGTAGGGGCTGCGCTTCGTAGCGTCAGCATCACGGATGGTTCTAGGGGCTTGGCCGAGGGGCTAATTCCCCGTCAACCAAGGTCCCGTGCCATAACCAAGAGGTTAATTCCCCGCGCTTCGTAGCGTCAGCATCACGGATGGTTCTAGGGGCTTGGCCGAGGGGCTAATTCCCCGTCAACCAAGGTCCCGTGCCATAACCGAGAGGTTAATTCCCCTACTACTTATCAAAATCAAGTTTTGGACAGAACCAAGGTATTGCATGGTCCTCAGACTCAAACCTATGGAGAAACCAACTACTTAGCAAAATCAAGTTTTGTACAGAACCAAGGTATTGCGTGGTCCTCGGACTCAAAATTATGGGGAAACCAACTACTTATCAAAATCAAGTTTTGGACAGAACCAAGGTATTGCATGGTCCTCAGACTCAAACCTATGGGGAAACCAACTACTTATCAAAATCAAATTTTGGACAGAACCAAGGTATTGCATGGTCCTCGGACTCAAACCTATGGGGAAACCAACTACTTATCAAAATCAAGTTTTGGACAGAACCAAGGTATTGCATGGTCCTCGGACTCAAACCTATGGGGAAACCAACTACTTATCAAAATCAAGTTTTGGACAGAGCCAAGGTATTGCATGGTCCTCGGACTCAAACCTATGGGGAAACCAACTACTTATCAAAATCAAGTTTTGGACAGAACCAAGGTATTGCATGGTCCTCGGACTCAAACCTATGGGGAAACCAACTACTTATCAAAATCAAGTTTTGGACAGAACCAAGGTATTGCATGGTCCTCGGACTCAAACCTATGGGGAAACCAACTACTTATCAAAATCAAGTTTTGGACAGAACCAAGGTATTGCATGGTCCTCGGACTCAAACCTATGGGGAAACCAACTACTTATCAAAATCAAGTTTTGGACAGAGCCAAGGTATTGCATGGTCCTCGGACTCAAACCTATGGGGAAACCAACTACTTATCAAAATCAAGTTTTGGACAGAACCAAGGTATTGCATGGTCCTCGGACTCAAACCTATGGGGAAACCAACTACTTATCAAAATCAAGTTTTGGACAGAACCAAGGTATTGCATGGTCCTCGGACTCAAACCTATGGGGAAACCAATTACTTATCAAAATCAAGTTTTGGACAGAACCAAGGTATTGCATGGTCCTCGGACTCAAACCTATGGGGAAACCAACTACTTATCAAAATCAAGTTTTGGACAGAACCAAGGTATTGCATGGTCCTCGGACTCAAACCTATGGGGAAACCAACTACTTAGCAAAATCAAGTTTTGGACAGAACCAAGGAATTGCGTGGTCCTTGGACTCAAACCTATGTGGAAACCAACTACTTAAGAAAATTCTAAATCGCTCAGTCCTCGGACCAAATACCAGAAAAGGTTAAGGCTGTGAAAGGTTATTAGGAAAATGGCGAAACGCCTTATTACTCAGCAACCCGCAGGGGCTGTTCATTTTGGGTTACATATCCTCGGATGATTACTTTTTACATAGCACCAAGCATTCGGCCATCACCTCATTCAGTTTGGGGCGTACAACCCTTATTCAGGTCGGTCTTACTATGCAACATAGCTTCAATAAATTCATAATATCATCTTTTTTTTTCTAATAGGTTTTCGTCCCTAAGTATCGTTTCTTCAGGTCGGCATTATTATGCCAGACAGCTCTAATAAGCTCATATTAACCTAGTTTTCCTTTTGCTTATTAAGGGTTTCTGCCCTAAGTATTATTTGTTCAGATCGACACTATTATGCTAGATAGTTTCTTAAGTATCATTTGTTTAGATCGGCATTAATGTGTTAGATAGTTTCAACAAGCGCAAAGTAAGGTCTTTTTGTTAACAAAGATTTCGGCCCCAAGCATCGTTTAGAATATAAAAGTAAAAAATGGAAGTCATGTGGTAGTACGTCTATTCATGGTATAATCATTTCAGAAAGAAGAGGTAGAATATACAAAATAAAACAATATTGACTTTTATTAATGTACAAAGGTATTACAGCGTACAATGAAGGGCTTAAACAAGCTTATACGGAAAACGAATTGCAAAAAAAAAAAAAAAAAAAAAACAAGCATACAAACAACCAGAAATATTTTGAAACTTTGCTCCGAAGTCTCTCTTAATTCTGCCCTAGTAGCACCCATATTGAGAGGAGGACCTTTCTTGACGGATAAGGAGAAGGAGGAGAAGAAGAGGAAGAAGTAAAAGCACCAGGATGGATCTGGTGATGAGAAAGAAGAAGAAGGAGAGGCAAAAGGAGGCACCAGTGAAGGAAGAGAGGAAGAAGCATGGGCACTTAGTCTCTGCCTCAGTCCTGATTCCTAACATGCTGGTGCCATGTTAACTATGCTCATAAGTGAGCGGCTGGTACTGATAATGGGTGACCCCAGCTCAGCCGCGCCAAGAGATTGATGCGGCGAGCCCTTACTTCGGATTTTGGCTGAAAGGAGGGTAAGAAGTATCTTGAGTCTCTGCCATCCCTGCCCTGACCGAGCCAATTTGAGTTTCACAAGAACGTAGCATTTCTGAGAAGGGTATGGTCTTTTCATTCCCCCTCCTATCATGGACGAATCGTAATTTAAAGTGTAAACGAGCGGATATGGGAAATTCTGGGGGAGGATAAGAGTTTTTAGACTTTACAAGTATTGAAAGGTCTCTGTGAAAGAGGGGTAACCTCCAGCTTTCATTCTTATATGGAGGGCAAAACGGGAGGTATTTAATCTGTCCAGATTTCCAAGAAAATCAGTAAACGAGAATATACTCGTTCCACTTCCCCACATCATCGATAACCGTCGAATTTAAATGGTCTCGAAAAGGGAAGTCATTAAGGGAGCGTTTTAAGTAATCAAACAGCAGGAGCGCATGGTGAATAAATTCAAAGGAATGTCCCATAGCCCGGTATGTTTCCTGGGTAGATGAAGGGACACCAGCACTAATGAAAGACAGAGTTAAACGAGCCATAATAAAGGCTAGGCGATACCAAAACCCTCATCTCCAACCAGGAGGTCGGACAGCAGGATTTTGAGGGGCTATTGTGGGGTCCAATAAATTGTGGCCCTGGCCCATTCTTTTTACATTGGGGCCCAAGGCCCTAGCCGAGGAAGTAGGTAGCCAGGGGTAAGTACTAAAAGGCTAGGGTAATCGTGAGATACAACTGAGGATGACTCTGTCCTCGGCATATCCGAGGTCCCCCTAGAAGGAGGGGCAAAAACGGTCTAAGAATAGTTTGGGAATAAAGATCTAAAATATCTAAAGTCAATAGAGAAGGGTACGCTGGAAAGTATAAACGACCAGGGAAAGCAGCCCTTACTGCCATTCAATACTCTGCACCTAACAGAGCCATACTCCCCAGCTTTTACAACCACCTCCAACGACTTTGAGTATGGGCTGATGGGACAAGTATCAGTCCTGAAAAGTCGACCCTACACGTGGACGAAGGATAAGGAACACAGACTAGTATAAAAGAAAAAGTAAGTAATTCATAGAAGTGGCTGGGAAAAATGGCCAAAACCAGAGCCTCCCAGCCCACCTCTAGGAGAAAGACTCCCAGAGCGTGCACGAGTTATTTACGTACGAACCGATTTATTTATGTATGAACACCCCGGAATACCACTGACTTGTGATCAAGGCCTAGCCTTTCAAACCCACGCTCTATAAATGATATTGTTCGGGCCTTTTTACGTGCGAACCCAGTATCGTTTTGGGTCGTTCCAAATCGCGTCCTTACAACTTATATATACAACACAAACTAAACTAGAGACACAACACTGTCTTTTATTCTTTCCCACAAAAAAAACTAATAAATAAAACAACATTGCTTTCTTCTACCTAACTAATAAAACTGTGTTATTTCTTTCAATATCATTTTTTTTTTTTTTTTAATTTCGTGCATTTTTGTAGCATCCATATTGGTGGAGCCATAAATTTAGCAATTTGACACTATAAAAAACTACTTATCTATTTTACCACATCACTTTACAAAACACCCAACATCATTGGTTTTATTTTTGCTTTCAACATAATAAAATAATATAAAAAATACAATAAAATAATATATCTACTATAATAAACAACAACCACCACTACCAACACAATAAAATAATATAACTTTTAATAAAATACTTTTTTTAGCTTCTTAGCTACAGTGCACTATAGCTTAAAAGCCAAATTTTTTGGCTTTCCCTCCACCATTGCAGCATGCTTTTTAGTATTGGTGGTGCTAAAAAATAGCAATATAGCTTTTTAGCACCATCAATACTAATGCTCTAAGTTGCCAAATATAGCATTTTACCTATTTGCCTCCATCAATACTAATGCACTTACTGCTTTAACTCAAAATTAATGACCTTTTTTTTTTCCCTTGAAATTCATCCGATAGTTATTCCTGTACATCGCATGAGTTAGTGATTAGTATATATAAAAGCAAACACCTCATGGGAGAGAACATGAGGTTCTGTCACGTGGTGTATTCCTTGAGATTTTCTTTATTTAGGCTTATACCTCAAAAAAGTTTGCATTTACATCATAGTATTAGTTTATTGAATTAACTAATGGACTAAATGTATATATTAATTATATGTATATGAGGGGAATTTAAATGATTGCTTATATATATAGTATATAAGAAAATATTTTTATTTAGAATTATAATAATTGATTTAAGGGTTTGGCTTACCTCCGGTACTTTTTTAACTGGAATATTCTTTTGTTTTAATGAGAAATTGCCACATCATTCACTAACTAAATAAAAAGTGGAGATTAAAACCCACTACCACTTGCCATTGTATATTTAAAACAACTAGAGATGTCCAATTAAAAAGTACTAAAGAAAAGCCAAACCCTTGATTTAAAATATGACATTCTTCCTTATATGAGAAAATATTTATATTTATAATAATAATAATTTATTTAGAATTTGTAGTCGTTTTGACAACAATTGACATAAAACCCATAAAAAAAATTAAATGCTTGTGAAATCACTAAAAGTAGTTATAACCATTTAAATTTCTTAACTTCTTTTAGTGATATTATATATATATATATAACCAACATTGTAGTTTTTATTATATGTAATTAAAAAGATTACTAATATGATTGTAAGGACACGATTTGGAACGACCCAAGAACGATACTGGGTTCGCACGTAAATAGGCCCTAACAATATCATTTATAGAGCGTGGGTTTGAAAGGCTAGGCCTTGATCACGAGTCGGTGGTTTTCCGGGGTGTTCATACATAAATAAAACGTGTACATACATAACTGAATCGTGCACGCTCTGGGAGTCTTTCTTCTAGAGGTGGGCTGGGAGGCTCTGGTTCTAGCCATTTTTCCCAACCTCTTCTATGGATTGCTTACTTCTCCTTTTATACTAGCCTGTGTTCCTTATCCTTCGTCCACGTGTAGGGTCGACGTTTCAGGACTGATACTTGTCCCATCAGCCCATACTCAAAGTCGTTGGAGGTGGTTGTAAAAGCTGGGGAGTATGGCTCTGTCAGGTGCAGAGTATTGAATGGCAGTAAGGGCAGCTTTCCCTGGTCGTTGCCCTTTCCAGCGCACCCTTTTCTATTGACTTAGATATTTTAGATTTTGTTCCAGCTGTTCTTGTACCATTTTTACCCTTTCTTTTGGTGAGACCTTGGACATGCCGAGGACTGAATCGTCCTCGGCTGTGTCCCAAGGCTACTTCGTACTTATACTACCGAGCCTGGGCTATAACCTTCCTCGGCTCGGGCCTTGGGCCCCAACGAATGAATGGGCCAGGACCACAACTTATTGGACCCCACAATGATAAATAAATATATTTTTTATATTAATCATTTAAGTATTATGAAATTTTAATATCAGTTTTATAAGATTTATATGAGAAAAAATTAATTAGAAATATGATATTCTTGCACAAAATTAGTTACTTTTGCAACAATGGAAACAATGTCCAACAAAAGAAAAAAAAAACACACACACACACACAATCAAGAATGTAAAAACAATTATATTACACATTTAATCCACTGTAGATGTTTAAGCAATCTAACAATTCAAAAAACACTATCTTACTTAATTAATATAGCATGTTTTACTGTTTTCTCTCTTATTTATTAAAATAAATTACGAAATTCTATTCTATTTTAGTAGTTTCTCCCTCTTGTTGAACCACTATAAAAGAATAAAAAATCTCTCTCATGTTTTCTCAATCCGTGGCTTCCTTTGCCATGTTTGAAAGAAAAGTAATGCTAGAGACACAAACAATTTTACAAATTTTTTGATGTGGCGTGGTCCACATTACCTTTTAAAAAAAATTATTGAAGGATATTGTATTTTTATTTATCAAAATGATATTTGCATTTTTTTAGTAGGTATGAAACAAACTTATCTATATCAATTACAACATCATGCAATTTTCAAATTTGTAAATATAGTATAATCAAATTATTACACTACTTTTATTGTCTTTTTGATTGTTTATAAAATAGAAGACTAAATATTATAGTTTTTTAGAAGTAAAATTATTGAAATACTGGAGGGAACTAACAAAATGCACAATGTGCAGAAACTCAACTAGTAAAAAATAAATCCAGAAACTGGTTAGAATAAGTTACAAAATCTTATGCATGATTACAAAATTTACAACACATTATTTGCAAGAGCATCCACTGCTATATTTGTTTCCTTGAAGCTATACTATAGTTTGATTTATTGGAAAGAATGGGGAATAGTCCTGACGCATTCAACAGATAGTTTGCATCATTATTCCTTACCTATTTTTTGGAAGGAAGGCAATTTGAAGTGTTCATTCTATTTTTTAGAAATTTTTTATTTTAGCATTTTGATTGTGATAATTTTAGTTGATTAGTGTTGCCATTCAAGTACACTACAACTGCGTAGTTAAGAACTTCGTAGCTCAATATATGTATATACCATATAATTAGATGCGTTTGTTTTCTATACACAAAAAAAATCATTACTTATGAATAATCTTTTTTTTTTTTTTTTTTTTTAGCAGGAAGACGAATAGATTTTATTAAACAGAAAATTAGTCAAGATTGGCTGAGAGTACATTATTGATGTGTGATAGAACATCCTCTATCCATACTGAAAAACTGCTAACATGTCTAGCCAGTACTTATGAATAACTTATATTAGTAAAATAAACAATTTTATTTTATAAATTTTATAGATTATGAGATTAAAATATAATCTATATCTTTATATATCTATTAAGAGGATTCAGAAAATTAGTTATGCTTTCAAAAAAGTCAAAAATACCCCTAAACTAATTAGGTAATCCTTATTCTTAAAAAATAAAAAATATAGTTAAAATTGTAATTCAACAAAATTAAAAAAAAAAACCTACCAGAGAAATTTTTTTCCTAAAAATTAGCACACTCTCTATTTAAATATATTTCATGACACAATTGATAAATTCAAACATGTAACCTCACTAATAATAGATAAATTCAAATTGAAAAATTATATTAAACTCAAAATAAAAAAAAGAGCCTTATCAAACGTGCGGAGCTCCGCATGTGCGATGAGGCTAGTAATATAATAAAATTTTATAGATTATGAGACTAAAATATAATAATATAATTAATAAGAAGCCCAGCCTCAATCTATCAAACAATTCAAATACAAAAAGATCCTAACAAAAAAAAAAAAAAAAAAAAAAAACCACAAAAACTATATCCTTAAATAGGCAGGATGAGCTGGCCATTTGATTAGTATATAATTAAATTAAGTTTAGTAATATAGGAACATAACTACTTAACGGCCTCAAACACTGCTCACCTTACCGTTTTTACCGCCAACTTTCTCTCTCTCTCAAAAAAGAAAAGAAAAGTAGCGGTTTTCTCGTCCAACTGTCCGTACCAAATCTCTCCCTCCAAAACTACAATTCTCTGCAATTTCCTCTATCTCTCTCTCTCTCTCTCTCTCTCTCTCTCTCTCTCTCTCTCTCTCTCTCTCGCTTTCGTTCACAATCAATCACCAATTGCTAGCTTTCTCTTCCCTTCGCTTGTTGTATTGTATTGCCACAATTATTCAGGTTCATTCTCCAAATGCCTTTAAACCAAGTTCTTTCCTTTTTAGTTTTTGGGGTTCATTAATATCTTGTTTTATGTTTGGTGGCCGAGAAAATGTAGGAAATGTAAGCCCTGAAAATAAAATATATGAGACTTTTTTGTCTTCTGTACCATGCCTTTACTTAATTAAAGAATAAACCGAGAATTAAATTCCTTACTTTTTGGTAAAAGCAACCTGGCTTTATGATTCACTATATATGCACTTTTTTCTTTTCTTTTTTAACAAAATAGAAAACTAAGTTTTGGTTGTTGTTGGATGGAGAAGGTGCGGATTTTATTTTTTTCATTACCAATGGCAAATCGGCATAAGGCCAAAGAAGAAGAGAGACTTGAAAAAACTATCCGCGGCCTTTTGAGGTACCCCGGGAATAGAAGATGTATCAATTGCAACAGTTTGGTATGAAAATTCTTCTTTATCCATTTCTATTGTTGTTGTTGTTATCTGAATTGATAATGTGATATCAATATGGCACTGGAAGAGCAAATGTATTTTGATATATTCTCCAAACATGTATTTTTTATAGCTAGAATGGTGGGGGAGAATATGAAAGAAAATATTGATGGGTTTTGTAGCATTTAGTTTTAAATTCATCTATGATTTATTGCTGGGTCAAAATACGCTCATTTTTGAAATCCTTGCATGTTGGGGGTGTGTGCATGAAATTTTTTTTATTGCAATGCTGTTGTATAGTTATGTGGAAAGATTGTGTTATGGAGAATCAATTTTGTGTAGATGTTTCAATTTATTGTCTTGGAAGGATTTCTATTGTTATTCTGTACCAGAGCAATTAAATTTTATTTTATTTTATTTTTTATAAATTATTTGAAATCTTTTTGCTAAACTAAATTATTTGAAATCTTGTTTCCAAAAGGAGTGTGAGCTTCATGCCTCCAAGGACTGGCACTATCATGTTGCAAATGTTTGAAATATTTGTGAGGCATAGACTAGATATCAAATTTTGTTGCTAAACAGACACGTATATATTATGGCCTTCTCTTTTACACTTTTAGGGTTTTAAATTCCCCAAACTACTCTCTCTCTCTCTCTCTTATTGACCTGCATTGGCATATGCTGTTTGATGCCTTTTCTTTTCTTTTCTTCAATTTTATCTTAAATGTGTATGTTTCATTTGTCTTTTTTGGTAAACATATGTTTCATTTGTCATGGATTTAAAGTGACTACTAGCACCTTCATATCTGGTCTTATGACATTGTATAAAGTGGTATTTTCTCAAAAGTGTAGGTTTGTGAATTCTCTATACCATTTCATGATATGATACTATGACTGACATATCTTCTTTTAGCAGGGACCACAATATGTTTGCACAACTTTCTTGACATTTGTTTGCACAAACTGTAGTGGAGTGCAGTACGTATTTTTACTTGTTCTATGTCCATTTCTTTTTTGGTTAATTATTAAATATTCCCAGAGTACTATAAATGTGTACTCCCCTCTCTCACATAATTATGAATCCTACTAATTAAATTCATGATGAGACTCATAATTCATATGAGAGGGGGAGTACCAGTATTTATGGTACTCCCGGAATATTCAATAATTTTCCTTCTTTTTTTAGATTATATTAGCTTCATTTTCATAATTTTTCTGTCCTCTCATGGTGGATGTGATGAAAAATAAGTTATAGATGAAAATCAATGGGAGTGTTTTAGTTATGAGCAAGACTTAGGTACAGTACTTAGGTGTTATTCCTTAGCTTCCCTTTTTAAGATTCTGTCATGTGGATTTTTTCTCATAGGATGAAAGTGTATTTTTTAGTTAAGTAGCTATATAGTTAAATCTTAAGAGGGGAACCTAAGGAACAATATCTAAAATACTATACCTAAGTCTGGTTCTTTGGTCATATTCATTTTTGTTCTTAAATGGTATGTCATTACTTAATAGGCATCCGTTTAGAGTGTCTAATTAATTCTATATATAATTCAGTCGGGAATTTACTCACCGAGTAAAATCAATATCAATGGCTAAATTCAATGCTGAAGAAGTTAATGCTCTTCAAGCAGGGGGAAATGAGGTATGCATCCATATTCCTTTGTAATGAATCCATTTTATGATTTTTATCTTCCTTTAATAATACTTTATTCACTTTTCATTGTTTAACTTAAATCACTTCACAGAGAGCAAGGCAAATTTATTTTAAAGAATGGGATCCTCAGCGTAATTCTTACCCTGACGGCAGGTTGTTATCCAATAGTTTTATGTTGATCTATGTACTTAATATTGAATGTTTCTGATTGACATGTTTGTGTCCAGTAATCTTCATAAACTCCGGGATTTTATTAAGCATGTCTATTTGGATAGAAAATACACTGGAGACAAGAGAATTGACAAGCTCTCAAAATTGAGATTGGTAAGCTCTTCATTATTGTACATGCATGCACATGGATCATATCTTGTAACAATTGGATAATAATTAAAAAAAAAAATTGTCTTGTGGAAAGCTTGTCCAACAATGATCTCCATATACAATACTAGCCAACTCAAAAATTTTGGATCTCACAAATATAAATGTGATGGAAATTAGAAGTTATGTTCTCAGTCGAAGCTGTTCTTATTTTTAAAGATTCTTGTTTATATATACAGAATGACACGGAGGAGTCTAATGAAAGATCTCTTGGTAGATCTAGAAGTCCACATTCTGAGGACAGATTCAAATGGCATCATCACAAAAGATCCAGTATTGGTGGAAGAAGTGAGGATGGAGGTTTCAAATATTATTATGATGAAAGAAGAAGTCCTCGATTTGCTCGAGAAAATTCAAAACAAGGAGGTCTTACGAGAACTCCTGCCCGCTTTGAAGTTGTTGATGACAGGTTTCGAGAAGATGAGCGTGGAAGCCGTAGGTTCTCAAGTGCAGAATCCAAGCTAACAATCACGTTACCTGGTTTCAAAAAGAATGTGGATGGGTCTCGTTCCCCAGTGGTACGACCTGTTGGAGATATTTTAGGAGACAAAGTTCCTCCTTTAAAAGTGGGTGTAATTTCTAAGCAAATTGATGGGAAGGATGCTAATGGTTCTGCGAACAATCAGGTGCATGAATTGCTATGCCATGCTAGATGTTGGCTTGTGTAATAGATCTTTTTTTTGTTTGAACTTTATTTGCCAAGTGATGTTCTTTTTCAGAGGTCTTTAAATGCTAGGTGCTATCTTTCATTCATGAAAATAATAATAATTATTATGTTTAACTGGTTGCATATGCGATATAGTCCTTCAGAAACCATAAAAGGTAGCATACAACAAGGAAGCTACCTCTGTAGATTATCTCCTGAGAAAGTAATGTGTCAAAAGTGGA